>OY979716.1:74345576-75545576 GCA_963855995.1 Muricea muricata
AACCAACAGGTAACCAACAGGTAACCAACAGGTAACCAACATGTCACCATAAGGTAACCAACCCAAATAAAGAACTTTTATGAAAGAAATCATGTTTTATAACAGGTAACCACAGGTAACCAACATATTCTCTATAAAAGAAATATTTTTTCTTCTCTTTTACAAAATTAGTGGTGACCTGTGGTTACCTGTTACGAGTAATGTTTTTGGCCTCAACGATGTTGGTTACCTGATGGTTACCTGTTGGTTACCTGTTGGTTACCTGTCGGTTACCTGTAAGCTTATGCTCTATTACCGAATGGAATGTTAGTACAGTAGAATTATTTTCTGAGCATTCTCTGATGTAGTATTAGTAATAAGGTAAACGTTCATAAATCTAGCCTGCTCACAAACCCTGCCTATCAATTTAACGGGGGTGAATTAATCTAAAATTTTATTATTCCGAAGTGACAATATGCTTATAATCAAGAAAGGGTTTTTTGCGAAATAAAATATGCAGTGTAAAAAATTTATTTACGTAATATTTTAGCCGTTCTCCTTTCCTGCGAACTATTTGCTTAACCCTCGAAGACATAGAAGATATGGTTTTGTCAACTGTTTCGATTGGAATGGCCATAAACGTTGCTTTGATTCGATGTTCCAAATCATTCATGCTCTCACAACAAATGTTCTTTGCCAAAGCGTCCTTGTCGAGTTGTTTACGAACCAAGTGAAATATATTCTCTATAGGGTTCAGATCGGGACTTCGTGGGGGTATTTTCAGCAGTGGGCAGTTAAGTGATGAAATGACTTTTCTTACGACTGCACTGTTTTGGCAAGGATCTCCGTCCTGAACCCACATTCGAGTCCGCTTTCTCGATGCTTTCATCAATTTGCTAAAATGCTTTTCAACAAATGAGGCAAAAAATGGGCCATCCATTTTCTCATACCTTTTGCAGCAAATGACACCTTTTCTATGGGAAATGGCAACTATAAGCTTCACAGTCTTTCCACCCGTTCCGCATTTCTTACCTTTTGAAGTGCATCCAGAATTAAGACCTTCGTTTGCCTTTCTCCATATTTTTCCTGTCGGAGCGGTGGCCTGGTCTTTTGGGTTCTTTTTATACACAAAGCTTACACCATCGAGGTAAAATGCAATATCCTTCGTCCAAACATTTTCATCGTACTCTTTCATCATTTTCTTGGCAAATGTAACTCGTTTCTTTTTATCCGCTTCGTTAACAAGGCCTTTTTTCCGTGCTTGCAGGTATCTGTATCCATTTGCATGCAAAAATCGGGTAACAGTTCTAACAGATACATGTTGGACGTTCACTTGTTCCATTAATCTCTTCACTGTCCAGTTGCCATCATCTCGTCGCAAAACTTTTATTTCGCGCAGTAACGCACGCTTGTCACGTATAGATAATTTCTCAGGGCGACCACCAGATTTTTTCAACCTCCCTGACAGTGCTTTTAATCGAAGCGGCTCTTTCCTGATTCGATAAATTTGCGCACGAGATACATTTGTCTCTTTCATCAAATCTTTCACACACGCATTCTTATTGTACTTAATATATGCGCGTATCTCTGGGTCAATCTTTCCGATAAAAACCATTGCTAAAGTAAGCAAGCTTTTGACTCATACAGCTGCCGAACCTTTCGTATGAACACAACACAGTATGTGCTACAATTGATAAATGAAACCTGTTACAATTGAAAAGGTGCCATGATTGTGAGATAATTCCTGTTTAACATTAGGTGATAACATATGAGCGGAAATTACTTGAAACTGCCAAAATTATTACCTTTGTAAAATTTCGAAGGAACAAGACTAGTTTACATATCATTTGTTCAAACCAGAAAACAAAATTAATGTATATTCAAGACATGCAATTCAATTGCATTTTCTTTCTGTCAAAGAAATTGCAAGTTCGATCACCCCCCCCCCCCCCCTTATCCGGCTCTCATATTTCAAAAAGCACATAAATAAGCAAAACAAATTTGGTATGGATAATGTATCATGCAACTGTCTCCGTTTTTTGTCATTCTGCATAGCAAATTCATGTTTCATTGTTTATCATTTCTTTTGAGACAATCTTAGACAAAACCTGTTGAGACAAAGCATCTAAATTATACTTGCTGTTGTTTTATCTCTTATAGGTACCTCAAAAGTTCATTCACACACTCCCCCCTACCCCCATTTCAATGTTGTTCTTCATATTTCACAAACGCATGTGAACGGTATTACTAAAAACATTTTTTTAGTCGCGCAACATTGATTTGGGGTGGAGGGGAGGATAAGTAGCTGAATATTCACAAACGTCTCAACAGTTTTGTCTATGATTGTAGCTCCGTCGCTCGGTCTGTACAAAAAACCTCAAGTAATGCTTTCCCGTGCACGCTAATGTGCATGTTTTTAAAATTTTTGTTCTAATTGAAAAAAGACAAAACGTTTCAGCCCAGGGCATTTTTTAAGAGGCGACCAATTTTACAATAACCTATGCGATTACTTCTACAAATGACTTGGCAGAAATTATATGGTTTATACCATTGAGATTTTATAATGATGCACCTAATGATGCGTTATACTGCAAAAACTACATAAAACAACTAAAGTAAAAAATACATCCAGATGCAATTTATATAAAGTTATTGTCATTGCTCCGCAGAAATTCTAACCTATAAAAATGAAATATAACCAATACTACATACCTTGATCCTGGTATTGGTAATTGTCACTCACAGTTGCTGAACATTCGTTATCAGAATCAGATGAGAAGTCAGAAACTCTTCCTGATGCAAAGCGTTTATCGATGTCTGCCTTGGCAATGTTTGATTTAAAGCCAGTTCGCCTGACAAAATTCATGTGTCGTCTAAATGTAGACTCAGAGACATGCTCGTTACAATGCGAACAAAGAAAATAGTCTTGCGATGATCCGCTATCCATAGTATTTATAACTCAATTATAAGCGTTAAAAGAACGTAAATGTATGCTATAAAGAGACGATAATGGCTGCAAATGCACGTGGTCGAAGCCGACGAGAATAGATCTAATAAATATAATCGAGTGTGATGTAAAATTGTAAACAGGTTACACCGTTATAAAAGATGTCCTATCACGCTTGGCAAGGTCAAATTACTCTCCTTTATTTGCATTTAATCAGGATGTGGAAAAGTATCCACCAATTAACTTGTATTTAATAACGTTGCGCAAAAAGTGTAAAGTGTATTTGAATGCTTTTATACTTTTGATTAAAAAAGCAAATCTCACCATGAGAAATTACAGATATAATCATCCTTTAAACGTTGCTATTGGTGTAGTAAAGAACATTAAAAATTTATGCGCATTTAATCATGTGGCGTAAAGCAGTAAAGATTCCTATTACAGTATTTACACCCTTGATTAAAGTTAGTAAATCTTGCCGAATACGATTTTGGTTTAAAGGGATAATTACACCTTGTAGAATGTTTAGTAAAGCAATACATACCTTTACTCACATTTAATTGTTGGGCGTAAATGTGAAAATGGACCTTTCGCAACATTTACACATTTTGTTAAAGCGAAGTGAAACTCAGATTTCGCCCTGTGTAATAACAATTTTTTACCTCGATATTGGTATTCTACAGCTTATGATGGCTGTCTTTTAAAGTGTAGATTTTTTGTTTTGTAGCTTGGTTTTGAACGCAATATTTTTAAATATCTTTCTCGTTTTAGATCGCACCGAGATTGTTTGAGTTGAGATATACACATTCATATGTGAAGTATTTTCAAAGTTTTCTTAGCTACGGTTGTCAGAGGGGTTCTTCATGGATTTTCAAAATTAATTTTAAATTTTTAACGCTGATGGGATCTATATTTATCGTATGGCATCTGTGACATTTATGGCAAGCCATGTAGACGACGAAAAATTCTGAAACTCTTGAAAAGGCTTGTTTTGTTAAAAATTGAAACGTACACTGCGTGTGGGTCAAACAATTGGGTGTTTATGCTAGTGTTATATTAAAGACATGACTCATGCAGTATATACGAGAGAAAAGTACTTAAAAACACCGAGAAACGGGACAGATATTCAAATACTTCACACAAGGTAGGTGTCTTATGTATATAAAGCACGTTTTGCACAAAAGAAATGAAAGAAAAGGCATGTTTGTCATTTTTCCATGCATTTTTACGCTATGAAACAAGAGTTGGGCTACATGATAACTGGAATGTAGGCTGTTTCTATTTATGTTTATATTTTACAATCTCCAACTCATTAATTCATGAGCAAATTAGCGAATGAACTCGCCCTAACTCGTCACATGATTGATGTTGGATACCCAAGGAAACACGCTAAAAATCATATACCATCACTGTTGTTAGATCAAAAACGGTTTTAATCTAATAACTGAAATCATAATTACAAAATCATCCTAATGAGCATGTAGCCGTGTGAGGCAGAGTGAAGGCATGAATATTAATTATCTGCCTTTCTGACCTTACTTCTCGACTATAAACAGTCAATTCGAAGTCCTACAGAAAAATTATTACAAAGTGATTTAGTCAGGCAATGGCTCATAGTATCCAGCAATTGTTTGACATTGTGAAATCCGCTATAGGATACAACGACGTGGAAAGCCGGCAAGAGATCTATAAAGATCTTATACTCTCCTCGCACATATTCGATCGAGGAGTTCTTGTGTGCCTATAAACAGCACACAATGCAGCATTAGTCAACACATTAGAGCCAAGACACTGCGAACGCTGTTCAAGAAAAGGCCAAAAGAAATTGTACTGCGATAAGGTAAAGAATCTACATTTAGCATGTATTTGTAATATGTCTTATTTATATGCATGGAATTTGCATGCATACGCGTCGCGGCGTTGGTCAAAACAGGTCATGACCTCGAGATATTTATAGAATTTAATATAGACTTGGAGGAATATTACTTTGTTTATAACCGTGTGTATTGTCTGATATTTGTTATTTTTCCTTAGCCTTCGCTAAATATGGTATATTGATCTTACTATTTGTGTGCTATATTAAACATATTGTCCACATAATTCAAATAACAACAAACGCATAGGAATATTGTAAACGAACTACACGACAAAAAGCTTTTGCTTCAAACAGTTATTTTCTGGTTGTGTCTCTGAAGTAGTGAAATAATTTCTACTTCCTAGATGCTTTTGTTGTGCTGTGTATACAAGTTGAAGTTCATTATTTTGTATATACTAGTATACATTATTTTGTGCATACAAGTTTTAGCATACTCATTATTTATTATCTTTCTTATTTTGCGATTATTTATTTACGTCCTGCAGTGTGTGTAATGTCTGTTTCACCAAGATTTCGAAGCACACGATGCAACTGAGGACGTGATGTCATTAAAGAACATTATCTTCAGCTCACAGCCAGCAATAAGTTTAGAAACAGTCATAAATGCTCTGAAGTACACTTCATACATGAGGCGGTAGTTGACCTGCACTACCTCGACAAGCGCCACTGTTTACTAGAAACATTTATTGGCACATAACGTCTATAACGCTATTACATCAAAAACACCAACAACGCCATAACATCTATAACACCAATAATATCTATATCGCCATAACACCAATAATACCAATAATGCCTATAACACCAATAATGCCATAACGTCTATAACACCAATAACATCCAGAACACCAATAACGCCTGAACGTCTATAACACCAATAACGTCTATAACACCAATAACGTCTATAACACCTATAATGTCTATAACAACAATAACGTCTATAACAATAATAACGTCTATAACGTCCATAAACACCAATAACGGCTATAAACACCAATAACGCCATTATGTCTATAGCACCAATAATGCCATAACGTTTATAACACAAATAATGCCATAACCTCTATAACATAACGTCTATGACACCAATAATGCCATAACGTCTATAACACAATAACGTCCATAACACCAATAACGCCAAAACGTTTATAACACCAATAACATCCATAACACAATAACGCCCTAACGTCCATAACACCAATACCGCCTATAACACCAATAATGCCATTATGTCTCTAACACCAATAACGTCTATAACGCCAATAAAGCCATAACGTCTATGACACCAATAACGCCATAACATCTATAACACCAATAACGTCTATAACATCCATAACACCAATAACGCCTACAACACCAATAACGCCATTATGTCTATGACACGAATAACGCCATAACGTCTATAACACCAATAACGCCATAACGTCCACAACACCAATAACGCCATAACGCTATAACGTCCATGACACCAATAACGCCATAACTATGGGGCGCCATACCTGCCAAAAATATAATATACATTATATTTCTTCTCTTCCTCATAATATATGATATGATTTAAGAACAAGCTCGTATATAAAATGTAATTTCAAAACACGACGATATGTAAGTTATAAAACCCGGTTGATATATAATATGTTTCTGTCTGTGATATATGTTATAACAAAAGACTGCGCGAGTTAAACCCTGCTTCCATTTTAAGAATCTACAATTTTGAAATTTAATTAAGGAATAAATGGCATAAATTATAACATATTTCCCTTTTGCGCGGGAAATGGACAAAAAAATATGGCGAAATGTCAGTGTTAGTGAATGTCAGTCTGAGTTAATGGTCGTTTCACGTTTCCTGACACGCAGTTCTCAAGAATATGGCGGATGAATCTGAAACAATATAAATATATTTTTTGAAAATATTCCTAGTCTCATTTTGAAAGCTCAAAGGGAATATCAATGTTACTGAGGTAATTCAAAGGCGCATTGAAAGTAGTCTTCAGGTCTTGGCCATACTACATGATCGATGTCAAAGAAGTTCATACAACAGAGGATTGGAAGAAAATATTGGAATATTAATGTCAAAGTTGCAGGACTTGTTGAATGACTACGAACAACAGTGGACGGAAAATGATCATTCATTACATTTTTCATGCCCGGTTCAAAACGAAGTTCAAAGAGGAAGGCCAAGATACGTTGTTCCTGAGAGAAGTTTAAGTGGTTTATTTCAAATCCATGGCAAGTCGGAACAGGTTGCGAATGATATGGGGATAAGCTACAGCACATTGCTTAGGAGATGCCATGAATACAGCCTACCAGTTAGTGGTACTCAAGGGCAGTGCACGACTTACACAGACATTTCGGGAAATGATTTATGTAGTATTGGTTCAGAAGTCCTTGGAATCTTGCCAAATGCTGGCGAAAGATTCGTTATTGGGGCTCTGAGACAAAGAGGAATCCATGTACAAAGATCGAGAGTCTGTGATGCTATATACCAGGTGGACCCTCTAACTCGTGCAATGAGACGTAGTGTTGCAATCATTCGACAAGCTTACAATGTCCCATGTCCCAACACTTTATGGTAAGGTAATTTTTCTGTTAATAAACTTGTCGTTAATTTATGCTAGGGATTTTATGACCCCTGTCCAGTGAAGAACGAGATAAATATAACCTAGTTATCTTGGTCTTACTAAATCTTAATATTCCAGCTAAAACAGGAGTGGGTTGACAACCGTTCATATTCATCCTTATAATCTAAATGGTAAATGTTTCAATAGGCACATTGATGGACATCATAAGCTCATTCACTGGCGCCTAGTGATACATGGTGGAATTGATGGCTATAATCGATGCATTGTTTATTTGAGATGTTCACTAAATAACTATGCTTCTACTGTTCTAGATTTATTCCGCGGTGCAGTGCAACGATTTGGATTGCCATCATGTGTCAGAAGTGATTTAGGTGGAGAAAATGTTGACGTCACGAGATTCATGTTACATAATCCCGAAAGAGGCATTAATAGAGGCAGTATGATAACTGGAACCAGCGTACACAACCAAAGAATCAAACGCCTCTGGGTTGATCTTCGACGTGTACTTGTATCATATCACACAAGACTATTCTCTCATTTGGAAAATGCTGGAGTATTAGACAGGCTTAATGAGGTACATTCGTTTGCTCTTCATTATGTCTTTCTACCAAGAATTAAACGAGGCATAGATGAATTTGTCCTAGATTGGAACAACCACCCTCTTAGTAGTGCTGGCAAACGGTCACCCCTCTCTGTTTGGTATTCTGGTGTCACATCTTCAATTAACACCCAAGTACAGTGCAGTGCAAAATATTGTTAAAGGGCAAGATTGGTCAACTTTTGGAATTGATGATGGCCCAGTAGCAGAAAGTACCAGTGATAATTTTGTTGAAGTGCCTGAAGTCTCACAAACTAATAAATAGACAACTCCAGGAACTAAGAGAAAATATATCACCTTCGGTTGATGATGGAAACCATGGATGTGACCTGTACACAGAAACTGTTCATATGGTTCAAAACTTCTTACAATTTCAGTGAAATTACCAATTTCAACCTTTCAACTTCATTTACTGTATGACAATATAAAAGTGAAAAACCCTTAACAACAACATTATATTAATTAACAATTATTGGGAAATATTCCCCGAAAATCAATGAGGCAAATAATTGTTTTAGTATTTTTAGACAGATGAATTTATAGAACAACTGGCTTTTTGTAAAATTTTATTTTTGCTAGTGGCTAGTCGCCATTTTGTAAACATGTTTTTACTGTTATGTTCACCTGTAGGTGAAAATAAGGAATGTCACATCAAAGTTTACCAATCACAATGTCGGATTCTTATATTCACTTGTGTAAAAATACTAAGAACAATTATTTCTGCTTCCTAATGTGCTATAACATAATTGAAACAATATATTATAGATAGTACTGGTAGTACTACTTCAATCTGTTAATGGCTTAGGCATGGTAATTAGGGCATGGCATTGTCACAACTTACCAAAAACTAGCTGCAAACATAACTTTGTTTTTTTTATGTGTTTGTTTAATTTTACCATGTATACGCCAGTATCGTTATTTTTTTAACTACACATGTCTTCAAGCAGAAGTTTTAGTTCAAGGCCTACATCCTGCCAAAGTTGTGTTTTCCATGAGGCACAGAAATGTTTATGTATTTCATAAACTGACTGAAATCTACATGACAGGTTGGAATATTTAACGAATTGAAACATGCATCTGCCACAGCTAAAACTTTGTCAGATTGCATTGGTAAAAAACCCACATTCAATTTTTCATTCATTGATGGAAGGTTCAGCAGATGTTTCTACAGTAAAATAGAAAATAACAATTTGGCCTTTTAAAGAGAAATACTTGTTCATTCAGCCCAAATGTTTGCTTCACAATAAAGAGAACGTAAAGTTGGTAGCGTATCTCTTTTTTGCACGTATTGTTTTGTAGAGGTAAATTTTTACATAGTTGGCCATATGACCTTTAAGTACCATCAAAAGTGACTTACCTTGGTGATAAAGGCTTCGAAATGTGAAAGTACATTGTGCCCTAATTAAAATTAGATCACGAGCTCAAGATTTCTATGAGGTTAATGAAGGTGACGCCTGAATCAACTGTCATCTCATAGAAATCGAGAGCAAGTAATCGAATTGTACAGTAGAATCAGAGATTAAATATGAAATCTTCAACAAAACGATTGATTTTTTAGCAACTTTTAAAAAGAAATGTCTAGGAAGATGATTATTTCACTGCTCGCTATCTATCGACGAATAGCTAATCAAATTACAGCATTTGCAATAGTATACTAGTATGATTCTACTAATAGCTATTAGTAGAATCATGCTTGTATATTCTATTGCAAATGCTGTCATTGCTGTCAAATGTGTCGATTATTGATGGTACTTGGCACAACAAAACTTTAAGGTACGATAGTGTTGTGGTTGCTCGTTTTAAAAACTTACCTCTTTTGGAGAGTACTTCGAGACAGCGATCCATGTTATCCTTTGCAATAGATTTTTGATTATCATTGACAATATCATATTCCACAAGTCGCATTAGCTCGTCTAAGTTGATCACGCTGTCCTTGTCAGGAAAGACCAGTTTTCTGATGGATATATGCTCATTGGCTAGGTCGGCCAGACTTGTTCTTAGGTAGGTTACTGCCGTAAGACCTTTCCTCAAGTCATCAAGCACCACGACACGATTGGTGACAACTTCGTGAGTCAGAATGCACTCATAAGCCATTCTTTTATTCGATGCCGTGAGCTCAATGTAAGGGAATCTAGCCGTTGCCAATAAATCACCTGAGTAATACTGTTCACTACCATCCATGAATTTATCAAGATCATCATCTGGGCATTCCAGTAGCTTAAAAAGGAGGAGAATTTTTAGGGTTCAACGCAATGTTGATTTTGCATCCTATTAATAATCAAATATATGTGCATAATCCATGGCAATAGTATACCCGACTTAGATTTTGTCGTAAGCATGGATCAGGTACATCATTAACAGTTACATCTTCCAATACTGACTCTCGGTTTCCACTTAAAAAATAGTTAATGGCTGTCTGTGAAATTCCCTTAATACCTTTACATTTATTGATGACTCCATGGAGAATCATTTTACCAACCATTTCAAAAAAGTGGCCAGAGACTAGATCATAGTTATGTATGGGTAACATATATCCCATTTCTCCCTCAAATAACTTGATACCGTTGAAAGACGAACGCACAATTTTGTTCATAAGTTGGTTGAAGTACTCTTTAGTTGGGCCACCTGCATCAATGCCTTGCTCAAATGTACCGGAACTAATAAATTGGACATTCAAAGGAGCACCAAAATTGATTTGCGGACCTTTGTAGGTTCTAACAATTTGATCTAATATGTTTTTATCCCGTGAGATTGTAAAGCTCAAGTCGGGTAGGTTGGGCTTGGTAATATTTTCAATGAAATCTTGCAATGCTTCTAAATGATCAAGTTTCATGATCTTGGCAGTGGCCTGCTCCAAACTTCATCTTCCTCACATGAGAAATAATAAATGAACACAGCAATTAATTCCTCTCTCTTAGGTGAGTGGATTTCTTTAACAGGTTATTACCCAATTATGGGGAACCCAACGTACTGACGCGAATGTTGATTTACTATTTGCTAATGTCAACGTAAAGCTGCCACTTTCTTCTCAATTACTTTAGCACCTCGGTGTAGTGGTCAGATCAGGGTTTGAACCATGGTGACTGCAACATCACATAAACTTCTTAAAGGGAAATGGCAACAAAAATTTTTATTGTCTCATTTGAAAGAGACTCTAAAAGTAATATATAAACGTCTTTTACAAAATTTTTATATCTGTTTTACTTTGGGAGATATTGTCAATTGAATAATCGAACTGTGCGCCATCTTGGATTAATTTTTAACCTCATTAGCAATGTTTTGGTGACGTCACAACAGGGATAAGCCATTCAAAGCTTCTTCTAAATATCTACCAACTATCAAATATTGTTTAAAATCTTTTCAGTCCGGGCTGAAATTCGAAACACTTACCATGTGTGTGGTTATTAGAGAAGATTAATCATTGTGTTGTAAGAAAAAAAAATTGCGTGACCCCAGTTGTGACGTATCATGTATATCTACAAATATGGATATTTGGACGGACAACTAAAGATTTCAAGTCAAAATATCTCACCAAATAAGGCAGATGTAAAAATGCTGTAATGGACTTATAACTATATATTGTTTTGGAGTCTCTTTCAAATAAGCCGATAAAAATTTTTGTTGTTATTTCCCTTTAAGTGGAAATTATAGTATACCATATAATACAATATACAAACAGCACTTACTATCATTATCACCCAGTAGGTAATCAACTGCTCCAGATAAGTCATGGCCTATTTCCAATGCCTCTCTCCTCTCAACGTCTCTCCAGGAAACATTACCTCTAAGTGACTTCTGCCATCTATGTTATTTGTTACTTTTGTAGCATTAGAGGGTTCCTATATAAAATAACTAACGGTCAGAAAAATGGAATTATGCAACCAGATATACAATACAATTAGAACTTTGTCTCTCATATCCCCAGCTGCAACGAGTGGCCCCATACAGTCATAAAGTGCACATTTTCTACAAGATAAAGAGATCCACATTCATCACTAATAGCCCAACAATAGTTGTCACCAGATGTATTTGCCTTTCTCACAAATACCACAATGCTCTTCATCACAGGAACAAAAACACAGTCAAGGTTTTTATTCAACAAGTTTTTCATATTGCAGAAAAAACCCCAAAAATATTCTATTTTGCCAAATTGGTTTGCACAAGCACTATAATGGTTTTGCAAGTGGGGCAAATACACATAGAAGGAACCAATTTCCCACTGTGTACCACTTCATTTGGTCTCCATACAGGTAGTTCTTCACAACTACCATGATCTACAAATGAAAAATTATGTACTTCATGAAAGTGGGTTCAATTCAGTTCAATGACAAATTTCAGAGGAGCAAACCTTTGGTCTAAGTTAACAGCATATCAGCATTTAAGGCAATTTAGGCCTCCTTACTTGTCTGCCTTTTTTGATATCATGAATACACAATAATTAATTTCATGATATTTTCATGCAACATATACTAAGAAATGTTTTTAGAATATGTATATTTATAATTCCTGAAAATTAAAAAAATATTATTATTCTACTAGTAATTCAAGTAACGGTAAGAGAGACTAACATGAAAAACTTAATTTAAAAAAAAAACTTAATGTGGTTACTGCTTGTAAATTACTGTAGGAGGTTTTGCATTAAAGCAGGAACAAAACAAAAGTGGCAATATGATCACCATATGTGTAAAATTAAGCATAAAATAAACTAACTTTCAATGTCCCCATCACTTTGACAAAAAATATCAATGGTATCCTAAAAAATTAAAAATGTGAAATATAAGGTCTCAAAAAACTGAAACTGTGGCAATAAAAATTCTTCCATCTAATTTTTGAAATTTTGAGTGTATATAAGTAGTTTTGTTTTAAAGCTATACAAAATGAATACACTTTCTTCACCATGGGACATGTCATGATTACTCCCAACAATGTATATTTTTGAGCAACCTTGCACCTAGGGATAAACTTGAAGGTTCAAGGTTCGGTTTGTGGTATAACTACATGTTACAAAATTCAATTTGCCACCTCATGTTTATACAAAATTTGAAAATAGCTTTGCCACAAGGGCAGGATCACAACAAGAGCACATGCCAATTAATTTTTGGGCCTGTATAAATATACCTGACCTAAGTTGTCAAATTTTGCATGTGGGAGGAAACTGGAGTACCCAGAGAAAACACATGAAGACCCTACTGAGAATTGAACTCCAATAAACACTGCCATACTCTCAAGTCTGCATGGAGCACTTGAAACAATGAACCTTAATTTTGATGTTCATTGCTATTGATAGTATTTTTTACAGTTGATATTGTTTTCTGTTTTTATTCAATTTAATTGTCTTACTTTAAGTGCTTGATTTTTGTAATCTGGTTCTAGGTCTAAATTTATTTGTTTTTTATCACATTGCAGCTTTAAAATAAAGATTGGGGTTGGTTCAGAACTAGTTGAACCAGCATTGACGGGGATTCAAAAGTTAAATGGTGAAAGGCTTTGCATACTATTTTCCCAAAAAAACCATTTGGATTGTGCCTGATAAATGGCTTGATCAGGTAAAATGATCCAATATTGTAATAACTTGAACATTGTAATTACTCAAACTTTGTATAACATTTTTGATTTTCTTTTGAGGATGAAATTAGAAGGCATATCAATTAATAATAATAATAATAATAACTTTATTTAAAACAGACGGCCTACATCACTAATCAAGTGCTTTTCAGAAGGGCTCTGCATAAATAAAAATTACATATACATACAAGTAATTATTTAAATATAGTAAGTCAATAAGATAAGAATACCAAATAATATATGAAACATACTTAGCTATAAATGTCTAAAAAACCTAAAAACGGCATGCTTAAAAGAGGATAGGCAAGACAATTGTCTCATATCCTCATCTAAAATATTCCAGTCCGTTATAAAACTACAATTAGATCCACGAAGTCCTTTACTAGTACAAGATTTTAATAACCGTAAGTCATTTTTATGTCTTGTATTGTAACCATGCACATCTGAATTTTGAATAAAAGGATTTTCACTATCATTCAATCCGTTTATTGATTTATATACATAGATACATCTGTGTATACTTCTTCTTTGTCTCAGTGTAAGCCAATTTAATGTTTTCAGGGCATCACAGGAAGAGGAAAACATCAGTTGATCTAAAACTAACTTCGCTGCCTTGTTATGTAGCACTTGAATATTATCCATCAAAGTCTTGTTGTCTTTATCACCCCATACCATGCTGCCATATTCCATAATTGATATAATCATTGTATTAACAAACAATGTCCGTGCATGTCTGGGTAAAAGATGTTTTATTCTGCGTAGAATACCAAGACGTTGCAAGACTTTTGCCTGTAAATTTTCAATGTGACCTTTCCAAGATAAATTCTCATCGATAATAACACCAAGATACTTAAATGATTGAACTCTTTCCAATGGGGCATCTTTCACTATTAGCTGAACATTTTCAAATTATTTTAATTTTCTTGAATTTCCGATAATCATTAACTTTGATTTTGATACATTTAGTAGCAACTTACTGTTTTCAAGCCACATCACAACTCTCTGTAAATCAGCATTTAAGATAGATCGTAGTTCCTCTTTCGTTGTGGCCGAACAAAACAATGCTATATCATCTGCACATATAACCATTTGACAATGTTTCAAGCACTTTTGGACCCCGTTTATGTGAATTAAAAACAATAAGGGCCCAAGTATAGACCCCTGTGGTACCCCAACGGAAATCTTCAGGCTATCAGATTGAGAATCCCCAACAACTGTCTGTTGTGACCTATTCGAGAGAAATGATTGAAACCAGCACAAAGTTCGACCATGCACACCAAGACTCTTCAACTTTTTCATTAGAAGTTGGTGGTTTACCGTATCGAATGCTTTTTTAAATCTAGGTAGACAACACCAGTAACTTGTTTATTATCCATATGTTTGAGAATGTTATCTGTAAAATTTATGATCCCATTTCAGTTGACCGATTGGCTCAAAAACCAAATTGTGTTGAGGAGAGGATAGTGTTTTCCTTAAGATAGTCACTTAACTGGTTATGTGCAATCCTTTCGATAATTTTACTGACCGCCGGTAGGACTGATATAGGTCGATAGTTCTCTTTCGAAGTTCTTTCTCCATCTTTAAACAATGCAAATACCTTTGCAGATTTCCACCTTTTAGGAAAGCAACCACTAGTAAAAGATTTATTAATTAAATTTGTAAGTACAGGAGCAATCACACTGGCTGTATCTTTCAACAGTCTAGTACTGATTTTATCCAACCCAGCGGCTTTATTAGTTTTTAGCTTGTTTAATTCCTGTTCAACATAGTCATAAGTGACACTTTGAAGCTGAAATTTAGATGGATTTTTATTGTCACTACTCTCTGTCCGAGTCATTTGTGTAATAGTAAACAGTTTCTGAATCTTTTTTCCAATTGAGGTAAAATATTTATTTAAGATCGAAGCAATGGTCACTTTCTCCGTACGCAGTTTACAGTTATCATCATATATGGCATTTATGTCAGAGTTCTTCATTTGTCTTTCATATGGCATTTATGTCAGAGTTCATCTACACTTCATAAATACTTGCTCATCGATATCTTCTATGCCTTCAATGACAGACTACGGAACTCCATTTAGGTCATTTACAAAAGCAACCTTGTTATAATTCTTAAAGCAACGATATTCAAATTGCTTAGGTGGTGCTTGTTTAACACCGCCTTTGATAACACAGAATATTAAAGAATGGTCGCTAATGAGAGGATGCATAACTCCCGCTTGAACCACTTTATGACTACAGTTTACAAACAATAGGTCAATTATTGTCCTCGAGTGTGCACTAATTCTTGTATGATCTTTGATTAATTGATCCAGGTTGAATTCCAATGCAAATGACCTTAGATCTCTTGGCATGACTTTATTGACATTGGCATTGAAATCCCCCAAGATTACAAGGTCACAGAGTTCGGAATGAATATGTTCAAGCGACGTTCTTAAAGATTGTGCAAAAACAGTAATCTTTAAATCAGGAGGACGATAAATTGAACCGATAATCATGCGTTTACAATGAGATCTCTTTATTTCAATCCAAATATGCTCATCCGTTTGATTAGCATGACAAGACATTGTGCTGTAAGGAATACCGTCTTTAACGTAAACAAGCACGCCACCGCCTTGCGACTTCCCAGGATCACTTCTATCCCTTCGTACAAACGTATAACTGAAGATATTTAACTCATCATCGCTTACATTTGGCGTTAGCCAGGTTTCAGTTAATGACAAAACGTCAAAAGAATGGTCTTGAATGAGATTTTTGACTTCATCTAACTTGCAGATCAAACGATTAATGTTCAAATGGGCAATTTTAAAGCCTCTTTTCAGCCAAAAATCTACTGGTTTCTGATTTACTTGAGCGGCTTTAGACTCAGGATTCAAATCCCAATTTGACAAACTAGCCAATGGACAAATGCACGAAGTGCAAATCCATGACGTTTGCGGGTTTGTAAGATATAAAAATTCCCGTTCACCCATGTTTAAACATTTTCGATGATACCATAGGTCGCAGTCGTCACATTGAATTGCTGACTGGTTATTTCGACATCCCTTATTACAAGCCTGGCAGACGTCTATTGGACCTGGGTTTGTACTCACATCTCCAGCTAGTATCACCAGTTGCGAGGCTATCAAAGTAGCTTTAGTTAAGCCAATTATCGATACAAATTGTAGGTCGACAGATATTGAATTACTTCCACTTCACATCGATCGTCGAGGTAGACCAGAATTTCTGCTTGGAAAATGCTTTTGAGTCCCATTTGGCACCACAAAATACATAGCAACCACTTTTAGACTCATTTCTTACATCAAAACTGGACAGTATAAACATTAAAAGCAAAATTTTGAACAGACTTGCGGACAACAATAAAACACGTCTGTACGCCATGGCGATATATGATAATATAATCAATTAAAAAATCTACAGTAGTACCGTAGTACTCCTTGGAAAAAACGCAGAAAACTATTTTAAACTTGTTAAACTGCAGAGCTTCCCTATTATGGGTAAAATTGTCTGGCATTTGACAAGTATTAAGAAATGTAAGATGAGCTGGGGAGCATTAATTGTGCTGCTCATTGGATTAAAAACTCTTAGAAAAGCTCAATTCCTAAATTCCATATCAATCCAAAAATAAGGTTCTCAAGGAATTTTTGAAATTTAAAAATAATTCAAAAATCAACCACATGCCCAGAGTATTATCTCTGCTCCTGTGGGAGCAGAGATTATATCCAATTCTTTTGGAAGTCAAATGAGCTAATCACATGACCATTCTTCATTAGGTCAGCTTTAGCCTTTCCTCGAACTGTAGTGCAGTCGGTTGGCCTGTTTAATAAAACTACTTCTCTTGCAAAATCTGTGCCCTGATTAGTTGAGATAGATGATGACCTCGACGCTGGCGACCTTTGGTTTCTGCCAAAATTTCTACGATTTCTTCGACCAGCAGTGGACGAAGTAGATAAGCCGATAGTTGGCCCGATAGGGCAAAACGAAGCGACAGTTTTTTGATAGTTTGATAGTTTTATTAATAAAACTGATTTGGTAGCCAAAAGGTTAAATTACATCAGCAATTTACAAAATTTGTATTTAGTGTTAAGAAGTATTAGGTTATTGTTATATTACATTATTAAGAATATTAAAAATTCAAGAAGTAACGAAGTCAATAGGCCTAAATTTATACTCAGTCATTTACTGTTTTCTGGAGACGATTTGAGGAAAGAATGATTTCCTAAAGCATTTCAGTTCTGCATAGATAATTGTTGTACTTGCATCTTGGTCGCATATCATAGTCTGTTGTTGCTTTGTGGTGCAATAGTTCACTTAATTTATCATTGTTCTCATTCTTTTCAAAAAACTGTTCGCATAACGTTTCTCTTCTTTCTTTTAGTAAAGGGATACCAGTGAAATCCCGAGCTTCTCTGTAACTCATTAATGGGAACAAGATTCGGAAAGCACGCCGCTGAATCTGTTCAATGTTCTCACCCAAATACTCTTGGATGTTAAAATGCCAAACTTGGCAAGCGTATTCGAGGACAGGTCTTGTACACAGTGATTAACATATTCGTATCAGCGTTTGCTCGTTTCAACACTCTCAACATATAGAGTCTTTTTCCTGCTTTTTTAACAACATTGGTGACGTGTTTGTTCCAGTTCATATTATCCTGAACAATTAATCCCAGAACTTGAGCTGAAGATACGCGCTCTACAGCAGTGCCATTTATAATTAAAGGTGGAAAATCCTGTTTATCTTTCACAAAGTCTATTACTAGTTCTTTGCATTTACTGATATTCAATTTCATATTAGCGATGGTCCATTTATAAATGATATCTACAAGCTCTTGAAGGGTGCTATTAGTATCAGGTGTAACACTTTCAGTAATAGTACTATCGTCGACGTATTTCCATCGATTATTCCAGTCTGTGAGAAGGTCATTTATCATGACAAGAAAAAGGACTCGTCCCAGAACTGTTCCTTGTGGTACACCTCCGTTTAGAATTTTCCAGTTTGATACACAGTTTGCTATCTAGACGCATTGTTTGCGTTCAAAAAGGGAACTTCAAATCCAATTTATAATTTTCGATGGTACTTTCATTTCGTATAACTTGTACAGCAAGATGTTGTGATCAATAAGATCGAATGCTTTCGAAAAATCGAGCAGGAAAACCCTTACAGTGGTTTTTGGTCCTCCTCCTTGGTGTCGCGAGGAACTTCCAAATCGAAAAATGGCACGAAATTCCTCAACAGGGCTTGCATAGGTAGATCTTCCAGGATTTGCAGATGCAGTATTACTGGTCGCATTGTTCACATTCGTTCTACTCCATTGAGCTCCATTGTTTTCTTCTTTTTCAAATTCTGGTGTTTGCCTCGATGACCCAACTGCATCAGTTAAAAGTGAACAAAATTGCGGGTGATTTACCACATTCTCAACAATTGTTCGTATATTATCAGTAGAATGAACAATTGCAGACGAATTCGTGGTGCCTTGTCTTTCAGCCATTTTGCTATAGAACTACAATGATTTCTAACCATTTCCCATGCAAAACTAAGTCTGCATAATTTATTACATTATAAAAAATTATTATTCCTCAAAATTCCTTAATTAAATTTCCAAATTGTAGATTCTTAAGGAGGCTCCCTACAGTTGCAGGGCAGATCTATATAGATCAGTGTGGAGCTTCGCCGACCGGCAAATGTTTTGAAATGAACAACACATGAAAAGTTGTGTTTTGAGGTTTTTCTACAGCAAAATCACCAAGTGTTCTGTACATGATAAAAAATTTGTGAAACCTAAACAGTATGTATGTTTTCAACTGCTTTTTTTCTGTTTTCCGACCGCGTTTTCGTAAGCTTTTACGTCCAGTTGTTATACCATATCTAAGGTAAGACATACTTAAATTTTAAAAAGTATCCACAAATATGTTTCCCCGCAATCGAAATCCGCGAATATATCAAAATCTGAATTATAAACCTGTCTTCAAATTTTGATATCTTTTTCCTTTATACATCAATAATCAACTAGAAAAATTTCAGAAAATTTGACTGAAGAGAAAGAAAGTTATTGCTCATTTGCAATTTCATTTTGTCAGGGCTCCACTTAAACCAGCTACTGCTGAGTTGGATGTCCCTGAATAAATATTGTTATCATATCATTCATTGTGAAATTAAGCATTAAAACTGCAAAAAATAGAACGATATAGTTACCATAGCAATGCTTATTTTGTTTCTATTTCTCTATTTATGGTAGATAACAAAGCTGTGATAAAAAAAATACACTTGTTCACATGTGTGTTGTCATGGTTACCCTGATAATTACCCCTTAGTGGCAAAATAAGCACCTATTTCGAAACACGATTAGGGCCTGGAGAATGGTCAAAAATCTTTAATCTTTGTTTCACATTGTGACTATAAACGATGTTTAGGAGCCAAACCTAAAAAAAATCTTAAGTAATGGCTGGCATCACTGTTTTTTGAAGTTTTTCCTGGAAAATAGCAATTTCTGAAAAAATAATGTGGTATCAAAGAAGGAATATAGGAATATTTCTAAAACATTTTTCAGTTTTTTTTGGTTTACTACCTTACCTAATATAACATGTTGTACGGTTGAAAATTTGAGTCCAATTGGTTGAAATCTGCCATTGATATCGTGTATGAAAAATTCATTATTGAACGAATTATACAATTCGAGAAATACAGCTTTAAAGTTATGTTCCAAAGTATCTGTGAATTTATAATTTTAAAGCCACAAAATTTAAATGAAAAGCCTCTTAAAAGTATCCTGGTTGAAGGGTCTCCTTTTATTTTCTATCATCTGATCTGGTAATATTTTCGGTTATCAGCATGCTTCCAAGGCTTGTTGTAGTGCCTTTGTTGCTATTTTCGTGTTGCTGTTTTTGTGCTCTTTCACTTTGTCGACATAATATTTGCTTGTTTCTGCATTTATCCTCTAAAAAGTATTTATTGCAGCCGAACCAGCAATATTTACTACACGATCTTTGCATTCACCAGGGTTTTGCATGAATTTTAAATGTACAACATCCCAATTAAAAATTTACTTTTCCAGCTCGCACTTTTCTTATGCACTTTCCTAATTTATATCGATTTGGACTCGCGCATTACTTTGTTTAAGCCTTTTGAATGTGATTAAAGAATACTACGACCATGAAGGATTCTGGGTAATTGTGAAAAATTTTGACATGACCCATAGCCCCCTGCCAAAACAAGGAAAATATAAAAGTCTACAAGCATTGTACAATACAAACATTTCAAAACACTAGAGCATTACTTCAACACCTCAAAAAACTTATGGATATGAAGCCAGTTTTCATATAATTTCAAATGCTTGTGGACAGATTTAACATCAGCCTCTCACCACTACCGAGTCATGTATAATTTTGTAAAATACTCGACGACTTACGCAGTGTTTATATCACACACTTCTTCGTGCAACAGAGATCGAGCTCCTCGGACTTTATGATGCCCTCACCCAACTGATTATGGTCAAATCTAGGCAGTAAACACATTACAAGCTCCACGCTTCAAAAAGCTTGTTTTCCAAACTGCTATTTTGTCTCTAGTGTCAGAAAACGAAACTAGTTACCAGGAATATACCGCGTGGTCAGCTCGAAATTCCACCAAAAAGCCTTTGAAAACATATAAAAAGTTTTGTTATCGATCCCGAACTTTACTAGCATTATTCTTAACTGCTTAATGCTTCCTATAAGACAAAAATTTTTTTTTACTAAATTTTTCCTATTGGACCCCCTTAAGTCATGGCTCCAGCTCATTTTAGCAAAATATGACATAAATGGCAATTACTCATCATATATTAGAGCAACCTCCACCAAACTTGCTATAATAATAGTTAGGCCTAGTGTTAACAAACTGTAACATTTTGTTGCCATGGAAACGGTCACGTGACCATAACATCCTTGATATTGTGTTACTTATCTTTGTGGACTTGGGAGATGGGTCTGGGAATAATGTTAGCATTACAAATTGTATGCGTTAGAAAGCACGTATATTCAAGTTTATCAGTCTAACTGGAATGAGTGTCCTAAATGTATAGTTTAGGGCAAAGAAAGAATTGTTTTAAAAATTGATGTATTTTTTCATTTCTACTTCATTTTTTTTTATGTTTTCAGCACAAACGACACCCATTCCGGTTAGTTCCCCAAAAATGGGTAGGAAACGAACTTATTTTCATAGTCACTGAGAGCTGGTATTTGATACAGGGTAGTCTCCCGAGGCAATTTTTTTCTGACTTTTGACAGCTTTATGGCTGTATGGCAATTATTTTACTCATTTTTTCTCAGATGAGGTGACATAACACACTTCTTGTGCCATCTAGCAAAAAGGACCGCATGCAGGGCTAAATTCACTACGATAAAAGAATTAATTTAGCTTTTAAGTCATTAGTTTTTCCGCCATTTTGTATTTTGAATTTTCTTGTTTCCATGGAAACAGTTAGTCAAGCAAAAAATCTTGGCAAAAACCGCAAAATTTTATCAATTTTGCTTTTAAAGTTCGTTTTTAAAAGTTAAAATATAATCTTTTCAACTTCTTTTGTTCCATGTGAGAAAAATATTCAAGAAAACATTCATGTTTTGTCATGTATAAATGTAAACAAGGAAGGCAATAAAGTGCTTTTGTATATCTGCAAAAATTGTTCAAAACGTTAAATATAATTCATTTATCGAGTAGATGACTCTTTTCATGCCACTTTACTTTTGTTTTAAAGTAAAAACTGTTCTACTATGTGACCTAATTGCTTGTAGCTAACACTTGTTAGTATCCACGTGAAATCCACGCAAAATTCAAGAAACTTCGGAACCACGTTGCAGGGGGTAAAATTCGTTTTTAAAGCCAGGACTTAAGTTCACTGAGTAGTCAGTACAAATTTCGTTGCAAGCAATGCGTCTTGAAAAGCCTAACATTTCATGCTACTGTAGGGAGCCACCTTAGAATGGAAGCAGCGTTTAACTCACGCCAGTCTTTTGTTATAACATATATCACGGATGGTAACATTATATATCAGCCGGGTTTTATAACTTATATATTGTTGTGTTTTGAAATTATATTTTATATACGAGTTTGTTCTTAAATCATATCATATATTACGAGGAAGAGAACAAACATAATGTATATTACAAACAGTTCGTATTTTTGGCAGGTATGGCACCCCATACAAAACGTCTATGACACCAATAATGTCAATAATACCAGTGACGTCTATAACGTCCATAACACCAACAACGTCCACAACACCAATAACGTCTATAACGCCATAACACCAATAACCCCTATAACACCAATAACGCCATAACACCAATAACGCCATTATGTCTATGACACCAATAACACCAATAACGTCTATGACACCAATAACACCATAACATCTAACACCAATAACGTCTATAACACTCATAACGTCTATGACACCAAAACGTCTATAGCGTCCATAACACCAGTAACGCCTACAACACCAATAACGCCATAATGTCTATAACACCAATAACGCCATAACATCTATAACACCAATAATAATATACAAGGAAATGTTTCTGGGCTGTGATTGGTGGATTCGAGTGCAGTTAATCCCAAACATCACCCAGAACAGTGCAAAAATCTGTAACAACAGTGCAAAAATCTGTAATAAGCTCTTTGAGCGATGGGATTTACTCGCTGAAAAACCAAAAATATGGCGGCCGAATTTTCACGTTTGCTTAAAGATTTCGTCGAAATTTCAACACAACTTGGGATTCTTCTCTGACAATTATGATCACAAAACAAACTCTAAAGTATGCTGGAACTTTGTACATAAAACTTTTAGCCATGGCTTTTGTAAACATGAATTTTTTAAGCGAAGAAATTCGAGAATGAGTGCACTTGCATAATGCGAAGTTGTAAGTACAAAATGCTTGTTTGGACATTTCCTTTTTATATTATTAATAAGTAATAGTATGATTTCTCGTGCAATTACGGAAAACAAGCACTCGTGAGTTTTTAAAAACCGCAAACAGCACTCGTCCTTCGGACTCGTGCTATTTTGCAGTTTTTAAAAACTCACTCGTGCTTGTTTATCTGTAATTGCACTTGAAATTATACTATTACCTATACTAGCTCCATAGCCTCCTCAACACCAATAACGTCTATAACGCCATAACGTCCATGACACCAATAATGCCTATAACACCAATAACATCCATAACACCAATAACGTAACTAACATTCATAACACCAAGGTCATGGCTAAAGGGGATGGACGAGAGGTAGGTTTTCAAGGTGGCGGCTGTTTTTCAAGATTCTTAAAATGAGAAAGAATCAACAACCAGACACTTGTAGCATTCCTAAATTTTGGTTAGGTTTAGGGTTAGGGTTAGGGTAAGCTTTACGAATGCTATCAATGTCTGGTTGCTGATTCACTCTCGTTTTAAGAATCTTGAAAAACAGCCGCCATCTTGAAAACCTACCTCTTGTGCATCCCCTTTAGCTATGACCATAACACCGATAACGCCATAACGTCTATGAAACTAATAATGTCAATAATACCGGTAACGTCTATAACGTTCATAACACCAAGAACGCCTATAACACCAATAATATCGGGGCGAGTCCGATTTGGCAAAATTTCCAAACACCACGAGTATTATTAATCCCAAATTGTACGAGCAACATCACATGATTATTTGTTTATTATTAGCATTATCAAGCTCTTCAGGGGGATAATTCTCGATTTCAGCATTATACTGTCTCACCAAAGCCCAGTCTTGCCATACTTTCAACCAGTATTTCGTGCTTTTGTTTGTATTTTCGTTGTTTGCTTTTGCTTTTAATGCCTCTAGTTCAACTGAATTTGTATGCAAATACCTTTCCGCCATTTTGTTTGTCTTGGGAAAATCATTAATTGTACTGCCGTACAATTAATGAAATAACTGTACTCCTCTCAACCAATCAGCATCCAGTAATTTTGTCATGCTAATAATAAAGGCAGTTAAACACTAAGCGAGCGCATAAGATGCATCTTAGCTTCTAAGATGCTTGGAATAATTAAAAAAATAGCGCGATCCTATTGGTTGATTGATATCAAGTGCAAAAAATGTTTTTATTCTTCCGGTGTCAACAAATACCGCAAAGGCAGCGACCGTGCGAAATTCAAAATATTTACAAGACTACAAGTCAGTATAAACACAATGACGGACGAAAATCCAACTTTTAAGGTAAGCATATTCATCATTAAATGTACTTTTCTGTCATATTGAATTCACTAATTTATTGTGTATTTCTGTTCTAAATGACATCCATACAAGCGAAGTTAAATTACAAAATACATGCACACTTTTTATATAGGTAGTCCTTTTGATACCAGAAGCTGAACTTAAATCATTGCAAAGTTTTGTGGCACATTCTGGAGGGACTGTCCTGAAAGAAAATAAAACTAGAAAAGGAAAAGCGTTAGAACCACTACAGGTGCCCACGGAGGATAGTCAAACGACAGACAATATATCAAATTCAGGTGAAATTCTAACTGCAAAGGTTAAAATATTAATACTATAGGCTGCTAACTTAGATTCACCTTGAGGTTTAATTTATGCACAAATACTGTGTGGCTCTAGGCCAGAAAATATATATATATATATATATATATATATTTGCGTCGTTGTAGAGAGACATGAGAGTACACTTTGGGTAGGTTGCAGTCAGATGAAAATGATAATGAAAAAGTGGTGGCTTGTCCTTATTGTTTGCAGCAAACATGTATAACAACACCACATGAAACAAAAGCCAATTTTCTGAGAGCGCATGGACCAGCAAGACCACAAAATATCAACAAGCGATACAAAAGCTATCGTGAATATTACAAATTATTGAAATGTGTAGGGCTGTGGAATGGTCCATCTTATGTTGAAAGAAAACGTGAGTTGGGAATTTATATTGATGATGTGCGAGAGGTTATGCCAAACTGTGTTGTAAAAGATGTGAGAACCAAGTGGCCAAACCCTGATGGCATTCCATATAAAGGGCATGTACCTACAATGACAATATAAAATTTTTAATTAGTAGATACAATCATGTCCTGTAAATAATTGATGATGTATGGCAACTTTATATTTTATGAGTTTTATTTGCACTATGCACTAGACAATCATATGAAATACTAGAACTTGTTACAAGCTCTTGATTCTTGACAACTGCCTCCATGGTAGTAGTAGTCAGACCACTACACCAGTATCACAGAGATACAGGTTCATTACTCCTGCCAGCTAGAGGACAAATGATCCAGTTTAACAAATTAATTAATTACTATCTAGCAGGAATAATGAAACTGTATCTCTGTGAATCTCATGATGTGCATATAATGCACACATCCAAAACTCAATTTCCATCCACAAAAATTCACATGTTACTAAATACTATGTGCATTAACAGTATCTAAGATCAGATCAGATAAAATGTTGACCAAATATTATCCCTAAAATAGAAGGTTTTGGGCTTCAAGATTCTGAAAGGTGCCACTCTATCTGGCCTTTTGATGCTTTGATGGTGCTTTAGACAGAATACATCTCGGTCTACATTTTCATTCTACAGAGGATATGAGCATGTATTAAAATAATAAAGACACGTTCCCTGTAAAAAGAATGACTGAAGATTCTTTCATTACCTGAAGATGAGAGAAAATCAAAGTAACTGACCAATACATACCCAGTCCAGCACTGATAGATTGATTCTCATGTTGTAAACATCATCACTAAAATGAATTCTCTTAGGAGCATATATTAATATGTTGTTGTGGAAGCTTTCAATGTAGTATGTATTGTACCAAACTCGATCCGGCACACTAAAACTCTCTTTTGGTAATGTTTAATAAATGAAAAATAACAAAATTTACATAGTTCTCACTCGCGCACGCTCACTGTTTTTCTTTCTAAAACCAAAGTTTATTTTGTACCCGCAACTTTTAAGACCTGCGATCAGGCCTACGTGCCACAGGTCGTCCTAAAATAATGTTCAGAATTGTTCCGCTCACACTCCCCTCTAAAATTAAATGTTTTTTATATTTCATAGATGATACGTAAATAATGTCAACTCAAAAATGTTCACTCAATGTTTGATAAACGTCCCATGCTGACCCAATGTCTATTTTATACATCAATCTTCATCTTCCATCAACTGCCGTAGTCTCTCGTTGGCGTCCGCTGCTCGTCTCGAGCTCCTTCGTTGTTTAATCTCATTCATTCTTCTTTCTTGCACCCCGACTTGGTTTTCGCATTGTTGGAGAATCGTAATGCCCACGCCGTGACCCGAAGAGTTCTCCAGTAGGGGCTTCGAGACAGCAACGAGTCCCACTCATCCGGTACTTTCTCCTCCGCATGAAATGCTACTTCTGCGATTGGCTTCTGCTTTTCTACCACACTTTTTGTTCTCTCGAGCTTCGGTTGCTTCGGCCATCTGTCAGGGTCGATTAGCCACTCAGGACCACTAAACCAACCACCTTTTTCCAATTTGTCGATAGTGGCGCCACGACTGCCTAAATCAGCCAAATTATCCTCTGACGAGCAGTATTTCCAATGGATGCCCACCTCGTCTGTGATTTCAGCTATTTTGCGTGTCCGGTTTGATACAAAAACTTTCCAAGGCCTATCTGGACTCGAGATCCAAAACAAGGCAACTAGACTATCCATCCAAACCATGACGGACGCAATCGGCCACCGGATATTTCTACTCTCGTGGCGTTGGGGTGATAGTTTTAATTGTTGTGCAGCCTCTTTTGATATGAAATTTCTCCCAGAACCCGTATCTAGATACGCCCAAAATGTCTTTCCTTTAAGCTTAACAGGCACAATAGCTGGCAAAGACTTCTCTTCAGAGGATGGGGAATATCCATTTAACATTGCGTTGTGGTTATCTCTATCTTTGTTTTCAGGTGGTTTATCACAAAGGCTGGTATGATGTTTGCCTCTGCACTTATAGCATCCTCATTACTTTCGCGATGACCAACTCGCCCACAATTAAAGCACAGTCGTCTTTCAACAAAGAACTGTCTACGCTTAGCTACAGAGTCATAAGATGAGCACTGGTCTCCCCAGTGGTTCCCTTCACAGTAGATGCAAACAGGGCCCCTCGCTTTAGCGTTGATCTCTCCCCTCTTCTGAGTATACCAGTGTTGCTCTCTCTTCCTTGTGTTGTCATGCTCTTTATTGGGCACCTCTTCTGTTTTGTTTCGTTTTAACCACCCCTGGATTGCTGATAACAGCTTTTTCATATCCCACTCTTCCCAATTGTCATCGTTACGCACTACATCTGGCTTAACCTGGGGGAGTTTGTTCAGGGTAGACACCACCAACCCTTTTAGCATAGCTTCTTCATCCAGTGTTGTAAGTGCATCATAATTTTTGCACAGAATTTCATAAATTCACATACCTTATCGTAATTCCTTCCTTTCACTGTTTGCAACTTAATAATTTCCTCCACATGAGCTGCAATAACTAGCTTGTTGTGGCCATACTCCACCTTCAACCTCTCCCATGCTGTTTTGTAACCCTCAGGTCCTGGCTTTAAGTTGGACAGTCTGTCCCTGAACCTTTGGATAGACAAGCTCTAACAGGTATCTAAATTTCTCTTCATCCGAAATAGGTTTACTGTCCACTTGTGACACAAACATGTTCTCGAACCTTATCCAGTCCGCCGAAGTTCCAGTGAAAGGAGATATCTTTAATTCTGGAAGTTTAGATGTACTCGCTTCCTTCTCCATTCGAATCTTTTTCTCTGCCATTGCTAATTCTGCTTCCATTCTCTCTTCCCACAATTCTTTCTCATGTTGCTGTATCCGACGACGCATTAACTCTTCTTTCTCCATCCTTCTCATTGTTATCTCTTCCTCAGCCCTCATATTGTCATTTTTCTGTTTGTCCTCTAGCACCCTACATAGTCTTCCACGCCTCTCACACAAGTGGTGTATACTCTGCCTTTAAGTCTCTAGTCCACTGTCTAATAGCTCTTTGTGATGAATGCCCCAACTCGATTTTTAACTCTTGCAATTGCGACACCAGATCATTTAACTTATCTTTGAATTTCTAGTGTTCGCTTACAAACTTGTTTAATTTCGTTGAAATTCTCACCTTTGATTAATTCATCCACCTCCTCCAGATAAAACTGTAGCTTTTCAATCTCTTTTCTAATCTTTTTCTCCTGATCTTTCTCTTCTTGAGTGATTTCTACAGTTTTACTTACTTCAGTTTGTTCTTGTCCTTCGTCCTCTATCTTGGATTTTGTATATTAAAAACACGATCAAATTTCTCCCTGTAAACTGTCGATATTTCGCTGTTCGATCCTGGTCACGGTACCAAAATGTACCAAACTCAATTCGGCACACTAAAACTCTCTTTTGGTAATGTTTAATAAATGAAAAATAACAAAATTTACATAGTTCTCACTCACGCACGCTCACTGTTTTTCTTTCTAAAACCAAAGTATATTTTATTTTGTGCCCGCAACTTTTAAGACCTGCGATCAGGCCTACATGCCACAGGTCGCCCTAAAATAATGTTCAGAATTGTTCCGCTCAGTATCACAACACTATGAAATGATAAAATCATTGGAATCGTAAATAGCAAACTTTTACGGTAGCTTATACAGTAGTAATTCTCAATCATTGTTCATAAGAATACAGTACTAACCAGTGCAAAGTCCTTTGCATTTTTATAGATACTGGTTGATTTGATAGACTTTAAAAGAGCATTTTCTGCATTTCTACTGGTGATTGGTCTTTTTGTTGGCACATAGTCACTCTGTGTTTTGCATCGTGATTCAGGGCGGCAGTCGGCATGGTTACCCTGTAACTCAAGCAACCATCTCAATAAATTTTAAATGCTACATAGGTTTGATTTGACATGCTGAATTGTACAGTAATCACCTTATAGTGCTCAACAATATTCAATAAACTTTTCTGAAGCTTAGCAGCATCTTTTTTGCAATTCTTCATTGAATAATAAAAGTGAGTCTTGACACTCTTTGCTAAATATTTCAAATATTCAGGATGTCATAGACAATTTAGACTTCACTAAAAATGTTCAACAAAAATTAAAAGTAACCTTTATCTGACAGTTCATAAAACCATATTTTCCCTTCATTTTTCAAAGCTCCTTTGACTATTTTTGACAGGGCCTTCTTTACACCTTTTCCACCTATAAATATAACAAAAAAGGGGAAAAATAACCTTTCATTACCACTTTATGCAAAAAGTGGTATACAGAGTATAAACTGCTTACAATGCCAGGCATCAAATGAATTCGTTATCCCACGAGAAATGAGATCATTTTTTACAGAGATCACTGTATCATGACTAACTTTGGAAATGTTTAGTTCTGAATAGATGGTACATATTTCATGACAAAACTATATAATTATACTGCAGAAGTTCCGTGTGTTCACTAGTATGTTCAGTAAGTTTGTGTTTAGTTATATTTCATATGAGTGTTTTGGATCAAACCTTGTCTCAAACCATCAATCAATTCCAAGCACATAGGCTTTTCTCGCGATTGTGCGCTAGCAATTTCTGCCCTAGAGCAGTTTTTAACCCCAACTACCTTGTGATTTCTAAATTCAAGCCATAAAATAACAAAGTTAGAAACTTTGTTGGTACTTGCAAATGGAGGAATGTGCAACCATGCACTCATACTAATGACATACTGATAGCTGTAACTGTTGTGTGATAGGCAGACCTAACAGAATCATATCGAGCATCAATCATCAACCCCTGTATAAAAACCATGCAAGTTACATTACAGTTATTAGCTCTACAGTTTAATGTTATGTACACTGAATTGTTAACTCTACCTCTCCATCATGATCTTTATAATCATTAGAGTCTTATACACTGTTAATACATTATAGAACTAAAGTTCTAAAGTGAAAACGATTCAACTACATGCCGTCTCTTGCACCCAAAACATACTTTTATGCAGTGATTACACTTGGTTACTCTCTCAATTTGGATGGTTGACAAATCATATTTTTCCTCACATTTGCAGATATTACCATTCTCTATTAGATGTTGTACAAGTCAATTTAAAGACGTTTTGCAAACCAGGTAAATCTCATCCTTTTCTGTACAAGGGCTGTGAAGTTGAAACTTGAGGTTGACAAACTCAGGAGGGACATGGGGTATCTCAATCTCATCAGTGCCAAGTAAATTCGGGTTCTGCAGCAGGTTCAATGGGTTGCTTAGCAGACCACTTTCGTCGCGCTCCGTAGCATTTTCCTTCACCCAACAGTCAACAAGTGCTTCCATCACATCCATGTTGGTAATGGACTTGGAACTGCTGCTTGCTTTCAACTTGTTCTTGATTATGTCGAGCTTGGAACGTATCTTAACTAAAGTATTCTCGTGTTCTTTTGCCACTTCCATCTTGAACAGATAACTGTTCTTTTGTGTCTTCCTAACGTCCTTGTTTCACTTGTAATACTCGTGATTTCGTCGTCGTCTCTTTGAAGATGGCAATTGCTCGTTCATGTTGTTCGTCAACATATTGACTTTGTGCAAAAATTATGTGTATGTAAACATATGTAAATTATTACAATATGCAAATTTGACACCAAACTTGGTTTGTAGACATAGTGATCCTATAGTGATCTAGTATAGTTATCCCACATTCAAATTTAATTACAATGTTAAGAGGAGTGCCTACAATAAACTCTGGTAAATAGCAGTTAATTTTCACCCAATACAAAGCCCAAAAAGCTGATCAGCTTAAGGCAGGGACATAGTACCATATAAATACTTGAGGCGATGGGTTTAAGATGAGAATTATACAGTTCCTAATCTAGCAGGGGCACAGCCAATTTCCAAGAGGATTGGGCCAATAGTTACAGAATATAGTAACATAATTACTCTTTCATGAAAGTGATAATGATCTCTGAGACTTGGCTATTGTACATAGATTTACGAGGGCAGTAAGAAAACAGTGGAACCCCACAATATATTTAATTTAATAATTCTATTTTTTTATACACTGAATGTACACTGAATGTCTTCAAACTGTACAATGGAGCACCACAAGTTGTTCGACCAGCAGCACTGCTTTCTTATTTGCCCCAAATTATGGGTGCAGGCTTTGTTAAAGGTTCCCAGCAATGTTCAGCAGAGTTTTTTTCAATCATTGTGGCAGATTTTGGAGCAAAAAGCTCGTTTTCTGTAATCCATACATCATATTTCTGGATTCATTTTCTTTCTCACTCAGTAGTGAAATTTTATGCAATGAGTGTGACAACATTACCGCCAACTCTGCAACTGAGACTGTGTTTCCATTATCTATAACAAAGGTATATATTAATATTATACAAAAGAACATTTAGTCATATCAATGTTATATCCATGCAAGCATTAACAAAATACGTGTAGTTTAGTACATTTCAAGACAATCTCTATGATTTGGGCTGAACAAAAGCGAGGTTGTTGCTCACAGAAACACATTCTATTACTGGACAATACTTAAAAAAAATTTAGATCATTAAAACAGAATTCAATAACTTGAAACGAATTTGTTCTTTTAACCACAATCATAGGGATTACCTTTACAAGATTTGATGGACCAATAGCACCTGTTCAATTGGAACAGCCCCACAATTGTGAAAGGTACAGCAAGTTTGAGGTGTAAGCCACCAATAGCAGAAACCAATACATTTACTGCACTATGAAATCATGTGTGTTTAGTGTCACTCCCTTCATGGGTTATGGGGCTGCTACAGAAGGTAATTTGGCACTGTCAATAATAATATTTCAGGTTAGAGTTAAGCGTATTATTCATAATTCTTATACTGTACAGCTTTACATTACGGTAACGTTCTGAAACATAAATTTGCATCACATGCACGTTTTTATTATTATCAAGGTGTGGCAAAGGAACTGATGCCTGGAAAAAAATCTTGGTGCAGAATCCAACACAGGTATTGTGTTTTCAATTATTACGCTTTGATGCAAATGGTCAAAAAATAAATCTGAAAATAGATTATCCACCCGGACTTACCATACCTAAATATTGAAACAGCAATGCAATATCCACAACCAAATACACCCTTTCATCAGTAATTGTACACAAGGGAAATCAAATATCATCGAGGCATTATGTGTTAGCTACGTCAACAGAAGCGGTAGATAGTTTTATACAAGCGACATCGTTGTTTAAGAAGTGTCTCAATTAGCAGCATATCACCAGGCTGCGTACATGCTTTTCTACGAAAAAGTACAACAAAAAGAAGATTCTATGTCGGACCAGGCCAGTGAAACCAACAATGTTCACAAAAGAAGCTGTAGCAGTACCTCCAAAAAAATAAAACGCGACACAAATATCGATGTTAGTCGGAATTCAAGCAGCACTTCTAAAAGGCTCTCTTTGTCTTTACCCAAGAAACACAAAGCTGCTTCTCCAAACAAAACTCATACCTGTAGTGATGAAAATCTGATCTCCATGTCGACAACTGTTGGACATGCACCAGTCAGCTTTTTTTTAAAGACCCCAGTAACTGCAGAGCTCCAAAAAAAAGAACCACCACACTCTTTATCACCCACACTCTTCATCACCCACACTCACCCCATCTTCAAATCTAAAGTGGCAGTCTCCCTAAGAGCGGTCCATTTATCTTCCCGTCAAAAAATCAATTTCCCTGAAACTTGGCACACTGAAAGGGTTTCGTACACAACTAATAAAAATGGAAATTTTTTTCGAAATATTCTCTTTCCGCTTTCCTAGAAGCTCAAACTCACTTTGGTCTGAACCGGGTCATTTTTCATCCATTTCAAGGCCGAAACTTTGCAATATTTAGGACTTAGCTGTATCAAAACTACATACACTAGCAAAAAGTTTTGTATGCCATTTGTTTTATTCATCTTTAGTTATAAACACATACAAATGTCAAATTCATTGATTGCTTAGTTGGTAAGATATCCGGCTTCAAAGTAACCCCTTTGTAAAGGTTCCGGAAGTGGACTAAATTCTAACAAACTTTGAGAGTAAAATTCACAATTGTTCAACCAAAATCAAAATAAAAAATCACACTCATATGCAGATACAAACTTCATCTCTAATGTGCTAAAGTCAAACCTGCAGGTATGCGGCTGTGGGCGAAGCGCTAAGAAGGTCAATTTGGTTAAGTAGGCGCTTTGTTTACATTAATGACACTTTGTAATTCCAACTGAAATGATCGCCCAAAACTGCTCGTGGCTCGAATTATTCCTATAATTATTCCACAAATTTACCAAAACAAACATACATGAATGATCTACGGAAGTATAAGGAACTAGATTTAGAATATTGCGGCAAAACTAAATTTTAGATGGCTATATAAAGCTGCACTTAACTGTTCTGCAGAGGAAACCTCGCATAGTCATCAACATCTGATAGACAGGAGGAGGATATACTTAGATGATTAAATCTTATATTCTTGAGGCAATTACACTGAAACTATTTAATTGTCATATTTACAGGCAAATGCAATGCTATTGCATAAACTGAGCAAATATACTGGGGTCTTGTCACGATATGTGTCGGTTGACGTACTTTGACAACCCATCAAAGTTTTTGCTTAATATATAGCTAATAATGGTTTTGTCAATATGAATTTCGCACTCGATTGTAAAATGGTTTGTTTTTTATATAAAGAAAAGCCACACAAGTGGCCGTAATAATTCTGAACTAGATTTGTCTATTTGCACGTCTTTCGCGCTTCATACATTGCGTTTATTATTGGAGTTGCTTTTGATCTAAAGCAATAACAACGCAAGTTGTACATTATGCACTATGATGTCTTAAGTATGATATTTGCATATTATTCAAAGCTAAATTTCTCACAAAAGAAGCCAGGCAATGAACTTCTGTAAAAGAAGTTACCAACCCATTTTACGTTATGTCTACACTGAGGTCAAAAAACGTCGGGGTGAAATTTCGTTGCATAAGCACTTTAAGGAGCAGTCTGGTTTTAAGGCACCAGAGACTCGCCTTTAAAAAAAGAAGTATCAAGTATGATAAGGAAAAAATTGACTACATATGGGACATTTCATGGACATAAAATTGCTCAAGTTTCATATCATCCCAGTCAATAGACAATACGCACAAATACACAAACACACAGAAATAAAATGGAATTATTAAACACAAATAAATCTAAAATTCACAAACACTCATCTTTTAAAGAGCAGTCTGGTTTTAAGGCGCCAGAGACTCGCCCTAGAAGAAGCAGTTTGGTTAGGAAAAAATTGACTACACATGGGATATTTCACGGACATGAAATTGCTCAAGTTTCATATCATCCCAGTCAATACACACAAATATACAAACATACAGGAATAAAAAGAAATTATTAAAGACAAATGAATCTAAAATTCACAAACACTAAAAGGTAACAATATTTCTTAAGCAAGATATGATGAATGTCATGGTATCACTCTAGCAGAAGTGTTGAACTGTGCAATATTTGTTAATTGTAAGAAGTTAACACTACAATCACTTTGTGTTATTATTTTTATATTGAGTTGGTCCAAGTCACACTTTGAACAAATACAGTATTTCACTGTTATGACATCTAAGCCTAAGGTACTAGACAAACAATTTACCTTGACTTTAGCCTGCTATTATTAGCGTTTTGACTTATCATGATGACAGGTACACATACATGTAAAAATGTACGGTAACTGAAAAAATTAAGAAAGATGAATAATTTTGTCACACTGACACAGCATTACCGTATGGTGGTGTGCAACAAGTTAAGAAAAAATATGATAGACCACAATGACACTCTCACTGTGTAGTAATACTAAATAGTTTTCTGGATGTTACGTTGTGCTAGATAGAGATAGACAAGGTTAATAAACTTATAAACAAACGATTAAACTTTGATTTTGGAAAACGGTAAAAGTGTTATGAACTCATAGAATAGAAATATATTCTCAATTAAATTTTAACCTTGTGTTCTCAGCGAAAAACTTATCAATAACTTTTCCAATATCTGGAACAATCTCCTGATGAATCTTCATCAAAGCGAGACCATTCAGGTGTTCTTCAACCATGGTACTGCGCTTGTAGTCTTTCAGTATTCTAAGTTGGGAAATTGAACGCTCACATTCACATGAAGTAATAGGAAGTGTTTCTAAAATTTGAAGTAAAACTTTAATATTCTCAAAACCATCAAAACTGACAGCTTTCAAAGTTGATGCAATATTAGATGGGCGAAATCCCTCAAAAGTCATCCAATACATTTCCCACAACGAAAGCTCAGCATCCAAACCTAAAGGATTGAGTAAATCATCATAATGAAAAGTGGAAACAATCTTGAACTCTTTTTACTAATCAAAGATGTCATCTTTGTTGGCACGATATGTAGCATATTTGGGCTCAGATTGCGTGACTTCTGACATGCATCATGTACTTTGTAATTGATGTAAAATAGGTATTCTGTATTGGGTATATATACAGCTAGATATGTGTTTTTGAGAGAGACTTAATAAAGATAAGTGTGTTGAAATACGGTCACCGCTACAGATACATAATCCTTTATAGACGTTAACACTATCTAGAACAAAATGTGTCTGTAAAGAATACTCCTCGCAGTCTGTCTACCCACAGTCCTTGGCTTTGACTCTTCAATGTCCAGCTCACCTGCCAACACAGCAGCCTCTTGATACCAGGCATCATGGTAGGTGTCTACAGAATCCCTCATTAAAATTATGTTGCTTTTAAGCTGGTAATTAAGTGAATCCCATCCATGATATCAAGACTATTTCCTTGCAATAACTGTGTCACAGCCAGAGTTACATCTAGTACATGTCTGGTAAGAAGAAATACTACAATAAAATCAAAAGTAGAAATGCATCTAAAATGAGACAGAGCATCACTAGAAGGAGAAGGGCTATACTTGCCCTCTGCATTATCTGCCATGTCCTCAAGTACATGATACAAAGGGATAAAGAGCTCCTGGAAAGTATCCATGCCTTCAATACGCTCTACCCACGTTGTTCTGCAAACATCAACTAATTTCGTTTTCTTCGTGTCTGATGCAGAACAATGGGCTTTTTTACTTACCTTAAAAGGTATGTTGCATGTTTGAGAGATATTGATGAAATGGGAAATCTCATTGACATGTTTCATTGGGTTTATCTGTCTCTTTCTACTACCAGCAAAGCTATTGTTACAGGACTTATGTAGAAGCAAACTCACCTTGGATGATGCACTCAAAGGTAAACATGCTGGGCGTGGAAGGTGTGGCTGGATGAGTTACCAAAGATTCAAGAGCTCAGTGTGGAAAGATGCGTTAAGTCACCTAATGCTGGAAGTATTGAATTGAAGCAGCTTCACAGTTTCGCTGACGCATCACAGAACGGTTATGGTGCTGTTAGTTACTTGCGAGTCCAGGACGTTGACGGCAACATTCACTGTTCATTCATGATAGGAAAGTCAAGAATGGCCCCTATCAAAGAAACAACAATCCCACGACTTGAGTTATCGGCTGCTGTAGTCGCAGCGCGACTTGAAAGAATGATTCGCAATGAAAGTGATATCAAGTTTGATAGCTCGACATTCTGGTCAGACAGTACATGCATACTAAGCTACCTATCCAGTACAAACAAGAGATTTAAAACCTTTGTCGCAAATACAGCAGCTGCGATACGAGCTGCAAGTTCCCCCTCTCAATGGAAATACGTGGACAGTGCCCAGAATCCTGCAGATGACGCATCCCGAGGCCTTTCCGCCGAAGCCTTGCTAGAGAATCAAAAGTGGCTAAGAGGTCCCGAGTTTCTGTGGAAAACCGAAGATTACTGGCCATGTCATATTGAAGAAATTCCTACACAGTTGATGATAATGATCTGGAAGTGAAGAAGAATGTGCAAAATTTTACTGTTGTGAAGTCTAGCCACACTATTATGGACAGAACTATAGAACGATTTTCATCATGGATGGAACTAAAGAAATGCGTTGCTTGGCTACTCTGCCTATGTAAAAATGTACAAGAGAAGGTTAAAAGAGATAAAACCACAATTGTTACCAAACAAGAGTCAACAAAATCTGTGAACCCCTCATCTCTGTGTGGTGCGAACCCCCTCTCTGTGGACGAGTTAAAATGGGCAGAAAAGGAGATCGTCAAGTTCGTTCAAAAGAAGAGCTTTCAAGAAGAAATCAACAGCCTCACCGGTCCCGAAGCTTCCAAAACGGCGAGAAGGCCTGGGATTAAGAAAACAAGTGTGATCTACAAACTTGATCCTACAATGATAGACGGAATATTGTGTGTTGGTGGATGCCTAACGAATGCTCCTATAACAGAAGAAAGCAAACACTATGTAATCATCCCAAAAGAATAGTGGCATTTTTGATTTGATTGCAATACATTTCCATCATATGGCAGGGCATAGTGGAATGGAATATGTACTTTCCCTGATAAGAGAGCGTTTTTGGTTGATCGGAGCAAGAGTTATTCTAAAGAAGATGCTAAACAACTGCGTGAATTGCAAGAAAAGACAAGCGGTTGTAGCTAAACAAAAAATGGCCGCCTTACCCCATCATCGAGTGACATCTGATAAGCCACCGTTCACCTTCGTCAGAGTGGACTGCTTCAGGCCCATTCAAAATAAAGCAGGGAAGAAGTTTTGTTAAGCGATACGGAGTTATATTCATGCGCATGACTGTGCGATCAGTTCATTTATGAATGCACTTTGCCGTTTCATAGCTAGAAGAGGACAACCTGTTTCTTTTGCAGCAAAATGTCAAATGGCTCTTTAACCCCCCGACATGATCACACCACGGGGGAATATGGGAAAGATGTATTAGGACAGCTCGTAAACTCCTAATGGTACTTCTTAAACAACAAGTGGTGGACGATGAGTGCCTAACAACCGTTAAGTGCGAGGTAGAATCAATCATGAATAATCGTCCATTGACTAAAGTTTCAGACGATCCAAAAGACTTGGCAGCTTTAACACCTAATCATTTGCTCTTTTTGCGTTTGGGACCCTCGTTACCGCCTGGAACTTTCAGTGGATCTGATAGGTATTGTAGAAGAAGATGGAGACAAGCCCAATATTTATCGGACGTATTCTGGCGAAGATGGTTAAAGGAATATTCTACCCGAACTCCAGCAAAGACAGAAGTGGATCAAACCTCACAGAAATTTTGCTGTCGGAGACATAGTATTGATGGTTGATCACAATTCCCCAAGATCTTCATGGCCACTAGGAAGAATAATAGAAGTGTTTCCCACCCCGGAAGATGGTTACATTCGCTACAATTGCTACTGAAGACAAAGGACAACATCCTGGAACGACCGATCACCAAGCTTGTGCCTCTGGAGACCTTCGACCCCTCTGGAGAGTAAAGCTAAGTGACAATTGAACTGTCTATGTTTGAAGTTAAATTTAAGTAAAATTAAGTAAATTTAGTAAATGTCCGTTTAAGGAACATTTCAGGGCCAGTATGTTGTTGTCAAACCGGAAATATTACATATTCAATATGTTAATTTCATAAGTATTAGAGGACTGCAGCGATGTATTAAGGATTTCAATTCAACTTTTGATGAACTGTGTAGGACGTAGTATAATCTCACCCAATGGTAAGTCAACGAATATTTCAACCCGGACCGAAATAAATTTGTAAGTAAATGTTGTCTTTTGTATTTATATTTTGTAATATTTAGTGTACTCTGTATGTTTACATATAGCTGTATTTATTTAATGTAGTTAAACCGTATTAAAGAAAGAAAACTCGATGACGCATTCAGTTAAATGTCTGGGGTTTAACCCACAGGTTCGGGAGAGGACTTGTAATATATATTAGAAGAGAACTTATTACTAATAGGTTATGTGACTTTGAATTGAAGCATATTGAATCTATAGCCTTTAGTGTGCAACAAAAGAGAATGGCCAAAAAGATTATTGTAATTGCTGCGAATAGACTTCTATGCTTATCCAAGTCTATATGGACCCACGATCTGAGACTTGCTGCTTCGAACACATAATCGTTATGATAATATAATGGTAGTTGTTGATTTAAACTGCAATTTATCTGACCGGGACAAACAAGGACGTTCCCTTCTAGAACTCATGGAAGTTTATAATATGTCGAACATGATAAAACAACCAACAAGAGTTACTACTTCCTTGTCATCACTTATTGATGTGATTTTAACGACAATTCCACGACTTTTTAGTACATCCGGGGTGTTTGACCTAGATTTGAGTGATCATAAACTGGTTTATACAATTAGAGGGCACATTGCCCAAGACATCATTGTAGATTTGTTGTTAAAAGGCATTTAAAAACTATGTTGCTGAGACATTCTTTGAAGATGTAAGTAGAATTCCCTTCCACGTTGCAAGCGTATTTGTTGACACAGATGACATTTGTTGGGCTTGGACAAAATTGTTATCAGATGTACTGGAAGATCATGCACCCATGAAACGAAGTACAGTTAGATGTGAGCATGTACCGTACATGTTACTAGATGCGATCAGGCTTCACACAAACTAAAGAAAATTTTTTCAAAAACTAATGATCCTACTGATGGTGAAAAGTATAGAATCCAACGTAACTTAACCACATGATTGAGGTAAAAGATCATTGTTAATTATCTCCAGGACAAAGCTAACAATGCTAAAGGTGACCACAAACAGTTTTGAAATATCATAAAGCCTCTCATGCGCTGCAAAAAGGTAACTCAACGTGAAGCCATACATCTAAAGAGGGCGATGAGATGATTACGGAGAAGGAAGCTATTGCCAAAATCTTTAACAGATATTTTTCTGAGGCGCAATCTTGCGATAAAACCTCAGAAAAAATGATGGTTGACGAGTATCTTAACTCTAATCATCTTAGTATCAGTGCGATATTGAAAGAAAATTCGACAGTTAAACAATTCAAATTTAGAAGCGTAGAGGCTACTGAGATTTTATCTATCCTAAAATCTCTGGATCCAAAAAAAAGCAACTGGTCATGATGCGATTTCTGTGAGACCACTTCGAGACTGCTACTATTATCGCATTTCCATTAGCAGTTCTGATGAATGAAATGATTACTTCGGCTTATGTCCCTATCGATTGAAAGCTAGCCGAGTTGTGTCCTATCTTTAAAAAAGATGATGTCTTGGATAAAACGAAATACAGACTGTGTCTACTCTGGTTTTACTGGACAAAATATTTGAAAAGTGCATTAATCATCAGCTCATAAAACATTTCTCTGTTATCTTGTCTCCATTCTTGTCAACGTATTGGAAAGACTACAACTGTGAAGCAGTCATACTACGACTTATTGAGGATTGGAGAATGGATTTAGACAAGAAAAAGGCTGTGAGAATTGTTTCAATGATTTGAGCAAGGCATTTCATCTTATTCCACACAATCTCTTCTGGCCAAACTATCAGCTTATGGAATAAGAAATGAAAGCTTAACTCTTTTGCAGAGTTATCTTCAAGGTAGATCTCAGCAAGTAAAAATAGAGGATATTACGTCTGACAGTGTCCCTCAAGGTTCAGTTTTGGGTCTGCTATTTTTAACGTATTCCTTAATGACCTTTTTTATTTTATAAAAGTGGCCAAGGTGTCCAATTATGCCAACGACAATCAGTTTTATTCTAGTGACCTAAATCCCGCTGTTGTAGAAAAAACTATGAAAGAAGAATGGCAGATTGCAAGCATGTGGTTTTCCAATAATCACTTGATTTTGAACTCAGGTAAGTGTAAAGCTATGGTGATTTCAAATAATACTCAAATGGATGATTTGATATTTACAATCGATGGAAAACCAATACCCAAATTTGACAGTCTTGAACTTCTAGGAACTACAGTTGATAAATCCTTATATTTCTCAAATCACATTTCAAAGATTTCCAAAAAGGTGGGAAGACAATTAAATGTCTTAAGTCGATTTAAGAAAATTCTCTCATGCTCCACAAAGATGTGCCTGTACAAATCCTTTATCATTCCCCACTTCAGTTACTGTTCTTCTGTATGGCAGGATTGCTTAAAGGCCGATAGCAAAAAACTTGAAAAACTGAACGAAAGAATGTTGAGATATATGTATAACAACTTTGACACAGAATACCAAGAATTGGCTGGTGGTAATGGGGGTATGTTGGATAGCCGACGTAAAAATGAACTTTTATATATTGTATTTAAGGCTTTGAACAATCAATCACCTTCGTATATTATGAGCGTATTCACGTTGAGGGATAACATTAAGAACTTAGGAGGCACTAATAAGTTAGTTTTGCCTCAGGCTAACACCACGCATTATGGTACAAAATTTTGCTTGCAGGATTGTGACAAATACTAAAAGTTCGATCACACCGAAACTGCAAGAACTGAATTGGCTTCCAGTGAAGGAACAATTACTTTGTAAAGATACTGTTATGATGTACAAGTGTGTTCACGACTTCGCTCCGCCTTACCTGTGCAATGAATTTAGCAAACGCTCAGATTTACATGAACATTATACTTGTAATCAAGAGCTTTTCTAAATTCCAATGTACAATACTACAATAGGTCAAAGAACATTCAGTTTTAGAGGTGCAACAATATGGAACAGCCTGGACAAAGATTTAAAGCAATTGCCCTCCTTGACACGTTTTAAGAACAAATTTAAAAAAAGATATGTTAAGCAAACTTTATACTTAATAATAGAGCATTTTAAGAGATATTTTTATACACTGCATGTAATTTTAACCATTATATTTTTACCTTGTAATAAGTTAATTCTTGTATTAACTTCTACTATTCCATGTAAATTTGTGTCAAAAAGCCTCTGAGTAACATAACAAAAATTTGTATTATATCTCGTCTTGCTGTCGTCAGTGAGGCGTCGGGTACCCCGTCGTCGTCCACGCTTTGTCACTCTTGGAACACCGGCCATTGCTCGTCCCAGTTTGTATGTTATCGTTTTGACCACTCGTGCGACTTACCTGGACTGTTCCGCTCTGCATCGTCACGTGGTGGTGCATAGGAAGGCCGCTACTTCACCCGCTCCCGAGCCACAGCTTAAACGGCGTTGGTTGTCAGATGTATACGACGTTAACTCGTAGTATTGTAGTTTTGTGCTCCATAGTACTTACAAGTTGCTCCTGCTGGTGCAAGCATTATCGTACCTTATTCCGTGTGTGCACTCAGTCTTGTGCCTTAGTCGGAAAGTCCGGTTCACACCTCTGTGAGCTGACTTGTGCAATTATGTGTGTGCGTTTGTGTGCGTTTGTGCGCGTGTGTGTATATATATATATATTGCACGAAAACATTGTTTCGACATTTTCTCCACATGTATATGTTAACAGTTTCCAGCGTTACTGAATGACCACAGGTACTTGGCACAGCGTCCTTTGCCTTTTGAAATTATCTCGTTCCTTGAAAGCGAGTCCTGCAACTTTCCAAGTTCTCTTTATTGTACTGCATTTTCTTTTCATGCCAGATGCCTTGATGTTTTTGTTTTCCTCGGTATTAATTTTGCCAGTCTTGTCCTTTGGATCTTTTGTTATCAGGTCATCGACATTGTATTCATCATCATTTGAATCCTCAGTGGAGTCATCACCAATTGGTTGGTCTTTGTCAGTCTTATCCTTCGGATCTTTAGCAATCGGATCATCAAGGTTGGATGGATCATTATTGGGATTCTCAATTGTGTTATGGACTGGTTGGTCTTCGCCGATCTTGTCCTTCAGATCCTCAACAACAATCGGATTATCAAGATTAGATTTTTGCAGGTTGGATTCATCGTCATTGGGATCCTCAGTTGAGTCATCTGTGCTCTCTTGCCCATCGCAAAGATCTGGAATGACTAAGTTGTAGTTACTATATCAAGCATTCCATGTATATAGTAAATATTAGAATATGTTTAGAATATGGTACATATATCGTATGGCATGATATTAAAGAATTATTGGATGAGGCTGTGCAGTACACTAAGAATTATTCAGACCGAGTTCAGCATCATCTACTGAGGCAGATAACGCTGACCAATGTTTGAATAATTCTGATATCCTGCGAAAACCGAATTAATTCCTTTTATTATTATTTTGCCGGAAAAAATTGGTGATGCAAATACAAATCAAAACAGGCAAAACCTCAAAGACAAAATTCTTACACTTTCGAAAAATACACGGGCCGTATGAACATGACAAATACGACATTTATTTGTCAAGTTAAAACTTGGCCTTAACAGATACGAGATTTATTTTGTCTGCGCCGAAATACGCATAATTATCTGTAGGCTCTTAACCAATGAGAATACAGGAATATAGTACCATGAATAATAAAATAATCATCAACTCACTTCTCCTTAATGATTTTAATGTTTCCTTGGAAAAACCTGCTGTTAACACCATGGTGCATCTACAACCCTTTTTAATCTGACCATTTTCTTGCCGGAATTCTCTGGTATTAAACTTTACTTTTGTCTTTGCAGTTAGACAATTGAGAAAATAAATCCGCTTTCAGAAATCCCACATCGCCAGGATGATCCCAACGAATAGCAATAGCCTCCCTGTTCTTATACACAGTTGTTTTCACTAAACAGGCAACCTGTCAAATGTAAAAAATATAAACTATTAAAGGGTCCTGTTTAATGCTAAAAAAATATTGTATATATATATTATCAAGTGATTTATATGCATGCATAAATTGGCCTCCTTGGCAATGCATAAATCTACAAGGTAATTTTGGAGAAAAACCCTTTTGAATTCTGCAATCGAAACAAGGTTACATTAATTATAGAATGCACATTTAAATGACCTGCTCTGGTGTTTTCCCTTTCAAAACGTTCACTAAAATATTTCCAATTCTGCGAAAAATACTTGATCTTTCTACTGATCATGGTCACACTCTAATTGAACTGATCTTCCCGCTTTGATATTCTTGGCCTACATGCAGTTTAAAAAAGAAGCATCGGTAATTAAAAATTGGTTTATTATTTGACATGTTTTAAAAAATAATGATCTAAATGTAGTCCGTTGTTCTAATAAAACATTCCCGGAACAAAAATGGGAATGTTAACTGTAGAAATTAGTCATTTTTTGATGGATAAAATGCATCATCTTTCAATCACAATTAATAAACAGAACATATGTCACATTTAGTAACATAATCTTGTTAATGCTGACATGTTAATTTGTGAAATACTGTACAAGTTTTTCCACCGAACATGCTCTGGTTGCACTAGGAAATGTTTGAGAGTGTACAAAAGCACATGAAGTGCCCCAGAAAACCTGCAAGAGATGTATTTCTTATATTGGTTTTTTGCAATTCTTAATTACATGATTTCCTGACATACTGCACTCTCATGAAATAATTAACAATTAGACAACGAGGTCGAGTTGTCTATGAGCGAATAGTTAATGAAAGTGAAGTCTGAGTTGACTATTACCTCATAGACAACAAGGCCGAGTTGTCTCATTGTCTAAGTATACACTCTGAACTGTATCTAAGTATCTTTGCATTAATTTGCATTGGAGAAAACTAACAAACATATGTACGACTCCTTGTGGTAAGTGAAACTATTACTTAGACTTTTTTATGGAAATTAGACACAACATTATTTTGTTCCTTACCATTAAAAATCTTTATTCTTAAATCTCTATATTTTGTGGCTTTTTTTTTTTGTTTTTTTTGGGAATAGAATTGTCTATGAAATTCTCTAAAAATACATTGGAGATTTCGCAAACTGATGATTTGACGCCATTTTAAAGCTTTGTTCTGTCGTTTTTCTCAACCATGGACTATTGCGAATAGTTCATGGTTGAGAAGCCAATCAAAACTCTGGATTTGTAATAGTCCATGGTTGAGTGTATACTAATTAACAGTTATTCTACGAACTCGAGTTGTATATGAGCTGATAGCTGACGACGTGCATAGCATCAAGTCGGCTATCGCTCAGATACGACCAGAGTGAGTAGAATAACTGTTTTATTATATAGACAACAACTGCTACCAAAAAAACTTCCCAATGCAGTTATATTTTACTAAAATATACTTATTAGTCAGTTCAGCGATGTAAACAACTTCAGCTACTACTGCATAAAATGCTACTTATCATTACTTAAAATTATGTTTCAAACAAATTTTTCCAAAAGTTTCAAATTAAAAAATATAAATGTTTTGGGCAAAACAAATGCTTGTTGAACTCAAAATTGAGTACAGTTTTTGTTATTATAGCAATTCAAAACAATTATAATCTTTTCCAGCTTTCGGGAGACTTATTCAATACTAATTCATAAAGAAACTGTATTTTATACTTGTTTGGGTGACATTTAAATCAAGTACTAACCTTGAAAACTTTATCTAAGTTTATGTGTTGTATGTATGGCCAAGAAAGGCTGCCAAAATGCTCAAAACAAGATTTTTTGCGATCGAAAAACTTTCGCCCCCATCTTGTTTTCTTTACTAGTAGGATATGAGCTAATATCCTACTAGTAGCAAGCTAATCAGATTACAGAATACTTAATATCCGATGGCAGTCTATATAATAATATATGTTATTAATTACCATACTTCCAAAATTCTATAAAATATTTTTCTTTCACTTTATAAAAAGTTTCCTGTCCTTTGGCATGTTATCAGTGACAATAACATACTCCTTAGGCCTGGGTCAAACGTTGCTCTTCTCATGCATTGAACCTAATACAGTTGAATTTGACTCTAGAGCGACGCTGGAGCGATGTTAGGTCAAAAGTCGAAGTTAATATGTCGATCATTATCATTATTGTTTTACATAAAGTACTTCATTCATTGTAAGCATAGGCGTACGAGGCAGGGGGGGGGGCTGGCCCCCCCCCAATTTTTCGTAATCAAGGAAAGTCGGGCAATTTGTGCTTGAAAAGTCGGGCAATTTAGGTCTGGCATGCTGCGCTCAAATGGGCTCAATTACAAAAATAGCTTACGGAGTACGAGTACGGAAAAACAATAATTGTTGAAACCTGTCTTGTTAGTACTAGTAAACTACCAATGCTAAGAATTAATACATCTTGTTTTTTCTATCTACGGAAACAAATACTATGATGTTGATATCCGCCGTTTTCCAAAGCCATCGGGGGAAAACCCTTAACAATAACATATTTATACAAAATTGATTACGCCAGAGATACATATTTCACACTACAAACACGTAAACATCTCATGAGTAATTACGGTACAGTTTGTGTTTTGAAATTAAAACAAACAATAGCTCTTAATTTGTATTCGATCAGCAGCTCCTATCGTTTGACAACGATGTGAGACTACTGTGTTGTAACTGGTAAGTTTAATCGATCATTTTATAGTGAATGTACAGGTAACGAATGGTCGCATTAAAGTTGTTTCACATTCAGGCAAACCAACTTTGAATCGAATTTATAATACAATATTAATTTATCAAAAAAGTTGTTGGATGTAATTTTTGTGATTTTGGAATTTTATTTTAGTCGAAGTTTGGAAATTTTGATATTTAATTTTGATGACTTGATAACACTGGCGCAAAATAAGCATTTGTTATTGTTATGCATGATATGTAATTCGCCACTTAATCAATATTTCCCTGTATTTGTACTATTTTGCAAAGTTTTAGCAAATTCATTATGTTTCCTAAACCTAAAACTGGACCACGAAAACGAGCTTATTGGTGGCATCGAGTAAAGTGCATTGAATGTCAAAAGGAAATGAATGCAGACCACACAAATACCCACATGAAAAGCATCCATAGTGGGAAGAAAGTGAAACTTACTCCCGTTGGTTGAAACGTCGCAATTGCAAATACACGGCTTTTTTGTAAGTGGTAATGAAAGTAATGAAACCAACAGTTTACAGGAACCACATCAACCACTGTTCGAAAAAAACTTCAGCAATGCGACGGTAACATTACTGAGAACAATTCATCTTCTCCATTAAAAACAGGAACGTTATCAACGCGAACGGATTCGCAAATGAATTTGCAATGGTAACTGAAACCGGACAAGTAACAATACCGACCCCAGAATTACCCGATGACGATGACGAACTTTTAGACGAAAGCTCAAGTACGGAAGGTCATAGTAAAACTACCACTTTTAATGAAGATGACGACAATCACCCTGTCGAGGTGGTCCCAAGCAGAGGATCAGAATCATTAACAATTGGTGCTGTTACCAATATTGTTACAAATTGCAATGACAAGCCTAACCAACCAATGCTACCAGAGTTCCCATAAAAAAAATTGGAAATGAAACATTTTCGCGTAAATTCAATCCCAAGTGGTACAAGCTATATCCCTGGTTAGATTACGAAAGTCATAAAGATAGGTGTGTCTGGTTTTCATGCAGAAAATTTGAAAATGATCCTTCTTTTGTGTTTGACAACTGGAAAAAGCCAGAAAAACTTCAGAAACACACAAATTCAGAAAAACACATTACATCAATGATCAAGTGGGCATTGTTTAAAGCCAGCCAGTTACATAATACGCCGGTCCTACACCAACTAAGTAATGCCCACAAAGAGTATGTTGAAAGCAACAGAAAACATCTTAAAATCATCATTGAATGCCTAGTTCACAATCTTCAGCAGAACATACCACTGAGAGGACACCAAGAATGTAGAAACAATATTTGGGAAGTTAATGACATTAACCGAGGAAATTTTCTCGAACTTCTTCACTTTCGCTGCAAGGATTTTCCTTGGCTGAAAGATAAGCTGCAAAGTCAGCTCAAAAGGCATGCCCAGTGGACCTCTCAAAGTATTCAAAACGAGATAATCGATATTGTTTCTGGCATGGTCTTCAAAAGAATGACGAACGATGTTCGAAGCAGTGAGTACTACAGTATTATCGTTGACGAGACACCAGATATTAGTAGATCTGAGCAAGTTTCACTGTGTTTGAGATATGTATTTGAAGGTCAAACCCTGCAGACGTTCGTTGGCTTTTTACAACGGTTTCAGCCGAGGCGAAGGTTCTTTACGAACTTGTTAAGAAACAAATTCACATGCTGGAGTTAAAAACAGAAAAAATCGTAGGAGAGTGCTTTGATGGAGCAGCTAACATGAGTGGCATCCACAAAGGTCTAGCCGTTCGTATGAAAGAATGTTCACCTTTACTTGTTTACGTCCATTGTTATGGTCATCTTTTGAACCTCGCACTTCAGGATTCAATGACGTGTGTCGAGCCAGTTTGCAATGCACTTGGTATAGTACAGAAGTTGTGCACTTTTCTGGAAGGCAGTCCCAAACGTCGTCGAATTTTCCAGGATTTGGCGGTGGAAGACCGCATCAACCTCACACTAAAATCATTATGTGCAACGAGATGGTCTTGCCGTTGGGAGGCTGTAACAGCGGTGTTAGAGCAAATGACAAGAATTATTCGTACGCTTCTTTCCTACTGTGATGATCGTGACCCCAAACTTTATACCGACAGCAATACCTTACTACGTTCAATTTGTGACTTTAAATTTGTTTTTGGCTTGATATTGCTCAAAGTTGTTCTATCAAATACTGACAGCCTGTCCAAGTATCTTCAAGGGAAGAATATGGATGTCATCACTGCTAAGAAAACAGCAGACTTGACGATTTCAACGTTGCCGAAATGCCGAAATGAAGAAGGCTTCCATTTAGTATGATCAAGAGCTCAAATCTTGTCTGATGAAATAAGGAAAGAAATCGCCGGTACAAGATTTTCATTCATAGATGCGGCGGCACCGAGAGTCAAAGCTCCGTCACGTAGGTTACAGTCTCTAATTGGCGAGTCTTCCAGTACGACCCCGCATCATCAAGCAACACCAGAGAGCCATTATCCAGTTACTGCCTACTATCAGACCTTGGATAAGGTACTCAGTGAGATGAAAAACCACTTTGAAACAAATGATCAACATATCTTGTGTGCTTTAGCTGATGTCGTTCTCAGTCAAACACCATCAGAAGACAGTTTTTCTCTGGTTTCTTCAACCTGTTCACTTGATAAAGCAATATTAGAGGCTGAGGTGAAGATCTTTTAGAATTTCCTGTTTGATAATCCAGTACCGTTCGAAGGCAACCAAGCAGCAACCCTTGTTAATACCCTTTATGAAAATGGCCTCCATGAAGTTCTTCCAGTCTTTTACAACACCAGTTCCATATTGGCAACCATTCCAGCCACATCATGCTCTGCTGAGCATTCGTTTAGTGGGCTACGCCGCGTGAAAACATACCTGCGTTCGACAATGGGTCAAGACCGCTTCTCGAGTATTGTGTTTTTAGCAATGGAACGTGTTTACACTAATCGTACAATTGAAAACGACATTGAAAAAATCATTGACGTTTTCGGTGGACGCAGTCACAGGACTTCACAGTTTTTTTGAAATTCTCTACAATACTTATTAAAGTATCTAAACAACATTCTGCCGTAGAAAAAATGTTATTAAAAGCATTTCTATAGGTTAAAAGTACTGTCAGTGGACTTAAGCTTTGCGTCCTGTCCTTTACTACGTTGACATGCAGGAAGCAGTGAACATTTGTACTTGTCACTTTTGTTGGTCAGAGAAATGTAACGAAAGAGAACGAGTCGAGTAATCGTAATTATGTCGATGGAACCAGCCAGAATGGAGTAGTTACTAATAATTTGCCTCTATGCTATGTATCCATAGTTTAGAATTTTTATTTTCTTTGAGTTTTGAGATGCATAACGTGGAAATATACTCCAGGTGTATAATAAGTTTGACAAAGAACTTACATGACTATTAACGGAAAACTTATTTTTTGAATTAAACCATTATACCCATAGTTGATTAAACGTGGCGGCGTAAATTATATTGCTAGTACGTGCTGTAATATGATATGTGTTAATATAGATATAGTGTTGCATCATGCAACGATTAACGATATTTTGATTCATTTTTGACCCATCGGGCAAAAATGTGTTTGCCCTCCCCCAATTTTTTTTGACCGGTACGCCTGTGATTGTAAGTGTAAACTGGCACAAAAAATTTAAAAACAAAGATGTTGCCTGATCATTGTTGGGAAGTTGTACTAAAAATAATTGGGAAAGAACGCAACAGACGTCGAAAAATATTCGATATAGGTATAATAGCAGCCTTATCTGGCAGCCGAGCTATCCTTGAGGCGTGTTTGATGGCAATTGTGATTTCAAGATTATGAAACCGGTCATGCAGAAACAATGGTTGGTGGTTATTAGTTTGGAATACCTACGATGAATGCTTCAAAAAACTTTTCGTGTGTCCAGAAACACTTTTAATTACATTATTTCTCCATTCGCCCCAAATTGGAAAGTAAAACAGTTTGCGAAGATCCCATTTCCCCTGAATGTTGCTAAGGATTTTGTCTATACCGTCTTGGTAGAGGGACTATTTTTAGACAATTGCAGAGATGATTGGCCTTGGACCATCCACAGTCTCCACAGTTGTTGTTGAGGTAACAGAAGCGATTTTAAGGTGTATGTGGAAAGAATGTATTATGCCAGTAACTGAAGAAGATTTTAAGAATAAGATACTGGATATGGAAGAATTATGGCAGTTTCCATTTAGCTAGGGAGCTGTGGGCGGCTGCCATATACCAATCAAATGCTGACCTGGGGGAGCTGAATCAATGAAAGAGTATCATAATTTTAAAAAGTTTTACTCTGTCGTCCTAATGGCAATTGTAGATGCGAAGTACAGGTTTGTGTGGGGAAGTTGCAGCTTTCCAGGCAACTCCCACAACTCGGTAGTTCTGCAATCTACATCGCTCTGGACCGACATCAAAGGAGGGCTTTTACCAAATTTCAGTCAGATAGAGCAAGCTGTCTATGTGCCACCACTCCTGGTAGTTGACTCAGCATTTCCAATGGAAGCATGGTTAATGAAGCCATATTCTAATGCAATATTAACAAAGGAGCAAAGGTACTTTAGTTACTGATTAAGTTGCGCTAGAATGGTGGTAGAAGGGGCTTATTGGCAGCTCAAGGGACGATGGAGATTTCTGCTCAGAAAATCTGAAAGTAACCACTTTAAAGTAAAATGGCTACCCTGGCATCCATGCTGCTTCACAATGTTTGCTTGGAGCAAGGAGATACCTTGCCTGCAAAACTAGATTTGACCATTGATACATTTACCAATGAGAAAAGAGATAGAGCTACAATTCGAGATGTTTTATTGACGAAATCATGGGGCAAATCAGTATACCCGAACTCAAGCAAGCCCAGTGAACTGAATACAACTGGAACGCTACCTTCTCATAAACGGCACGGCAAAATTTGAAGCCAAATTTGACTTCCAGACATGCGAGTCTTGACTTCCAGACACACGTGTTTATGTCCCGCATCATATCTCGCGAGATGTAGTCAACTCGTGGAGCTGTGAATTCTGAACGCTGCGAGGCAGTTTCAAGCGGTAGAAAAGGTGTCATATATAGTAAATAAAAAGGAAAAATACGCTTTGGAAAGATATTTTTATTGTTTATAAACACCGTTTGTTGAAAACTACATAGCCGAGAAGGGTAAAATTTATCATTCGGCTGTTCCAGTAAATGTGCCTGTCAAGATTCAAGCATCGATGGAACGAAGATAGAACATTTTTAAACTTCGATTTTAACAATTTTTGCATACAAGTTCATACCAGTAAGTAAACATTTTATTACTGATTGTTAAACAATGTTAGTTTATTAAACCTGTGTCGATCACTTTGCTTTCCACCATTGATGACTTCTCTTGTGTATTTCTTACCCAGGTTGTAGAGCCTTAGCATGAAATATTCGTCTGCGATGCATTTTATTAGCTTAGTCGTGTGCTCATCTTCAACCACGACTTCATTCATGCCTTTCTCGTGTTCCAAAAACAAGTCTATTGTTGTATCAAGACTGAAATAATGACAGACTGTAATGATCATTCTTTTGTTTAGGTTGCTTGCATTCGATACATGTATTTGTTGGCCATTGATCTTGCTTATGGCAGTTGATCAAAAAACACGTTCGCAGTATTCGATTATTCTGAAAACCAAGGTTGATGGTATTTGTAAGCCGCCACGGTTGATAAAGGTTGTGAAAGAAGCTGCTGTTCCACCATTGTGGTATAAGTTAGCACTGTAGTCATGGCCATTGGCAGGTACTTCTGTTGGTTGGGCAAGTAAACATTTTTTACACTCCGTGCATTGCAGCTTTTTGTTAAGCTTAGATACAATGTATCCTGCTATATAGAACAGAACATTCGAAAGGAATTCACCATGTCCATCTTCATTTAGATGCGCACAGATGGAGTCTATGTCAGTATCAGCTGAACTGATAGATACTTCGTTATGTTGTGGTTGATCCTCATCAGGTATGTGCTTTTTTGAATGGAAAATGGGTATGATGTTGTTACAGCCAGTGAAATCTACACAATTAGCATTCTTTGAAGCAGTTATGGCATTCCTCATTAACATGTTTCGAATAGCATACTTTAGTTGAAGGACATTTGGGTTATTATTCCGACCTCCTTTCGATCGAATACAGGAGAATAGAAGTTCGAGATGGTCTTGTGAAAATTTGTATGTTAGTAGGTATTTGAATGGATTGTTGGGCAAGGAAAACATTTGTGATGACATTGCAATTGTTGATTTAATACAAGCAGTAAAACCAATGACAAATGTTTTACGTTGCGAATTGCAAAGTAACTGTGATGTTGTTGAAGCTGTCTGTAATGATAGCAGATATTTTGCTGAAGACAAAAATATTTCTTCCCAGGTATCTTTGGTATGAGGACGTAATGGAGCCTTGAAACCTTGCCCGTGTGGATTACGTGAGTTAAGCATGTCAAATAACCTGTCAATTACACGTATAAATTTTACTGTGCCAAGACTGCCTTCAAAATTTGGAAATTTGGGTGACTTTTCTAAAAACTCTATTGCATCGGCAACAGATGAACTTATTGTTTGAGCGGCCAATTGTACATTCATTTTATGCTTTTGGAATCTGAGATGATTTGATGACAGCTTATTTTTTAAATTGAGACCTGCACTTTGTTGCAGATTTTGTAGGTCTTTAATATCTTTCCAGCGTACTGATTGACCCTTGCAATCAACAAAAGAACCATAGTCTGCCAGAGCATTTCGTGCTAATTTTAGCATGTGGCATGGGTCGCAAATGGCATAGACATTTTCACCTGTTGTAGGATGACTAAAAGATGTTTTCATGTCATTGTATGTTCCAGAGAAGTCACAACCAAGTGTTTCAAATGTATTCAGGTTTACTGCAGTTCCATCAGCAGTCACTGACCAAACTTTCAAATCAGCTTTGGCAGCTAATTCCAAGGCTTTCAACACCAAATTTGCCTGGTCTTTTGCTGTTATTTTGTCAGTTAAAAAATAACCAATTGGACATTTCCAATGGGCCCTTGTTCCCACCAATAAAAAGACTAGTGCCTCAGAAGCCAGTTTTGTAGGGTTAGAATTTGGAATAGCATTGCCAAAGTCAACAAATCCTGAATATTTGCCTTTTTCAGGGTTCCAGAGCATTTGCTTTAGTATTGCCATTGCATCAACTACCAAGCAGCAGTCCCTATTATTTGGTGAATTTGAAATTTGGCTTGACAATGAGGTGAACGCGTCTTCAATGAATCCAGGCTCGCATTTAAAAGATGAAGACCACTTGCGTACAAGTGATGGATTGGGTAAAGGAATTATGGATCTAACATACTTGTAAGCTCGTGGTGAATAATAATGTAAAGTAAGTGCAAATTCTTTAGTTTCATCAGTGTACCTTCTGGCAGATGGTGCAGCTTTCATATTATCTCTAAAGTTATATAAAAAATGTAGCTGAGTATTTTCAAAGGATGAGTGCATTGCTTCTGCTTCTTTGGCATTTATAATTTTTTCTTGTTTCAGTTTGGTAATGACATCATCCATGGTTTTTGCTTTTTGCTTTGCATGGCATAACTGTTGTTGCAGGTTTTTTACTTTTTGTTTTAACTTTTTTTGCATTTCATGTCTTTCATCCATGGTGTCTACCCTGCGGATTTTGGCTGGAGGTGGAAGGTCTGGATCCGAGTCTGATGGAGGAAATGACGTGGGTCTGGAATTTGCGTCATTTGTGTTTTCCCCTTTTCATTTATTGAATTTGTGGCTGGGGTAACTAGATCTATGGGTTTTGATGGACGTGCATACTTTTTAATACGACATGTCCCATGATTTGAAGGTGGAATAATGTAGTCTGTGTTGTCAAAATGATCACTGCATATACGACTGGCAGTTGTTGCTTTTCATGGTGCTGTTGGTAAGTTGTTTTGATTGACAAACCTCTCCCAATGCTCAATTGTTAGCTCATTTTTTAAAGGAAATCTGTAATAAATACAAGTATGCAACTTGTTTCATTTGCTGTATGCATGAATTAGGAGAGAATAGTTTTTTGCTTGTCAATTATAGGTATTTTAGCCACATTTTCAACCAGTGATGGTTAAATGACACATAAATAGATTATAAACACTAAATAGAAATTGTGTTGTTTTAATCTTAAATATTGTATATTTTTACAACAATATGTGCAAAATACAATTTGTTAGTAGTGCTCTATTTCTAACAAAATATCACATTATTTTAATATAGGAAAATCTATACCCTAATGGTGTGACTTTACGTTCTTTATGTAAAACAGGAAAAGTAAATGTCTATTATATTTAGACAATTATGACATTTACCTGTGAAAAGCAACCGGTTTTACTTCGTTATGACCAGGAATACCCCTGTTTTTGCAGCCACGAATCACACAAGTATTGGGCATGTTTTATGTGAACCCTGCCTCATTGAGCATGAAAGTTTTACCCGTAAAAATGCTTTTAAATACTCAGTAACGCTTTTGAAAACTATCGTCGTATTGTAGAAATGTAGCAAAATAAGTGTAAACGGTTGTGCAAGCAAGGCCTCTCTGCAGCAAAACACTATTTTTTAACGTTTAGAACACTATAAAACTAACTTGGGCTCGGGTAACTTTATGTTTTACTGTATTATATGCGATCAGTGAAGTAGTTTTACTGAAGATTTTTGCTAAAACCTGATAAAATTTCCGATTTATTGTTAATTTCACGAAGATATCGGTCAAGTGCCGTAGTAGACCTTACAAGTACGGATGATTGCACAAGCGTACAGCCAGTATTTTCTTCAAAATATAGATTAGAACTTCCTAGTGTGTCTTATACGAATAAATATGTTTATGTAGACGCGAAAACGATATTTTTCACTTCGCTTTTGATGCCCTTTACAATCTTGCAAACATTTTCAATTGAAATTGCATAATCATTTGTTTTGGTCGCGTCGTTATTTGCGTGAAATGTCTGGGTACAAATGGCTTCAAATTTCCCGCCTCATGTAGCGTTCCAGTTATATTCAGTTCACTGAGCAAGCCGATAAAGTGAGACTGACAATCAGCAAGAAACTAATGAATGAATTAAACAACATATGTATATGATGCCTAACTATAATTACAGTACACTATAATTAAAACAGTTCTAGAGAGCTACAAACATTAAGTTGAGTTTTTTTTACCATGTTTAATTAAAGTACAATTTAAAATTAGTCACAGGGGGCAGTTGTTTGTTGCTGGTTTACTGCAGACTATAGTTTAAAGTTCAACTGACTGTTTGAGTTTCTGTATTTCTACATGTGTGTTTACTTTTAAAACTTTAGAGACCTCCCAGGTAAGACATCTGAAGAAAATATTTCCAAGCTAATATTTAAAGAAGCTGCTGGGTGATGAATCCAGAGCTAAGCTCTAGTTAGCTTAGTTGCACAACTGGGCCCTTTAGTATAACCTAATGCATACATAGATACTTAGAGCAGAAGAAACCACTTCATCATGTAAGTTATGTTGCCAAACAAGCAACATTTTAGTTCAAAACTCAACATGCAGTAAATTTAAATTAACAGGAACTGTAACAAACTTACTATATTATCAATACACGAAGTAAAGTCTACAGTTTAAAGAAAGTCTTGTCACTGTCATCATTAGAATGCATATAGACATTGGTACTTGTGTTGAAAGGGGTCACATAAGTAAAGGTGATTGCATAGGTTGTTGGTACACATTAGTTTGTGTTGGACTTGTCAACAAAGTTGCATCATCTTTAATTCATGTTGCCTTGATCTCTCTGACTCTTCATGTAAAAAGAAAGATACTCTTTCACAGGATATTTTTCTGTCATTTTGTTAACAGCTCCCAAAATCTCTTTTAAACTGTCATCTGCCTTCCTTCTTCGTGAAGCATTTTTTACAGGTACAAACAATCCGGTACGGTGGAAGGTGTTCCTTGCAGAATGGTCGTCAACACAGGCTCAAACATTACAATTATTAGACCGGATGTTTTGAGGCAGATTCGAAGGGAAGGAGTACGAACGTTAAGGCAGTGGAGTGTTCGTTAAGGATGGTGACGGGAGACACAACTCAGGTGCGGGGAAGAGGTAGTCTGCAAATCCAAATTGCTGGCTTGGAAACTGTCCAGGATGTGTGGAGTGCTGAGATTGAGAACGAGTGTATTCTGGGCTTGGATTTCTTAGGTCCGAATGGTTGTGTTGTGGGTGTGGCTGATGCGTGTCTATGGAGATTCAACTGCAAAATTCGAAGAACAAGAAACAACCAAAGTGTCGAAAAGTATATTTGGCCGAAACCACAGCAATTCCAGCTCGAAGCGAGGCATTAATTACCAGTCAGTTACAAGGTGGTGAACCTGTGGAAGATGTGTGAGGAAGTTTAGAACCGACAAAGAAGAGAGTGTTGCCAAGCGAGATGATTTTGGCCAGAACTGTTGTTGACCTACCAAAGCCTACGTTTGCGGTTCTAGTGATGAATTTATCAGATGAAGAAAGAGTAGTACGTGAAGGGACGGAGGTTGCCTGCTGTGAGTCGGTTGAGTATGTAACCTTAATATCACAGGATGAGGTGAATACGAAGCAAGATGGTTCTCAATTACATAGATCGCTACAGGAACTTTATGATCGAAGCACCGAAGGCCTTGAGTATTCTGAAAAGAGAAAACTTCATGCACTGTTATTGGAATACAGGGATATATTTTCGAAGGATGATCAAGATTTGGGTAGAACCTCCATTACATCTCACAAAATTCATACGGGTGCCAGTAAGCCGGTACGACAACTGCCACGATGCTTGCCCATATCCCAAGTTGATGAAGCAAGGAAAGCAATTGAAACCATGGCGAAAGATGGGATTATAGAACAATCTAGTAGCCCATGGATGGCCCCCATTGTTCTTGTTAAAAAGAAAGATGGGACAACATGATTCTGTATAGATTATAGAAGACTCAATGATGTGACGAAGAAGGATTCTTACCCATTACCTCAAATAAATACGGCTCTCGACGCACTTGCAGGCTCAAAGTGGTTTTCCTCGTTAGACCTCAAAAGCAGGTATTGGCAGGTAGAGCTCGACAACGAGGCAAGAGAAAAGACAGCCTTTTCTACTAGTGACAGTTTGTGGCAATTTACAGTAATGCCCTTCAGCTTGTGTAACGCACCGGCTACATTCGAAAGGCTCATGGAAGCCATTCTGTCAGGCTTACTATGTACAACTTGTATATCTGGATGACATTTTAGTCCATGCCAAGACTTTTGATGAGGAAATTGTACGTCTTTGTGAAGTGTTTAGCCGACTTAGAGCAGCTGATTTGAAGTTGAACCCTAAGATGTACCCCTGAACTTTTTCGTCAAGAAGTTGTATATCTTGGGCATGTAGTATCGGCAGATGGAGTCGCAACGGATATGAGCAAGATTGAAGCACTACGAACGTGTCCAATTCCTCAAAACAAAAACGAGCTGCAAAGGTTTTTGGGCCTCTGTTCATATTACCGCTAGTTTGCTCCAGCATTCTCGGTGATTACATCTCCCTTACGTAGGTTGACAGAGAAAGATGCAATCTTTTGGTGGTCTGATGCATGTGAAATGGTCTTTGAAAAACTTAAAGATCTGTTGACAAATGCACCCATTTTGGCTTATCCCTTACCTGATGGAAAATTTAGCTTGGACACTGATGCTTTTCAATTTGGCATTGGTGCCGTACTTTCACAGGAGCAAAACGGACAGGAGCGTGTAATAGCGTACTTCAGTCGGAGTCTGAGTCAAGCCGAAAAGAATTACTGCGTAACTTGGAAGGAATTGCTGGCAGTTGTAAAAGCAGTGGAAAAGTTTCATTACTATTTATACGATCGAAGATTCGTCATTAGGACTGATCACTTGTCATAAAGATGGCTATTGAGCTTTCGCCAGCCAGAAGGTCAAATCGTGAGATGGATGCAAAAGTTGCAACAGTATGATTTCGAGATTATCCATCGCCCTGGAAGAACAAATTCAAATGCAGATGCATTATCATGGCGACCTTGCTACTCGCCCGAATGCGGGTATTGTGAAAGACTGGAGAAAAAAGAAGTTCCAAATGATGAAAATTCGATGAAAATTGCAAGAAATGCTACCACTGAGGAAAAATATTCTTTAAAAATCTGGACGTGGAAAGAACTGATCTCTCTACAAAGAAGGAGATTGGAAGATTAAGAAGCGACCAGAATGGAGTGACGTGGCAGCATGTAGTGCAACAACCAAAGCGTATTGGGCACAATGGGATTCGTTAGAAGTTGTTGATGGAACTCTTTACCGTCGATGGGAAGATGCAGAGGGACACCAAGCTAAGAGCTTGCTTCTTGCCCCGAAATCGATTTGGAACGAGATACTGCAGCATCTACACAATTCCTCAACAGCGGGACATCTAGGAATTAAAAAAACAGTGGCAAGAGTACACGAAAGATTTTACTGGCTGAATTCAAGAAAATTTGTAGAAAATTATTGTAAATGATGTGATGAATGTTAATCTCGCAAAGGACCACAGAAAAAAATGGAAAAAGCCCCATTGAAACTTTATTAAGTTGGTATCCCATTGGAACGGGTAGCAGTCGATGTCTTAGGACCATTCCCAAAAACGAATGATGGAAACCAATACATCGTCATCGTGCAAGATTACTTCACAAAATGGCCGGAAGCTTTCCCTGTACCAGATCAGAAGGCAACTACTGTGGCTGATGTTCTTGTAAATCAGTTCTTTACCAGATTCGGCATACCTCAAGAATTGCACTCTGACCAGGGACGGAACTTTGAATCCGAGGTCTTCCAAGATGTATGTAAACTGCTAGGAATCCACAAGACACGTACAACACCTTATCACCCTCAATCGGATAGTATGGTTGAACGGTTTAATAGGACACTAGAAAATGGACTCTCGATGTTTGTGAATCAAAATCACACCGACTGGGATAAGCATGTTCCATTCTTGTTAATGACTTATCGAAGCGCAACCCATGAAACAATGAAGGTTACTTCTGGTCAAACGATGTTTGGTCGTGAGCTGAAATTACCAGTAGATCTTTGGCAGGAAAGGACATCTAACGGGGAACAAACAATGGGTGGGAACAAATATGCGGAGATGCCACAAAATCGTCTTGGCGAGGTGCATAATTTGCTCGTGAAAACATTGACCTAAATGTGTGAGGAATGAAACAACGATATGATTTACAGTCTGCGCAGAAGAGTTTTCCAAGTGGCAGCGGCGTTTGGTTGCATACCGTTCAACGAAAGAAAGGATGGTCCCCTAAGCTCAGCATGAGATGGGAAGGACCATATGTTGTCGTGAAACATTTAAATGACGTTGTGGTGGGAATAAAGAAAGGGCCACGAGCGAAAGCGAAGGTTGTTCACGTGAATAACATAAAGAAATACAATGGTGATCTACGGTTTGACTGGTTTACCTCACTTCGTAGCGAAGATAACGAAGGGCCAACTGATGGTTTGAGTACAACAAGCGGTAACGAGCGCCACTAGCAAAGATCAGCCTCTGATCAAGTGGAGGAAACAGCGCCACGTTGAAGTAAACGGACAAGAAATAAACCCAAACGGCTCATCGAGGAAATGTGAATCAGATACTTGTCAGGGATAGGGTTGGGCGATATTTCGATATTTTGATTAATTGTGATATTTCCAATCGCGATTATCGTATCGAAGCCAAAAACTTGAGTGACGGATTTATCGAAATTATCGTCATGTTCGATGAATATCGTGATATTGCTTGGAAATGTGTATATAACTTGCAGAATCCTAAAAAAGTAGAAAGCATCTTTGCACTCCAGCAACAAATATACTGCCAAAAAGTGTATTAACAAGGCAACTTGTAATTGCTTTTTGTAGTAGTTGTACTGCATGTTCATAATTTAGTTTTCCTTCCACAAAACATAGAATAAAAGTGTACAGTACACATTATATTACAACAGTTATGAACAGTAAATATTAGAGAAGGAAAAGCCTTCATATTACTTTAATTTGTAGTTGATATGTCTTTAATATAAGATTATATACAAGTTTATATTGTACATGCTTTGATACTAATTGCACTTGAAAACAATGGTTATTTCTATTTCATTAATCATGATATTATCGATTATCGCGATATTTTCCATGACAAAAATCGTGAGTTAATTTTTTAAATATCGCCCAACCCTAGTCAGGGACTGGCAAACTGGCGAGGGGGGTGTGTAATGAAGTCCGTGTTATTATATGGGTTTGTCCATGCATTTAATCGTCCTATTGCTAGTTTATTGTTGTAAAATGTATAATTGTCTCATATATGTAAATTGTGTAAGTATAAAAGTAAGCGGAAAAGTGTAAAAAGAGCGATATATGTGTTTGTGTGTCTGAAATAAAACGAATACAACGAATAGATTTTTGTATTTTTTTACCAAAAAAAAGTGGTGTAACAATATAAAGGGTTAGATAGTTGTGGGTTCATGGCAAACAATCTTTTGGTTGTAACAAGTTGTTGCAGCGCAATTTTTAATTAGTAGTGTTAACAAATCATTGCAAATTTCTTTAGGTGTTATGGCCCAGATTACAAAGTTAGCCAATCATATTTCTGGTAGACAATAACAAAATACAGGGGTGAAAAAACGGCTGGCATTTTTTTGGGATGATTTTCTTTGGCAACAGACAACATAATAGAGCAGCTTCTGTTTAAAAAAATAGGCACGCTATGCGTTCATGTATCTGCGAAAAAAAGGAACGCTATGCGTTCATGTAGCTGCGCACAGCATAAATATGTAGTAGAATGATTGCAATAAATATCGAAATAAATAGTCCAATGTGTATGGTGGCCGAGAGCTGCCATAAGAAAAGTTGCGAAATTTTTGGGATTTTCTCTTTTATTTTGTAATTTCTTCTTTTTTATATATACTTTTCAAATAAAAAATAGATAATTAGAAGTAAAAGTAGAAGTGAAATAAAAGTGTTTGTAATAATTTTTTGAATGAAAGTGAAAACCAGACGAAATAAATAAAAAATCAATTCCAAAAAGAAATAAAAATAAGGGCATTTTCAAATGAAATTAAAACAAAATCAAATCAATTTGAAATCAATTTAAAATTAAAATCAAGTCGCTGGCCTAGAGCTGCCATAGACCAAAATGCATTGCGAGACTATATAATCACTGTATATAATCTCTATGAATATCTCTATGTATATACCGCTCTGTATAATACAGTGCATTATAGAGATCAGTGTTCGGAACACTTTCCTGTAATATATCCCCTGTTCAAATCAGTGGTTCAAATCAATGGTTCAAAATGTCAGATTGGAAAAAATTTCAGGAGAAAATGAAGAATAAACGTCTTAAAAAAGGAAAGAAAGAACAAGGCTCAGTCAAAACCGAATGTGAAACAATTGTAGTGCAAAGATTAAGTGCAGAAGTTGCTGGAAAGGCACAAAAATACACCCGTGTGGGAGCCAGGGTATTCGTGCCCTTTGAAGAGTATGGGGAACTTACAATCGAAAACGTCCGAGACGCCTGTATAAAGCACTATGGCATTGATAAGGAAAGTACGTTGTGTGATGTACTAGCAGGAGAACAAGGGCCGTCTTGCTTTTCCATCAAGCAACTTCCAAGCTTTAAAGTGATACATGTGAGATTTGTTGAAAAGGCTGATGTCGAGATCGTGGAACCCGACACCTTACCCAAAAGGAGAAAAGTCCTGAATACTGACAGTCCGTCGTCAGCCCCTTCTACATCTTCACCAACGAAGCAATCTGATCCAAGTCCTAGCAAATTTGTGCCGAGAAGTCTCTCTGTTGTCGACATACTTAAACTTGGCAAGGTAATAAACAAAAACACAACTTCAGTGCTAATATACCACTTCAGTTTAGCAGATATGGTGTGGTCCAAATTGCAAACAGCGGTTGATTTCACGATTGAGCCGGAACCTTTTGGAGTAGGAGGATTCCGACAAGCTTTCCATGCAACAAGTGATCACAAAGACTTCAAAAACACCAAGTGGGTAGTTAAAAGGTATTTACCAAAGGCAATTAAAGACATCACAGAAACCAACCAAACTTTGGAAGAACATACGAAAAAAGTGGTGCAGATGCACTACCTTGCTCGTAATCTTACTGCTAAGATGAATGAAGAGTTGATGAAAGATGACAACTCAACCTTTTTTGGGGAAACTCTGTGTTACAAGAAGATTTTCTTGGGGAAGATTGGGGAAGAAGAGTATGTGACAGTAGAGGAGTTTATAGAAGGTACTTTTGATAAGTATATCAATAATGATGGTGAAATCTATGAAAAGGGTAGTGAAATAACTCAGAAGGCTGAATGCCTTGTTCACTATTCTTTTGAAAGATCAGAGAAAGAAGTGATGATCCTTGATATTCAAGGTTGTGGTTGTAACCTGTTTGATCCAGAAATCTGCTCCAAAGATATTGTGTTGGGTGAGAAGGTTATGTTTTGCACTGGCAATTTATCAACTGTGGCAATGAATAATTTTATTCAAAACCACAAATGTAACTTTTACTGCAAGCTCTTAAACTTGAGTTCACATTAGTCAGATACATAAGCACCAGTCAAGGACAGTTTGTTATAACCAAATGATGTAAGTTGTTTGCATTATATATTATATATATATATATATATATATATATATATATATATATATATATATATATATATATATATACAGGGTGTATCAAAAAAAAGTTTACAGTTGGAAAAAGTCTGCTAATGCCGAAAGCGTTCAATGCTTTTAATAAAACATTGTAATTCGGAGTAGTTTAGCTCCATCCGGAGCACCTGAAGATTTTTTTTCTGCAAAATTAAATTTTTGACTTAAGGTGGTTTATTATAAAAAGCCACTTTAAAATGCCCTGCGCACAAAGATGGATCACTGAAAAGCAATTCAAGTTAGTACGACAAGAGTATGGAATATTTTGAACACACCCGCAAAGTTTTATACAACTTGGTTCGTGCGAATGCGAGCACGCGCAGTTTAAAAAATAGACTTTTCGCCATTTTTGCACATTTTATTACACATGATTGATTTTATGTCTCATTATAAATTCATTTTATACATAATTAACGTTTTGCATAAATTAAAGTACCGCATGCATTAATTTAGCGTGTAAAGTGATCTTTGAGTGCCCACCGCTTGATTGTACTTGCACCAAAATGTCTAAAACTTTACAATCTTATAAAAGATACTCCATATTTCAACACCATCTGTTTAAAACCTGTTTTAGACAAAAGGTCTTTGTGCGCAAAGACTTTAAAAAGTGGCTTTTTATAGCCAACCACCTTAAGTCAAAAAACACTAGTGTTGTAAAAAAGATATTGCTAGGTGTTCCAAATAAAGCTGTACTGCTTAGGATCACTAAAGTTCATTTAAACATTTAGCCCTCTTTGCATTAGCAGACTTTTTCCAACTGTAAACTTTTTTTTGATACACCCTGTATATATATATATATATATATATCTATATATCTATATATATATATATATATATATATATATATATATATATATATATATATATATATATATATATATATATATATATATATATATATATATATATATATATATATATATATATATATATATATATATATATATATAGTACTTGCATAATTTATATTTGCATAATTTTTATTTTTAGTTTGTTGACATGACTTGGAATTTTTCAAGGACATTTGTTCATTTTGTTCAAAACAGTAAAAGTACTGTTTACTGTTTAGATGTAACAGTATAGTTTAATACATCCTATTAAAGTGATTCATTGCTATCTGAAAATTGGTTGCATGTGATTGTGTGCACTTAAATAATTCAAATTGCTTAAATTTTACAAAATCATTTTTTTGTACTGGTAATCAGAATACTTAAGTACTATGATGGTGATGCCACCAGGCATGTGTTAACTACTTTATTCAAGATGCAAAATCAAATCACATTTTCCTTGAGATATCGAAATGCATGAGCAATGTCAGAGACTTCGATTTCTAGTGGGTCCAGCATTTGCTCACACTTGGCCCTTACATCTGAAGATAAATAGTCTTCATTATCTGCCAGAACATCTGAAAGCTCAGCAACTTCCTCCAATTGTTCTTCAGTAACTTTCCATCCTTAAATTGGAAAAGAAATTTTTTTAGTTGTCTTTATACAATGTTTATTTCCACCCTCCTGTAACACTAATATGTTTTAGTTTTAATGATATGTGCAAATATATGACTTAACTCATAGTAAGTAAAATTGCCTGGTATTTAAAAAATAAAATAAAATAGGCTGCACTGGGGTAAATGCAGCTAAATGGGTTAATTAAAACTTTACCATTACCACATTGTTCCAGCTGATACTTTTCAGGAAATTCATAGATGTGATTGGGCACTCCGTCGGGAAGGTAGGTGTTTTTTTGACCACGGATCCTATGAGTGTTCCAAACAATATTTACAAATGTGTCGATTTCTTTCTGCACTATGGGGATCATAAGATAAGCTAGCAAATGCCTTAAACAAGACAAAATATGGCAAATGTTAATCATGGATCCCTCATCTACCATTGTTAGGGTATACAAGGGTATCTCAATATCACTATTACTCTAAAATACCACCGTATTGTAAGAGCGTTAGATGTGAAAAATTGTGTCGCGACTATATATTTAAAATCAATTTACAAATGGCTAGTCATAAAAACATTACTGACGTCAATACCTGTGGTTTTCATCGTCTGGATTATATTCTCCATGATCCTTTAATTTATTCAAAGGGAATTTAAAAAATTTCTCAAGTCTTTCATGTAACTCCCTCCACCATCTTTCAATCTGTAACCAGATGTTTAAAAATGATGAACCAAGATATAATGCAAGCATATATTTGGCAATATCAACCAAGATTCACATTTGACTAAAACTACTTGTAAACTAAAAATTTAAAAAAGCACATAAATAGAAATTGATGTGTGAAGTATATTTCCAAGTGGAAATATGAATATTGTCCAATCTTGCTTAAAGATTAAATCTAGGGTGGGTTTGTGTGGATTTGTAAAAACATCGTTGTAAGTGATACACGGACTGAGTATGTTAAGTGACATGGCTGGCATTAACCCTTTGAGTTGCAATGTGCTCCAATGCACCTTACTCCTTTTTTTACTTGTCCATGAACAACAAAAAATCTGACAATGACTATTCTTACCTGGTTTGAAGTTGAAGGACCATAGATGACTGTTTCTACTGGATCCATATCGCCATGTTCCCGCCTTAAATAAGCATGCATTGTAGCCAATACACCAGTTTCTGTGCCCTTATCTAGCCTCAGTTTACTTGCGATAGTTCGTGTTTTAAACAGGTACTCCAGGTAAAAGCGTCCTATGAGTTTAGGATCACTGTTGCTTGCCCACACTTTGGCCCACAATACCTTTCTACTACACGTGTCGATGCAGCCATAAATAGCGATTGGGAATGTCCAATTTTGGTACCCCATTAACTTGTCATGCCCGTCAAGGGAGTGCACAGAGTTGGGCCCTCGCGATGTAAAATGACCCTTTTCCTTTTTTTTTTTAAACTGGGGAGCACGTCTCTCCAAGGCATCTGAGTCTACATCATACATTACGGCATAAACAACATCTCGTGGTACATTCAGGTCATAAACTTGCCTGATTTTTTTCTGAAGCGCACGATATCCAAGTAATTTCCCAGGTCCTTGCAGTTCTTTCTCGACTGCACCTTTGATTTCATCGATGGTCACACTGTGATCGGTGTATTTAATGTCGAAGCAATTAAGTCTTCGGTCAAGTGTTCGCATGCTCCAAGCATACGCTTCAAATTCCCTCCGAACAAAATCTAAAATTTCCTCACGTTGTAAACCCTCTTTTACGTAACGTTGCAATGTTTCTTTTAATGTCTCATCTTCTTTCCAGAAGTCATTCCTTATCCTTGCAGCCATGTTTAGATTTTGGCGCAACTTTTTTAAAAATTGTCTCGCCATAGCAACCCAGGACACGATTTGTATTTGTTTCGCAATGCATTTTGGTCTATGGCAGCTCTAGGCCAGCGACTTGATTTTAATTTTAAATTGATTTCAAATTGATTTGATTTTGTTTTAATTTCATTTGAAAATGCCCTTATTTTTATTTCTTTTTGGAATTGATTTTTTATTTATTTCGTCTGGTTTTCACTTTCATTCAAAAAATTATTACAAACACTTTTATTTCACTTCTACTTTTACTTCTAATTATCTATTTTTTATTTGAAAAGTATATATAAAAAGAAGAAATTACAAAATAAAAGAGAAAATCCCCAAAATTTCGCAACTCTTCTTATGGCAGCTCTCGGCCACCATACAATGTGTTTGAAATGATTACTGTATAATATAAACTTTTTAATATAAACATGTGAAATGATTATAACATAAAATTTTGATAACAGTATCATTTCAGAGGTAAATACTTGAAATATTTTAACATTTATCACAATTGTTGGAACCAAATTTGCATGGATATTAATGGCTATTAATTGTTATTTTTAAAAATCGATATAAAAATGCATGTCGAGTATACAATGCATAAATCAAATAACTTTAGTTTTACAAATATGGTTTACTACAGAATGTATAAACAAAGTAGACCCTTTGGAATGCTTTTTAATACATGCGTAGAAATGCATGATTGTATACACATGGGACAAGTTAGAATAACTTCAGCAAACAAAACAGGCTGTACAAAAATGTGAATTGGTAATTCATGATATTTTTAAAGATATTCAAGATGTATTCAAAATTAGAACAAATTAAATCTGTTAAGTGACCTTCGAATCGAGTCATTCTGAACTATCAAATTAATGCAACAGATCGCAGCAGATTAACTGGTGATCAATTTAACATCAATCACTCATGCAAAATTAGCTTTGTCTCATATGAATATATTTTTGTTTCAATGCAATTGCTGATGATTCAGATTTCACAAATAAGGCGACTCAAGCTGATATTACTAGCCAAGGGAAAATGTCGGCCAATTATTCAGATTTCAGATCTAAACATTAATAGACTTTGAGCATTGGTACTACAAAGTGCTGGTACATGGTTTCTATACATGATATATACATTTAAAATTAAATCAGAGAAAAAATACTCAAATTGATAAATTGACTAACTATTCAAAAGAAGTTCAAGAAATTGTATACAAGCATAAGGTGTGTACCAAATAAGTGCAATCACAGACAAATACTAGATAATGCAAGTGTACACTGCAAGCACAACTAGTGAAACAGACACACAATGCACATAATGAAAACAACAAGCCCATCCATCAAAACATACAGTATACTCAAAACCGTTTAAAACAAGTTAACTGGACTCCTAAAAATTACGTACATGTTGTCCATGTTGTTATTGTACCTTAAATCATTGTATCAATGTCACTACTTCTGTCAAATTGGTTTGTTGACTGTTGTAAACAGATGGATAACCCAACCAATGCAATATTTCCCAGTTATCGAACCATCATCTTGGTTAGACATATTTACAATAGAAATAGAATATCCAGTCACGCTACGAAAAGTCTTCAGTTCAATAAAGCTAAGCAGTCCTTGTCCAGTTAAGCTTAACTCTTCACTCTTTAACAGTCTTCATGGCACACGCCATCTTGGAATTTGGAATATCACTCCAGTTACACATACTATGGTCTGAATGGTCGCGAAGTAATACGTCATTTTAATGTTATATTATCGACTATTGGCTATTTTTAACTTATGCATTCGGTGATTGGCTACAAGCTAACAGCTAACAGTAACAGCTAACAGCACGCACTCGATAACAATATATCTGCATTCGCAGATACAAAAATGAAAATAACATTAAAACTACGCTACCCTCTCCAAGCAGGGGGTCAAATAATGGTAAATTCCTGAGGGGAACAATGCAACTGGTAAAAAGATGACCTCCACCCCCTGTGCAAAAAAAATAAATGCAATCTTCAAATGCAACGATTTTCCTTACATGAATCGCATTATCGCTTCCTTTTCTTTTTCACACTCAGTATTATTGGTCTTGTTTTATACTGGTTCATCAAGAGCTGAGGGCTCAATTGCCTGCCAGGGCTGACAAGAATCATGAGTTTTTACCAATGCATACAATTGGTTGAACCATGCTCCATAGCCCTTTTTTTCTTGTAATCGTTCGATTCCTGTAGCTGTCTTAGCAGTGAGCGCAACTTTTTTTACATTCAGAGACTGATTTTTTGAACTTCAATGTATGCAATTGTACAGCACTAAATAGTTACATCTCTCTTGCTTCCACATGCCTTTAATTCTTTCAAAAATTTTTCCATAAATTTCTGCATTTTTTTTATTCTTCATGTTCATGAAAATTAATCCTTTTGTAATATTCACTGTTAAGAACAATATCAACAAGAAAACTATCTTACCACTTTCCCTTTCTTCCAGGTTTCTTTCTCTCCTTCTTGTTGCGTGTTAAGGGTGCTGAAGGATTAGATTTTGCATGTTCATCATCTGAACTCTCAGAATTATCATCAAATGTTAAAAATTTTTCTTCCTCATTGCTTACAGAATTGTCTTCAGCTCTATACAATGTATACAGATGTTCATCAAAATACAGTTAACTAAGTTTTTTACTTGTTAACCAGTATAAACATACAATAGACCAACTGCACTGATATCATAATCTTTAAACTTGTTCTCCAGTAGCTGCCTAGCAACTACTATAGATATGCATGCGTTAAAGTCTATACGGCTTAAAAACAACAAACAAAGTGAGGTTGTCAGAGTCAAAATTTGCATTTCTTGAAAGTTTATACAAATATATATTAGTCTTCGAAAGGGTCTACAGCCAACTATATTATTAAATGGTTAGAGTTAAAGTTGTCAATTCTCCAAAAAGATGTTGCAATCAGCTTGAATAAACTCAATGCTCAAGAGTAGACAACTATTAAATACGATCATTGAAATTCAAATTATCTTTATATTTCAATGATACACACTGTACAAGACTTTCTCTAAGTTCTATACAGGTACACTTATGTCAGTGAGAATTTTATACCTTGAATTTCCAGCATTACTTTTGTTTGTGTCTACATTTCACTTATCAAAGCAATTTTCACAGCAACTGACACTTTTCCCGACAATCCAGCCAACTGTACCTTCGTTTCCCTCGGGGAATGAACATACAGATTGCATACAGGCATACAGCAATGTATGCAAGACAGTATACTTTGTATCTCTGAAGCAAGAAATACATGCTTGCTCCTTACCGTTTGTTGCGATATTTACTTTCTCGAATGCCGATTTGCTAATTTGTGCGAGCTCAAAAAAAATTGCAGTAATTTAATGCATTGAGTTCGGCCGATGAGAAGAGCGTGGTGTGTGCAACAAATATTTCTTTATAGTAATATATTTCCACTGTTTTCCTCACCACACAATACCTTGAGTGAATGCAGATCTAAGAGTGGGGCCAAGAATAGTGCAGCGAGGGAATGGTGTCGCAGCCGAGGGGAGGTGGGTGGTACAAAAAATTTCTTTTTCGTTGATCCGGTCGTGTTCGTGGCAGTGTGAAAATTTTTGCTTGCCTGGCCTTTTATGCTAACCTTATTCACTCATGTGATTACTCTAGTGCTGCTTTGCATTCCCATTAAGTCTCATACATTAAGATGGTATTGTTTGGTGAAACGCCCAGTGAGAACTGTAATATATTTCCACTGTTCGCCTCACCGCACAATACCTTGACTGAATGCAGAACTAAGAGCGGGGCCAAAAAATGCTTTCTACACACGTGCCTCGGCGACTTTAAGGTAACAACATTTAATACAAAAAATTCTTTACAATGTAAATACTCTCTCCAATACTCAGAAAATATATGTGCGAAATGACAGACTATTATGGAAACGCTAAAGAAAATCCTTGGAGGTTGTTGTTAGCATGGAAGGTCGCTCCAAGTCACTTCATGGGTGGTGAGTCTTGCAAGGCAGATCAAGCAGAATGGTCGGCGGTTGACAAAGTAGAAGTGCGAGTGGGATGCATCACTGCGTCTGTCTGAGTGTAATATGTTGCAGTCGCGACACTTCGCCAGCCAACATGTTTGGCTATAGCTTCATTGGAAGCTCCCAGGAGTGACAAAGTGATTGAGCAACCAACTCAGAAGCTGTGGGCAGTTTCGCCATCATCGAGATGCAAATTGGACAGGTATTTCTTTAGGCGATTGGTGACAGCAGATCCAAGAAAAGATGTGTTAATGACGCAGCCTTTAGCGTCCGTTGCGCGAAATACAAAACCTTGGCATAAATTGATGCGCATTCTGTCACACAAAAGGATGTATAATTTAAGGTTAGCGACCACGCAGGAGGATGGTGAGGAAGAGGGCTTCACAGCAAACATATGGGTATGTTTTCCACGCAGTGTCTTTCCAAAAGTGTGGCGAAATAACAAACCTTCTTGATCCGGGAGGCATATGACATCACTAGTTTTCAATCAGCCTAAATCAGAAGCACGATCACCGGAGTTGAAGTCCAAACAGAAAAATGCGAGATCCCAGGCATATACACCCTGTTAATAATTTTTATGCAAATGAGTAAATTATCGATATCTCCAATAGCATTGACGCCACAAAAACAAGAATAAAACAACATGAGCTTTACATAATGGTTTAAGTTTATACGAAGTGCAATGGAGAAAGAACAGTTAACTCTAAAGTAATTGATTTTTTTTGCATAAAACTCTCGTAATTAATGTGAATAATTATTATGCAGCCCTTATAAAAACAAGCAAAAATTTCACTCATTCTGTTAAAAGTTACCAATATGGGACGTAAAACAGGTCTAAAACGTGAGGAGAAGCAAAGAATAGCAGAATTGTTGAGCCACGGCAAACCAGTTTGGATATTTCAATATTAATTCATCGAGATCATCGCACAGTCAAAAGATCTATGGAAAATAGTAATAAAGTGAGGGGGGCGGATAAAGGAAGGTTTCGAAAGATTTCTCAGCTCAGTAAAAAAATCCTCATTCAACAAGTGCCAGGATATTTCACGAAGTTGGAGTCCCATCAAGATCCAGAGCTGGATGGTGCAAGATCTTCAGAAGCATTGGAAGAGTTACAAAGCCAACTATTAAACTACCACCGAAACAAAGACATAAGCTGGCACGCTTTTTGACTGGGCTAAGTCATGCATGAAAACCAATTTCGAAAATGTTTTGTTCACTGATGAGTCTAGAGCAACTGTGGATGGTCCAAATGGTTGGATGATACTCAATGGTACAATGCCACAGGGCAAGATCAGGCGGCAACAAGGCGGTGGAGGTGTAATGATTTGGGCGGGAATGATTAATAATCAAATTGTGCACCCTTTTCGTGTGCCTGATGGGGTTACGATGTGTGCTAAATCGTATGTCGACCTCCTAACAAAAATTTCTTTCCTTGGTATAAGAAACAACCACTAGCATTAAAGAGAAAGTTGATCTTCATGCACGACAATGCCTCTTCCCACGCAGCTCATTACACTCGGGAAGCGTTAACCAAATTTGGGTTTGAGGAAGCTCGTTTGATGTTGTGGCCAGCATTTTCACCATATCTCAACCCCATCGAGAACTTCTGGCCAATACTTGGATTAAATAATGAGCGGCTTTTCATTTTTATTGCATAATAATTATTTTTGTAAATTTTGAGTGTAAACGGAAAAATACTCCGTAAAATTGAAATTATTCTGTCAATTAACTCCAAAATTGCTGAAAATTGTAAGAATTCAATAAATTCTATGTTGTTGTAATCTCATTGTCATAGTTTCAATGCTTTTTGAGATATCGCAGATATTGGCATTTGCATAATAATTATTAACAAGGTGTATGTAACGAGTTGTCGGACTAATGTCCTGTTGCATTAGAGACGCCTTGATTGAATTGCATAATGCTAAAAACTTGTCAAAGAAAAGAGGGACAGCTTGTTTTGGAGTGATGCGTGCCTGTGCTTGTTCTTCCCGGATGGACTTTAAATAATTGGAAATGATTAGGTGAAAGGCTGGGTTACCAAAGCTCAAAGAAGATGAGGGAATATCAAAGTAATCCAGCACGCCGAGTGATGTAAATATTGCTTTCAACTTTGTCGACTGTACCTGATGCGAGGCGGGTAGGATGCAGGCAGGTTGTACGTCGAATATGAGTGCCAAAAAATGCACAGGAATCCAAATGCACCTTAGTCTTTCCTGATTTATCTTTCCAAATCAAAAATACGGATCAAATCTCCTGGGGAGGCAGAAATCAAAGCTTTTGGTTGTGGAAGTGAGGCCAAAAAGGTTTCCAACTCTTGTTGTAATCAACACTTCTGACGTTCGTACGGTTTGTGGCTTCTGGCAGACTGGAGGGAGCGGAATTGAGCATTAATATTCAGCAAATCACGGCACACGGTTTCGAAGTAAACGCAGACCAATTTCTGGGTGAAATCTTTGACATCTTTGACAATACTGAAAACCCACAACGTTAGCATAATGACATTCGGGGTGACTCTCAGCAGGCTTCCATGAGCGAGGAACATGTGGATACACCTGTTTCAACAGTACTTAAACGTTGGGCAGAGGAAGGAATTCTGAAGACCCACAAGTCCCATTGTAAGTGGACGGGTCCCAAAACCAAGAACACTTCAGTCAGGAAAGAGTAAAACACCAGAAACGCCTTTTTTACCCAACAGGAATGCAGTAGAACAACGACCTTGTAATAACAGCCACCAGTATCGCCTAGGTGTAAGATCTGGTACCACGATAGAAAATGAGCAACTTTGGGTTTTCAAAAATTTGAGGAGTGGACCGACCAGCACAAAGGGGGAGAAAACATACACGTTTTCCGACGTGATAGTTTGAGAGAAAACATTAGCACCTGCGGCTTGGACAGTAGGAAATGGAGAGAAAAATTTTAAAGGGTTGCAATCGACGGTAGAATTCGCGATCCTAGGACCTGCAGCGACGAGGGTATGGAATAGAGCGTTTGTCTCCCGGACGACAACAGGAGATGAAAGTTCTGAATAATCCCAAATACCCTTTACTGTTTCAGAAGGTTGGTCAGGAAAATTGATGACCCCTCCCCATCCTGTACTCGAGGTGTCGGAAGAAAAGCTCAACTGGAAATGATATTCTTGGCGCCACGGTAGACAACCAGTCCAAGTGTCGAAAAATTCCCAGGACTGAATCTCACGGAGCAAGTCATCTTTTAATGGAATGGGGTATGTCTTGCTGTGCAGCTTGGAAATAGCTTGGTAAATGGCGGATGTATACAAACGTGCACCTGGGACCACTAGAATAAAAGACATGACCTTCCCAGCGAACTTCTGCAATGTTTTAAGAGAAACCGTTTTTTTCTTTAAGATAGAGTCCCGAAGGAGTATAAATTTCTTCTTGTCATTCCGTGAGAAAAGGGCTTGTTTGAATGAGTCGACGAGCAGACCCAAAAAGGGGACTACAAGCCAGGGTATCAGAATTGATTTCTTCAATCCAATGAAATAACCAAGATGTATAAGAATATAGCACATAATGTAAGCAGCAGATTGAGCGAGTATAAACTGAGATGGTGGTGGGAATCGACCAAGGGGGTTTCTTTGAATCTGGAGTTGGCCCAGATGCCGGTCATCAATATATTGGGAAGAAGGGACCCCTAAAGAACGCGCGTAACTGGTGGTGGCCAAACCAATAGTATGATACAGGTATGCACTTGTCTTCCAACCAAACGGTATAGTCCGGAATCAAAAGTACCACCCAGACCATTGAAGACCGAAAAATGTTTGACTGTGGTCAGTAAGGAGAACATGATCATAACCACTTTTATTGTCCTGGACTGTTTGGTACTGGTGTTTTGCAACATAGCATGGGAGATCAGTTATTATGTCCAAGGAAAAATGTAAATTTTTAATCCAAAGATTCAAGAACCGTTCATCATGGCATAGCCTGGGTTTCAAGGCTCTACAGTCAAGGGCATAACCCCCTACTTTCCCAGAGCAACGAGAGAACCATTACGCACGCGACTCAGAATAGTAGAAGTTATAAAGTCTTCAAAACCTTTACAGGAGGCATTATTCTTGAAAACAACGGAAGGTGGGACCGGGTGATCATAGTCGTTATTTTGATAACGGCCGCGAAAGGGTTGGAAGAAGGAATGAACATCGACACCATGACGGATGTAGGAAAGTATTCCGCTTGTTTAGACAAGCCCTCCAAAATTGTAGACCAAAATGTTATAGTTGGTGTAACCCACCAGCTACAAATGCACTAAGATCATGACAAGCTTGTGCATGATTGTGTGGCTGTGCTTGGTGTGGAGGCAGTTGGTGCTCTGCTAAAACAGTGTCCATATCTACAGCGACAGGTCGAACAGGATCATCCATCGTCCAACTACAATATTAGCTCGGCTGCGACACGCCGGGCAAGAGAAAAAATTCCTTTCTTCCTGATCCGGTCATCTTCGTGACAAAGTGTGAAAATTGTTGCTTACCTGGCCTTTTATGCTAACCTTATTCACTCATGCGATTACTCTGCATTCCCATTAAGTCTCATGCATTAAGATGGTATTGTTTGGTGAAATGTCCAGTGAGAATATACATCTTAAAAGAAAAATTTTAAAAAGTATGTAAATAAATTAATTAGTCTTCAAATAAATTAAATGGGACAAGGTTGCTTAACTCAAGCAAATTTTGCATTAATTAGGTGTTTAAATCAGCTAGGCTATCCAAACATGGAAACCAGTAAGTATATAAAATAACAACAGACAATAATAGTCGACTTGCAAGCTGTGACTATGTAAAATTCTTTCAAGTTTATGTAATTTTTTTGTAAATAATCGAGCCAATCAACCGCAAAACATTACAAAGTGGATTAACAACGAAGTTTTTGTCTTTAAAATTTAAAAAATACTATGAATATTGACTTTACAGTTATAGTTTACGATTTGCATGTTTGAATGGCCTGATCTAAATGTGGGCTTCGACCAATCAGAGCACCCTGTGAAATTCCAGCTGGGATTTGCATTCCATGGCTGAGTTTTGGAATTATTCACATTTATGAATTTATTACAGCGGAATCCATTTGATTGTGAAACCACATGCGTTCACAACGCACGTTGGGCTGTTCAAAATGGACAGTTGCTGATGGCGAATAATAGATAAACTTCAAAATGTGCTTAGATTTTAAGCGTACACATTAGGAGAGTGTTGTTGCCTCCGAGGGATCCACAAAAGTTTGATAATTTTATCTCCGTAATTTACCTGAATTTTACCTGTTGTGTTGATTTGGGTGTATTGTGCTCCTACTCGGCCAGTCGCTACGTCCCTTTTCAAAATACTACAAATAATGCTACTGACCTTTTGCTTTCTTTTGAACTAGTGTGACTAACTTTTGAATATGGCTTTTTCTATAAAAATATGTTAACCATCAGCTTCTATATTCGTTTTATCTTTAGCCCTGTTACATGCAATAACGAGCTTCATTTTTCAGTATATTTTACAACACGTACTCCATTTCTAGTTCGTCAATATCAGTTTCATCCCTTGTTGTTAGGCTCGTCTGCCCATTTACCCTCGTCGCTGATTTCAATTGTTTTTATTGATCGTTCCTCACTACAATCTGCTTCTTCAACCAATTCTTCATCAGCGCAGTAAGCAGCTTCATCTATCCATTCTTCCTCATTGCCGCATCCAGCTCTTCCTGTCAATTCAGTTTGATTTTCTCTTTCTAGCTCTCTGTTCATGTTTGGCTCCGCCTATACCCTAACAGCGCTGCTTGTGCTTGCTTCTTTAACTTTCCTTCCATCAGTGTAACACATAATACGACTGATGTCCACTGCTGTCTAATGATAAAATATACTTTATTTACTGAGGTTGAAGTAATCACCAAATAATTGAATAATGTCGTGTCACTGAAAACGATATGAAATCCACTGAATAATAAAACCTGACATACTTGCATAAAATCGTCGTCATCATCGCTTGATATTATAACTAACTCTGCCCGGGGTCTTCTCTAGCTGTAGCTTCCAAGCGGGAGTACAGGAACCCCAGGATTGCAATCTTCTTCTGCTTCCCAGGACTCAAACTCCAAAACTCATTTCTAATCAAATTTTGATTGGATTACTAAGCAAATAATCGAACTTCCAATCAACAATGTGAAGCGTGAGATGCAATATGTTACATGGTTACTTGAAGTTTGATGGGAAGCCTAGGCAACTAAATAGGCAGATAAATACGTAAGTAAAAACTCTTTTTAAACACGTTATCCATGTCAATATATGTGCTTTCTACTATTGCTGTAACACAAACAATACAAAGAAAATAATTGCGAGGTAAATAATGCAAAACGTAAATCTAGTTTACATTTTGCGATAAAAAGCCGCTGTGGAGTCAATCAATAACATTGTAACATCAGGTATTCTGCGCTTTTTGTTAATACAAAGTCTATTACCTTCCCTCGATGGACTTTCCTAGGCTTACGAAGAAGGCATGTTAAGATGGAAGGACTCCTTTCATCCTCTGAAGAATTCTGTAATCATTGAAAAACACAAAAATTATAGGAATAATTGTGATACGGTCTTTAACCAAAAATTTCATTGAAAGAGTATCACGGGATGAAAAATTAAGTTCGCAATAAATTTGCAACGGCCTGCAAATTTGTTGCAAAGTTAGTGTTTGAAATTGGCAATGGTTGCCAACTTATCTTTGCAACTAGATACATTGGCAACATATTTGCAAACATCTTTGCACGCTGTCGATTTTATTAGCATATTTGTAACACCTTTGCGCACTGTTGCCAATACAAAGCGAATTTGTTAAAAAAAATTCTAAATACTGCGTTGACAAATGCAAGGCGATAGACTTCGATAAGCTTTTTCTTAACTTCTAACTTGCATTAACATATTATTTCAATTACACTTGTCGAAATAGTTCAATATCCTGACAATCTCTCGCGTGATCAAGTAGTGAGCCCGTTTAATGTCTGTGATGCACTGTAATTTCACATTCTTAACAGCGTATTTACAACTACACAATACTTATACAAAAAAATGGCCGCGTAAAATATCCAAAATATTATAGATAGGTATAAAACCAATACAATCATTTCAACACATTTGCAATAAATTGGCATATGTATTTGCACACTGAAAAAACAATAGCAAATTTACTACCATATTTGCATCATATTCACATCATCTTTGCAATAGCAGCCAATTTTTTATACAGTTATACCGACATTAGCACATTAACAATTACGTGCTTAGCGAAAAAAAGACACTTTCTATTTTTTTCACAGCACGAAGGTAAAGATAGAAAAAATAGCGTGTTGAAATCATGTCGCTAACATTATTTTCTAGACAATGACCATGGGCGAGTTTTCATTGCATATTCCTATATCCATGTTTGCCCGACAAATTTCTTTTGACATCATTTCAAATCAGGTAGTTTTAAAATAATATACACATACACGTATATTAAATTATTTATTAATAAACAAAGATTGGTGAAATGATTACTTTTACGCCAACACATTTGCAATAAATTGGCATATGTATTTGCACACTGAAAAAACAATAGCAAATTTACTACCACATTTGTATCATATTCACATCATCTTTGCAATAGCAGCCAATTTTTTATACAGTTATACCGACGTTAGCACATTAACAATGACGTGCTTAGCGGAAAAAAGAGACTTTCTATTTTTTTCACAGCACGAAGGTAAAGATAGAAAAAATAGCGTGTTGAAATTATGTCGCTAACATTATTTTCTAGACAATGACAATGGGCGAGTTTTCATTGCATATTCCTATATCCATGTTTGCCCGACAAATTTCTTTTGACATCATTTCAAATCAGGTAGTTTTAAAAAAATATACACGTACACGTATATTAAATTATTTATTAATAAACAAAGATTGGTGAAATGATTACTTTTACGCCAACACATTTGCAATAAATTGGCATATGTATTTGCACACTGAAAAAACAATAGCAAATTTACTACCACATTTGTATCATATTCACATCATCTTTGCAATAGCAGCCAATTTTTTATACAGTTATACCGACGTTAGCACATTAACAATTACGTGCTTAGCGGAAAAAAGAGACTTTCTATTTTTTCACAGCACGAAGGTAAAAGATAGAAAAATAGCGTAATGAGATGATGTCGATAACATTATTTTCTAGACAATGACCATGGGCGAGTTTTCATTGCATATTCCTATATCCATGTTTGCCCGACAAATTTCTTTTGACATTATCTCAAATCAGATAGTCTTAAAAAATATATGCATACGCGTATACTAAATTATTTATCAATAAACAAAGATTGGTAAAATGATTACTTTTATGCCAACACATTTGCAATAAATTGGCATATGTATTTGCACACTGAAAAAACAATAGCAAATTTACTAAACATACAAATACAAAAATAATATATAAATACTAAACATACAAATATACTACCCAATTGCTATCCAATATAATCTGCTAAGAATCTGCTGAGTTCAGAGATCCTTTCACCCTAAAGTCCTAAACCTCGCCCTTTTACTGCCCGCATCTGCAGGTTACGGTCAATGATTCTTGGCGGGAAAATCAACCAATCACATAGCTAGTTTTACCGACAAAACCGCGAACTTCAGAGGACAAATTTTTTTTTTGAAAACACAGATTACAAGCTTTCTAAGCATGAAAAAGCTCAAAATCACACCGTCTTAGCGTTCAGATAAAGAAAAAGAGGTGCTATACGATTGAGAAATCAGAAATATACCGTCTTGTATGAAAAATATTCGGCGATTCAAGCTTAAACGTGCTGGAAATGCGAAGTTTATTTTGAATGACACAAGGATTCAGGGAAGCTAAATGTCAATCTCTTCTTCGCCCAAAACGACTCTACTTTAAAGTCAAATTAATTTGGGTATCAAAAAGCAAGGTTAGTACGATTTGCTTGAAACGTAGTTTCTTTATTTTTGTGTCTAGCAATTTGTCTTGTAGTTTTATATCGAAATACGTTGTCAGAAATATTCTGATGTATGCTGATAGTATTTCCTGTGTTTAATCGTGAAAAAAACTAAATTATGAAGCATGACTTTGTCCGTACTGGACTGTAGCTTTTCAGTCCAGAAGGCCTTAGTATTCCATTTTATTTTTGCTATTCTTTAGCTTTATGACGAGTTATACAAATGTGTAAAAACAGTGTTTTTTGCTGTCTGTTTTTTTAACGTCAGAATGAAACATGAAATATATATCAGTAAGTTTAATTTGTTTATTTTAATCTTGATTTAAACCTTGTACCCAAGTCTAGCATAAACATAATTATTCAATTTTAAGCTATGAATCCTGGGGATATAATTTTACTTACATAATTTTTGATATCATAATGAATACTAAGGTTCAAGTCTTAGTTCATGCTTGTATTAGGTGCAATAATCTCCAAAACATGATCCCCCTGGGTGATAAACAAGAGAATAAAGTTCCTTGCTTGTGAATAAAATAATTCTTGTCCCCTTTTGCTTCATTTACAGCATTGTTTAGAACTACAGTAAGTAGCTATATGTAAATGACTGAATGGCTATTATATACTCATGAGAAGATAAGCTGAGTGAAGGAGGAAAACACTGACTGAAACCTTTTCAAGTATCTACATTATCCAATCAAGGTTGGTGAAAAACATGTTAATTTTCCATGTCCTTGATAAAAATCAAAGTTTGTCTAATCCCTCCTGATTGATGAGGACAATTAATTTATAAGTAAATAAAGAGGTTGATCACTATTTGTTTGAATACAAAAGATCATTTTACATCATCCTTTTGTTTTCATTTCCTTGTAAAATGGTAATGTTAGCAGAATCTAAAACATGATGATGTTGTAATATAAACTTACAGGTATTAGGAATTTGCTATTGATATTTGAAACTATCTTAAATAATTAACTATATTTCAATTTAGGTGGCCCTGAAAGCTCTTAGTACCCCGGATATAGGTCTATAAAAGGTCCTGAAGGTGGGGAAGGGGGGGGGGGTTCTATTACCATTTCTCAGCCAAATATTTGACAAAATTCCATTGTCCCAGTGACCTATTGTCCCAGTGGCTGTCAAATCTTAGCTGTATTCCAGTGAATTCCAGTCCCAGTGCATGCAAACCTATGTTCCCAGCCAATTCTCATTGTCTGATACAAGCACACAATTAGTCATAACTAGTATAACACGAAACTTCGCCCAGCATTTCCTTGATTGCAGTTGCATTGTGTCACTTAAATCATAATATGACTTCTTTGATAGAATTTTTAACTGTTCTTTGTCCAGATATTCAAATTTATTGAATATCTCAATAACACAACGTGAAGCATCACATCCCATAATGACTTTTGAACAAGCTTTATGTATTTAAAAGTAATCAAACTACAGGGCATATAAAAAAAACTGAACAAGTCTGAAATCGCTCTCCAGGTTTGTAAAGCACCTCAACGTACGAAGTTTTTATTGAAATAGGTTGTTTAGGTACTAATAATGTAGTGTAATATTAGAATATTAAAATAAGAAGAAATTTAAAATTTCAAAACCGGGGGGGGGGGGTTGTGTCCTTTACAACTAGTTTAAAATAGCTTGCCCACAAAACTTTGATGCTTAAAAGTAATTTTGATTCGATGGACGGGAAATTTATCGAGTGTAGCATTGCTATTTAAAATTTCAAAAAATTTGCTTGAGTCTAAGCCGTTCAAAACGTCGCGCAAACGCCCCTATTTTGAGAAAAATCAGCTTTATGCAGGCTTAATTAATGGGTGTACCTAATTTGCATGCGGCTCCCAAGAGACATTCAGTTAAAATTAGAACTTTTCTTACGAAAATCGATTCTTATTTGGAAAAATATGAATTTGCAAGACGTTTTGAAGTGCTTAGACTCCAAATTTCTTGAAATTTTGCAGAGCAATAAAACACCTAACAAATTTTGGATTGACCACCTTAAAATTACTTTTAAGTGTTTAAATTTTGTGTGCGAGGCATTTAAAATCTGCTCTAAAATACGCACCCCACCTGGATCTGAAGCATTTGAATTTCAGAATTTTTTCGTTTATTCTAAATCATAAGTACCAAACAATCCATTTTGATAAAAAAAACTTCATACTTTGAGCCGCTTCGTGACGTTGGGAGCAATTTCAAATTTGTTCAGTTTTTTTTTATACACCCTGTATAGACAAATTTGCCTGACAATGTTTATTACGTTGCTACCCAATTCCCATCTTTTAATTATTCACATGGTTGGATACCAGTGTTGTACTTTGCGGAAGAGTGCATTAGAACAAAAGTAACCAAGCATACGAATGATGAATACGAGTTATTCACTCATGTCCATACTTCTAAATGCGTAGTTGCTTTTGTTCTCTGTTACGCTGCCGCAAGCTAATATAATAGTAACTGGGCATGTGAGTGATCTCAGAATGTGAATTGGGTATAAACAAACGTTAGCCAAATTTGTCTATTGCACATAAGTGAGGAGGCCTATACACTATAGACTATAGTGAGTAATCATAACTTACGCACATACATGTGCTGTTCCAATTTTTTCTATTGTTATATGCTACAAAAAAGCCACCTTATAGACTAATTATGTAGTGTCACACATGTGTTATTTGCATATCGAATAATTAATGTTCAATATATATACCGAGAAGGAGCAGAGTTACAAAAATGTATCAAAAAAGTATTATATATTATGGAAATTTATGTGATATTTGCAATGTCATGAAGAAAGAACTTGACAAAATTCGTCTTCCTGAACGCATGAAAGCGTAAAATGCAGGATTCATAAGATTGTCCCACTCCAGTAACGATTTAAGCTTAATTTCAAAAAGATTTTTTGCATGTGGGTTCAGCATAAGTACCAAGGACTTTAAATTCTGACAAGAGCTTGATTTTAAAAGGTATACTTTTTTTCTCATTCGTCATAGTATGACGATCCAACTCACGATTAATTTACGGAGTATCTAAAAAGTATACCCTATCAAAATGAAATCAACCATAACCATTGCAGAAATTTGAGAGCTTAGATAGCTTTGAATTGCTAGATGTATAGCCTATCCACATTAATTGGATATTGTATATGGGATATTAAAGACAACATAATACAATAAGATTGTTGCTAATTTCATTTTGAAAGTGTATACTTTTTTGAGACAATCTACATTATAATTTGCTGGTTAAAAGGTAATTCTTATTTTTCTTCCGTTTAGATATTCCTAACGAAAATTGCATCTACTCGACAACTTTAATTTAATGGATAATTATTGTTATCCACATTTGCTTGTTGATCTTTGAACCTTAGAGACTAGTAATTTACAATCTGTGAGTCATTTCCATAATCGCACGTCCTATGAAGAAAACAAATCGATTGCCTGAAAGTCGCTATTGTTCTAAAAGTTGTAGTGACACCACTTTAACACGACTTAAACTTACGGCTTGGTCAAACGAGGATGATGATTGAACAAGGTTGTAAGATGAAATTATTCTCGTTCATGTTATTTTACGTGATATTGATTTCAAGCATGACTGATTATACAGCGTGTGCATGTGTGTGCATGTTGTAAAACTCTGAGAAAATACAGGGTACATAAAAAAAACTTAGCCCTTTGAAGTCCCTTCAATTACTAAGGCTGCGATTCCTTTAGAAACCTGTCAATTCGTATGGTCACCCTAATTAGTGTATTATTGTTCTTAGAGAGGGGGAAAACGGAGTTCGCTGAGAAAATCCCTCGAAGCACAGGGATCTGATGTGAAACACAATCACCAGACTTGGTTTCAGTGGTTGCACCTCCTGTGCTCACCAAATATACAAATAGTGTATATCATAGAGCTACATTGCATACCAAATTATGTTTTTACCAACAGAAATATGTGCATAGCATGACAAAACATTTGGGCCAGCTTTGTCATCGAGAGTTGCAACTCTCATCAACTATCATTCTCGTTTGCGATCAGGCCTTTAAGTTTGGTCGATAACTCTTAATGCATGTGGATGCGTGTATATCTCATGTAACAATAATAGCATATTCATTATAATGCAATAAATTTTATCAGTTTAAATTGATGTTGAATATAAAATTCCATCAGTGTTGTTTATTTTGTTTTTTGGGGGTTAATTATAACACATAATAAGCGGCAACGAATATTGCATGCAGCGTATTGCACCTAAAACTGTAGGGTATATGTTAACTAGAAACGTTTAGAACTGTAGTCTGTTTTTTGGTCGCTTGCCTCTTCTTATCTGTGATCGTTTTTCATTAACAACAATTGAAATGAGTTCTTAATGCAAGTCTGAACTATAGTTTGTTGCTCATACCGTTTGAAATCACTGACGCTGTGACTTATTAATTTACCTTTGTTCATTACTTATAGACAGCAAAAGAACTCAGAAGGACTGGAATGCTTTACAGGGTGTGACAAAAAAGGTAATCCTAGTTTTACCACATCACTGTGCCTTCATTCATCTGTGTACGAATGAAAATTTTTCAGGATTATTAGGATCAGGATTTTAGTTGTTGACTGACAACTTTTCGTTGAATCTGAAGCAAAAATGAGTGGATGTGTTCCAATTGAAATTGCCAACTTAAGAACCATTCTCGGCCAATACCATTTTATTAAAATAATCACAAATTCATAACTTCACTGACTTGATAATTACTACGCGTATGAATGCCTTCAGCTTAAGTCTCAGAAGCAAGCATAGCTAAAGGGGATGCATGGACAGTAGGGCCACGGAACTGAGCAACGGGTGCAGTTTACCTGCTGTGATCAGCCAGTTCCCCGCTCTTATTAGCCAGATGCAATTGCCTGGCTTGGATAATAGTAAGAACTAAATGCGCGAAGGCACATGAACTTCACTCGAGTGGTACCGGTACCCATACATGTGCCCCGCGGTACAGTTAATTTTTAATAAGTTTATGGGGCCTCATTTGTCAAGTGAACTGTGATGATAATAATTACGCGACCAGTTCGACAGGCAATTTTGTAGGACTACCACTCATTTGCTGAAAACTGCATGAATCAAAGACATACATGTATCATTCAACAATCAAAATCCTGGTTTTTAAAGTTGGCTTACACTATAAAAGTATCTGTGTTCACAGCAGGAATTTTAGGAATTGCATTGGTAAATTTTACGTTCTGAAGAATTTAAGAAGTAAAAAAACCTTGAGAAAACTGACAAGTAAAACTGATCATTGATTTAGACAGTTCCCTCGAAGAGTTGTACAAATTCTTTAAAAATTAGAATTTATCAGTGCAAAATTTCGATTGTGCATAAATACTTAACTGATAACTGAACCAGCCTTTATATACAGTGACTGATAATAATTATTACGTTCTTACACAGAGTAAGAGGCACAAACTGACATGTTAAAGTTGGATAACCTTTTTGAAGCTCCCTGTATATTAAAAATTTTTAAAAAATCGGCAAAATTGATATATAATAATCAGTAAACTATTTGGCAACAAATTCGCATTATATAGCAAATACGAAAAACGCTCCTTTTTGATAGTATATGCGTATATTTTGCAACAAATATCATATTTGCAACAACTTGGCATTAGGGCAAATACCAGAAAAGCTCAATTTTGACAGTATATGCGTATATTTTGCAAATATCACATTCGCAACAAATCTGCAACTAATTGGCACCATGTTCAAATCCATAAAAAGGCAACATCTTTGCAACACATTGACAACCGGTGGCTTTGCGGCATCTGCTCTCCAGCAACGGGTGCAAAGATTTGTGCAAAGACATTTATTTGCCTATATGCAAAGATGGCAAAGATGAGCGATTTTAGTAATCACATCTTTGCATATATGTTGGCATCATGTGCGAATCTAAATTTTCATCCCGTGTATAGCGATATATATAGCGGCGATTTGGTTGAAGGCCGTAGCACTGTCATATTCAACATGAGCTCCTCCTCTGAATTTACTATATCAGTAAATTCTTAAATGCCTCTGAATTTATTAATATAGTGACATACAGGATTAGGTTAAGCCTTAGGATTAGGGTTAGGCTTGTCGTGAATTTATCATATCAGTAAATTTAGAGGCTTTTAGCAATTTACTGATATAGTAAATTCGGATGAGGAGCTTATGCTGGTCGTATTGAGAAGTAATGTATAATTAGCCAGAAAGCATTTATTACCGCCCAATACAACGCGAAAAATGAGGTGCTAGCCGAGTTTTTTACGCACACTTTGAGGTGTTTTGTATGCCGGTGGTAAAAAATTTTTAAATTATTATATTGCTTCTTGAACAAACGTAAATTTAAAGAGAAATTAATTTAAAGGTGTTTTTTACTGTTAATAAAGAAAACAATATTGTGCAGTAGAGATTTCTTTTGTGATCATGAAATATGAAATATACTTGACTTTATAACGCAAATCAAGCATCTTACGATTCAAACGACTTCGATTTCAAAAGACTTCGATTTCAAAAGACTTTCAAACGACAAAAAGTATTATTTTGTATCCAATCACAGTGTATTTATTATAAAGATTATAGTATAACTGAAACACAACAACGAACCGTTTCCATTTTAGGTGTGCTGGCATGTTGATCATCAGGTCTCGAAATAGGAAGCAATTTTCCATCATCAGTAGTACTATCGTCACTATAGAAAAACAGTGGCTAAAATAAAGTAATTATTTCCAACAATATAGCTATTCTCAACTATATGTACTCAAGTCTGATTTTGTGGCATTTTACTCGAGTTATTTTTGAAAAGTAATAGATTCCTGCCAATGGAACTATACTTGATGATGAATTTTTCCCAATTGTTCCCTGCTTCAATTTCGACATTTCTATAATTTCCAGTCGAACTATACAATTATAAGCAATTAATTTTGTAACGACACCATCGGTCCCATTTGAAACGTTCTAATAAGCTGTTGAATGCTTAATTTTAAATTAAATGTTAAATTCCTACAAAACCCACTTAGCCCAAGAGAAATTGAAAAAGGTAGTGTACAAAATTCTTTGTCCACCGGAGAATACAAAATATCATCGATCATCATCAAACATCACGATGATAAATATCATTAGGTTGAGATTTCATTATTTACAATAAGAACTAAAAATTTGTTTTGAGAGCTCTGTGTACGAGACTCCCTTTACTAGCCATTGTTACAAATATGTAATGTAATATACATTATGATATTAGTGTATCTGCGCCATATCTGGCATATTGTTGTAGTTAGTCAGTCAGTTACAGTTGATATTGCTGATAGTTATCCTTACATAAAGTAAAGCGTAGGTAGTAGTTAGAGTACTTCCGGCTCACGAGAGTACGTTTGCTGTTCGTCGTTGTTGTTGTAATAATATAATACATTTTCGTTATTCACATCGTTCGTTATTCTGAGTCTTTCTTCCTTACTGGCGTGGTGGCAGCGCTTTGTTTTACTATTTTCCGACCTCTAACACATCAGAGATCATAAATCACAGTTACGAAGAAAGTTTCTCTCACCAAAACAAGGTAAAAACGAGCCAGCTTTATCGTCAGTTGGTCTACGATTCACAGCGCGTCTACCGTCGGATCTCAACGTAAGTTAGTCGTTTGTGTATAAGTGGGTTGTGTATTACCGAGATGGCAAGCAACCGAGCCCCCAAACAGTGGTCCCTTACTAAACGAGAGACAATAACATCGTTTGAGGCCTGGCGTCATAATCTACAGTATACACTGTCGTTAGATCCTAACTTTGCCCCATACTTAATTGACGGCGTAACTTGGTTAAAGAAAACCACTACCGCCCCACTACGCGGTTTTGAAGATGACGCCGATCCCATGCCTGAAGCACAGCGTCGCACTGCTGCACAAAAGGCGACCCAGTTAGAGCTTCTCTTGGGCCAAGTAGCAAACTACTGCCCTGTAATTTCTCGCAACGCCATCGTTAGAAACTCTACATCATTAAATACCATCTGGCAAACAATTCGTGCCCACTTTGGGTTTCAATCTACTGGCGCCCACTTTTTAGACTTTAATGACATCCACTTAGAGTCTGACGAGCGTCCAGAAGACCTTTACCAGCGGCTTGTTAGCTTCGTTGAGGACAATTTACTGAAGGCTAATGCTGGCGTTCGACACCATGGTGAAGCCCCCACAGCAGATGAGGAGATCTCCCCAACCCTCGAGAACTTCCTCGTATTGACATGGCTACGCCTCATCCACCCTTCTCTACCCGCTCTGGTCAAGCAACGGTACGGCGCGGACCTTCGCTCCCAAACTATTGCATCCCTCAAACCAGAAATCTCTCAGGCTTTAGACTCCCTCCTTGATGAAATTCGCTCTGCTAACGATGCCAAGGTACTTCGCACAGCCTTCCAGCAATCCTCTAGAAACCCTCAGGCCAGCAGTCGTCGCCAGACTCCTGTGTTACCACCTAGGTCAGCTACTGTCCCTGTAACGAAGAGTTGCCCCTTGTGTAAACAAGCCGGGCGACAACACCAGCACTACCTCAGCAAGTGCTCGTACCTCCCGGTCGAGGACCGGCAGTACATATCTCGCTCAAGACAAGTACTCGGCAGCGAGCTTGAAGATCCCTTTCCTGACTGTGAGGTAGAAGCTCCAGATAGCTCTCATAATTATCGAGTAAAGCCTACCACCAACCGAGTCAGTGTCAAGCAGTCGCCCCATCTCAAGGCATTCTTTCAGCATCACCCACTACTCTTAACCCTAGACACTGGAGCTGAAACAAGTATGATTAAGGCCAGTGTCGCTAAAGCAGTTGGCGCCACTATTCAGAAAACTTCTCAGAAAGCCCTCCAGGCAGATGGCGTAACCCAATTAGCCGTTGTTGGGGAGGTACACCTAACCTTGGCACGCAGCAACCTCAGTCTCCACCTAGATGCACTGGTCGTTGATAACCTGGATGTTGATATCTTAGCTGGGACTCCTTTCATGATCACCAACGACATCTCTCTCAGACCAGCAAAGCAACAGATCACAATCCAGGGGCAGGAAATTTGTTACTATGGTACTACTAACCGTCCTAGCTCATCTGAGAATCCAAGTTCCATTCGTCGTACACAGGCTATGGTCCTCCGTGCCCCATCTCCCTCTTCTGTCGTTTGGCCTGGACATTTCCTCGAGTTAGACCTTCCCGACCTTATTCCCCCAGATTCTATTCTCGCTATTGAACCGCGAAGAGATTGCTCCAAGTCCAGCTATGATTGGCCTCCCCCCAGCATTATCGAAGCTGTGGCACGAAAGATCCGTATACCCAACGAAACCCATCAACCAAAACGTATTCCCCGACATGACCATCTGTGTCAGGTCATACCTACCTACACCCCAGATCTTGGTGCAGACCGCCCCCCAGTTTCCAGACCCTTGACAGTCTCCCCCCCGTCTCCTCCACTGCACTCCATCTCTGTCCAACTAGACCCAGATTCGATCTTGCCTGAAGGCAGTCACACAGCATTTAGCCAGATCCTTGCAGAATATGATGACGTTTTCGATAAGAGTTTCTCTGGGTATAATGGTTCCGTAGGTCCATTTGAAGCAGTGGTAAATATGGGTCCTGTACAACCCCCACAACGGAAAGGACGACTTCCCCAGTATTCCCCCGACAAGATGGTTCAGTTACAAGACAAGTTTGACGACCTTGAGTCACAAGGCATTTTCCAGCCTCCCGAAAGCGTTGGTGTTACCGTTGAGTACCTCAACCCGTCGTTCCTTGTCAAAAAGCCAAACGGCGGCCATCGCCTCGTCACTGCGTTCGCAGACGTCGGCCGATATAGCAAGCCACAGCCATCGCTCTTACCTGACGTTGACTCAACACTCCGAGCCATTGCCAAGTGGAAATACATCATTGTGACAGACCTCACCAGCGCCTTTTATCAAATTCCATTGGCTAAAAAATCTATGAAGTATTGTGGTGTTGTAACCCCTTTCCGCGGCGTTAGAGTTTATACTCGATCCGCCATGGGTATGCCCGGGTCAGAGACAGCCCTCGAAGAACTCATGTGCCGCATACTCGGTGATTGTCTTAAAGATGGCATCGCTGCTAAACTTGCAGATGACCTGTATTGCGGTGCTGACTCCCCAGAAGAGCTCCTGCTAAACTGGAAACGGATCCTGGATGCTCTTAGGAAGAGCAATATCAAGTTGTCCCCATCCAAGACCGTCATCTGTCCTCGCAGTACCACCATTCTAGGATGGGTTTGGACTCAAGGATGTTTGTCCGCCAGCCAACACCGAATCGCTACACTGTCGTCCTGTTCTCCCCCTGTAACAGTACGTGGCCTCCGGTCCTTTATTGGAGCATACAAGATTCTTGGACGTGTCCTTCCGCAGTGTGCTCATATCATCGCCCCATTAGAGAGTTCCATCGCTGGACTTCAGTCACAGGATAAGATAAAGTGGTCAGAGACTTTGTCTGAGCAGTTTAAGTTAGCACAGACATCCCTGTCTAGTCACAAATCCATCGCACTTCCTAAGCCGTCTGACAAACTGTGGATTGTAACGGACGGGTCTGTAAGCAAACGAGGTATTGGTGCTACCTTATATGTGTTGCGTCAACAACAGCTCCTCCTCGCTGGCTTTTTCAGTGCCAAGTTAAGAAAACACCAAGTGAACTGGCTACCATGCGAAATTGAAGCGTTGGGAATTGCCGCTGCCGTGAAGCATTTTAGTCCCTTTATAATCCAGTCTCAACACCACGCTTGCATACTTACCGATAGCAAGCCATGCGTCCAAGCCATCAACAAGTTAAGACGCGGCGAGTTCTCCGCCAGCCCACGTGTTACGTCATTTTTATCGGTTGTCAGTCGGTACCAAGCGGACGTACAACATCTTGCCGGGTCAGCTAACATACCGTCAGATTTCTCCAGTCGGAACGCACCAGAATGCAACAATCCGCAGTGCCAAGTTTGTAGTTTCATCTCGACCACCGAAGACTCCGTAGTTCGGTCAACATCTGCCCAAGACATCCGTAATCAGTCCCCCATACCATTCGCAACCCGTTCCTCTTGGCTGCAAATCCAGTCCGAGTGTCCTGATCTACGTCGAACGTGTGCCCACCTCAAACAAGGAACGCGCCCTTCTAAAAAGTTGACAAACATAAAGGACGTTAAACGGTATCTGAACGCCCTCACTATTGCTAAAGACGGTTTACTTGTAGCCCGCAGGACCAACCCCCTTGTGCCACCTACCGAGTTAATCGCTGTTCCTCGCAACGTCCTTGATGGTCTCGTGACGGCCCTACATATTAAACTCGATCACCCGTCTCAGCACCAACTTCAAATGATAATGAAACGCACCTTTTTTGCACTTGACATGCAGGCTGCTATTGCTCGCGTGTGCAACTCGTGTCATATGTGTGCCTCCTTGAGAAAGCTCCCCCCACAGGCCGTTCAGCATAGCACAGAACAACCACCCGATGTCGTTGGAGTCTCCTTTGCCGCCGATGTACTTAAACGGTGTAAGCAAACTATCGTCGTTCTGCGTGAGACCGCAACCTCCTTCACTGCAACGTCTATTATTCAGGACGAGAAAGCCGTCACACTTCGCGACGCCCTTGGTCGTTTATGTAGCGAGTTACACCCATCTGAAGGTCCACCTGCCCTCGTCAGAGTCGATCCAGCTCCTGGTTTTATTGCTCTACGTGACGATCCAACCCTTAAACGCGTCGGCATAACGCTAGACATTGGACGGGTCAAAAACGTCAACAAGAACCCAGTCGCCGAGAAAGCCATCGCCGAGCTCGAAGAAGAAATCCTCCGTCAGACACCCAATGGTGGACCCATATCTACTCTTACTCTAGCTGTAGCTACATCTCGACTTAATTCCCGTCTTCGTAGTAATGGTCTTTCAGCGCGCGAGCTTTGGACTCAACGAGACCAGTTCACCAGTGAGCAACTTCCCATATCTGATCGCGAGATTATCTTAAAGCAGCACGTTCAACGAAAGAAAAACCACCCCTACAGTCAGAAGTCAAAGAATCGCACCCGAACTCGAGTACCACCCCCAACCGTCAAAGTAGGCGACTTAGTGTATTTGATGCCCGATAGAGATAAAACTCAGTCCCGTAGCAGGTATTTGGTCGTTTCAGTTGAAACCCCGTGGTGTTTTGTCAAAAAGTTTTCAGGCAATCAGCTGCGTGCTACTTCCTACAAGGTTAAAGTATCGGAGTGTCTCGTCGTTCCAAACCAGTCAGTGTGCAAAGCGCCCCACTCCCACCGGGACGAAGATAGTTCAGACGAAGAAGCTCTAGAAGAACCACCCTACATAACCCACAGCATCCCACCCGTGTTATCCCTCCCAGCGGAAAACTCCTCAGCATCGCACCCTGATCCCGAGCGTTTATCTCCATCGAGCCAGTCTGACGAGCCAAACACCATCACTTCACGCCCCCAGCGAGAGCATAAGCCGCCGGAGTATTATGGGTATAGTTAGTTGACATTATCCGTGATTACAGATCACATAAGCTATGTACACTACTATCATCAAGCTTAACATTGGTTTCAAAAGAAAGAAGAAAAAAGAAGACACCACGCCATATCTGGCATATTGTTGTAGTTAGTCAGTCAGTTACAGTTGATATTGCTGATAGTTATCCTTACATAAAGTAAAGCGTAGGTAGTAGTTAGAGTACTTCCGGCTCACGAGAGTACGTTTGCTGTTCGTCGTTGTTGTTGTAATAATATAATACATTTTCGTTATTCACATCGTTCGTTATTCTGAGTCTTTCTTCCTTACTGGCGCTGCTTACTAGTTTCCGGTATCCGTTTAGAAAGTTCCGTGCTGGCTAGCAACATCTAAGCAATGTGCAACTATTTTTTATGCAGAGCATAAAAGAGCACTAGGTAGAAAATTTCATTTGAATTGAACTTAAGTTGGCTCCCTGCACTTTTTAATAAAATCGAAAAACACACAAATTAAATCAAATATCTGAACAATAACTATTCTTTGTAGTGATTAAATAAATCGATTTTAATTGAAGAACATGTGTCTAATTGTGGTAAGTATGAATTTGTAAGCTACATTGCCATGGCAACAAAAGCATTTAAAGATGCTGGCTAAATCAGCTTTAAAATGAAATAACTTGTGAAAGAGCACGGTGAACCCCATTTTCTATTTTCTTACAAGTTTTCTATTGACATAAGAAATATTTTTAGCATTAAAAAGCAGAAAAAATTCTGTAGATCAAAAAAATTTTTATCCTAAGAATTCATGTTTTTCTAACTTAGGAAAAATATTTCTTATGTCAACAGAAAACGTTTAAGAAAATAAAAAATCGGGGTCACCATGCTTTTTTGCAAGTTATTTTACTTTAGAGCTGGTTTAGCCGCCATCTTGAAACGCCAATGTCGTCATGGCAACGTAACTTACAAATTTATATTGACCACAATGGACAATTTGCATGTTAGACTAACGTTCGATCTAGCCAAGACGAACAAAATATTTTACTACAGTTAAAGAGCATCCTAAAATTAGTAGAATTGCCAAGTTTGGTGGTGAAATGTTGTAAAACATGGAAAATATAGCCTCGCAAAGTTTGCAAATTTGTATATATTTGTATTACACGAGAAAAAAGTTACCATTTTTCAGCTGAAATTGTCGCAAAAGTGGTAACTTTTTCATCGCGCAATACAAATATATACAAATTTGCAAACTTTCCAAGGCTGTATTTTCCATGTTTTACAACATTTAGCCACAAAACTTGGCAATTCTTCAAATTTTGGGATGCTCTTTTAACTGTAGTAAAAGATTTTGTTCCCCTTGCCTAGATTGAAAGTTAGTTTAAAATGCAGATTGCCTAATAGACACTTCACATGTTCCTAAATTCAAAACGACTTAATTACCCCAAAGAATAATTATTGTTCAGATATTTGATTTAAACTACGTGCTTTTCGATTTTATTCAAAAGTGCATGGAGCCACCTTAATACAGTGATATATAAACTCTAAATATCAAAACAATTTTAAGTTTGTCAGTGATTGAATGCTACTATATTTATCAACAACTGACAATATTTTCTGTAAATTATTCTTTGCATTCTATTTAGTTATTTCTGCATAATAATACTATTATTTGGACTTTGTTTTTGCTCTCACTTGGCTAATTTTTTCATAACAGAGCTTTTTATTCTTTAGCCTATTTGCTTAAAATCCCAGACTTCTAGATTAATATACTAACCTTAATAGTAAATACTTATAATAAACTAACACAAGAATAAACCCACCCCACAAAGAGAAGGTTGTTCTTTTTCAGGAGATAATGCCAAGTCAATCACAGGCTTTTCTAGCTTTGGCTCTGACTAAAAATGTTGAATCAACACAAATAAACTCACTTTTAAGTACATATATGTATATTAGACACTATGAATTTAAAACACATCATCTTGCCTAGCTGTAATGCTTTTCGAACTGCCGTGTTTTCGTCTTCCAACTGAAATGCAGCCAACCAGTTATCGGACACAACTTCACTAAACAGTCGTTTTAACATATTCAATTTTTTTCAAAGAGTTTTCCAAAGCTTGCTTAATACAGACAGTATTATAAAACGTTATTGCTACGTTTTGCAATAAGCTACCAGCATGTGATGCCTTTTTTGTCGACTCGCGCCTTTTTCCTGAGTTGCGCCTTTTTGTCGAGTCGTGCCTTTTTGTCGAGTCGTGCCTTTTTGTGGAATCACGCCTTTTAGTTGCGACTTGCGAGGTGCGCCAATTAGATTATCTCGATCATGTATATTAGTTAAGAACCTTTATCAGAGGAGTTATAACAACATATCGATAATCGCTTGAGATTTGAACGGAAATGTTAATGACAATGTAAACAAAGCGTAGGTAAAATGCTGCAACGCAAACCTTGCCGCCTAGAAACAAGTCATTTCAGCGGTAGCAATTGTCAAGTTCGAATAGCCCAAGGTGCGTTGCGAATGCTTGTTGTTTCACAGTCAATCGGAATTGGCTGTAAGCCCCAGTCAAGCGAGGATAAGAGTTGACGCCAAGTCACGAATTGTCACAGGGGACATTTGAGGCTGAATTTCAGGCTGCCAATTCTCATCATCACTCTCATTTTCTTTGGGGTTTGACCCAGGCTTTATCTAAAATTAAACCCCCCTCCCTACGACATTATTTATGACAGTATATTTGAGTGTGATGACAGTGTGAAATACGAAATACATGCTAATTGCTAAATAATTCAACACTGTGGCCCTGTTTACACTATATCAGCTTACTTTTCATACCAGATTAATTTTCACTCTGATCGAAAAATTTATGGATGTTTACACTATACTGGTTGACTCCTTATTGAGGTATTGATGGCTGTAATATACTGGAATAGGTTAAAAACCACAATACTTTTTAGACACTATGTCTAAAATTGTTGTAGAGCTTTACCTGGACATTACTTGGTATCGCTACGATTTAAATTAACGAATATTTCCTTAAAAACATTGTCCTTTCAGTCACTCTTATTTATTACTCAACTAATTCATGAAGAATCAGCCAATCACGGTGCTTTTTTTCAGTCACATGATAATAGTGGATAACTGGTCCAGATTCTGAAAAGCTGGGAAGGGTTTTGATATCAGCAAGGAAGAGTCTGGCTGAATGAATATTACATGAATAGTTTTCATCCAGTCCAAGGACTGGATCAAAATTTATCCAGTCCTTGGACTGGATGAAATTCATTTTGACCAGCCTATTTAAATTTGTTCGAAATTCTGATGTAGTAAACGGTAAAAGACAAAAAAGTAATTTTCTAAAGAGCAGATTAAACTTATCACACGTACCAAAAGTGAAATAAAATCGTAAATTAAATTAAACAAATATTAATAATGCAACAAGACATCAAATATAATGAACAAGCAACTTTGCACATTTCAGTGCAGACTTGACTTAACTATCACAAAATTATTAACCATATGTTTAACAGTTATATTCACCCTTCGACTTTCGTCCTATCATACGGTACCCAAATGTTACAGCAAAATTATAATCTATACTGGTTAATTGTCACAATGCAGCCGTCAGTAATTTGAATTGGACTATATGTCTGGTTAGTTGCTGATTGCCCAGTACTATTGCCTGAACACATTTGCTCCTCGTCCATCTGAACAAATATAGAATCAAATTCATCAGTACCTTTTAAAAACTCTTCTGCATCAGTTGTACCGCTGCTGCTGGCACTAGTACATTTTGAACTGACCTGTTGAGTGCTAAGATCTAAAGCTGCCTCAACTGCTTCATTTGATTCCTGCGGTGGATTTAAAATGTTGGAAACTTTAAGTTCCTGGTCTGCACAACTCTTTTCGTAACCCAAAAGCGCGTCACTTACATGGCCGCTTCGATTTCTTATAAGCTTCTCTTCTACGCTTGCATTAAAAAGCTTAGATACGCATGTCACACGAAGGCTGTGACTTGTTTTTCTCTCAGTCCCTATGGCAGTGCACAGACTTGGGATTATACCGTTTAAAGAATGAATTCTCACAACACAGTTTTTTAACTCAAATCTTTTCGGGTTATCAAACGCTTGAAAATAAAACCTATTTGCCCTAACATTCATGCAAAGGTTACGGACTAGCTCAAAGTAACGACTGTAAATCTTAAAGTGGCAGTGGAGCCGCAAAATGAGTCCTTATTTTTTTACATATGTAGAAAGTATACCCGTAGTTATGCAAACTCACCAAATTTTAGCTTTCAATTCCGCTTCTTCCCATCATTTTTTTAAACCAAAAGACACGAATTTTATGTCCGCCATTACAAAGTTTTCAATTAGCGAAAGGGGTCACTTACCGTACTGTCATGTCGGTCATGACATCAATGACTCTACAAAGTTTGTTCCTAAATAGTGTTTTCGCTTTTCAAGGTTCTCCTTCACTGTATAAACTCAGTAAAACTTTTAAAACATCGAACTAAATAATGCCAGCGTCACGCTGTGTTGTACAAGACTGCAATAATATTGCTGGGCCAGGGATTTCAATTCATAAAAATCGTGCTGATCGAAAAAACCACATAAAATGGGTGAATTTTGTTCGTCTTCATCGAGCCAATTTTTGCCTTGCAGGTACTTAAAGCAGGCAGCTATCCAACGATCTGGAAGAAAGTTTTTCCTACTTCTACGGCAGGAGTGCGTCGAAAGGTACTTTCTATTATTAGCAATAATTTATTGAACTTTAATAGTTAGATTTACAAGTATAATGCACAAGTTAACATATATATTTTATCTTTTTGTGTTAATGCTTTCTTGAAGATTTTAAAAGAGATTTATCCGCCAGAAAATGCCCGTCAAGAATTGATGTCCAAGTTGAGCACTGCCAAAAACACAGGGCCTAACAGCATATGTCACAAGACCAATTAATTTGGTTTCATTTTTCCCAAAGAAAGCATTGATTTTCCTGCAACTATCTTTATTCTTGTTACTTTCAAAAGAATCATGCGGATAGAATTGACAAGAACGCAACCATAAACAATGTGTCAACCGACAAGACAAGCGTAACTAATCTGTTGTCATTTGCAGAAGAAGTGAGTGTGACACATCCTTGTCTTTGACCTATTATTTAATTGTTGCCAATTAATCTTTTTTTATCCACAGTCACACGCACCGGAACCATCTCTGGACATAAATAATCAAATCATACAATCAGTACAAACACCAGTATTAAATGATACAAGATTAAAGGTACGGATCGTTATGTCATACAAGTGAGGAAGAGGGGGACTCAGGAGGGGGGCTTAATTTTTGCAAAGCACTGTATTAGGGGACCTTTTCAATATTGTTAAAACTATGCATGTAAAACTTTGAAAAAAATATTTTTACTGGTCATGTACTTTCTACAAATCATTCAATTTATGGTGACACATGATTTACGAAAAGGAGTCGATACGCGGTTTCTCAGATGCGTTTGGGCATAGACATACAAGGGGGGGTGAAGCAGGGGAATTCACAACAACGTTTTAGAATGGTGCATGTAACTTAAAACACAGGAAATTGCAACTTGGTAGTAGATTTCCTATGGCAGAAATATTCTTTCAAGCGACAATAAGTAATCCAACATACCCCACAACTATTGCAGGAACATCCAACAGATAAAAATCAATGCCAATCATGTGAAACGTGCACCATACATGCTCAGCAAAATATAAACCAACAGCAACAGCTACTAAAAGCATCTCAAAAAATTATGCGGCTAGAAAAGGAACTCAAAAAGGTTAACAAAAGATGGAGCAATACCTTTCGCATATGTAACGCCTCTGTTTCGAAAGGTATGTATAGACCCTTTGTACATGAGGACACACTAGGCATCTGGAGGACATACCTGTATAATTTTCTAAATAATTTGAATTTTGACAAAATGTTTAAATATTAACTGTCAGGGAACCCTAACTTCATTTGTTATTTTTAAGCTATAATTCCTTAAACGCTGGCATATCACTGTTGCCAGAAGGCAACTGGGGGCATTAAAATAACGTCACTGAGAGTGGTGTTTTATTAATTGAACTCTATGTGTTGCGTTCACAGGCAATCATGAAGTGAGGTTGTCGTGCAGTCACAAAGCAGAGCAGGCGTATTTATTAACCTGAAACATGCACTCATTTAGAGATCAATCTCTTTTGAGATTAAACTTTACATATTGTATGCGAATTTATTATACAACTTTGTTAAAAAGTGTATAAATAGCTCGCAAAACGAGTACAAATATGCAGCAATATTCGGACAGTTGGTTATTTGTACACTTGGTTATTTGTATAGTAGGAAACCGGTTTAAAAAACTGACATGTGCAAAAAACATATTAAATGAAAAAACAAAAAAAAATAGATGACATTTGGACAACATTTGAGGCCAATGATGAACAAGACTGGCTTTCAAGTTCAGAGTTTGAAAACATGTTCGCCAGTGTGAACAACCTAACTGACAATGTTTCTACAAGCTTGCTAAACGATCAGAAAATAGGCGACTTCATAGAGCAAAACAAAAACACGAACACAGCGAAAAAAACAAAATCTGGCCTGAATGTCTGGAAACGTTGGTCCTCCACTATCGCCAAGAAAAGACCAATTGAGGACATTCCACCAAATGAGCTGGACAGGCTTCTCTGTCACTTCTTTATTAACATGAGAAAACAAGATGGAACCGAGTTTGAGCCAAGTACACTCATGTTGTTTCAGTGTAGTCTTGGTCGCCATTTACGTGATGCTGGAAGGCACTACTGTCTGTTTAATGACAAAGAGTTTGCGAAGTCAAGACAAACTCTCGAATCCAAAAGAAAGCAGTTACGCCAACAAGGAAAAGGACGACGTCCAAACAAAGCCCTTCGGTTAGACCAGGACGAACTCAAAAAGCTTTGGTCCGAAAAGCAGCTTGGCGACCACAGTCCTGAAGCCTTACTTCGCACAGTTTGGTTGAACAACATGATGCATTTCGGATGGAGAGCAAGTGACGAACATGGGAGAGTCCGATTAGGAGACTTGCAGCTGAAAACCGAGGAAGGAGGTGAACATAGGGAGTATGTTGTCTGGCACACTGAACGAGGCTCCATAACAAGAACCGGTGGTAAAGAGTTTCGTCCCGAAAGGTATTTCAATCCTCGCATTTATGCAACAGACTGTGAAAGATGTCCTGTGAAGTTTTTCAAGAGCTATCTCCCCAGACGACCTTTAGAAATGCAAAAGCCATACGATCCCTTCTACTTGGCAGTCATGAAGAACCCAAAAACCCACATCTGGTTCAAAAAACAGCCTCTTGGCATTCACTTGCTTGGTAGCTTCATGAAGAACATGGCTTTGGCTGCAAATTTGCCAGGAAAACGAACCAACCACTCTGCCCACCGCACAATGATAACAATGCTGAGACACGAGAAAGTGAATCCTTTAGATATCTCGCAATTGTCACAATATAAAAATCTGAAATCCATCGACAGCTACTCCACTGTCTCTGAAGAACAACAGAAGATGTCTTTCATGATCAGCAAACGTTCAAGTGGTAGAGAAGCGATGAAACGTTCATGCAACGTGAGTCAATCTCAGAGCTGTCCTACAACTTCCAGTACCAGTCAGTACCCGCAAAGCCTCCAGATCCTACAGTAAAGCCACCTTTGAAAAGCTTTCAACGTGTAATTCAGTCTGACGACGATCACGACTAGTTTTATATAAAAACAAGTTCAACGATGCATCAAATTCAGTTTAAGTACTGTTGTCTATGTTTATTTGACACCAATTAATTATTTTTTCAAAAGTCGAACAGGATAGTTGACTTTTAATGTTTAAAAATTAAACAAATATTAATAGACACACAGAGACACACACACACAGAGAGAGAGACACACAACACGCACGCACAACACGCACGCACAACACGCAACACACATATACTAACAGCAAGGATCTTGAGGCAATGGAAAAGAAGCTAAAGGAGGATGTTCCAGAGCCTGTACACACAATGTTCAAAAAGCAAAACAAGAGTGATTGTATACAAATATACAAATCGAGGAAACCAAAACAACCAATAACTGTGCCACCAACATGCCCACGTACATATACAATTATAGTTCTTCATACTGTGTCTCAAACCTTACAAACATGACTCTGTTACAGAAGCTTAGAGCTTACTGGATATATCAATATCATGCATGTTCTCAATCTCTTGCACTTTAGCTGCCACTTTAGCAGCCACTTTAGCAGAGAACAATGGACTTCAAGGAACACAAAGCCAGACAAAAGCACCAGTATGTAAAACTTGTAAACAGCCTATGAAAGGGCACAAGAAAAGTCAATGCTCAACCAGTAATGATACTCTATGATATAGCTACCAAAGCAAAGAGAAAGTTGAATGAAATCCATTGACATGTGCTGACAAGTAAAATTGAGGATTTTGCAAGGGCGCAAAGCGCCCGCAGTAAAGTCAAGATTATATGAGAACACAGAAGTGAGATATAACAATGCTTTAATTCTTCAAAACAACCGAATACAGCTGATGAAAGGACTAAGTTCTAAAATAAAAACGTCATAATGTTTATCACGTTGCCTAGCAACCTCTTCAGTTTGGAATCAGCAGAAACCACAATGATAGTTAAAACCATCACATATCTTTATCTGAACAACAATGTACTACAACAAGGAAAACAAGCCAAACAGCGGGCCAACCAACTTCTTAATTAACATCTTGGAACAATCCACAGGCCAATCTAGTAAAGACAAAAAGAATGATGCGTAGTAATATGGGGCAGGGTGGGTGGGATTGCTATACCTCACTTCTGTGTTCTCATATAATCTTGACTTTACTGCAAGCGCTTTGCACCCTTGCAAAATCCTCAATTATATTTCGAACACAGAAGTTCGATATAACAATGCTTGTTTAAAGTAAAAAGGGAAAACACTTAAGGCGGCTAGCCATCAAGAGAGAATAGCACGTGCATAAACATCACTAAAGGATGGACGATAATAAAAACGAATGAAGGAGGACGTTCCGGACCAGTCAGCCATGCGCAAAACCTCCTCCAAAGGTACACCGCTGTAGCTTTTGAAGTGGATGCTGACTGCGTAGAATGGCTCTTAAAAACATTAGTGTTGATTCCTGCACGCAATAAATGGTTTTAATCCAACGAGCAATAGAGCAAGATTTGACTGGTTTGTGCAGTCTGTGAGAGCTGACAAGCAATGTCCGGAGCCAAGGGTTGTCGAAATGCCTTAGTGCGCTCAATGTAAGACTGTAAACAATGCACAACACAAAGCTTCTCGCAATCATAGAACTTAGCAAAAAAGACTGACTTAACATCCGACGAAGTTTTTGTCAAGCCAGGTAGCTGGAAAACCACTCCCTCAGGGAGAAAACGCATAAAACGAAGATCCAGCATCTTGAATTCCAAAGAGCGCTTTGGGGCAGTGAGGGCAAGTAAAAGTGCCAACTTTTGAGACAAAGTACTAAGAGGAAGTCCTTCATTCGTTGGTAGGGAGCGTAAGAAATCTAGTGCCACATTTACATCCCAAGCCTGCTGGTATCTCGGCAAAGCTGACCGCAAATTCAAAATACCTTTTAGGAGGCAAACAACTTAAGGGTGCTGACCCACAGGAAAACCTTCAATAGGTGGCACAACACCGGACAAAGCAGAGCGATAAGTGTTAATTGTTCGATATTCGAGCCCTTTGTTAAAGAATGGGCAAGAAAAGCCGTTATATTTGCCAAAGTGGGACAAAACGAATCAATTTTCCGCTCGTCACACCAGCTATGCCATTTGTTCCAGGCGGAGTTATAAACTGCGTTTGTACCCATTGTTGTACACTTAAACGATTGAGATAAACCACCGCAGAAGTATTGTCCATGCGTAGGTGCACATGAACACACAACCGATTTTTCGTAAAGCTTTTGATCGCAAACGATCCCGCCAGGAGCTCCAGACAATTGATATGGAGCTTCTGCTCCATCTGAGACCACAAGCCCCCGGTTCGGACGCCTTGGCAAACAGCCCCCAACCCATCCGAGATGCGTCGGTCTCGATTATTAGATCTGGGGATGGGTGAAGGAGCGCTCAACCGTTCCAAGCATCGAGATGTGCTAGCCACCATCGAAGTTTGTCTATGGCCTCTATTGAGAGTGGTATCTGGGAATCGAAGCTCCTATCCCGAGAGAGAGCTTGGTGTTTCAACTGCGGTAAATTACGATAATGCAAAGGTGCGGGAAATACAGCCTGGATAGAGGCGGTCAACTTGCCTATCGACCGAGATAGTTCCCGTACTGAAACATCGCGTTGAGATAGAAGAGTTGAACAGAGCGTATTGATTGAACTCACTTTGCAATCTGAGTCATATCCTGAGTGTTCACTTGAAACCCTAGAAATTCTAACTGCTGGGTTGGTTGAAAACAAGATTTCTCGAGGTTGATCACAAAACCGAGGTTCTCTAATAAGTATTGAGCTGTATGCATGTTTTGCTGGAGACCGGTCTCAGACGCATTCATAAGCAAAATGTCGTCCAAATAAATTATCAGTCGAATCCCGGTCTAGCTTAGAAGCGACACTACCGGTTTCATGATCTTCGTAAATACACGGGGAGCTACTGCAAGACCGAACAAAAGACATGCAAATTCGAGGAGAGTTTGCCTCCAAACAAAGCACAGGTATTTTCTGTGATCTCACCAAATTGGGATCACAAAATACGCGTCTTTCAGATCGATCTTGCCTTGCCAATCGTTGGGCTGCAGGATATCGCATAGAAGATGGATGCCCTCCATTTTGAAGTGATCGTACTGAAGAAAGACACTTAAATCTTTTAAATTGATAACAGGACGGGAGTTTCCGTCGCGTTTTGGAACTAAAAATAGACTGCTGACAAACTGATCGGAAACTGGGCATGCAACGTGTAAAACTCCTTTTTCTCGAAGGAGGGCTACCTCGGAGTCGATTTTCTCCGATTTGTGCCGAGAAAAAGTCAAAGCCGTTTTCGCTGAGGCTTGATGCGGAGGTGACGTGAACGGGAGCTTGTACCCCGCAACCGTCATTAGAATATCTGGATCTGAAGTAATCTGCCTCCAGTTTGGAAGGAAGTGAAGCAGTAGTCTGGCAAGATTTGGCTGACGTAAAATATCCTGAAAATCTATTTTTAAACGACTTGAAGGTAGCGAATGCACATTGTCGCCCAGTTTCTTATCTCTTTGCCCGACTGGTACATGTATTAGAGATCGAACTGTTGGCATACCTTTTAGATTTTGCTTTCCTGACGCGGGTATTGCGTTGAGTTGTTTTTCCCTCGATGGTAGGAGAAACGACCCCCACGGTTTTGGTACCTCTGGCTCCATGTCCGGGAGTTGAAGCCCGGGCCTTTCCCGGGCTGAAAATGAAAAGGCTTCTGTTTATTAGGGTTGCCATGGTAACGTTGGCGACCTACTAAAGAATCGAACTCCTTGGAAAGTTTAAGCTCCTTGAGAAACGATTTCTTAAATTTTTTTCCGAATAAATCAGTACAACCTGGAGAAAATAAGGATGGATCTTCAATAAGATCCAAGGAATCGGACAAAACTTTCGCCAGTAAACCTTTACGGCGGTCAACAACCGCACAAAAACCATGCTTGTCCAATACTACGATATGTAACAAATGGTAAAAGTGTTTTACCATCGGTACATCGGATGGCCTTATCAGACTATTACGATATGTTACGAATGGTAAAAATGTTTTACCATCGGTACATCTGATGGCCTACAATGTGGCATGCTACCGATCGTAAATTTGTTTTACCATTGGTCATCCCACATTGTAATCTCCTTGCAAGTGCAACATGATACCATTTGCATTGATATACTTGCATGTCTGTCACTGATTACCATCGGTACATCTGATGGCCTACAATGTGGCATGCTACCGATCGTAAATTTGTTTTACCATTGGTCATCCCACATTGTAATCTCCTTGCAAGTGCAACATGATACCATTTGCATTGATATACTTGCATGTCTGTCACTGATTACTACCATCGGTACATTTCGTACCGATGGTAAAATAGCCTTCATTTTATAGAATTATTTTCATCAACACGCGTGAAATCTGATAAAATTTCGACTATCGGAACGTTTCCTTATTCTATCATGTCTATACCACGCTGTCACGATAAATGTATACAAGTAATTGTTATTACTGACATTGTGAGATCTATAAATGCATATATTTCATTATCCTATCGTGTCTATGCCTCGTTCTTTAAAAACCTTAAAACCACGCTGTCACGATAAATGTATACAAGTAATTATTAGTATTACTGACATTGTGAGATCTATAAATGCATATATCTGTTTATCCTATCACGTCTATGCCTCGTTCTTTAAAAACCACGCTGTCACGATAAATGTATACAAGTAATTATTAGTATTACTGACATTGTGAGATCTATAAGTGCATATTTGTTTGTTTAAAAACAACGATGTTACGATAAATGTAGACTATACAAGTAATTTATTATTAGTATTACTGACATTGTGAGATCTATAAATGCATATATTTGTTTATCCTATCATGTCTATGCCTCGTTCTTTAAAAACCAGGCTGTCACGATAAATGTATATAAGTATACATTAAGTAATTATTATGACTGATATTGTGAGACTCTATACATGCATTTATTTGTTTATATCGGAATATTTCCTTATTTTATCATGTCTTGACACCTCGTTCTTTAAAAACCACGCTGTCACGATAAATGTATACAAGTAATTATTATTACTGACATTGTGAGATCTATAAATGCATATATTTCTTTATCCTATGATGTCTATACCCCGTTCTTTAAAAACCACGCTGTCACGATAAATCTATACAAGTATAAACACGCGTCAAATCTGCCAAAAATTGGCATATCAAAACCTTTTCTTCATCTATCATGTCTATACCTCGTTCTTCAACTGAAAACACGCTGTCACGATAAATGTATACAAATAATTATTATTACTGACATTGTGAGATCTATAAATGCGTATATTTCTTTATCCTATCATGTCTATGCCTCGTTCTTTAAAAAACACGCTGTCACGATAAATGTATACAAGTAATTGTTATAACTGACATTGTGAGATCTATAAATGCATATATATTTCGTTATCCTATCATGTCTATGCCTCGGTCTTTAAAAACCACGCCGTCACGATAAATGTATACAAGTAATTATTAGTATTACTGACATTGTGAGATCTATAAGTGCATATTTGTTTCTTTAAAAACAACGCTGTTACGATAAATGTAGCCTATACAAGTAATTATTAGTATTACTGACATTGTGAGATCTATAAATGCATATATTTGTTCATCCTATCACGTCTATGCCTCGTTCTTTAAAAACCAGGCTGTCACGATAAATGCATACCAGCATACATTAAGTAATTATTATGACTGACATTGTGAGACTCTATACATGCCTTTATTTGTTTATATCGAAATATTTCCTTATTCTATCATGTCTATACCTCGTTCTTTAAAAACCACGCTGTCACGATAAATGTATACAAGTATAAACACGCGTCAAATCTGCCAAAAATTGGCATATCGGAACCTTTTCTTCATCTATCATGTCTATACCTCGTTCTTTAACTGAAAACACGCTGTCACGATAAATGTATACAACTAATTATTATTACTGACATTGTGAGATCTATAAATGCATATATTTCTTTATCCTATCATGTCTATGCCTCGTTCTTTAAAAAACACGCTGTCACGATAAATGTATACAAGTAATAATTATTACTGACATTGTGAGATCTATAAATGCATATATTTCTTTATCCTATCATGTCTATGCCTCGTTCTTTAAAAACCACGCTGTCACGATAAATGTAGCTATACAAGTAATAATTATTACTGACATTGTGAGATCTATAGATGCATATATTAAAATTTTGTTTATCCCCGAGCCAACGGGCGTAAGCCCGGGGCGAGGGTTACTGATTTCGTATTAGCCGGTTACTAATTTCGTATTAGCTTTGGTATGTCCTCACTGATCTCAACAATATGGCGGACTATCATGAATGGCTAACACTGATTGGCCGGATTTAAAATTTATTGTTGATTGATTAATCACGAATTCAACTGACAGCAAATATCTAAATTTGCTTTTTGCTCTACAATAATTATTTTGTATTTTTGCAAAAAGATTTGGCAACTTTCACAACCAACGAAGGGTGGTCATTTATGATCTCAAGAGTATGGCGGAATATCAGGAGTAGCAAACACTTAAGGCATCCAAAAAGGCGAGAACTGAGACGAAAACGACTGCGAAAAGACTCTTGAAGAGAGATTAACTCTGGGAAAATACGCAGAAGCGCCAAGAATTGACTACGGCGTGAAACACAATGCAAGTTTGTTGATAATGCGTATTTATACTTGTGTTTTAATGCTTTGTAAAGGCCGGCATAGCCGTAGTCCTCCAGTCTATTCACTGTTTAAATTTCAGAGTAAGTTTATGTTTTGTATTAAAATGCAAGACTGTCTTCTTATTACTGTATTTCAAAATATTGACGAACTTTACATGTAAAAGAATATGAGCGAAGATACAAAATTGGCTTGAAACGGTTTTATTTCAAACTCAAAGTTTATGTAGATAAAAATTTAGTGTCATAGATATTGCAAAACGAGTAATATATGTTATTTTATAGGTCGTATTTTATACCAAATTTAAGCTTACATTAGGCGTAATAACATACCGATGACAAATAATGTGCCATTTTAAAAAATTGTCAGTAAAACAAGGATTAAAAACTCAATATTTTGTCATTTTGAAAAATATACAGAAAGAATAACAATTGCCGTGTTGCTATGACAACAACCTATTGTAGTACTTCATGTAATTCCGAGAATATAGTTGCATGCTCTTAGTTAGTGGCGAGGGGTTGCTGCATGCATGTATTTCTAGTCCTAAATCTTATCTATGCTTGACGGGTATTCTGAAATCGCTGCCAGCTTTTGGCTTTCATAAACTTATACCTGGGTTGCGTGACGTTAGCTTGTCTGCGCCATCAAAAAGCATAAGATTCTGCACAAAGTGCTGACTAACTAAATACAAGTCATAAAATTAATTCCTGTTAATTCGTGTTAAGAGCATCATGGTATATTCTTTAATATTTACATTTACAAGAACAATCGTTCTCCTTTAATAAATATATTTGTTTTTCATTTACTATAATATCGATCAGAGCCATCCAAGTATACGTATTTGTTTAAATGTATATCGAAGTAAAACCATGTTTTATCATTTCGGTGGTTTTCACGATTGGCAAAAATCCACTCAGTTTGATATAATCTCTTTATAGTCTTTGTTTTATCCCAGAAGGTCGACGTTAGGATCCAATCTTTTGCTAACCAACATCATGGCCAACTCTGGCGGGCGCTCTATTGGTCTCTTTGACGAACTAGTGTCATTCTTCACCACTATGAACATGTATTCGTCTGCGAAGTTGCAGCTCTCGGATTCAAAGGAATACCAGGACTTTTTACAAATGTATACTGGTAAAACAAAAACACGAGAAACAGGTATGGAAAGTTTCTTACTCGATCTAAAGCGAGAGTCATAATCTAGGCTGGGTTTTTTTCGTGTAAGACTCCCACGCGGCCACTCTAAATACTGACCAATCGTTGCAAGCTTATCTTGTTGGCAACTCTTCATGCAGATTAGTTTCTCATCTTATTCATGTTCTTGATCACGACTGGTCTGGCAAATGGCAACTGCGCTGTGTCGTAGTTGTAAGAGTGCGCTCTAAAATGCATGCCTCGATCAAATACATATTTGAATGTATATATGCGTTCTATATGCATACTCGAGCCAAACAAAATCGATCAATAGCTGGGTTTCAGTCACGTGACACGTTTAAAGCTTGGTGACCAACTCCAAATGGAACACAGTTATAGGAAGAAGTTAAATATTCGTCATGAATATCGACCTTGTGTTTGGTAGCACACACTATACAATTTAGTGATATTTGCTTGCTTCCACAAGGCACAAAGCGACAGTATGTGCAAAGTTGACCACCAAGCGTTTTCCTAGTATATGTAAAAGTATTGAGTGAAACCCTCCTATAGTTTATCTGCACAATAGTTGATTACTTTATTAAACAAAAACGTTTACTCCGGGCTAACAAATAGCATTATTTTATACCTCACTACAAGAAATAATGGGCATTTTTATTGAACGTTTTCTAAAAAATGTAGATTTCAAACACATCTAATCTTCTTGGTCGAAAAATTATTTGAAAGTTCGCAAGTCAATACTAAAGCATGTTTTCCACTTCACCCGTACAGTAGCGAAACGTAGCGTATTGTACTGTGTTCATGCATTGATATTTGACCATGTCATTAGTGCTACCCGAGTGTTCACGAAACAATTAAATAGGCTACGTTTCGCTACGATACGACTAAAGTGGAAAACGGCCTTAATTTAGCTATATGCATGTTAGTTAAACTGACAATGAACTATGATATTGATACTGAAGATGTGAACTGGTATTTTCAATATACTTATTGAAAGCATTCCTACACTGATAAAAAATGAAACATAACCATATTTTTTCAAAAAAATTTCAAAAATAATTATTATTACATATTAACATAATTTTGGCATGCTTATTACTGGAGTTGATATGTCAGCTAACTGTACTCTACTACTTTGCAAATTAATATAGTCACTGGAAACGCAAATTTTAATATGGCCCAAACCTCATTTACCCTACTCGGATTTACTCAACCTCAGACTGCAATGCCAATAATAGAGGATACTCAGAATAATGCTAAAGGATTCACCTCAACATTTCTGTGGTTCTTTCCCGAACCAGTATTCTGCCGAATGCAGGACACATTGTTAAATGATGGAGAAACTTCAGAAGTAGAAGCATTTAAAAACGAGCTCGGTAAATATGTATAAAGTACTTTTTTAAATAAAATTGCATGTACTTTTAATCCACTAAGAGCTCTAGATCTTAAGAGCGCTGTCGGTAAGAGGGACGTTCCTATATGATATCGTAATTAAGGTGCGACACCACAAAAAATTCCAAATTTCATGTTTTTAGAAGAACTGAAAAATATAGCTTATAGGCTTATTAAAAAGCTCTCTCTATTTTTTTTTCAAAAAAGTGCATTCAAAACGGAGAAATTCAGTCAAGTCCGTTCCTTCGCGGGGTAAAGCCGGAGCAAGAAACAATACGCGATTAGTTCATTCTTCTGCTTTCATTGTTCTTTTATATTGTTCCGTGTAAATTATTAATATATGCAAAAACAATAAAGTGGTTTTTCTCAGGTAAATAAAAATGTCAATATGGCACTCGCCGCAAAGGATATCTCAATAAATATTGACGCTATGATTTCAAACTTTTCAGAACATATACAGTAGTATGGAGTCTGGTCTATGCGATGAACTAGAAGAATTAAATTTGGTTTATAATTTGCGAAGTTATTGCAATTTTAGCTGTCTAGTTGTTGTGATCAAATACTAAAACATTGATTCTAGGCCTGGTATGAACTGGAATGAAAAGATCCTAGTTCACAGCGTCGACATTTTTGTGAGTTATGAATTCATGGTCGTTTTGTTCTAATATCATGATTCATTGTGAAGCAATCATTTTTGGGAATATCGCCATTTTTCTCCTTGTTAACTGACTTTAGTAATATGATTTCTTACTTTCAGCAAGCTAGCTAAAAATTGTGTTTAAATTTCTATCAAATTCATGTTCATTATGGGGGTAAGGGTGGGTATCAGAAGGATGGGGCCTTTGAGAGGTACGTAATACCATAATACCGCAAGCAAATTTCGTCAATTACCGCACTTTTTAGTCCAAATATTGAAAATACCATGTGCCGCAAGGTTTTTGATAACGTAATACCGCAGTTTTTTACCGAAAATACGGCATGAAAAATAAGACAATACCTTAAATGCCCCTCCCCCCTCGAGAAGACTTTACAGGCCATTGCACAAAATATTTTATATCTTATAACAAATCCCCTCTAGCCCCTTCCCCCCCCCCCCACCCACCCCATTGAAAGTGAAACTCTGTTCTCGTTGTGATTACAACTTAGAAATATATACAGTAGGCTTTTTCTGTTCTTCTATAATTCCAATTTCATGTTATTATATTTATGTTCTTGTTGATATGTATAGTCAGATAATTATATATATTATGTACTGCATTTTGCATATTTATAAATCCTTGTAATGATCAAAAGAGATAATAATACCAGTTGCTCATACTCGCCTTCAAAAAGACCCAAACTTGTATAAGAATCGGAAGTAAACCGTACTTACAGTTACATAATATATGTATCATGACACATGCATACCGTATGATGTATTTACTGCAATATAATTCAGTACAATATTGACAAGATATCAATTTCACATTCCTAAAATTACATGCAGTACCTGTGTATATTAATTTCAGTCAAGTTTTCATTACTCTGGGGCCAGTTGTTCAAAGATGGGTTAGTGCCATTAAAACTTAACTTACTGTTTTAATTTATGTGATTCTGATATCCGTTTATTTCGAAACTTCAGAAACCAAAACTTCAATTGATCTCAACAATACTTTCAAAAAATATTTTCAGGATTTTAAAAAACTGACCTTTTCAATTTTCTAACCTAGAATTGGGGCAACCGGTTATTGAACAACCGTCCTGAGTTACAATACGACTTACGTTTTGAAAAAAAATTGCTATATGTACACACGTTTAATGGACCTTCGTTTAGGTAAAGGTTAACAACAAACTAATTTGGATGCATGGAAAAAAAGTGGTGTTACTGGTGTACACAAGAACACTAGGAAACATTTATTTTAGCACTGGTAGATGCATGGGCATACTACTTTTAACAACTTGATTTTTATGTCTATGGGTAAACAATGTTACTATGTTGAGTTAAAATCAAAATGCCAAGCCATAAATCAACAAGGTATTTGATGTTAAATTTAGGTAACATTGTCAATATTTTGTATTAAAATGGTAACGTAAAAGATCAAAACTTCAAGTTCATGCTCTAGCTGAGGATATGAAAATATGACAAAAATCGTTTATTAAGATTTCTATAAATAAACTTGTTTTCTATAAAACGAACAGCAGTTACTTTTTGGGGCCACGAATTATGTTCTCATTTAAGGCACGAACCTATGGTTTACAAAATAATTTAGATATACTTTTTTATTGTAAATAATGCACATGTGCTAATGATCAACTAATACAACGGATGTAACTACAACATTCTTTTTATTAAACTAGAGCTTTTGGGGGGTTGGTGATTGACTTGTATTGTCGTATATTTCAAGTGGTGCTCCCCCACAGAATGTCTACAATTTCATCTAAGTCTACTATTATATGTGCCCTCCTCCGTTCCCAATTATTCACCATTAAATGTCTTAAACATATCCACTGCATTCATCTCTTTTTGCTTCCAAGTCACTATGGACATGTACATGTACGGTTTGGCGTACCTTTCCCTCCTAGATTACCATGACTTCTGGTTATCAAAATTTTCCGATATTTGCGAATATCAGAATTAAAGATTCGATGCATGTGGGGCATTGTTTTGATACACCCTGCATGTATTTTATTTTGAATTAATATAAAACAGAGCTGAACATACTTTTCCTCTACAGTTTTGCGGGCAAGATTTAAAGCCTTCACTATGAGATAGAGTTTTACTTCTGAATTTCGATTATCCAAACGTGGTATTGTTAACACGGACGTCAGCCGAAAATAAACCGCGAACAATGGCATCAGATTTGGCTAGCGTAAATTTCTTACAGCATAAGAAACAAAATAGTTAGTTGCGTACGCTTATTGAAAAACAAATTTCTACTACCATTATAGCTTTTTTATTCTATCATCATTGTGACCGTCTAAAACATACAACATAAGAAACAAAAACCGCCAACGGTTCATGCGCTTCGTAATGCGTGAAAATCGAGATAGCCAAGAGAACAGTTGCTCACACGCTTCGGTGTTGACATCCTGCAATAATAAAAAAAACGTTCATTACGTTACAAATATTGCAAACTAGAGCTACAAGATGCGCTACAATTAATTTACCTTCAAATTATCGCAATCGTACGGATTGCAATTCTTTATGCACCATTTGTCAACGTGATTTTTAAAATGAAATTTGTCGCACACGATTGACTTTGTTGAAATTGTTATAGCAGCCTCTGTCAGCTTGCTTCTTTTCGGATTTTGTGCGAGTTTCTTCAAATGACACGCGTCGTCATAGCATATTGTATCTGTTTAACAAGAATGGGTTTGATAGGTTAAATATACAAATTACGAACAAGTCCATAAACGATCGCAGCTGCACAAAGGCGGCATTATGCAAACGATAATAACGTTATTAAATATCGTATATAAATTCATTTGTTGTTTGCAATTCCGTCTTTAAAATGTTATCTTTTAATCTACGTAGCTAAAGGTTCTAAAAAATTTCTTACTTCATATGACGTTTCAGACAAATTTCAAAAATTTCATCTAAAACAGAGATTTGTTTTACCAGGCACCGCAATTCATATAATATTACAATGTTTTGTTATCTCTCGAGTACAAAAGCACGATTTTTTTTAAAAAATGAAGCATGACAAGCAACAAGCTTGGAAACTATAAATGAAATCTTAAATCGAAAACAAAAGTGTCAGAAAATAAATTATGTCAAAACCCAGAATACAGACATCTGATCCAAATGAATCAGCATGTGCTCTGATGCGGAATGCTTTAATGATTATTTTATTAATATTGGTCCAGATATTGCCAAAACTACCGATAAAAGTGACCATAGACACAGAAATATTACAGGCTACATTACTAAAGCAACAAACTAAAGCTTGATTTTCATGTTCATGACTCCAAAGTGCGTAGATTATTTTGTTATAAATTATCAAAAATGCCTGAAATGACAAAATTCCAGCAAAAAATATTTGTATTGCAATTACTTCCCCAATTATTGTAAATTCTGTGAAGATGATTTTCAATAGGGCAATTCACAAAGAGTTTATTCACTCAGAATGGAACGAAGCGAGGGACGCTCCCTTACAGAAATAATTACCGTCCTACATCTATTCTTGCTGCTGTAAGGAAAGTTTTCGAAAGAGTATTATATGAACAACTGCATGACTATTTTGTTGGGAATAAGTTGTTATATCATGATCGATATGGTTTTAGGTAGTTTCACTCGACAGCATCTGTCCGTTTATAGATAACATGAAAGAACGTTCCGTTATCATATGCATCGTGCTCTCTTTAATATTGCAGTATTCCTTGAACTACAAAAGGGTTTCGATACTATAAATTACGATATATTATTGAAGGAACTTGATATTTAATTATTTATACGAAAGTCAGCTTCAAACCTCTTAAAATCGTATCCAATTAATAGAAATTCAAATGTCGTGTATGATGTCTAACATTAGTTATTCGATCTTTCTGTATCACTTTTTGTAAATTTATTACGCCACATCGATAATTTCGTAGTCTTCATTTTATAAGCCAAGGTGTCGCATCATAGTTGGTTTGTAGTGACGCTTACCTTGCTGGAAAATTACAACATGTAGATGCTCTTATGCAACAATCATAGATGCAAAAACAATAAATTTTACTGCACAGTTTTTGACTAAACTGAACGATATGTTTTTTACGCAATTTTTATGCCCCTTTTCTTATGTGAGCTGGTAAATGAGACTGATTTTACAATTAATTTAATTCAACAGTTCACGAGTGGTCTACTAATTATGATCAGTGATGTATATACAGTAGTAAAGTATCGTCAAGACTATATCTAGATTGACTTTGGCCAAACATTATATGACAAATCCACTACAAATTTCCCTTACCTACATCGTGTAGCTTCCCATTCACAAAAAGTGTATGCAGGTGCCCATACACCTGACTTTTACTCTCTGAGCCAAAAAGCTCTCTAACACCAATAACGATGCCACAAGGCTTTACAAACGCTAAAACGCCTACAAGGAAAATACGTTTAGTAACAAGGTTAACAAATATTTAAAACATGAGTAAAAGTGTTTTATGCCATATCAAATGCAAAATTTATGCAATATAATCTTTTTGTGACACTTGTATGTATTAAACAGAAAAAATTCTTTGAACCTAAATGCATCGTTATACTCTAAATTCAGGTCATCAAAAGTGTTTCATTTATATTGTATATTATATACCTGCGGTTTTCCTGTTGGCACATTTGTGTTTTCCTTTTTCGGTTCCACAACCTAAACTCCTTGTCTTCCCATCCTCTTCAATTTCTTTGTCTTCTGCAGTTAAAACTGCAAATCCGGAACTATATAATATATACATAATAATCGTTCTAATGTTACTTTGTCAACTTATAAAATAAATCATTTTATATGGGCTTACGGCATATGCCATTTTTTTTTTACACAAGAAAGCAATAATCAATCGGAATAGAATATAGGTTTATGAGCTCAAATATAGGTTCATGTATACTTCATGGGCTATACCAAATGAGAACCGTTTTACATTAATTGCATGTCAATCAATGATTCGTGGCAAATGTAGATCACAAGCATTTTGCTTCTCGCACCTACTATAGCGTTTATACACACAAGCAATATTTCATAACAAATTGACAATTTAATTTCCTGCAATTTTCTTGAAAATCTCAAAATTTCTTTTAGAAGAGAAAATTGTATTACTAGGCACTGTCATTCATATAATATTCCAATATTTTTTTACCCTCAAGTAAATAATGGCAATAGCCCCGCGGTAATAAAATTGACAAAATTTGACGAGCAAGATTCAACGCTTAACTCTTTACACCAATAGTTTCGCACTCGTTCCCATAGGCAAATATTACTTATTTCATGGCACAAGCAAAACATTTGTACCTTTTCATGACAGTGCCATTTTCGCCAACCATTTCATTTACCCCTTCTCTTAGATAACTCCTGTTTTGTCCAAACTCTTTCACACTGTGGGCTGTAACGGCATACAGTTGCCCTTTTTTCACCGTGTGAAAAACCTTTTTGGGCAAATTTGCCTCTTTGACCCAGCTTTCGCATCCATCACTCCATAAAATCTGTTTTTAAAATTAATAATGATTACCTAATTTACTAAAATGCCCAGTATATGCAATGTCAGAATAAATGTATAGAGAAAGTGACGTGCCAACACGATCTATTTTCCTACTTTAACGCCTGTGTACACATATAAAAAACTCTAAAAGAATGACGTTTTTACGCTCTGGTATATGTTAATAATGACCAAAATACTCTTCTTGGTCACGTGACAGCAGAGGTGGAAACCGACAGATGTAAATATAAATATGTCATAAAAATTCAATAATCCATTTTGAATTTGTACACAAGCGTTTCAAAAAATGTACAGTAGGTGTCAAAAGTATGAGCCCAGTCCAATCTCTGTGAATAAACTCTAAAGATAAGATTATATCCACAATTTTTAATTAAGTACCCAAACATGCACATTTGATCCTCAAATATGTACATTAGGTACTCCTACATGCACATTATGCTCTACGATTGCTTCCAACATTTTTGCTTTAACTTTTTTGACATTTGTTGGCAACGTTAGTTAATTTTGTCCTGTACATACATGAACATAAAGGATAACTAAAGATTAAATCAAGTTACAGCACAGATGGTTGCCCTGAGTGATCAAGTGGTTGTAGTCGCCAGACTAATATTACGTTCTCAAAATAAGCATAAGCGATTGTTGCGGAAAGAGGCACAAAATGTTAGACGGAGACATCCAGAGGGATTATGATGTCCAATCGATCTTGGTAAAGAGTTGAAAAACATCCAGGACTGTTTTTATTGTGGTTTTTAGTGATGTTGGGGATATTTGTATGATAAAAAGTATTTTAAGAAAACATAAATACCATAATATTTGACAAAGTTACGCGTTATCGTCTGGGAAAAGGCTATGTGGAAGAGGGTTTAAAAACACTTTTTGATATCTGTAAGAGAGTATGCGAAAGCCAAGATGATTTAGTGCTCACGGTATTTCCTTGTCAATATCCTAAAGTTTATCTAACTCCACACTAGCAGGAAAATGATTGAGAAATATAAAGTGGGTAGCCAGGAGCTAAGAGAAGCAAAGGGATGAAAAATAAAAAAGATGACAAATAACAATTCAACATACTTTTGACACCTACTGTATATAGGGATACTATAGACATTTCAGGCACGTCAAGTTGGCTAAATGAAAGTGGAATACAGTAAATTATGATCATAATGGACCCTCTTTCCCCCTTTCCTATCACTTATCATCCCAACAATACCACTGAAAAGCCTATATAATCTGGAAAAGCAATAATTTAGCATTCCCTGATTTTACTAATAGGCAAAAAGCACCGTACAATCATATAAATTCAAGAAACAAAAAATAGGTACGCATAGCATACATGTGGGTAGCCACAAAAAGGTCAGTGAACCGTTCATGAATTCCATTGTTTCCAAAAATGTCTGTTCAACGTGGCAAGCTCCCCAAAATGATTTTTTTGATCACTTAAAAAACATATGCTAGCTATTATATATTTGCTGTGCACAGTTATGACGTTGATTTAATTCAATAAGTATATAATCACAATAATATAATCACATATTTAAATATGCAGAATGGGACACAATAGAAAATGTAAATAAAAAGACTTCAAGAACATGTTGGACAGAACAATATTGAACTAAAAGGATGCTTCCAATACACATCGGAGTATATATAAGAGCATATAATTATTAAGTTTGCATTTGAAGGATAGAAAAAAGGTATTCCAATTTTTACTTTTAAATGGGGAACTGCAACTCAATAATCAGCTACTAGTCTACTTTAATACAAACTATTTATCACAATAGTTTGCTACCCACAAAAAGAGAACAGTGACAAAAAGGTACGTAATGACACAAAATATTCACATGTTCACAATCGTATATTATATGTATAAACTAGTAATTAGGTTACCTGGTAAAATTTTCCTTGTCTTGTTTCTCGATCACACAAAATTTTTAGTGGCAAAATGTCGTCATCATGGTCGTGAACAGTTTTCAAACGCTTTTCACATTCTCCAACCATGGATAATGTGTCATCTTTGAACACAGATGCCAAATCTTTGTGACTATCACAAAATCTAGAGGACTTGGCAGGTGTATTTTGACAACCTATTGTAAAAACAGCACAGTCTTACTTTTAGAAAGCAAAATAGTCCATTACACAAACAGTAACAGTTACATTGATCAGATGAACAATGAGCTTGTGATTGTTCAAAGACAATTGTATCCATCAAAAATTGCAACCTACAAATTCTACATACTAATACACCAACACATTAATTTCACAACAAATATTTCTGAGATTTAAGTCCTTGTCAGACCAGGATCAAACTGTTCATGCAGTAATAATGCACAAGCAACTTTCGTATCAATCCCAATTACAATGCTCCCTTCCATTTCATCGAAATGAACCTCTCCGATGTTCGTACATGAACAAACTTGTCTCGCATTCTTCATGTTACCGTCGAGAACAAGAACATTCTTACAGCCTGCTAAACCACACACATGATCTAAAAAAGTTCAAATTTCATTATTACTATAACGCTGGTGACAGGTTGGCTGAGAAAAAAAAAATATATCCTAATTTGTGGAACCATCTCTAAATTTTCTATTAAGCAATTTTAAATTAGTTTAATTAAACTAGATAGAATAAAGACTGACTAGTAGCCTGTAGGTCACATTGTCAGCTATTGGTTAAGATCCGACATAATAAGTGCTACTCTGGTTTTTGTTAAATGAATGAAATCACCGAACAAAGATTACATTCACGACCCTTTCAACAGCTCTTTCTGCTCCATTGCAGAATCGCTAAATTATAATATAATAATAACTATAATGATCACATAGTATAATTATCTGAAACCTAATATACCACTACAGACAGTATTTTCAAATTCTATAGTATGTGCAAACTGAAACTAAAGATTAACAAGCAGCCCTGTCATTTCATAAAATATCCTTAATTATATTCATTGATTTTGATTCAAGTAAAAGCCATTTACGTAATTTTAATTCATGTCAAATATGCATCCATGTAACAAAATAGCCACACACATTATTATGTGCTAATTTCTTTTGTCTTTGGGTGTTTTTTTTTTCATCATTGTATAAGGGAATCAAATAATGCTGTTTAGGGTTAGATAATATATGGGACTGAGCCAAACTTGGATCTGAGGTTAGGCATAGATCTGACGCAGACTAACATAGCTCTAATTATACAGGGTATCTCAGAAAAAATGCCCCATATATAAAAATAATTTGAAAGCCATAATAATTTTTGCTCATGATCTTAATACAATTACACACTATTGGGAACAGTTGAAAGAAAAAATGAAATACTTTTAGGTATAGTCTATACAAGTCAGAATTATTATTTTTGCCTTTAAAAATCTTATACTGTATCAGTGCTATAGTTCAATAAAAATACAAAAGGGTAACAACTCTAAAAAGCACAGGTTTAAGATGCTAGATGCTAACATCATTTAAGTACTTGTTAAAATATAAACTCGGTTTCCATACAAAAAGATTTTTGTTACAGTGCAAAGCAATATTTTTTCATAAAATGACAAATAGCAATTAAATATTAACTGGATTGATTTTCATACTTTTCCACAATGAGAAAGCTAAAAACTATGCCTTGGAGACCAAACGCTGCTACCTGATTAAACTCCACATAGTTCCCAGTTGGTGGGGGGGGGGGGGGATTTTAATTGTTTTTTTACTATAGGGGCCCATAATAGCTAACAAACCTTTTCATTCTTTTCGCTTTCACCTTCACAGTCTCATCATCACTTGCCAATTTTTCATAGCTAAATCGTCGGTTATATGAGGTTGATATGGTGGTAAACGGTACTGCTCCAACGACGAGCAAGCTCGAACACTCTCTCAGCATGGACATATCAAACGCTGTCTCCTCTGAGGACAATAAAAAATCAAGCTCCAAACAATGTTCATCGAATTGCCGTTTTCCGTTCTCAATCCAAAATCCGTAGTGCTCGTATATCTTGCATTTCTTACAGCTTTTTGTAATACGGGAACCGAGATAAGTTCCAAAAAAAATATGATAAATAATGACAACATGTGGCTTTCCTTCAATAGTTAATGTTTTGTTGCAACGACGACAAACTTCTCGGTTTGTTGCCAATATTGATGCCATTGGTAATCCAGAGTCAACAGTGAAATCGTGAAATTCAGAAAAGCATTGCTTATAACTTTTGTTTAGATTACTCTCTCCATATAAATATAAAAGGCTTCGCGTTTCACTAGCAAATCACTCGTCTTCGAGTTTTGGTTCGTCGCTACCTTCGTCTACTTCCCTCGCTCCACTTCCGACAACAACATAACGCCTCGCAACCGAGTAAAAATTAGGTATAAATAAAAAAGCCTTTCCAACAAGTTGAAATAATAACAACAACTTGCGAAAAACTAGCTTATTTGCGAGATAGCTCTCCATACTTGCTACAATTTATTGTATGCTGACACTCAATTGTTCTGTTTAGTTGTGTTAACCAATCATCGTCCGAGTATATGTTGTAAAGATCGGGGGGGGGAAGAGTTGAGAAAATATTCTTATACATATTGACATATATAATATATAAGTCCGCAGGCTGCAGTATATTTCTATTCTATAACTTCGGTATAAACTTTGATGATAGTTTGGAATTGCAGCATGACAAAACGCGTGTTGTGGTAATATTTGGTATAATATAAAGAGTTATGTCGCCGTGGAGTGTGAGGAAGACTGTCTTTACTAAACTAATCTTGGAGATTGAGAAACAGTATGTCGAATGTCTTGTTAAAAATATTAGGTAAAAAATCTAATATTCTATTAGAGAATTAGTGCGTTTGTCTTCCAATTTTCTCTGTGGTTACACTTTGATTATTAAGTATTTCCCATTAGAAATGCGATTAATTTCAACAGTCATAATTTAGATTAAACATAAAATTTACAAGTTGCTTGTGTTTTATGTTGTGTTTCACAAAATTTAACTTCATTTTTAATAACCATTTGACCACATCTTACCATCCGACCATACGGTTGGGGGCCCTCTATGCTGCCTCACCACATGGTTCACGGATGGTAACATTGGATTCACGGATCGTCACCAGATCTTACCATCCGTACCATCGGTACGATTCGACCATACGATTGGGGGCCCCTCTCTGCTGCCTCACCGCATGGTTCACGGATGGTAACATTGGATTCACGAATCGTCACCACATCTTACCATCCGTACCATCGGTACAATTCGACCATACGATTGGGGGCCCCTCTCTGCTGCCTCACCACATGGTTCACGGATGGTAAGCTTGGATTCACGGATCGTCACCACATCTTACCATCCGTACGATTCGACCATGCGATTGGGGGCCCCTCTCTGCTGCCTCACCACATGGTTCACGGATGGTAACATTGGATTCACGGATCGTCACCACATCTTACCATCCGTACGATTCGACCATACGATTGGGGGCCCCTCTCTGCTGCCTCACCACATGGTTCACGGATGGTAAGCTTGGATTCACGGATCGTCACCACATCTTACCATCCGTACCATATCTACCAATGGTAATTAATGGATTTACCAAAAGTACCATCCGATACATTTCGTAGTATTGGACCATTCTCACAAAAACTCACGTTCCCGGTCAAAGCAATCACACGTTGAATGAGCTCAATGACCTCGGCAGGATCTAATCCTGTTTTTCTTTGCTAGCAGTGAGAGCATTTTGCCAAAGCTGCGCTAAAGGGCCAAGAGGGTCTAAAATACGCCCTGCAATGTTCATTTGACGCCGGTCCATGACCGGATTAAAAGCCATACCATTACGCTTCAGATATTTTTTCAGAGAAATCCACCTTTTTCAGCCGCAAAACGTGGTAGGGCACGGGTGAATCTGTCAACAAACTTTTGCGAGCAGATTTTGACAGGCCCTTAAAGGCCGCTTCAGCCCTGAAAGTAACAATGGATTCATCAAACGAAACTTCGGGTTCCTCAAAAGCGCTTTCGTTTTGGCGCAAAGGACTTTTGGCAGACCGCTCAGATGCAGATTCGGAACTGCTTTTAGAGGCCGAAGAGGAGCTGTCATTCGATGTTGACGTGGAATATGTTCGCGAAAATTTGCTTCGCTTGGTCTTAAATCGTTTAGGTGAGTGTTTGGCCTTTTTGTGAGAGGAAAGTCTCCGTTTTGCAGGGGCCGACAAACTGCTCTCAGATACGATTTTACTCGGCTTAACAGCCAGCGTTTTTTCTCGCGAACACTCGCGGAATAGAATCAACCTGCTCAGAGGTGTTATGCTCAATGGCCTCCGCCATAACTGCTACGAAAATAGCCCAAACCTAAAAGAAAAAACACTACAAAAGTGAAAAAACCTAAACAAATGCAAAACACAAACTGTGTTCGGTTGAGCTGATGAAGAACTGAAGAGGTTGCTAGGCAACGTGATAAACATTATGACGTTTTTATTTTAGAACTTAGTCCTTTCATCTGCTGTATTCGGTTGTTTTGAAGAATAAAGCATTGTTATATCGAACTTCTGAGTTCGAAATATAATCATGTGGCATAATCATGTCAGCACTCTGAATTTATTTCACTAGGTCTAATATTAACCCGTGATATGATGTCCTCAAAAAATTACTTCTAAATTTTTATGTGTATTAATTACAATCGGATGATTTCTCTCAGGTGAAAAAACTTGTGTTGGTAATTGTATTGGTAACCTTTTGCATGGGTTAAAAAGGTTATCTGCATGCTCTACTTAATTGACATTGAGCACTTTCTAATATTTTATTAACAAAAACAAAATCAAATTTATGTATAAATTTTGAAATTCATTAAGGCCAACCACCACAAACTGATAAATTATGAACGCTCTGCAACAAATTAGTCATGGTAAAAAATAGCTTATTAAAGAACTCAATCTGAATCGTCCTCCTCTTCTTCAAACCCTACATATTCTTTGCTCGGAAATTCTTTGCAAATTCTGGCATAGGCACAACATGGTAAGAGTTATTTGTTGAACTGCCTGTGTAATCCCACACCAGTCTGACCAACTGTCTATATGAAACTGCCCTGAAGAACCTTAGAATGCACAAAGAATCTTATTCAAAACTTGCCATGGTATTTGTTATCCAGTTATCAAGTATAAGGGCACTAATTATTTTACAACTTAGCAAACTGAAAACAAGTAACAGGTAGGTTTTGTAATTTTTCAGCATAGTCACTTGGTTTTCATTGACACTTACTCTGCTTCTGTTTTCTTCCCTTTTCTGTACAAAGTTGTATAATTTTTACATCCTTTATTTTTTGTCTTATTGCTAAGACCAGCAAGTCGTAAAGCCCATAGATTTAAACAACCTGCTACAAAACCTGGGTGCTCTGTCAAACACTGGTCACCCATTTTCTCCTCAATCATTTTATTGCGGACGTGTGTTATTTCATGGCAGCACCAACATTCTTCAGGCTTCACAAAAATGCTGTTGAGCAATTGCCACAATTACACCTAAAACCCAATACAATGGCAAGCAAAATAGTCTAAATAATATACAGGTACTCGACAATATTCAAGATAAAGAAAAATATTTAGTGCAAATTTAAAATTGTGAAGTTGTATACTCCGAAATTTAAATTTATCCAACCAGTATTTAACCCTATTTGTTATTAAAATAATGACACCAGCATGGCATTTCTAGTTCCCTGCTATATAAAGCATGCTATATGCCTATAATAAAGTAAAACCTAATTCATAATTATAAGGAAAGTTACCAAAGGTCGATAGACTCTTCCCCGGTTAATCGCAAACGAAGCTCTGCTAATTCACCTTCTTTATCAGCCACAACTTGCAAGTAATTTTTGCGCTCTTCTTCTGTGGCAAGGGGATCAGCGGTGGCGTCGTATAAATTTGATTCAAATTCAAATGAGTTTGAAGCAGCCCCATACCACATTTCATCATCAGGAGGGTAATTATTACTCTCTTCAAAAAACCTTTCCTCTAAACAGGAACCTGACTCATCCTCAGAAGACATGGTACATTAAAACGACAAATGAAAGAGAAGTATGCCGAACAAATGCTAGTAAACTTGTAAATTTTGTATGATTTTACTATGCGTCAAACGCAACATGTTGAGTCGTTGACGTCACATCCGGTTATGTTCACCGTGCTCTCGCTAATTAAAGACTTTGTAATGGCAGACATAAAATTTGTGTCTTTTGGTTTTAAAAAATGATGAAAAGAAGCAGAATTGAAAACTGAAATTTAGTGAGTTTGTATAACTACAGGTATACTTTATATATGTAAAAATAAATAAGGACTCATTTTGTGGCTCTACTGCCACTTTAATCAAACATTGCTAATGATTATTACTCTCATCTTTATGACAAACGTGCTTTACGACTTTGCCCTTCTTTTTCATATTGACCATTCCACCGTGAAATGTTTTGGAAGTATTTTCTCAGTAGACTATAGTGCTCTTATTTTCTATTGTAATATCATCAATAATCAATCCACAATTGGCGATGCTCTTGAGACTGCTTTCCAAACAGTTTCCCATTGTAAAAATAAACAGTATGAAGTAACGACTTAGCTGTTTTGTCACCCAACAATCCTGCTTGCCACATTCGCTCTTTCTCATCATCGCTGACAGGTTCTTTCTCTGCTGTGTATTTCTTATTCCAGTCGCATGTACGTCTTTCATTTCGGCATCAAGAATTTGTCTCAATCCGGTAAAGCTAGAAACAAGAACAGCCGTATTATTTATATCACTAATATGCATACTAAAAATGCACAATATAGGATATATACTTACGACATGTTAGATTTATCAAATATGTTAACATCAGTCCTGTTCGCACTTTCAAGGTGCTTTTTCAGACCACCGACAACCTGGTATAGCGTTGCCTGGATAACGCAGGGCCTCTTTTAACATATAAGCTGGGGGGGGGCAAGTGCCCCCCCCCCAGTCCCCTTTCGTGCCCCTCGCCCACCCAAGTAAAGTCCCTTTTTGAAGGCTTTAACTCTTTAAATCTTAATAGAATTAGTATGTTAAACGAGCTTGATTAAGTTAAGAGTTATGGTATGTAATTGCTTGTTACGAATTACAACTAAACACGAATTTTATTACAAAAACCATTACGTTACCTGCTACATGAAGCTTGTCAAAATTACGAAGATGGCGTCCCTAAGTGTCGCAGGCATTCCCAGCGGTTTTTATTCTTTTTCTATTTTTACGAAGCAAACGAAGCATTGAAGCATGCCTTATGCACGCAAAAGAAGGCTTGAAAATCAGAAAGGTACAATCTGACGCCAAAAAAAAAATTCTTTTTTGTTACCGCCGAAAAAAACAAGGACAAACGAGAGTAAGATTGATGCTAATACGAAAAAAGTACTGAAGTATATTACGATTGTGAACACATCCATCCTCGTGACCAAGATGACGATGAGGTAAATGACAAAGATATAGAATCTGTTGATATTGATAAAGAATCTCGTTCCAATGCAGAAATACGTCAGACACCGGAAGCCTTAATTTTGAGGATGACTTAAAGTCAGACTCAGATTAGCCTGTCGAGTCTGGCAACAAAGATATTTCAGAAAGCTTTTACCAAAGATTTCGTCTTGATGCTAAGGCAATTGTACGAAAAGTCGGCAATGATATCCTTTCTTTGTTTACTGAAAGAAGTCGGGCTGTAACTGCTAAAAAGAGCAGAAAACAATTGTTTATAAAATGTTGTATATGTTCTGAACATGAAGAAGAAGCAAAACAGTTTGCTGCCAATCAGAAAGTCTATGTGGCTCAAGGTGTTCGTTGTGACAGTAAAAAGAAATTGAAATATTGATCACCTCCATGGGGCTCCTCATAAAGCAGCAATGGAAAGAGCGAAGCTAATCGAGCAATGCGCTGTAAAAACAAACTGGATAAAATGACCAATTTTTATTGGTTGTAACCAACTTAAATTGGTAATTTTAACCAATTAAAGAATTGGTTAGTGTGACTTAACCAATTTTATTTTGGTTGTTTTGACCAATTCTGTATTGGTTGCAATTTTTGACCAATTTGAAATTGGTCAAATACATAACCAGTTTAAAATTGGTCAAATATATAACCATTTTAAATTGGTCTTGGGTTTAACAATTATATATTGGTGAAATACATAATTATTTAAAATTGGTCGAATATATAACCAATTTTTAATTGCTCATGCAGGTAACAAACTTTAAATTGGTCATGTGTTAAATGATGCAATCCTAAATTAGTCAAATACGTGACCAATCCAAAAATGGTACAAAAGTCAAATCTATATCCAATATCTAATTGATTGATTGCCTGCTAGTCAACAACTTATACTATAAATTGGTCATATAGACCACTGATCTGAAAACTAGAACTGGAAAAAGCATGTTTTCAATCCAGTCAGCCAATTTTAAAGCTGACAGACATCAGATTCTAAATTGGTTGATTGGTAAGTGAGGAATGACCTCAGTTATTCACAGGCATTTATAAAATGAAAACTAAAGAGGTAAACTTTCAAGCATTTCCATTATTATTTTTTCATTCGTAAACTGGAAATGTCAGAACCTTTTCTATACTGCATCAATAACACCACTGTGGATTTGTGGTGACCACTTGAATATGACATTTAGGTTATTTGCCGTTTGGGAGGTCCGTACTGAAAAATATTTTCCTGAGGTCTTAGAAGTGGCTTCTATACTAATTAATAATATACTAATTAAGTGGCTTCTATACTAATTAATAAAAGAACTTTTATTAGAGTTTGCTAAAGAATTCCCATCCCCATTCCCAATGCCCATCTTAAATAGCCCTCTGTCCCCTCCTCCCTACAGGTTTTGCCTCATACCGCATACACCAACTGCGTACCATTGGGCCAAACCTTAAACAATTGTGAATGAATAAGTATTATTACCTTGAACAACCCTTACGAAAATGTTCTATAGAATCCTATAGAATATGTGGTAGAATATTCTATTGCTTTGGTTTATTAATCCTACGGAATATTCAATTGCTTTCAATCTGCAAATCCAATAGAATATGGTATATAGAATATTCTATTGCTTTGATTTACTAATCCTACAGAATATTTCATTGCCTTTACTCTGCAAGTCCTATAGAATATGCTATATAGAATATTCTATTGCTTTGTTTTACAAATCCTATACATTATTCCATTCCTATATTAAAGTGATTTTTTCTGTTTTTATAATTGGGAAAGCATTATTGGGTCTTTATTCATACATGCTGGTCAACAAAATACCATGCACACTGTTTTGGTGGCTAACACAGGAAATATAAACTAGTTTTATGAAGCAAGTTAAACAGATTAAAATTTTGTTCAGAGTCAATTAAAATGGTAAACTATCATTTTAACATTACGAAGTCAATTAAAATGGTAAACTATCATTTTAACATTACGAAGTCAATTACGATAAACAATCTCACATATTTGCTCCACTGAATTTATTAAGAATTATTCAACCATTGTTTTCATATATACATTTTTAGAACAAATATACAAACAAATATACCATACTTAATATATGTTATTTTAACTACATGTACGAATAATTATTCATCCCACTTGGGGGCACTGCAACAATGACTATGCAACTCATGAAGGGTAATCAAACAAGAATTGTGAAGCAAATAGTATTGAAAGGCAACTTCATATAACAATCTTAAGAAGTCAATCAAATGCTTTCAGACCAAAAGTGCTGATCCTAATACCCTACTGACTTTTACTAAAAACCATAAATGATTTCTGAAGACTTGAGTATATTAAATAGAAAATTCAAAAATATACATAGTATAATCACATTTAAATATTTGATTACTGTGAAGTAACTTTGAGAACAAAAAAATTGATTAATTAGGATGTAATTTACTGACCAACACCTAGGTGTAGTTAACAACACCTAGGTGTAGTTAGAAAACATCAAAGTAGTCAATATTGAATTTTTAACAGGAACATGACATTAATGTTTTACCTTAATTCTTTTTAGAGCAATCAAACATTTATTTTAAAAACCTGAGGCAGGCAAACCACTCCTCATCCTAGCTCAATTTCTATTTGCTCAAAGTTACACCATTGCATTGTTCCGCATAGTCATCATAACAAGCCAAAATTTTAAATTTTTGCTAATCATAAATCCTGTATGGTAACGGACAGTAGTATGTTCTTCTACCTAAGTTTATACAAATGCATTTACTCTTAATCTGAGAAGGGTATATTGCAATGATATTATCGCTTTCTTCAAGTTCTATGAGAAAGTTACTAGTCACTTTAAAATCACCGTCTCTGAATAGCATTCTATGACTAGGATTCATCTGCTTCACAAGTACAATATTATACGCTGTGCATTTACAATATTGAGAAATTTTAATGCACAGTAACACAGTGGCTTAACACTTAAAAGACCTATAATCCTACTGTACGTAAGAATTGTATGTTGAAATGATACATCATGGTTTATGTGACGTTTAGATTGAGTGTAATGAATGGATGAATAGAACTTGTGATTGTACACAAATCTGTTGTACATCTTTCCACAGCGATTACCAACAGTCAAGTTCAATAGATTTTCCAAAGCAAGAAGCATAAGTGCATCTAAAGTGATCGATAACCCACCACCTATGAATTTCAAACCATCAGAAACACCACTATGCTTAAACCTAGCATGGCTAGTGAGCCTGGCAATATCCTCTGTCACACACTGAGGAGAATTTTCATCAATACAAATTTTTGACAGGGAGGAAACCTTACTACTCAACAGGAAAGTCTCAGTTATTTGCTGTGGAACACACGGAGTACCACTAAACAAATTTATGAGTACATGATTATGAGACTCAAAAGCAAATGCAGAAGTAGCCCACAATGGACCACAGTCCTTAACACAGTGGGCCAGATGTGTTAAGCAGCGCACATTAAACTTGCAGCTGGAAAGACCATACAGTTCTTCGAGCTTTATAACAAACTTTCTCAGACAAAGTTCAGAGAGAGAAATTGATGTATCTGAAATAGAGTCACCCAACAGTGTGTATATGCCATACACAAAAAGGAAATAGTGGTTTAGAAAGGAAGTTGGAAAGATTCCATAAAGAACAACTAAACTATAAAATATGAAAGCTCTCCATTCAGATGCTTTCCGGTGAAGTCATTTAGAGACACCATGCGGGCTTCTGTGTATCTTGCTTTGGGGGCTAATGCATTGTAGTCGCTCATCAACTAACTTTGTCTATTTCCCAATATAGTAGCTTTCATTGTGGTTCTTCGGATCAAACCATAAGTCTACCATTTGCCGCATTACCCCCTGGCAAACAGAATGCATGTAATCTGCAACTGTGCCCCTGACAGTGTCGAATGTTGGCAATAAATCAGCAACAGTCATACCTTTAACCCCTTTGATAGGGTTTGCTGCAGTAGCTTGAACTGCACAGGCTGCTTGCTTTCTTGCACTTTCATCACCACTGAAAACCTGTAAGGGTAATAACGAACGGGGGGACCCCTGTTATTATTAACAGTTACCCCTTCAAACTCACACCAGTCACACCCAAACTCACCATTAAACTGCTTCACATTTCGCACAATAGCTCGCGCAGGTGAATCAGCAGATAAGAGCAATGCATAAATCTTTCTAGGAAGAATCTCCCTGCCAAAAATAAAACCTTTAGTTTCCAACCTTACACACTCCTCAACAAAGGGAACCAGAAAAGCATTCATATTTCTCTTCTGCCCAAACCACAGCCCAAGAAGTAAGATGCGTTTATTTCGAAGATGTGCTGGAAGCTCATTCAAAGAAGCTTGTAGTGGCCATATGGAATAATTGGAGGAGTTAAAGACTGGAATACCATCTGTATTCCATGTCAATGTGATGTCATTTGGACCAAGACCATGTTTAGTTATGAGGTCTTTATACAAGGATGATGTAATAACGCCTGTCACAAGTGTTGAATTTAGACTTGCTTCTAGGTTTCTATCAGTTAAGTAAGGGTATAATTTGGCATTTTCAAGGATATTTTCAATTTGGTTCTGGATGGGGAGGTAGAGAAAGTAACTTCCATTCTTGATGCTGTCAGCTTTGTCAAAAGGATTGTCACATGACTTACAATGCCTCATTGTTGCCCCCTTACCCAAGTATTCAGAACATATAGAACAGTAGAAGTGCTTCTAAAATATAAATTAAGCAGAGGTTACACAGGTTAGAAGTGCTTCTAAAATATGAATTAAATAGAGGTTTCAAATAAAATTAACAAAATATTAATATATCTATGATTACAATCAGCTGAATTCAAATCATTTTCAGATGATCTACAAGACCAGGATACAACACTCTCACTCGGCCTAGACCTAGCCCTATTTCATTTTATTTTTAATATTCCATGCACTTTTACAAAGGAAAAGACTCAGGAATTGGAAGGCATGTGAGGGCGTTAGAAAAATAAAAGACCTAACAAATTTCACAATCTTAGGGCCAAAACTGCCTTGCATTTCCATGCCCTGCTTCGATAGGCTAAATTTGTTCGTAGTTAGATCACCACTTTAGTGCGATTTTAAACTGATACTGGTAACATGAACTCATTTCTATTACAAACAAATCATTTACATTTGTACACATGTCTAGAACCTTGATTTTTTTTATCATAAAATTTGAAGCAACACAAATATTGTCTGTGCATATAGGTGTGTGTCTTGCAAAAGCCAGTTGAGACATCTTAGTAGTGCCCTAGATTTAGGCTGACTCGCTGCTAGTGTGACAATCAGTACAGGTATCTTAAAGTTTGTATTGTTTACCAATAAAAATACATACCTCAGACTGCTCTAATTGAAATGACTTACAGAAGAGATATTTGGTAGCAGGAACACAGTTTGGTATGAATATATTTAGTAACATCAATAGGTCTCCTAGTGCCACATCTGTGAGTTTTTGTCGTAGGAAAAAACACAAGACAAGAAGCAGGCACTGTGATTTTGTTACAGTTGATCCTGTATATATTGGATCATTACCATTGTTCAATATCTAAAATGTAGTAAGTTAAAGAACAATAGAATAAGTGTTTTAAATCTATTCTGTATAGTGAATTGCAGTGAAATTACTGCTAAAGAATGTAAATTAACAACTAATTTCAAATGGTAGTAAAATATTCAGTACTAAGTAGCTAAAATAGGTAAAACAACACTTCTATATAACTTAATAACACTTCTATAACAACACATACCTGTCCATTGCTAATGCTGCTTGCACTACTTGTTTCATTCACATGCCCATCAACACTCTCATCTCCACTTCCAAGTTCACAGTCCAAATCTGCATTTAAACATTCAGCCTTCTTCTTCTTTCATTCCATTCAAAACCCTCAAGAAATTGAGTTCATCAAAATGTTTACACAGAAATGCATCATGGTTGCTAGATAAACAGAGCATATTCCACATCATAGTAATAAAACATCACAGTAATAAAAAAAATTAAAAAGAATTTACAATAGGGGCATGAAATGTACAGTATGTTTTAGCTGATTTGTTCTCAAAGAAAGCAAGATTTTTTCAAAATCTAATGATTTTTTTCAAAATCTAATGCAGGAAAAAACTTCTCATTCTGATGACCAAATACCATTTCCTAACTGCCTAAAGTTACACCAGTGCATTGTTACACAAAGTCATCGTCATAAAATATATAGAATATAAAATATATTCTTGCTATAAATATGATGGCCCAACATATAACTTTTAGCAAAGCCATAAAACCAGTTAAAATACAAATAAATTTTTATTAAGTAACGTTTCGTCTTTAACTCAAGACATCTAGGCTAGGCTTTTATTTTGTGTATAAAATATACAAATTTAACAAAACGTCTAATGCACTGATACTTGAAATAGTCTGAATTTTTATCTTAAAAGAAACGTTTGCCTGTAGCGCTTCAAAATGTAAGTGGCCTCCTGCAAGAGTGATATGACATTTAATTGTGCTCTTTAGATTAAAAAATTCTTGGCAGCTGCCTTCTAAAAGCCGTGTCGTTTTTTTTAGGTCAAATACGAGTCCCATTGCCAGTGATCCACAGTACCTATATATACACAATAGGCCAAAATAATGATTTTAGAAAATTTACACCAAAATGAAATCACGTAAAACTAAATTAAATTTGTTCAAAATTTTGTCTCATGTTTAACTCACCCTCCAAGCCCCTTCTTTGCGATTGTGTCTGGTTTTGATATTCCATTGCCACTAGCTCTTTTGCTAAGTAAAAATTTATAACACGTCTCACATCACACAACTGAAAGCACACCATCAATTTCTTCTCCAGTGAAAAACCAAATGTGGTCTCAGATATTGACAAGGTCAATAATACTCTTGATTTCAGGCCATTTTATCAAGACTTGAGAAATTTTCTGGACACATTTCCCATCAACTGCTGCCAACGGAGCACTGCCAGTGGTTGTGACTTCTTTACCACTCTTTAAATGAGGCTTCAAGTTTCGAATTTCTGATGTCAGCATATCAATCTTATGATGCAATGATTTATCCTGACTGGTTTCTCTGTCATCATTTGAGAGTGACGATTGGTCAGTTTCAGGGGCTGATTCAAGGGATGTTGACTTTATTGCATTGAAAATTGAAGGCACAAAATCTTTCAATAACAGTGTTGCTGCTGGAATTTTTACTTGTTGTGTTTTATGTGTTAAATTTTCTCATTCTTGTCGTTGAATGGCATGATTACTGACTTCTTTCCCTGATGTCTGCGTCTGAAATGCCTCACTTTTGTTGATTCGTCCCGTCGACAAAGCTTAAAGATATCTGGAGTTTCCCCAGCACTATGAAAAACAAAGGACAAAAATATAGTGAATGACCACCATTTGTGAAATATAGACTTTCTCTTTAAAAATAGATTATTATTTTTAGATTATTAATATCATTATTATTACTATTATTACTGATGATGATGATTATGTTATTATATAAATATTGAATGACAAGTGTGATATCGTTCTCGCCTAAAACATGTCAAATAAATGCCCCAGTTGTTCGTTGGGTCCTTTTTAATACCTGCTGCTGAAACTTTTGCTACTTTTGGTTTCATCCACCATGGTTGAATATCTGTAAAATTGAGTAATGTATAAGTATTTAGTGAATGAATCAACATTACGTCAATTCCCAAAGTCATACAAATCAAAAATGGGTATCTACCAGAGGTTGCTTTTCTTTTATTGTTTTCACAGGTTTTTGTAATTGTATTAGGACCCACAAGTAAATAAATAAACACTTGAATAATAAAGTTAATTCCTTGGCAATCCTTGCATGAATTTCTGTTCATTGTCTCACCTTTGTTTGTTTTTTCTCTGCAATTGTTGCAAATAACACGACTGCCATAACCCTCTTCTTCTCCATCTGGATGGACACCACATATTGCATGTGTTTTCCTTTCACAGACAATGCAACTATGGGCAGCAGTTGCTTCATTTTCGCACACGCAGCACAAAATACCTTAATCATAAAATTGTTTATTAATTATTCTTTTATTCCCAAATACAATGTCATGTGTGTAAGAAACAAGCATGACCACGCTTAGTCATTTACCTTTATCTCTGTTTACCTCTCTGATGATATTTTTCTCAACCAGGCTATTTTGCTCATTATCAGATTCCATTGTGCTATACAGATGGATATAAATATTGAAATATAAATATTGTTCATAAGAATCATAAATATACTGTACACATTTACAAATTACATATGCAGGTTACACATGTAGGACAATAATAGATTAATAAATATGTTTATATTGGAATATCCTCAATACAACATGTCTAATTTTCTGTGCTTGGTTGCACAACTAGTCGGTACAATAATACAGTATTAGAAAAACCAATACCAGCCTGAGCCAACAATTTCAAAAAATATAGTACTAAAGTCACAATGTATACAAAGTCTTTACACAAGTTGACAGGCCATGATGTCATCCTGGCCTTGTCAATTTGTATATTAACATTTAACACCTAGTATGTAATGAAACTGTGGTCAGTCTGCTGGCGATTTTTTAATAAAATCAAAATAATACTCATTTAATTTTCTTGCTTAACTAATATTTCCGCTTAACGCCTAAACCTCGGATTATGTTTTGTGTTGTATGCATATACAGAATTACGTTTAATGTAATTTATGTAAATGTGTTTATAATAAACTTACTAAAGTTGTGAAGTGACAAAGCTTTACCGTATGAATTATGTATTTTTTTTAAGTGCATGTGCACTTTAGTTCAAATGATTATTTCTAACAATGCAAGGTAGGAATTTAAGACTAAATAGGTTAAGGAATAAGGATTAAGAATAAGCTCGTACCTTTAGCACCAAACGTCCTTGCGAAGTAGCGGTTGTTTACAACATTACAATATGAATTTAGTGAAATGCCATAACAAAATTTAGAACTAGACACGTGATTGACACGCACGACTGCATGAGGTTTGGATAAGTCATAGACTCATAGTTGCTTGCTGCCGGACACCAAGAAAACGAAAATACGCAGAGGATACAGATATTTTGGCAAAATAAAAACTTTAATTTTATCAAGGAATACTATCCTTTACCTGATTATTTTCGCCCGCGCTAATACATTATTCAGCTAAAATAGACGACTTTACGCCACGCCAAAGCAAAGCACAGGAATTTTAATCAATGAAATATGTCAAAATTTGGCGTAAGTGCACTTCTGTTACGCCAAAGATGAGACATGTTGAATGTCATTGTCAGCGGCAGCGGCAATCTGTAAATAAAACAAAAATTAACAAATGTATAATTCTTCCAATGAATTGTTTAAGATTTTAGCAAGCAATGTGAACAAGGAAACAATCTGGATGACCTAAGTATTTTTCCTCTTAAAATCATCAATGTTTTCTTACAACATAATATAGTGCAACCTTTTGTGCAAACAAATTCCCCCTACAGAAATTTGTGCAATTTTTAAAGTCTTGGTATGAGCTTGAGATTTTGTTCCTTTTTTGTTCCAAATCGTCTTATTTTTCTCTTTCTTTGGTTCAAAATGATCATTTTAACCCTGCAATGCACTGAAATGTTCTACACATAGTAACCTTTTCTATAGCTTCTAGGATATTCCAATCAGCCACATCTTCTTAGTCTTATCTCAGCTAACACATTATCGATTTCACATGCTGCAGAAGTGAAGTACTTGAACAACACAGGAGAAAGAAATGGAATCCCAGGACCACTGTTGATAACACTTGCTGTGATCATTCTTCCAGCCACCTTAAACATTCCTGCTCAGATTGCATCCATATTATGCAGTGTGGATGAGTCATGCCCTTCAAGGAGTCGAATGGGTGAGGAAGCGGGAATAAGCATCTGGAGGAGAAGGGTGAAATACTCTCTTTTTGGCCTTACTCTGTCCACTGCTGGTTCACCTTCTTTTATAGGAGTTTCAAAGTCGAATTCCCGTTTTTTGAAAAAGCTTATACTGTCAGTAAACAGTTCATCTCTGCTGATAGCAATTCTTACTGGAGCTTTGGCCTCTGAAGGGGTAATCTTGTGCAAGATCTCTTCTAGGCTATTGCCAACAATTTTTTTTTCTGTTTCCCTGCCTGAAATCAAAGCAGGAATTTTATAATATTGCAAATTTTCCAATCGTATTTCAATTCTATTTTATAGTCTAAAAATAACCATAATTGTACTGATATTTGATGTATTTTGAAGAAGTTGTGCAACAGTTTCGTCAAGATCTAACAAATTGTCTTGATATGCATCCTTCAGATCATTTTCAGAAATATTGGGAAACACTGCAAAAGGAACTACCATTATACATTGTACATATATGCTAATCCTCCTTCAGTGCAAAAATTTCACAGTACATAGAAAGTGACTTCTATCAAGCCACCTCATGAAAACCACCCCCAGCCCCCTTTTTCTCCTTTTCTAATTTCTATTGTCACAACACAAATATTAGAGCATGAAAAAATGAAGAACATTACCTCCCATATTACCAGCCATATTACTACTGCATGTAGCAGTACTGTTTATAGCAACATTTTCTTTCCTGTTGAATCCACTAGCTGTAAGGTTACCAGATTTAGGAACACTTGTTGCACTAATTTCACTACTTACTGAAGTGCAATCAGTTTGGCCACTAGTTGATATGGTTGACCCTCCTGGACAATCACTCATATGGTGACGAAATGAGACAAGCGGGACTTCCTTGTGGCAGTTGATGCACTTTTCCTAGGGACCAACATTGGGTACAAAAAACACTATTTTTACAAAAAAATAAGTGTTCCTTTCATTATATTGCTAACAATTCTTGGTCATGAATGCTAGTGTCAAATTTATTACTGGTTGGTCCATGATTTACAAAAAAAGCTAAAAATTTACCTCTACGATTTCAGTTGGTACTAATGGATCAAGATTTAGATCCCGTTCCGTTTAGATGCCAATGTTTTGCTTCAAATATAAGACATTGTAACCAGCAGCTTGCCTTGGGTGGAGAATTTCTGAGTTGTTGACCTGTGCTTGGTTCATAAAAGTTCGTAACCACCCCCATCACAAAGTCTTGGATAGTTCTCTAAAAGGGTTTCGTGAAAGTAGGAATAAGAACTGTTTTTTTTTTAAAAACAATTTTTTTCTCTCCACGACCTGCATCTTGGAGCTGCTTTTTATAAGCTTGGTTTGGGGTTTCTAGGTCAATTGTTTTGCCTAGGCACACAAATATGTGGGTCCAAGTATTGGGTAGTTTTAAAGTAGTATTCAGCTCATTTCTTGCTGTTCCTAAAATCATAGAATAAATCTGGCTACATTTTTCAAGTTTTAAATTACACCATTTAGGCCAACCAGGCCCCTCAAAATACTGAAAGGCTAAATTTAAATAATAGGTGCTATTGTACAGTAATTCTAGAATATATGATGTTTCACTTAGCAGAAATATAAAAGTAAACACTGAGAATAAATTTTGCAGATGCATCATATTGTATATCAGCAATCCAGACTTAAATCTTAACCAAATTTGTTATAAATAATAGAGACATAGCACTAACAACTTTCAGGGGCACTGTTTCTCACATTGGTGCTTGCTATTATACTTTCTAAAAAAGCAGAAGAATAAAAAGTATCAAGGGACATGTTTAGGCCAGAAGGTAACTAAGCTGATATTTTCATTCTGAGTTCACATCATTAGCTGTGTAATAATTATTACCTGTATAGAGCGTGCTTCTTCCTGTTGTAGTCACGTTGCCTTTTTCCATTCCTAAATCCAGATGAAGCGATCATATTAATAACTTACCTTCGATACATTTTAAGATATTGTGTGCACAGTCTTTTAAAACATCTCTTGGGTTTTGGGATGCCATATTGGCAGAACAATGAGAAAAAAGCACTAGATGGTAAGCGTTTTGTGTCCTTCTACACCGCTGCAAAAGATTTGTGGGCCTTTGGTCAAATCAAACGTGTACATTGTCAAATTAGAGGTGTTGCATTATCACATCGAAGCTGCCTCATTAAATTATACGTGTACGTGTTCGAATTAAAGATGTAGCATTATCATATCATAGCTGTGACGTCGAGTTAAAAATGTGGCAAATCAATTAAAAGATGTACCATCATTAAATTAAAGGTGGAATGTAATCATATTAAACATGGACCATCGTCATATTAAACCTGTCCATAATCATCTCAAAGACAAAACATCAATTTGTCCAGTCTGCTGCGCCATAGGCTACGCCGGCCTTTATAAAGCATTAAAACACAAGTATCAATACCCATTATCAACAAACTTGCCTTGTGTTTCCTGTCACAGTCAATTCCTGGTGCTTCTGTATTTTCCCAGAATTAATCTCTCTTCAAGAGTCTTGTGGCCGTCGTTTTCGTCTCAGTTTTCGCCTTTTTGGATGCCTTAAGTGTTTGCTACTCCTGATAGTCCACCATATTCTAGAGATCAGAAATGACCACCCTTCGTTGGTTGTGAAAGCTGCCAAATCTTTTTGCAAAAATACAAAATATATTATATTGTAGTGCAAAAAGCAAATTTAGAAAGTTGCTGTCAGTTGAAAGTTGGATTCGTGATTAATCAATAGACAATAAGTTTTAAATCTGGCAAATCAGTGTTAGCCATTCATGATAGTCCTGCCATATTGTTGAGATCAGTGAGGATAACATCATGACATACCAAAACCTTACTACCTAACTACCATGAGCAACGACTTTGAACCCCGCTAGTGCAAAATTAGTAACCCTCGCCCCGGGCTTACGCCCGGAACGGCACTTCATGCCGTTGGCTCGGGGATAACTCGTTACTAAATATAATTTGTAACCTAAATTACTCCAAACTCTTGAATAGACCCATCCCAGCTATGCTTGATTGACCAGCAAGACAATGGATAGTTTCCCCAATGGAATACAGAATGTTCGATCAACAAACTTAAATTTATAAGAAGTTCAAGCTGTTATTGATTCTTTTGCAAATGTACCTTTAGAATGCTTGATTATAGGACCGACATTTGCAAATTTTTAACAATCGGGGTTTTTTCACTCTGTATATCGAAAACAAATTTTAGCTTGTCCGACGTAGCAACAGTAACTAGGGAGGGAGAACAGTAGATGCGGGATCGGTCTATTATGGCTCCCTCTTCCTTTTGAATGACGCCCCGACATATAGTTATGACAGAAGTACATAATTGTCATATGACATGAATAATTAAAATTAACAGACCGGTTGTCGGGCATCATGTTAGCTACAAAAGTTTTTTTATCGTTTTGCAAACAGAAACGCTTTTTAATAGTGGTTTTTGTCAATTTTCCCACTACCTAAACAGATTTAGGACAGGTAATACTCGCAATAACAATTTCTTAATTCGATATTGGTATTCTACACCTTATGATGGCTGTCTTTTAAAGTGTAGATTTTTTGTTTTTGTAGCTTGTTTTCGAACGCGATATTTTTAGTTATCTTTCTCGTTTTAGATCGCATCGAGATCGTTTGAGTTGAGATATATACATTCATATGTGAAGTATTTTCTCAGCTACGGATGTCAGAGGGGTTTCTACATGGACTTTCAAAATCAATTTTACATTTTTTTATGCTGATGTGATCTATATTTGTCGTATGGCAACTGTGATGTTAATGGCAAGTCATGTAGACCACGAAAAATTTTGAAACTCTTGAAAAGGCTTGTTTTGTTAAAAATTTAAACGTACACTGTATGTGGGTGGAACAATTAGTTGTTTATGCTAGTGTTATATTAAAGACATGGACTCGTGCAGTATATATGAGAGGAAAGTGCTTAAAAACACCGGGAAACAGGACGAATATTCAAATACTTCACACAAGGTCTTATGTATATAAAGCACGTTTTGCACAAAAGAAATGAAAGAAAAGGCATGTTTGTCACTTTTCCATGCATTTTTATGCTATGAAACAAGAGTTGGGCCACATGATAACTGGAATGTAGGCTGTTTCTATTTATGTTTATATTTTACACTGCAAAACTGAAAATAGCAAACTTACCTCAAGAAATTGTTTACATATCTTTTGCACATATCTTCCTGGTTTTGTTTTTCCATTTTTGACAGCTGTTCTCCACAAACTACAAGCATGGGAACCTTAAATATACATTTCTTAAAACCGACTACATTTTACATACTGATATTCTCTGCCAATAACTCTAAATTTATTTTGAAATTTACATAATTTTCGTAATAGTTTTTCCAATTTTTTGTATTTTTGTTGCAAGCCTAATGGCTTGCAACTTTCATATAGCTCAAGTTGTCTTGTCCTGTCCTGTCCGGCGTGCAATTACGACTTCATAACCGACAAGTCAACGACGAATCACGGAAGGAAGCCGAAGCCCATGCAAGTCTAATCCAGTGATTATAATCTCTATGAGTTTAATAGTAACTGCCGTCGTGCAAGACACAAACCACAATAAACGTGATATAAAACTGCTTAAAACCTTGTGAATATTTACTCGATGGTTGGTAAACTTCTTCTACCAGTTAATATGGATGTTTACTATTAAAAGGTTCTCACAAAATACAACTGAAGGCCTGAAGCAATTATACAATATTTTTTTTCGACATTCAAGAATGCCTACATGTCCGACTTCAATGCTCCAGTTTCTGCAGAGGTACACAATTTGAATTATCTCGGATAGAAATTATTCAAGAAGCATTATATTTTAAACTTTTGTAAATGAAGACTTAGCATTATTGTTGCCAAATTTCATGCCGCAGTTTTTTTGAACTTTTTTTGCAATGACATGTTGAATTTGATGTAGACGACTGTCCTTGCCGTCTCAAAGTTAAAGGCTTGTAAAGAAACAGCAATATTATGTTTATGACGTTGTTTTTTAATTTAATGTGGTTAATGTCAAAACAAAGACATTTGTATTTTAGGCTGTTCACTTTTTAAAGCTCAAAAAGCAATATATACGAAGAAAACGTAGATTTAGTTTGGAGGCAAATTTTGTCGCCTTGCGAATGGCGACATGCAACATATCGACAGGCACAGTTCATTAGCAAAGAAAAGGTGAGGTCAAGAAGCTAGTAACTACCATGAAGTTGTACATAAAGGTCTTGTCTTTGTGCAAAATACCAGAACGTAATTTTTTGAACTTTTTTCAATATTTTCGATCGAAGATGGACAATCATACCGTTTTGAGAACCAAAGCACGGTCACTGGCATTAACTATCGTCAAGTTTGCACCAGATTCACCATCTATTGGGCATTATTTTGAATAATGCCAGTAAATTCCATATGTAGAATTGAATCTGATGCTTTACTGGGTACGAATCTGGTGCAAACTTGATGATAGTTAATGATGGTGACCGTGCTTTGGTTCTCAAAACGGTATGATTGTCCATCTTCGATCGAAAATATTGAAAAAAGTTCAAAAAATTACGTTCTGGTATTTCGCGCAAACAAAGACAAGACCTTTATGTACAACTTCACGGTAGTTGCTAGCTTCTTGACCTCAGCATTTCTTTGAAAATTTTAATAAATTGTGCCTGTCGATATGTTGCATGTCACCATTCGCAAGGCGACAAAATTCGCCTCCAAACTATAAATCTGCGTTTTCTTTGTATACATTGCTTTTTGAGCTTTAAAAAGTGAATGGCCTAAATACACATGTCTTTGTTTTGACATTAACCACATTAAATTAAAAAAAACAACGTCGTAAGCATTATAATATTGCTGTTTCTTTACAAGCCTTTGAGACGGCAAGGACAGTCGTCTACAAAAATTGTTTACATCGAATTCAACAGTCCATTGCAAAAAAAGTTAAAAAAACTGCGGCATGACATTTGGCTCATTTACAAAAGTCTGAAATATAATGCTTCTTGAATGATTTCTATCCGAGATAATTCAAATTGTGCACCTCTTTGCAGAAACTGGAGCATTAAAGTCGGACATGTAGGCATTCTTGAACGTCGAAAAAAATATTGTATAATTGCTTCAGTTGTATTTTGTGAGAATCTTTTGATAGTAAACATCCATATTAACTGGCAGAAGTTTACCAACCATCGAGTAAATATTCGCAAGGTTTTAAGCAGTTTTATCCGTAGTTTCTAAAATGAAATATATTTCTTGTTTAGTTCGAGAACTCATTGTTTAGCGCCCTGGTAAAAGCAATCATGTTTATTTATGTGTTTCCGGCATGGAAAACGGAAAACAAGGCAACTGTGAACTGTCAACCACGTGGTCAAAACGCATTGTCAAAATAGCCAATGGGCAGTCATATCTACATATGACGCTTGATCAGATGATGTTTTTAGCCAATAAATGTTCTTGTTTACGTCGCACTGGATCATACGCAAACAAATTCTGTCAAACGATTATTTTGTGGAGTGATAATATAACACTTGCGAAATGAACGCAAGTCGCAAAATGAGTTCATCCAAAATAGTGACAAATCCTGTAATTGGATATGTGCACAAACTTTCTCCCATGAAACAGGGGAAGAAAAAGCAGTGGTGTGACTTGGAATTACAGATGAAAGAAAAACGTATGAGAGTTGTTTGCTTTTCGAAGGCGAAACGAGATATTTTCTTAGAAAAGCAAGAGATGGTTAGTCCAGTTTAGATTAGCAACTATCTTATCGGGCCAAGTTGGCAAGGCGACGGGGAAGAGATCAAAGTTAATGACATGACTGTTGTTGCCTCTCCCACAACCTCTCAGTATAATTTCCAGTACATACCTGATGAAGAACCAACGCTCGTATCACTGAACGAAGCAAAAGAAAAGATCGAACCTGGCGCAATGGTGCGCGTGAAGAGGAAGATAAAGAAAGGAAGCACTGTCGAGTCCGTAGGAAACAGAGGACTTCGAATGCTTAAAAGTACCATAACTGATGGCGCAGCTACTATGTTCCTGACGCTTTGGGAGAAAGAGATTGATTCGGACATGATTGATGATGTAAGAGTGAGCTTCAGCTACATGACAAAAACACTCACCACAACGCAAAAATCAGTGTTTTTTCTGCTCGAGGACGATCACATGGAGGAGGTTGAAGAGTCTGTAGCACTGCAAATGTTTGAAGAACCTAACGAAACTACATTGTTAGTGCCATCTATCAGGTCGGTAGAAGTTAGCAAATACCACACCTGTATTCATTGTAACAGAAAACTTTCCCAAGGCATGCGTACCAAAATCGTTAAATGCATGCGTTGTTCGCATAGAATGGGCTTGGCAGATTGTAACATGGATGTTTCCTGACAGATTGCTGTTCAAGTTGATGACGGTGAAACCCAACTTACGATTTTTTGCAATGTCTTGGGAGAGTTACTTAAAAAAGAAAATGTAATTGAGTCCGGAGAAGACGATATAAGCGAGCAGTTGTTGTTGGAAAATTTTGAAATTACGTTTAAGCATGATAATGTTGTAACTTCTTGCAATGTTATGAAATTGCATTAAACTGGGACGTTTTTTTCAGACTTTGGTTTCGTTTTCCTGAACGTTCATATTTTGTTAATATTCATAATGTATATGATAAGTATTTATGTACAATGTTTATTGTATGTTCATTACGTTGTATGTACAATGTTCATTAGTATTTATGTGTTGAGATTTTTTCTGCAGATTTTAACTTTGTTTGGCATGATTTGATAACACCTTTGAAAGCTGATATTGTTGTGTTCTTTCATGAAAAAAGAAAGTTAGAGAGTATTTTAACCCACATGTTTACGGTTCAAACCTGCAACTTGTTTTTCGTTATTTTGTGACTATTCAAATTGCAGCCTATGTTTTAGCTTTACGCTGTTTATCTCAAAAGTAGTAAAAATCTTTGGTTTGTTTGTCATATATCAAGCCAGTTTGCAAGCGTTTGAAATGGAAACAATAAGTACCAAATATCGTAAACTTTTAAGTATGTAACTGGTAATAATATTATTTTCATATTAACAATTATTTACAGTAAACGGTTAATGTTATTACTTGTAAAACTATTAATTGCATTAAAGACGATTGCTTTTTTCCTGTTTGAGTTCAGCCTGGTATGAAAAGATTGCCCTTACAGCTGCAATAATTTTGGAGTTCTTTTCCAATTTAATTTTCCCTCGACAGCCTTTATACACATACATGACTTTATTTGTTTATTATTTTTTTAGGTATTCTAGTTTAAGATGCCTAAACTATTGGTTTCAGGCACACCATACTGATGGGCCTTGTCTCAATAGTAACGGGCCTCGTCCCAGCACCACTAGGCCTTGTCCCAAAATTGATGGGCCTCATCCCAATACAAATGGGCCTTGTCCCAATACTAGTGGGCCTCGTCCCAATACTAATAGGCCTAGTCCCAATACTAATGGGCCTCATCCCATTACTAATGGGCCTTATCCTAACACTCCTGGGCCTTGTCCCAAAATTGATGGGCTTTGTCCTAAAATTGATTGGCCTTGTTCCAACACTAGTGGGCCTTGTTCCAGTGATGATGGGTCTTGTCCTAATAATGATAATGGGCCTCATCATAATAATGACGATGGGCCTTGTCCTGATAATGGTGATGGACTTCAGCCAAATAATGACAATCAGGCTTCTCCCAAAATTGATGATAGACCTGGCCCCAATAACGATTATGGACCTCGTCCCAATAATTATGATAGACCTTGTTCCAACAGGGATGATGGACCTCCTCCCAATGGTGGTGAAGGGCCTCGTCCCAAAAATGATTATGTGCCTCGTCCCAATAATGGTGAAGGGCCTCGTCCCAAAAATTATTATGGGCCTCGTCCCAAAAATAATTATGGGCCTCGTCCTAAAAATGGTGAAGGGCCTCACCCAAAAATAATTATGGGCCTCGTCCCAAAAATGGTGAAGGGCCTCATCCCAAAAATTATTGTGGGCCTCATCCCAATTTGCTTTGCCGCAATTCATCATCTCGCCAAAATGGTTCATGTGCCATTACTTTGACAGCTCTCAATAATCGTCCATATTTAGTACAAAACTCAGTTAACAAACCAATTAAAGCAAATCATGCGTGCCAATATACATACAGGGTATGTTACCATGTTTCTGTACGTTTATTGTTGAGACTTTCAAATGATATTGAAGAAAATCCAGGTCCTGTCAATATCGCTGAAATAGTTGATCCTAGGTACACAGTTCGTGCTGACTTAAGTCAAGGTAATCAATCCTTGTTTGGACTTAATGCAGGTAAACAATGTGCTGCTATGTCAATATATGCAATTTTATACAATGAAATAAAGTCGGTTGATATTTGGGTACATCCACAATGAACGCAATTCTCGCAAATGGAAATAATCTTTATGGCATCATTAGTCAGCACGTTAAAAAGGATTTCTTGTTGCTCACTGAGGTGCCAGAGATGGTATCAATTGATAGCAATATTTTTCACTTGGATTTTACTGACTCTTTTTCTGGGGCTTTATTGTTGGATGATAACGTCAACGCACATGTTACACTTGAACATTCTTTTTATCAAGTATTTAATATTGATAACTGTAAAGCCTGTTTATTGACCATCGATGCAAATACAGTTGCAGTTTTTATGCCTTTCCCAGATGTATTTAAAATTTTTGATTCACACTCACTGAATATGCATGGCCTTCCATGCGAACATGGTTACAGCGTTTTAATTTCCGTTGAAGGCGTCCAAAACCTTGTGAAGTATTTCAGACTGTTCCGAAACAATCACAGGAACAATTTTGGTAGTCTGTTTGAATTGAGGGGTGTTAAATGTAACAGCAGTAATGAGTCGGATAAAGAATAAAGGGTTTTGAAACAAAACGGGTGTAGTGGAGCTGGGACTAAAAACACATTGAAAAAAGGGCAAAATCAGTCCCTTGAGCATAGACAAAATGACTTAGTCGAGGATAGGCAACAAAGACTTTCCCAACAAAGAGAGTACAAGCGATCTCAACGGAAAAAAGCAACAGAAAAAAAAAATGAGTCACTTGTGAATAAACAACAAAGACTTTTAAAACAAAGAGAGTACAAGCGATCTCAACGGAAAAAAGCAACAGGAAAAAAACAAAATGAGTTACTTGTGAATAAACAACAAAGACTTTTAAAACAAAGAGAGTACAAGCAATCTCAACGGAAAAAAGAACAGGAAAAAAACAAAATGATTCAATTGAGGATAAACAACAAAGAGTCTCAAAAGAAAGGGAATACAAGCGAGCTCAACAGAAGAAAGCGAAAGAAGCAAAACAAAATGAGTCAGTTGAAAATAAACAACAAAGACTTTTAAAACAAACAGAGAACAAGCGAACTCAATGGAAAAAGGCGATGGAAACAAAACAAAATGAGTCACTTGAGGATAAACAACACAGACTTCTAAAACAAAGAGAGTACCAGAGAGCTTGACGGAAAAAACCGACGGAAACAAAACAGAATGAGTCACTTGAGGATAAACAGCAAAGACTACTAAAACAAAGAGAGTACCAGAGAGCTCGACGGAAAAAAGCGACGAAAACAAAACAGAATGAGTCACTTGAGGATAAACAGCAAAGACTTCTAAAACAAAGAGAGTACAAGAGAGCTCAACAGAAACAAGGGAATAAAAAACAAAATAAATGAGGATCAAACATCCAACTTTCAGTTTCACAGTTGATATCGAAATTCCATAAATCTGTATCCACAGGTCCTCTGTATATATGTTCTTGGTGTGAGCAGCTGTGGTATAAACATAGTGTTTCTCCAGCTGATCGACTGAGATTTGCAAATGAAAATTCAGTTAAATATCTACAAAGCATTACAAGTGTGGATAATAAGGAGTGGTTGTGTTCGACATGTAACAGTTATTTGAAAAAAGACAAAATCCTGCCATGTGCAATTGCCAATGGATTAAAATTCCCAGAAAAACCAGATTTCTTTGATTTGAATGAGTTAGAATGTAGACTTGTAGCTCCACGGTCGGCATTTCAAAAAATCGTGCAAGCTCCAAGAGGAGGCCAACTTAAAATAACAGGTAACGTCGTGAATGTGCCAGCAGATGTTTGTGATACCATTAACATGCTCCCAAGATTACCTCAGGATACTGGCACCATAAAAGTTCAGTTAAAACGCCGACTGCAATATAAAAGTTTCGCGTTGTCTTTAAATGTCAGACCCAATAAAGTTATGCAAGCTGCAGCTTGGTTAGTAAATACTAGTAACTTATATAGGGAGCAAGGAATAACATTTGATCGAGACTGGTTAGCAAACTTTGATCCTACAGTACCGAATGAAGATTGTGACAACGATGGTACAATTGATCCTGCTAATTCAGAAGATGAGTGGAGTGAAGATGAAACAGAGATACCTGCAGGCGTAACTGACACCATGTTAACACCCCCAGATTTCGTAGACGATGACGAACGGCAACACATATACAATGTTGCCCCAGCTGAGGCTAATAGACTGCTTAGTATATTTAGAGATCAATACTCAGAAGAAATGTCTTACCCAGGAATATTCTTGGGTCAGAAAAGACCGCATGATAAGCAAAGGTTAAAAAGTGTTTATTATAGTCAAATATGCAAATCAGAATTAAGACGATCTGATCGAAGAGCTGCGATGTGTATTGAAAATATATTTTTTAAAGCCAAAAAACTACAGATGAAGCTATTGCTGGGACAATCCCAGGTGGCGTTACGAAAGTGCAAATTGGGAAATAAAACACTAACTGCTGGACAGTTGAAAACTCAGGAAGGATTAGAAAGTTTAATTTGTCACGATGAAGGCTACAAATTCCTGAGGGCATTGAGAGGTTCGCCACCTTACTTTGAAAAAGCTAAAAAGGACTTATTTGCCATGATACACCAGTTAGGGCCAGCGTCGCTATTTTGCAGTTTTTCATCTGCTGAAACGAAATGGAACCATTTATTAAGAATCCTGGGAAAACTCATTGATCACAAAGAATACAGCGATGTAGAAATAAATAATCTTACTTGGGATGAAAAGTGTAGATTAATCCAAAGTGACCCAGTAACATGTGCCAGACATTTCGACTACCAATTTAATATGTTCTTGAAAGACTTCTTAATGAGTCAAATTAGTCCTTTAGGAAAAATAAAGGATTGGTTTTACAGGGTTGAGTATCAACAACGAGGGTCTCCTCATATACATATGTTGATATGGCTTGAAAACTCACCTGTATTTGGCGTTGACAAAGATGAAGATGTAATCGCATTCATTGACCAAACAATAACTTGCAGTAAGCCAGAAAATAATGCAACGTTACTTGAACTCGTAAACAGGCAAACACACAGACACTCTCATACATGCCGAAAAAAGTCAAGGAATGTTTGCAGGTTCAACTACCCCCAACCACCTATGAGATCTACACAGATACTTTATCCACTTGACGACAATACTTCTCAAACTGTCATAGGAAACAGAAAAGACTTGTGGAAAAACATTAAAACTACACTAAACGATCTTAAGGAGGGTAAAGACATAACATTTGACCAAATTCTAGAAGAGTTAGGAGCTACAGAACACGAGTATATCCTTGCTATTCGCTCATCCCTTAGCTGTCCAACAATATTTTTGAGAAGAAGCGCAAATGAATTGTGGATAAACAACTACAATCCAGCGTGTCTTCAAGCATGGAGAGCGAATATGGACATTCAGTTTGTGCTTGATGTATATGCTTGTGCAATGTATATTGTTTCGTACATCTCAAAGGCTCAAAAAGGAATGAGTGAGTTGCTACCTAAAGCGTGTGCTGAAGCTAAAGAGGGAAATTCCAGCATAAAGCAACAGGTTCGCGATATTGGAAACAAGTTTTTAAACTCGGTTGAAATAAGCGCACAAGAGGCAGTGTATATTATTTTACAACTTCCAATGCGAAAGTCGTCTAGAGATGTTGTGTTCATTAACACATCTCCTCCACAATACCGTGTTGAACTACTAAAACCTTTGAGTGAGATTGAGGTATTGTCAGATGATTGTGAAGAAATTCATTCTGGTGGTCTACTAAAACGATTTACCGAGTGGACGGATTGTTTGCAAAATATCACGTTAGTCGATTGGGCAGCATGGTATGACTCTTGTGGACAAAGTCAGTATAAGAAACCACACAAAACATCTGATATTGACCACCTTCCATTGGAAGATCAAGATGGAAAAAACGAAGATGAGCTTTGGGACGAAAATACTGAAACTTCTGTTTCTTCAATAAACTCGATTAACAAGAGATCCGTCGCCAGAATTATTCGAAGTGTTTGGTTTAATAGAGATGCTCAACCAGAAAATCACTACCGTGAATTGATCATGCTGTTTACCCCATAGCGAAATGAGCAAAATGATTTAATGGAAATTACTCTTCTTTCCAAGAACACTATGTCGCTCAGCATGATGAAATAACTGAGCACATGCGACAGTATGCAGTTTCAGTGAAGACTTGGATGAAATACAACATCACTTGCAAGAATGCGATGATGATTTGTATGACACTATAGCACCACTCACACAACACGCCGAACGTTACGATCAAGAGGAAGGCAATACGGGTACACATCCAGATTTAAATGAAACTTATGATCTGTCTGAGGTTTAGGTATAGCTTCATCCTTACCAAATAATGAACCACTGATTTTAAATGAAATGCAAGATGTTGAATATCGAGCATTCGTCCAAATGCTCAATAAAAAACAAAGAGAATTCTTTTACCATGCTTTGCATTTAATGAAAACATCTGATAAACCATTTTATGCCTTTGTAAGCGGAGCTGGAGGTGTTGGAAAATCCCATCTTATTAAATCAATTTATCAAGCAGCATTAAAATACTATAATGCGAAAGCTGGTGACGATTTCCATCGTGTTCACATACTATTACTAGCTCCCACAGGAAAAACTGCTTATCTTATTAAAGGTAACACAATTCATAGTGCTTTAGCAATACCAGCAAGCCAGTCACTAAAAAATTATAGACCATTAGACTCTAGCAGATTAAACACGTTTAGATGCGATTTAGGCGCGTTGAAGTTAATATTGCTTGACGAAATATCAATGGTCGGAAACAGCATGTTTACTATTCAATTGAATAATCGTCTAAAAGACTTAAAAGGAAGCAAAGAAGACTGGCGGAGTTAGCATCATTACACTTGGTGACTTGTTTCAACTTAAACCTGTCATGGATGGCTACATTTTCACTGATGTTCAGTGTTTAAATTCTTATAGTATTCTTGCTCCAAACTTATGGAAAAGATATTTCAGGATGTTCGAGCTTGACGAGATCATGCGCCAAAGAGAAAGCAAAGTGTTTGCTGAGATTTTAAATAGGTTAAGAGAAGGTAAACATACTTCTACAGACCTGCAAAAGCTGAAGCAGAGATGTGTTAAAGAATCCGTGTGTCCTAGAGAAGCTCCATGTTTGTTCATTCAAAATACTATGGTTGATGACTATAATGAAAAAGTTTATGAATCATTTTGTGATAACAAATACACAATCCAAGCACAAGATAGCGTGATTGGCGCATGTTCTGTCGAACTCAAGGAAAAGATAATGAGGCAAATACCGTATGTTCCATTACGAAACTCGAAACAGTTGGCACACAAATTAAAAGTTGCGGTTGGTCAACGAACAGAAATTGCAAGTAACGTACGAACAGACGACGGCCTGACCAATGGTGCAAGTAACGTTATAAAGTTGATACAATTAAGAGACCAAAGTAAACCATCTGGGCTTGTTTGGGTTCAGTTCGATTATGACGATGTTGGTAAAAAAACTCGACAAGAAAACAGACATTTTTATGTTACAGGTATTGAGAGTATGTGGACACCAATAAAACCTGTGACGACCCAATTTGCTGTGGGCAAAACTAAATCAGCCCAAGTGGTAAGAAAGCAATTTCCCTTAAGGCGAGCATCAGCTAAAACTGTACACAGATCCCAAGGTGATACCCAGTCACAAATAGTTGTAAACCTAAATACCAATAGGGCTATACCTCACATACATTACGTAGCTTTAAGTCAAGTTACCACAATTTAAGGATTATATATCAGAGACCTTTGTGAGCAAAAAATATGTGTTGATCAAAAAGTTGTAAAAGAAATGGAAATATTGAGAACCGAAAACAACCTGAAACTTTGTTTCACACCCTTATACATGTTGAACCACTCCGACTAGAAAGTATGTTACCTCAATTCGCGATTTCTACATAAGCATATTGAAGATGTTCGAAAAGACATTAATTATTCATCTACAGACATTTCAGTATTTAGTGAAACACGATTTAGCACTTTAGACCCTGATGACATGTACAATGTCAATGGTTACACGCTATTTCGGAATGACAGCTCAGATTCATCTGGATCAGGACGTCCATATGGTGGAACAGCTGTGTACAGTCGGATCCCTTTGAGAGACGGATATCCATTTGCACACAACATAGATGGAATTGAGTTTACAATCATTAAAACTGAAAGACATCCTGATTTAACAATAATCGCACTATATCGTTCCCCCCAGGTTCCTATACCACGCTTACTTTCTGGTCTTCGTACTATTCTAGGCCAACACTCTTCACTACAAAATGTAATTATTGGAGATTTCAATATAAACTGGGCGCTAGAGTGCACACGTGATTTGCTTTATAATTTAATGATTAGAGAAAAAACTATAGACAATTGATATCCGGATTTACAACAGATAACAGAACATTAATTGATCATTTATATACAAACTTAATCGAAGAAAACATTTATGCAGGTACTCTCGAGACCTATTTCAGCGATCACAAAGCAATATGGACTTCTCTTAAGAAATAAGGAAAAACTACTGTGTAACTTTCAATCACCTAGCACTAATTAAATTCTATTTAATAAAGTTAAAAGCAAACTCAATTTTCTCACACGAGAATGATACGATTTGTCAATATTAAACTCCCCACAGTACTAATGGCTTGCAACATGTACACACCGCGTACCTATTTTTTAAATTTTCCCACTCCTGCTGTAAGAAAATATATGTCTGTTCTCCCCCCGGTTTTATCAAAATCTTTTGCACTTTGTTTACTTCTCTCGACCAATCAAATTCTTCCATTGTCGCCATTTTGGGTAGGAAGTTGCATCTCGCGTATAAAAGATTTACCGAAATTAACAAAACGTTTGCACATTTTTCGCTGCATTATCGTTTGGTTTTCTTACTAATTACATGATAGGAATATAGTTTAAGTATTCACCTTAAACCTACGGTAAAAATTTAGCAGTTAACGTTCTATTTTGGTATAATAATTTATCTTTGAATTTGGTCACTGCTTACGAAAAGTGTGAAAAGTTTCCATCCTTCCCAACAATATAGTGAACATACGTCATTAATAAATTAGGTAAATTACGGCGCGACCAAAGCATGCTTCATATATGGTTCTAAAACCAATTTTAAAGTACCAATTTTAAATTTGATATTTTAAGTAATATTTTAAGTCTTTTACGACTTTTTGTCCACTTTATCCCGTCTGTCTGGGCTTCCTATGGTTTTTAAAGGCCGAAAGAACCTTAAAAATGTTGCTATTTTCAATATTGTTTATATTTTGCATGGATATTTACACGCTTATTTCTCGCACTCGCATTTTCCCACGCAATCCCCGTGCGCAACTGGCTTGGCTAAATACCAGTGCTCTTATGGTCTAAAGGTAGGAAGCCACCTTAATTTGGCTGTCTTCAGTAAATATGTATATATAAATTATCACATAGCTACTTAAGGTGCCTTTATCAGAGCAACAACAGGTGACATAAAAACAATATCGTTGATCACTGATACCGCTTGTTGCCCAGCTCTACAGAGCCATAAACACTCAAATATTGAAGTATGTAACAAACAGGTTATCATAATCAGGACCAGTGACATGGTGGCACATTTTGCACTGGGGTGGCAAGAGCAAATTGGCACCCTCTCCCTCTAAAATATACTACAAATTAAATCTGGTAACCTTTATTTTTAAAATGTAAGTATATATCATACCAAGTTAGGCAAGTGACAAACCATTGAAAATATGTTGTGCGTAGGCCTGTTCCTGTATCATATTCATATGAATTGGAACTGTGTATATTTATATCAACACTTTTGCGAGCGTGGGCAACGTTTTCCCAAGTAAAGTTATTATTTTGTCCTTGTCTATTGAAAGAAGGACTTTTCTTTCAATTTCGATGAGAAGCAGTGCTTCAAGACGTTCCTGTACCATTGTCGAACGAATTCTGGTCTTCACTCTGTTCAGCCGTAGCTGAGCTTAGGGTATGGCTGCGGCAATAGAGTACAGTTTGCATACCGTAGGGTATGCATCAACCAGGTGATATTCTGGGAAACACAGTAACTTCAACACATCTAAGAATAACAGTCTTCATCACTTTGCTGCTTGTTTCTCGGCCCAAATGTTTATTGCCTTCACTCATCTCAGGGTCAGAACAGTTATCATCACCTCCACTATCATCACTGTTTTCAAAAGTTTTCTCGTCATCAGATTCATCCCACCTTCCACTTTCATTCATCAGCCGAGAGCTGTTAAATTTTTGAAGTGTCGCTGCAAAGCTTAACAACTCAGCAGCACACCTAAATGAGTTTAGGCTGTATACTTCGCAGAATGCCTTTATCGCACGTTGAAGGTCATGGGATGTCTTGTATTTGGTCAATAGCTGAGGAAATTGACTTGGGGCAAATAGAGCAAAGAATTTCAACAGTGGTCGATTCTTTTCAAAATGATCCTTCATTGATGTTTGAATTATGTCAATTACTTTGTAAAATGTAAATTGTGTCTCTGGGGTATCTGCTGGGTCGTCTCTCGCTTGTTCTCCGTCCATTAATCGTCGACGATGGATTCGTGTTGGCTTTCATTCAATATTCGCCACAGAAGAATCGGCAATCTCGATGATTTTTTCAGGGGTTTCCCGCATTTCCTGAATTTTAGAAATTGAACTGTCAACCATATCAATCGCTTTCCCAAAGTCAACATCCACACTCTGCAAATATCAACTGAGAGGTCCAGTGACAACAAATATCTCGTGGAAAGGGTAGCGATTTTCCACGAGCGGAGAGAAAGGTGCCGCTTGCGATACTACAGCAGTATTGGCATCGATACTAAATCATATATTCCAAAAGGCGGTTGTGTTTATTTCTGTATTAAGAAGCCTGGGTTGGATGTAATATTTAATATGTATTATAATTTAACAGTAGTATTAAAAATATACATATTATGCAATTTGGCGGGAAATATGGAAATAAATATATTTTGAAATCATGGCTTCTCCCGCTGAGAGTGATATTATGGCAGAAAAAGAAATAAAATTTCTCCACGCAAACTTTTCCGATGTTCGATTCTCCGACGATTACTGTTTTTCAACATACGAAGGCAGCGAAGATACGTTTAATGACCGTCTAGAAAAAATTATATCTATTAGTTCGACATCTTATATTCAAGCCGAGAAGCACGCGAAGGTCAAAAGTCACAAGAGATACTCACAAGACGATAAGAATTTTACTGCTTTAATCCGAGAATCAACTTTCGCTGATCTTGACTTTCAAGTATCACAAAAAAATTCTTTATGTCCTTTGAACAAAAATATGTGTCTTCAAAGTTAGATCTGAGTGGGAAAGCGTCCCTTGGCATTGCAATTGAATATGGCACTAAATACTTCAAGCTATGATGATCATGCATTCCAATTGGTCTAGCTTGGCAGCCCTAGCTGTTGACGAGGGGATTTTGATTGGGATTCTGCGATATTTCAAATTTTACAAGTGACACTATAAACCAAATAAAAAAGTACTTAATTCTGATTGGCTACGAGGAACGCAATTTTTTGAGTGGAAAAAAGCGCAAAAAATACCGAAATCGTTTTTAGAATGGTTTCTCAAATATTTTTCTCATTGCTCATGATTACTGTAAGAATTCCAGTTCATTTACTTGAGAATTGAATAATTGAACTTGATAATGATAATTGAAGTTGGTTTTTAAAAAACTTTTTGCTAAAGTTAATAAATTAAATTTGTACTATATAGAAATCTCTCTTGAGATATGCGCGTTTTGGTTTTGCCTTCCCCCCCCCCCCAGTGAAAGTTCCTTAAAAAAGGCACTGTTCTCAGTGATTTGGTCATAATTTTTATATTATCATTATACATGCAATTGTAAAACAATTTTCAAATATTAGACAACTGGACTTGGTCAACAGTTTGGGCATTCTGGCTGCAATATATCACTAAATATAGAAAATATTAATAGTGCAATATGACCATGTGCTTTACTGTTCACCTATAACCTTGAAAAATTGTACCCCTCCCCCCCCCCACATGATTAATATTTATAAAAAGCACAAAGCAATAAATTTATATTTAAAATACAATCAAATGTCAGAAATCAGTGACGGGAACTAAGTGATGGGAACTAGGGGGTGCGATGGTAGGTGATCACCTCCGCCCCTAATAACTCAGATGAACAACATATTTTTATCCTTGAAATTTCTTTTAAATTCTGCAGCGAGAATGTTGAAAATGCCATTTCAGGGCCCTAATTTTAAAATTTTTGTATTTTGTATAGGATAGGTGCCTTCAACACTTGCCCCCCCCAAAAGAAATTGGCCAAGTTTCTGCCACGGTGTCATATCACTTCGCCTGGTGTCTAGTGGGAACTTTCCAAGTGACACACCTCTACAGGTTGATCTGCTCATTTAAAACCATATTATTAACAGTCAGTTAGATAATGGCCATCAGGGCTGGGTTACTTACATTTAATAACAGGGTCACATCCATTGTAAAGCACAAAAATGATGGTACTGTAATTGGAGTTGGGGCTTATGTCTGGAATGATGTAAACACTGGTAATGTCATGGGTTATTTATGTGATGGGTGTAAACAGTGGGACAGAGAATGAGGGAGTTTATATTTGAAGCTTTATGGGGTCATTCCATTTAATGTCCACCCTCCCCTGTGAATGGAGTTTTCTGAGGGATTGCTCAAAAGAAAATTATAAGGGGTTCTGCTTGTCAGCTTCCTTTGGTCTTTGCAATTTTTCTTAGGGGTAAGGTTAAAAATCCCTTATTTCTGAGGGGTGTTTTGTGTCGGCACTTTGATCTAAAGGGTTAAAATTTTCAAAGTTCATCCACAGGGGGGGGGTGGATATTAAATGGAATAGCCCATGGTATATTAATTTATAAAATGTAAATGTATAGCCCAGTATACAGTACATATTATATACTTATGTAGATCTTTGTAAATATTCACATTAATAAATATGTTGATACAATATATAAAGCCAATCCAACAAATACCGATACTTTATACTTAATGCATCAATGTTGACATCACTCCACATCAGGGCGCTGTCGCTAAAGTCTTAAAAACTAAAGAGCGATTTGTTCGTTTGGACAAATACACAAATAAGGTTCCACATTGTCTTACTGATTGTAATTTCCAAAAATATAGTTCTAAATGTGTTTCCTGATGTGAAATAACGTTTTCAAATCCTATTTTATCTGCGTATAAACTGACCTACATTTGAGGAATACAATTCAGTATCAATGACTATTTTTTGGTAATACCGCTGTAATATCACTGGCGGCGCCTCTCTTCACCTGTGGAAAATCGCTACCCTCCTGGAAAAGGTAGGCAGTTGCAACAAATTGCTTTGTTTGTTTGAAATGCTGAATGCAGCCCATTGGCTGTTGCCCGTTGGTTTTCCACAAATGATCCATCATCAGCCACTGTTTGGAGCACGTCTATGATGGAATCGAACTGCGAAAGAAATACTTGAAGACAAAATTCTCTTGAATTCCATCGAATTGTATTAAGGCGTTTAATGGACAAGACTTTAAGGTTTCTATTGTTCTGAACCGACTGAAACAGTTCATGTACTTTATGAGATTACTAAAAAGAACGTAAAGTTTTTCGAGATTGTCAAAAAGGGTGATAATGTCAATAGCGGCACCTGCCGAATCAGACAAGACGAGATTTTAGTGCATGAGCGCAACAGTGAATATATATGACATGGCTCCCGATATTTTCTTTTATGATTGCCTGCAAACCATTGTAGCATGCGCTCATACTAGAAGCACCATTGTATGTTTGGGCTACAAGCTTCTCGAATGTAACATTTTGCGACTCTAACACAGTGGTAATGGCAGTATATAGGTCACGTGCAGTTATCCCAGATGCTTTTTGACATGAAAGAATGTGCCCAGAACACTCGCCGATTTGACTGACAAGCCTTACACATATACTCAGTGGCTCTGTATGAGTTACATCTGGCGTTGTATCAGCAATCAGTGCCCACGCTTTGCAGCTGTGTATTTTCTGTACGATTACAGAAGATATCTCTTTACCAATAATATTGATAATCTTATTTTGAATATCGTTACTTAGAAATGTAAGCCACGACCCACGTCCTTTGACACCTTTCCCATCGTTGCATTTGTAAATAGGATGCATGGTATGAACAATAAGCAGTCTTCGCTTAAGGAGTAAGAAACCCATTTGTGGCTTGTTCCATCGTGATAAAACACTTGCTGACAGCAGTGACGAGAGTGATCTCCTTGTGATTTCCTCCTCTGTTTCAGAACTATTTCAGAAGGTTGACAAGGATTCATTGCTATCAAACATTGTTTTCCCTTAATGCTAAGATTATGGACACATTTCAATTCATTTCAGGTTCCACAGCATTTAGCATCTCTCCATTATTTTTTCTTGGCAAACCATTGCTACTAAATTCAGGATATTTGTCTTCATTCACAGAATCATTATTCAGGTCTGAAACTGCTGCATGTTCATCTAAGTTATTAGGATCTGTTGACTTTGAACCTTTTTCCACATTCACTAGTTTTGATTTTAGCCCCTTCATCGTTTATAACGGACTGGATGCCTCGTTTTCTTTGGGTTTAAAGTAATTAAGCAAAACGCCTCAAAGTTTTTCATGCTCTTCTTGTCTAGCTTTCTTTAATTTTCAAAACTCAGGCCCAGGCCTTTTTCTCTTTGTTGTTTTGCAAAAATTTGGCCTGACTTAAAAATCATAGAATATTTTAAATACACTACGTTTTACAAATAGGATTATATAAGACAATACAAAAAAAAATATTAAAAGGAAATAGAAGAATATTTTTAGTCTTAGGAATAAGCTACTTTTATCATATTTTTCAAAGTATTTGCGATAAGTGTATATGGTTGTTCTATTACTGTATAATTTTGTAAGATTTATGCAAGTAAATACCCAAGTGGCACAAGTAGCCGTTCGAAAGTTGCGCTAAAATAATATAATAAATATAAGCTCAGGTATTTTGATGTGATGTGATGTTATGTGATGTTTATGTCACAATAGTGACTGCATGTACAGTGTATGAATACAGTTCAAGCCTGAGTAACATTCATTACGCAAGCATAAATAATGAATGTGCGTATATATTATCATTAATTATTGCGCTACTTAGGTCACAATATTGGTCACAAAACTTGACAACGCGTAGTCGTTGGTATCTTATTGCAAAAGTTATGCTCAGAGAAATATAAAATGTGATTTGCTGCAAAGTATTTTACGTACGTGAGTGTAGACTTATAGCATTATCACATTACTGTCAACAAGGCTAAATGGCTACAAATTGTGAAAGTTTCAAACATCTACATCTAGTAATCTCTAAAGATGAGTTAAATGACGTCTATGAGATATAGTTTAATAGTGTCCGGAAACCAGGCGAGATACTGTATGTTGTCATTGTAGGAATTTGCAAGTTCACAACACAAACTACAAATAACTACAACTACAAGTAACTTAATGAAAAAGTGATTAATATAATGAATATTCTTAAAAAACATTACAGGAAAGGCTTATGAATTATTAGTTATTATTTTATTACCTGCGCTAGCGTTACCATTGCCAAACAAATACAATATACTTCTTTGCATATCGTGGTAATGCAAACATTCGGTTATATGAAGCCGCGGTATTGTCAAATACTTCATGCCAGCTTTTCCACTGCGATTATGTGCTATAATAAACTGTTGAATGTGCAGGTAATTTGAAGAAAACTTAAATTATCGACAAAGTAAACATGGAACAAACTTTATTTGGCAAGACCAGCTATTCTGGCTGAAAATGAGACAAAATCCGCATAATGATTATTATTCATAAGAGAAATGACAAAATAGTTTTAATCAAAGGTAATTTTTTTTAACATTTTACGATGTTTTGGCACCCCTAACATGACGCTCGCTGTGGGGGCCCTTGGCCCCCATGCCACTGATAAGGATGAGGCAACATCAGTTTTGTCACTTAGCTTTGAGGACAATATCATAAATGTCTCTCGTTCATTACGGTCACTCGTGACATTTTTGGTATTGTCCTTCAACAAGAAGATCGATATTGGTCGGAAGTGACTTTGATATTTCAAAATTTATGCATATGCATGCAAATGACTTTAGTTATAATCGGACAGATAGACAGTGTGTGTGTTGTACAAACAAAACTTCGTTATAGAACATCGAGATTAATAAAAGTTAAAGTAAAAAAGTAAAATCGTTCCGCCTTCGAACCAATAGGTAGCAGAGAGTGGTTACCCTTACAACAACAAAATCTGGACCGAACACGATTGGCAACGATTTGTGGCGACAATTAAAGCGAGTTTCTATACCGGTATTTTCAAGCGATAAATGGAACTACGAGAACTGGAAAGCGACCTTCACAGCATATATCGACCAAGCTCCAGCAACTCCAGAATATAAGCTTCTACAGCTTCGACAGTATTTGTCAGGAGAGGCATTACGGGCAGTAGACAAAATGGGACATTCTGCACTCGCTTATGAAGCTGCAAAGGAGAAATTAGAGAGAAAGTATGGCGGTTCGCGACGACAGGTTGCACGTTATTTGGAAGAACTTGAGAATTTCAGAGCAATTCGTTCAGGGAATTCGAAAGACAATTTCATCACAATTTATTATTATATTGTCACTATAATTATAGGAATAAACACATAACATTAATTAAGCCTCAGTTACACCATACCTGATTATTAGACCGACATCAAATTTAGTTATTTGAAGGTGCATGTCACACCATATGACAACATAGCAGATTATAAATAAAAACTGCAAATATGAAAAGTTCTAAGACCAAAAAAACTGGAAAGCATCTTAACTTGATGTCAAACCGATAGTATCAGTATCGTGTAACTGGGGCATAAGGGTGCACTATACGGGTGCACAACATATGGCCTAAGCCTAGACAATAGCATATATGAAAAGACAAATGGCCATGAATCTAAGCTGATATGGCTTGATAACTCATGATTCAAGTTCTGTTCATTTCATGTTTTTTTTTATTAATATAATTCCTACCTGACTTGAATTAGAGCTGGAAGAAAGGTAGTAAGCCAAAAACACACCTTCCACATTTTAGAAAGTAGATGCTGATACCATATAGGTATGGTTTGCTTCAAGATTCAAAATACCTATGGCTCTCTCAACATGTACTCGTACCTGGGAATTTCCCCTGTTGTGTACATCTTCCTGCTCATTGAACTGCTTTTTGCCTGCCAATTTCTGTGGGGTGTCTATTCTCACACCATAACTATCAAATATGTGCTGTATAATAAAGCCTTTATCAGCTATCCACCAGTCACCTTTGTGAGCAAGTGCCAGAATACCACTTTGCACCAGGATTTCCTCATCTGATATGCTGCCAGGATAAACATCTTAGACAAGTACTGGAGCATAATAGGAAATAAACCTCAGAGAGCCTTTCCGGTGTTGTGCCCTTTGTAATCATACCAGGTTGCACTTTGCTGTACTATTTGAGATGGCATTTTGACAAATAACTCAGTGCAATCAATAATTAAGAATGTGCCAGTATGGTCAGGTTTAAAACACTGAGTTAAAAACTTCATTGTGTTGTGTTTTGCCACAAAATTTAGTTGCCCCAAGCAGTCAAACAATCGATCTGTCCATGTTGTAAATATTTCAGAAGCTTGTTGCTGCATGATATGAAATCTCACAGCAATGTCCTTTTCCAACAGCCCAAGTCTCAACCTGTTCATGGTCAAGAATAACTCATCGATTGTGTTTACGTTACGAGGTCGTCCTCTTGAGGTAACATACGACTTATGTGTTGGTACATACATTGCGTGGCCATTATAATAGTTAAGCTGAAAACCTGGTCTTGGCTTGAGGAAATTATACAAAGGTAAAAATGTCTTGTAATCAGGTAAACCAGTGTAAAACATGTCACTAGCAGATAACATGAATTTGTAGCACCAAATCTTCCAATTTCTCTTTGCTCCTTTAGGACTTTTATTCTTTCCAACAGTTGATCAATTTTTTTCTTACATTTCCTCGAACAGGTGTTTATTTCTGTTCCCAAATCGTTGTCATTCTCTTCAGCGTGGCTGGATACATCGTCAAGTTCTGCGACGTCATTTCGGTTCAATTTATCATGGCATTCAAGTTTTGTTTATTTTCGTCTTTGTTACTACTTATTTCACTTGATATTTGATCAATAATGCCAGGTTTTATCTTCGGTTTTTGCAATGAATGCCTTGTTTCTTTACGCAATGGTGAAATATCTACAGGCCAAACAATTTCTGATGTTTTGGGATCTCGTCGAGGAAAAATGGAGGGTATATTGTTGTTTCCATACTTGTGTCCCCCAGAAAAATGGGCACTACACACTCTGTCACTGGATTGGTAATTTTTCCGTTTCAAACCGATCGCTCGTATCCATTTTTCCCTCAATTTTCCATCCTTAGGAAGTGAATAAAATTCTAGAGTTTTCTGAAAATGGCTTCGGTGGCTGCATCCAGCAACAGCACAGCTAAAAGGCATGTTTGTCCTTTTTATTTTTTTCTGCCATGTTTATTTCTCTCCCGAGGAATTTGGTCGATTTACCTACAATGCATTGCGGGGCGCCATCTTTTCTGGTCCTGTCCATTGTAATAGGGAACTTAAGATTCTACAACGCGGTGATTGGCGACGTGCGGCCAAATTTCAAAAACACTGGGGAGAGCAACATTATTAGCGCGGCGGCATCAAGTTTAAAAATCTTTAAGTTTTTTATTTACTTCCCAACAACGCAACATTTTACATCTAGACTTTAACATAATATTATGGAAGTATAAAGGCATATGCTCTTTTAAGAAAGCTCGAAAAGACATTGTTTTGACGTACGACTCTTCTTATATTGACGACGAAGAGTTTGTAGTTTTACACAATATCGTTTGCCATGGAAAAAATCCTAAGGTACCATTTAAAGACTACGATAGTTTCTCTTTGGCAGAAACAGATGATGCTGTTGAATGTAGCATCAATGTCAGGTTTCAAAAAAAACGAAATTCCAGTTCTCGTGCAATGGATATTCCTGAGAAGTTTAAGTGCCAACAAGGAACGATTTGTGATGGAATTGAGGGACTGTGTATCTTTCTACGACGATTTTGCTACCCTTGTAGATACAGCAACTTAATTCCACTGTTTGGCCATCCAGTTCCTGAGCTTTGCATGATGTCCAATGAGTAGCCAACTTTATTTACAAAAGATATGGGGAAAAGATAACACGCTGGAATCAATTGCTTTGGCTTTGTTGATGGCACGGTAAAAGCAATCTGTCGTCCTGGTCAAATGGAAAGGATAGTTTATAACAGCCATAAGAGAGTTCATGCTTTAAAATACCAGTCACTTGCGCTACCAAATGGCCTCATTGAAAACCTTTTTGGACCTGTAGGTATGCAAATATTTGAGGCTGCATTATAATTTATCTACTTTTGTGCAACATCCTAACTGTACCTTCTAACAACAGGTTACAACTAGTCTATAGTTTGAAATTATAAAACTCAAAATTTTTCAACATACACACCTGTTGAGAAATTTATTGATCAAATTTGTAGAGGGAAAAAGGCATGATGCTGCCATGCTTGTGGATCCAGGCCTACTACAAGACTTGGAGCAATATGCACAAGTCGATGGCCACCCTATGTGTGTGTATGGTGACGCTGCATATATCCTCATCGTGTGCACCTTCAAGTGTTTTATGCAACGAAATTTCACCCCGACTTTTTTTGACCTCAGTGTAGAGATAACGTAAAATGGGTTGGTAACTTCTGTTACAGAAGTTCATTGTCTGGCTTATTTAGTGAGAAATTTAGCTTTGAAAAATATGCAAATATCATACTTATGACATCACAGTGCATAATGTGTTTTAAAACAACATAGATTTTTCGAACAATTTAATTTTGTCGAACAAAATTTCAAAATCATAACTTACAAATTCTGATTTGCTGTATTTTAGTGCAACTTTTGGAAATTTATCATGGATACTAAAAGAGAAATTCCTACAGCACTAAAAACTCATTATGCACTGTGATGTCATAAGTATGATATTTGCATATTATTCAAAGCAAAATGATGAACTTCTGTAAAAGAAGTTACCAACCCATTTTACGTTAACTTTACACTGATGCCATAAAACTTTGGGGTGAAATTTCGTTGCATGAACACTTTCAGGCACCATTCAGGAACCGCCCACTTTTTGCTGAAATGGAAGCATTCAATGAGTCAATGAGTAGAGTGCGGGTGACAGTCGAATGGTTATTTGGAGACATAGTAAACTATTTCAATTTTTTGGATTTCAAAAAAAATCTGAAGTTTGGCCAGAGCAGTGTTGGTAAACTGTATGTTGTTGCTGCAATTTTACGAAATGCTCTAACTTGCATGCAGCCAAATAACACTTCAAAGTTTTTTTAGCTTGATCCTCCAACTATTGAGGAGTACTTCTCGTGAGGATAAAAAGTACAGTATGTGGTTAATATTTAAAAATGTGGTATAGTCTGTATGTAAATGTAAATGTAAAGTCATTGTTTACATTTTTGTACCCTGAAATATTGAAGTTTATTCAACAAGCACATTGTATTTATATTTTCATGATTCTTGGGTATCATACGTGACCAGGACACTACTATCAGGCTTTGTAAAAACACACATTTAAGGTGTGCATTGTATAAAGGAGCTCCTTAGTAATCATTTCCAGATCAGATTGTACAGCATCTTCAATGTCATTTTGAATAATATGTAATAATTATTATAGAAGATAATCAAATGTGTAAATAAAATTTTAATATGATCATATAAATAACATTTTACTGTAAAAATTTATACAATGTAAATGCCATTTTTCAGTATAATTTATATAACATTTTTTAAAAAAAATTCTGTAAGTCAGATTAAGTTGTGCTCATACATTTTTGTGTCACAAAACTCATTTAATAACTCTATAACATGTCCAACACAACAATGGTTTTTAATTCTAACTGATCTAATTTTCTTTGTCAACAATCTTCGACAAAAGAGCTATGAGTGATTGCCCTTCTTGCTGCTGCTGCTGTAATAAAATCATTTGGCTGGCCTGTACCTGATTATTCTGCTGCCTTTGCATTTCCAAAATTGCAGCTAACATGTCACTCTGCTGCTGCATGAATTTCTGTTTTTCCCTTATCACATTCCAGGCGTTCTCTCTCTAATTTGTTGCTCTCCTTCAGTTTTCTTTCTTTTTCTGCCAAAAATGCTGGAGCTGTATCACCACCCTTTCTGACTTTGCATTTAGGACTATTTTGATCATTTTTTGAATTCCTTTTTGAGTCTCAGACAAAGTTTCTATGGCCCTTTTTCGAATCTCTTCTCCAGCCGTCTGATCTTCTTCCAAATGCCTCTTCCCATTTCAAAATCTGCAGCCAGGGTTTCAGAAGCTTCCTCTTTTTCACTTATCCCTTCCAGCAGTGTGTCCAACTGTTATTTCTGGTGAAATCCCACTGGCTCATCTTTCATCGTTTTCCTTTTTTCGAAACTGCTTGATTAGTTTTTTCAACCTGTCTCTGACAGAACGTTGCTTCACTTTGAGTTTAGGATATTCCATTTTCTCTAAATTGTTGGCAATATCTTCCCATACTTTAGCTCTTTCTGCCGACCTTTTTTTGGTTTCAAAAAGCTTTGACGCAAAGTGTTTGAAATTTGCGGTTTTCATGTAACATTTCGTTTTGACAAACTCCCCAATTATATGAAAATGCTAGCAATGTTGGCTGGTGAGCTAAGCAACTCTGCTACATATTTTTCCACGTTCAGAAATATTAATACTTCTGATGGTACTGAGCTAGATTGCACTCTTAGCCTGGATCCTAAATCAAAATGGAAACCTTGGGTGTTTGAGGAAAGGTTGAAGGTTGCAAAAAAGGTTGAGTCTTTTAAGTCTTCAGTGCAGAAAAGAGAGAACTAAGATAACTGAATTCATTGCTCAGAATAAGAGTCGTCAAGAGTTCAGCTCTCTCTTAGGCAAGCTAATCAACAAAGCACATGTGGAGTCGCTCCACTTAAAGAATAATGCATGGGGCTACTTTTTTAAAATGTTGGTCAAAGAAGCAATGACTAAATCTAAGATTCCTACAGCATGTAAAACATTTGCAGAACTTCCACAAGATAGTTCTTTTGTAAAGTTCATCACTGCTTTACAACATGTACTACATGTAGGACGATTAGCTAAAAAAGGGTAGGCAAAGTGATTTGCAATATCAGTTCACAGGGAAGGAGTCCCGAACATTCTGCCACCACTTTTCAACACTTTTAGCTCTCTTAAAACTGCCAAGTGACAGTAAGAAAGAGACACAAACAATTTTAGCACTTCACTATGTAGGTCTACGGCTACGCGACTGTTCTTCATTTATGAACACAGTAAAAACAAACTGGTCAAAATGACCAAAATAAATTGATTGTTTTGACCAATTATTTTTGGTTGTTCTAACCAATCAATATTTGGTCAATTTGACAATTATTATATTGGTTAAAACGACCATTTTAAACCGGTTATCTCAGATGCATCCAAACAACCAATTTTGTTCAGTCATTTTAACCAATTTCAATGTGCTAAAATGACCAAATTTAAATTGGTCGAAAGTTTTAAAATCACCGAAATGATCAATCCTAAATTTGTTCATCAAACTAAATTAAAAGATGCTTGGTAAATGTTTTATTAAATAAGTTTTAACCACAATACGTACACAAATTATCTAAAGGGTCTTTCACTACCTAAAAATGTACAAGCAAAACTTTCACGTTTCTACCGAAGGTCCTTCATCGAAGGGTCGAAGTTCTGTTTGTACTGTTTACATACTGAAAGATCCATGGTTGTGTGCTTTTAACTACACCACCGATACAACTATGTTCTGCACAAATGTTCTATTTCATACATGACATGAAGTGTTCAACCGACATTGGTAGCAATTTTTCTTTCCACATCCAGGGAGGAGCAAATGCTCCAAAAACAAAAAACATTCTAACTGTGTCCAGTTACACCCCTTGGGTATTCAGCATTAAATACATAATATGCAGAAAGCAAACAAATCACAGCACTTAGGATGTTTGGATTTCTGAACTTGGTAACAACCATTCCCTCTGCGACCAACATCAGGCCATGCATCCCCTGTTCTATTTTGATTTGTTTCTTTGTCACCACATGTGGCAAAATGCCATGATAGACCTGCTTTCAATCTCTGAAGTGTTAGACAATAAAATTAATTGTATACTATATTTAGAATACTCCTGTTTGTGTCATCATTGGCAATAATGGCAATAATTTAGAATACTCCTGTTTGTGTCATCATTGGCAATAATTTGTGCCATCATTGGCAATACTGAACTGGGAATATTAGAATGTAGTATATTTTTCAAAAAGGCAAACCAACCTTTTTCATCTTCGGTTACACAATCATCACTTAGTTCCAGGATACCATGGACTTGCTTCACTTTTGACTTCTTAAGGGCAGAAAGGATTTTTGACTTGTTGACATTCCAACGTTCTTTCATGTCTTTAAGGATTTCATCTTGATAAACAATTCTTTCCAATTCTGCTTTCAACTAAAACATTTTGGATTTATATACTCAATGACTTTGTACACTATGCTTCTCAATTAGCTGGCAATGTACAAAAAGCTGGCATTGTTTCTAAGGGGGGGGGGGGGGCTATCTTTACAACAACTAACTTCAACTCCTTTACAATCCTTTAAGAAGCAATAATCATTCAGAAGCTCCTAAACTCTGAGTAGGAGTTTTGGGTGTATTTAGTGGATTATCCACTAAATGACATGCACCAGCAATTTGTCATTTAGTGGATTGTGTATTTAGTGGATTTGGTTAAATAGTGGAGGACTGTTGAGATAGCATTTTAGAGAAATTTTGTCATTTAGTGGATTGTGGCACTTAGTCATTTTTTAGCCCGAAATTGACTCGTTGAGGTTGCGGGCTTCTAATTAGGGCTACTTAATGGGCGTTAACCACTGTTTTGACCTAATTAAGCATGGTGTGTCCAGGCTGAGCGTTTTGCTCCATAGTCGAGGTTGGCGGAGCCAAAGTGAATGTTGACTTGAGTAAGTGGGTGGAGCCTAAGTGGAGGTGGGTTGGGGGGGTGGTCCAAAGGGCATAAGGAGGTGGGCATGGCCTGAAAACAATTATGAATTGATGTTTTAGAAATTTTTAAGTGATGTTTGGGAAAGTTATGGGTGTGGTCCAAATCGGGTGTTCAAATTTTTTATTACCCTATTCAATAGAACTCGATTGAAAAGAAATAGAACTCGATCGAATACATCCTCTTAGGAAAAAATAAATTCTTCAAGGTGAAAATACGTCCGAAAAGTGAAAAGATGCCCTGTTTGGGCACAATTTTCTCTGGGATTTTACAAGCTATTCTCTAGCGGGTTTTAGCTAGCCTTTATCTTAGTGAATGCAAGTGCCAAGTTTGAGAAGAATCGGTGAAGTCTAACTGGTAGAAAACATTGTCCGCACATTCAAAAACTGAACAAAATTTTCCAATTTTTTGTCCAATTTGTCATTTTTTCACAAGGTAGGCGTGTTCCAAAGTGAACTAATGAATTAATTTTTTTGTTTTTCTGGTCATGATTGGTGACTGGTGGGCGTGGTCCAAATCGGGTGTTTGAGCTCAATGCGTAGGTAATTTCTGCAATACATCTTTTCAAGAAAAAATAGGTTCTTCAAGGTGAAAATGCGTACGGAATAGTGAAAAGATGCCTTGTTCGGGCCCAATTTTCTCCGGTGTTATACAATCTATGCCCTAGCGGTTCAGGGTTTTGGCAAGCCCTTATCTTAGTGAATGCAAGTGCCAAGTTTGAAAAGAATCGGTCAAGTCTAACTGGTAGAAAACATTGTCCGCAGATTGAAAAAGGTGAGTAAATTTTTATTTTTTTCCAGTTTGCAACTTTTTTCAGATTTTATTAATCTATCATATAAAACTTGATGCGTAGATTATTTTTGCTATACATCTTCTTAAGAAAAAATAGGTTCTTCATGGCAAACAGGCAAGACAAACTTCTGTTTTTTAGCTGATTTACAAAAAATAATCACTTGTAGCGTCTAAGCGTTTAGAGGGTTGGACCTGAAATTTAGCAGGGGTATGCTTTGGGGCACCTTCTCAAGCATCAAATTAGTCTTGAGGTAAACGCACATGTTTAAGTTGTTGAAAAAAAAGAAAAAATAGAAAAATTTTTTTTTGAAAAATCACCCCCCTGGCGCTACACATGCAAGTCACGTGATGCTATTTTAAAAAACAAAAAATTAAAATATTTTAAATTATGCGAAGTAAATTTTTTTTCCAAAAAATTTTTATTAGCTTACCTGATAGGCCTGAATGAGGCGGTCATTTTGCACTGAGTCACGTGAAAAAGAAAAGGTTCATCACGGAGAAAACGCATACATAAATGTAAAAGTCTATTTTTTTTTATTCTATCAATTAGGAAGCCTATATCTTCGCTTATTATCAAAGCCTTTCTAAACCAAAGGCAATTCCATATACTAAAGAGACTGAAGATCATTTTTGCAATATATTAACTCAAGAAAAAATAGGTTCTTCACAGCGCACGGGACAGATTATTCCGATGTTATTTGGTGGATTTTTTTAAACAAACGTTTGTAGCGTAGGGGCATTAACAGGGTTAGGCCTAATATTTTGCAGGGGCATGCACTCTCCCACCTTCTGTAGCGCTAGGTTAGTTTTAGAAAGAATTCGGTAGAATAAATACCTTAAATAACAAATTGATGAAAAATATTGGAAAAAGTAAAAACGAAAAAACCACCCTTGTTTAAATGGACGCAGCGCCTCGTAATTTCATTTATGCCAAAATAAAGCGATATAAACCTCATTAAGCGGAAAACGTAGATTATTTTTACAATACATCTTTTCAAGAAAAAATAGGTTCTTCATTGCGAACAAGTTTGTTAAATTTGGTCAAATTTTCAAAAATAATGATTCGTAGCGTCCAAGCGTTTTGAAGACTGGGCCCTAAACTTGGCAGGGATATGTATTTGGCTCCCGTCTTAAGCGCCAAAGTTTTTTTGAGAAGAATCGAGGCCGTTAAATACCTAAAGTAAAAAACTTATAAAAAAAAGTTCGAAAAAATGTTAACGCGAAAACGAGATCCCTGGCACTAGACACGCCCCCCACGCGGTCCCATTTATGGCAAAAGAATTTTAAAATATGCAAAAAAAATTTTTTCAAAAAAAAAATTCTAAAAAATCAGGATTTTATTTTTTTGAAATTAAACACCATCATGCGACTCAGCGTCTTAAAATGCATCTATGTGCCAAGTTTCGTCCACCTAGGGCAAGATTTCAAGAATTTTTTAGCCCATTAGGTTGAGCTTATTAGCCCTTATGTTTCTACATAACCTTTACTAGACTTTGTACAAAACCCTGTGTCATCTTGCTAAAATCTTGTTTTTAGCCTATTTGTTCAAAATAACTCCGCAGATATATGTAATAGAGCGCGTACAACATTTTTGCAATATATTTTTTCAAGAAAAAATGGGTTCTTCATGGCGAACGAGCCAGATAACACCGATGTTATTTGGTGGATTTTTGGAAAAATAACATTAATTGCAGTAGACACGGCTGCCACGTGTTACCATTTATGAGGAAAAAAAAGAAACACTGCAATGGAACAGAACGCGAAGATCATTTTCGCAATACATCTTTTCAAGAAAAAAAAGGTTCTTCATGGCGAACAGGCAAGATAAACTTCTGTTTTTTAGCTAATTTACAAAAAAATAATCGCTTGTAGCATCTAAGCGTTTGGCCTGAAATTTGGTAGGGGCATGCACCTGCTGATGTTGATGAACTTTTATATTTACACTTGAGCCTGAAAGTGAAAAGATAAGCCTGGGCATAGATACAGACATGGCACATGGCAAAAAATTGACTGAGTGTTTGACTGCCCGAACGTAAATTTTTAAAGATGCGTTTTTATTCCTTCTTCTTATAGAACTTGATGCGTACATCATTTTTGCAATACATCTTTTCACGAAAAAATAGGTTCTTCAAGGTGAAAATACGTACGGAATAGCAAAAAGATGCCCTGTTCGGGCCCAATTTTCTCCGGGGTTATACAATCTATTCCTTAGCTATTCAGGGTTTTGGCAAGCCCTTATCTTAGTGCATGCAAGTGCAAAGTTTGAAAAGAATCGGTTAAGTCTAACTGGTAGAAACCACTGTCCGCAGATTAAAAAACGTGAGTAAATTTTTATTTTTTCCAGTTTGCAACTTTTTTCAGATTTTATTAATCTATCATATAAAACTTGATGCGTAGATTATTTTTGCTATACATCTTCTTAAGAAAAAATAGGTTCTTCATGAGGAACGACCGAAGATAACACCGATGTTATTTGGTGGATTTTTTACAAATAACCATTACTAGCGCTTATGCTTTAATAGGGTTTGGCCTGAAATTTGGTAGGGTAATGCACTTGCTGATGTTGATGAACTTTTACATTTACACTTGTGCCTGAAAGTGAAAAGATAAGCCTGGGCATAGATACAGACATGGCAGTTCGAGTACTCGCCCGAGTATTTGACTGCACATACGTCAATTTTTGAAGATGCGTTTTTATTAGCTTATCTGATAGAACTCGATGCGTAGATCATTTTTGCAATACATCTTTTCAAGAAAAAATAGGTTCTTCAAGGTGAGAACAGACATCTCAAGTGGAATAAAAGGGTAAAAGCTCACTTGATTTTGATTTTCAGTATGAATACAAACTGTGAAAGCATGGCTTATCGGAATTATCACCTAGCATATAGAAATCGATGCGTAGATCATTTTTGCAATACATTTTTTCAGGAAAAAATAGGTTCTTCAGGGTGAAAATGCGTACGGAATAGTTAAAAGATGCCCTGTTTGGGACTAATATTCTCCAAGAGTATGCAACTTAGGTAGAATCTGTTAAGGGTTTTGGCAAGCCCTTATCTTGGTGAATGCAAGTGCCAAGTTTGAGAAGAATCGGTCAAGTCTAACTGGTAGAAAACATTGTCCGCAGATTCAAGAACTGAACAAAATTTTTAATTTTTTGTCCAGTTTGTCATTTTTTCACAAGCACGATGCTTTTTATGCATATATATATATGATTCCTATTATAGGGTATAAAAATAGTAGATTGGATAGGATTAGGACCAGGGTTCGGATTAGGGAAAGGGTTAGGATAAGGGCTTGTTTTATGATATGTGTGTAGAAGTACTTATGGAGGTATAATTCTCTTTTCAGGATATCCCAAAAACGAAGAAATGGAAAATGTATTTACAAAAAAATATTTACATGTGGTTTTTTGGTACAGAACAAAAACAAGAAAATGAATGTGACCAATGTTTATCTGTTCTTTTTTGCCACATTTCTAAACTTATCCCTAATTTGCTGCCTTGTGAATAACTGTGTTATTCCGTGGGCCTGGCAATCTTCATCGGCGGAGACAGCCCTGTATATTTCCTCAATCTTCGCATTAAGGGGAAGTTGCATCGTTGCTTTGTAGAGAGCTTCCCCTTGCAGAGTTGTCCAGTAATGACGGGACCCACCAGAGAAAGTTGATGTTGATGATGTAGATGCACGGTCATGTATTTTCCCAGTTTGTATCCATGACAAACATTTTTGGGAAAATGTGATGTTGCCGACATCGGAAGGGCGGGTCTGCTTGGCTGGCTGTGATGCCCTTGCAGTTGTTGGTGCTGGTGCTGAGTCAAGCGTTTTTAGATCATGTGGAGACACCAGGTGTTGGGTGGGCAGAGGAAGGATGTCTTGTACTGGCGGAGGCAGGTTTTTTCCACTGCAAACTTCAACGTCATCGTCGCCAACGAATGTGAGTGGGGCTTTGGAAGATAGAGGAGGGTCAGCCGTTTTCACTTTGAAGAGCGACGAGAGGTAGGTGGCCACATCAACATCAGACTGCGCATCATCTTCGATGTTATAGTACTTTTGCGCTGTGGACACCGCGTGGCTCATCTGTTTGGCCAGCCGCTGGTCAGATATCATTGAGGTTTTGTCCGCCCGCTGCATGGTCACAATCCCCTTCCTGGTCACAATCCCCTTCCTGAGCCTCGAGCCACGTAGATTCTCGGGGATGTCAGGGTTGAGACGTTTGCCAATGGTGTCGATGCGCTTGCTTAGCATGCTTTCGTTCATTTGCTGACCAGCAGCAGTGATGAAGAATGCAGGTTTCTTTGGAATGCCAGCAGTTGCAGGAATCATCGACCTATAATAGAAAGAGATTAATGGTGATAAACTGTTTCGTTTTATTAAAGAATTTTGCAATAAAGTTTTAATAATAAAACTTTTGCACACCTCTCATTGGCAAACAATGGTCGCATGACGTACAGGTAAGTTGTTGCCATTTTTTTCAAGTCTTCATCCCACAGCAACTTTGCCCGGCCGCCCGCGGCCGTCTTGTGCCTGAGCGTCTTGGTGATGAAGATGTTGTCACGCAGGACACCTTGCTCGAACTCCTCGACTGTGAGGTTGCCAGCAGCCCCACATCGTTGACCACTTGCTGCGATGACCAGCAGCAGCAAGTAGTCCCGGAGTTCGGCAAAGGTGTTGATGTCTACGGCTTGCGTGGGATCGTCTGCGAGCATCTCGTATTTGGCACGGATTGCAACTGCCTTTTCTCCGCTGATGAAGGACTGGAAGTCTCCTGGGGTAAGCCGTTCTTTTTCATCGCGGTCACGCAGTTCTGCTTTGCGCAGGTTGAAGGCATCGGTGTAGGCCTTTGGCCACATCTCCAACCTGGCAAGCGCACTTCAGATCTGCAAGAAGAACAAGAATAAGAATTTATTTTAGACCGCACAGGCATTCATTTGCCCAGCCTCTCTGGTCCGAGGGTACCAAAATGTTACAATCTCTCACCTGGCGGATGTCGTCATCACCAATGTTTTCCAGGAGACGGATGCTCTCATCCGACGACAGGATGAACTTCAAAAACATGCGATAGCTCACCATGTAAGATTTTAGTGTTTGTGGCTTCCTTTTGCCATCACCAAGGAGATCGTTTCCCGCGAAGAAATTATTCCGGATCTTATTCATGGAAAGCAGTTGCCACAACTTCTTCACGCTCTTGGGAGTGGAATCGACCTCATAGAGGAGGCGTCCCACTCTTCTTACGTGGTCAATACAGATTCTTTTCTTTCTCTGGCCACCCTCGAACACATTCAGGGTGTGCAAGAAGAGCTGCATGACCAGAAGTTCAAGGACCACCTGTAATCGTTTAGAGAGGTATAGAGATCAGAAGAAAATCCAGGAACAGTGTATATCATGACGAGAGAGTGGTAACATTTTATAGTATACATCATGCAGAAAACAAAAATATTACAATACCGTAAGTGGTGGGTCCGCCTTCGGTCTCCTCGGCGAAGCCTTCAAATGTTCCAGGGGTGTCTTCTGCACAAAATCTTCGTCCATGCTGGAGGAAGAAGAGGAATGGCCATCATCAGCTTGTCCACTCGTTGTGGGCTGATCTTTAGATGTCCTGGCCCATGATCGAAGTTGAGCAACTTCCTCATTATATCTGTTACAGAACACAAATACATAAGAAACTGCAACAACAAATTCGCCGAAATTTTCAAGCAGATGTTATAGAAAAGTTAAATGTATTTTAACAACACGTGATAAATCAACCTCTTGTAGTCCTCGCTGTTCTTTTCCATTTTGTGCTTGTAACGAAGATGCACGTCGACACGGGCGATGTAGGAACTGCACCCAGGCACGGGACATGGAATTGGTTTTCTCTTCTGAGTGACGCCCAACTTGACAGCACGATTGCATTTCGACATGTCAACCGCCTCACTGGCAGACTTCTTGTGCATGGTACGCAAGTGAGCAGTCATGTACTTGACTTCCTTTCCACAAACAAGACAGGGTCGAAGTCTTCTCACTTGCTGTATTAAAAAATAATAATTAATTATTTTTAGGTAATTTGTTTGTTAATAATTATTTTTTTATGTTATTTTAAAAAAATTATTAAATATTTACAAGATTTGAACAAACCTTTTTTTTTGAGGCGACTTCCAGATCGCTGGAGGAATCGCTGCCATCAAGTGGATTTACATGTTTCTAAGATATGAGCAGAGGATATATGTCATACGAGTAAGGAAATTTAGACTGACTATGACCAATCAAAAATACCTTTTGGACTTCCAAAGGCTTGTCAGGTGACCGTTCCATGGACTCCTCCATGGGCTCCTCCATGGGCCCCTTCATGGACTCCTCCATGGGCCCCTCCATGGACCCCTCCATGGACTCCTCCATGGCCCCTCCATGGGCCCCTCCATGGGCTCCTCCATGGACCCCTCGCACACCTTACTTTTCAGGTTCTAAAAAATGAGAATAGGAAATGTGTGGCACATGAATAGGGTTAGTTGTGACCGGTTATATTTAATAAGAATGATTCCGTCTAAAGATTTATTAGCAAAACTCATGTAGAAATTTTTAGAATGATTATCACTAGTGAAACATACCTTTTTGACCAGTGGGAGTTTTTCAATCACAACACGTAGCATCTTCTTGCCGTCCAACAATATCTTTTTCTGAAATAAGGGAATAGGAAATATGTGACACATGAATAAGAATTTTTTTGCCAATTATCACTAGTGCAAGATACCTTTGGTGCGGGTGGGTTCTCCTGAGGCACACTGGCTGATGGGACAGATTTTGTGAAAGTTTTTCGTTTCTGAAATATGGCAACAGGAAATATGTGACATATAAATAAAATAATTTTGACCAATTATCACTAGTGGAAAATACCTTTGGGGCCCTTGGCTCATCGGCAAAAATGTCCCTTCCCATGGAAGGTCTTCTGGCGGACGGCAAACTCTTTCCACCCTTAAGCATGGCAATAGGAAATATGTGACATATGAGTGAGGGAACTTTGACCGATCACCACTAGTGGAACATACCTTTGCGCCTTTTGGCGGGCCTTTAAAAAGGTTGCGAACTGCAGAGTTTGTATTACTATCTGAACTGTTCCCTTTCTAAAATATAAGAATAAGAAGCATGTGACATATGAAGGAAATTCCAACAGATTAAAACTAGCCAAGCATACCTGTGGTGGAGGATGAGCTCCTTTGAAAAGAAGACGTCGTGGGTGGCCATGAATTCTTGGGCTCTAAATGATCAAATACTTCTTAATAAATTAAGATTAGGGAAATAGTTACCAATTTAATAAAATAATTACCTTTCTTCTTTTCACTGAAGATGGCGGGATAACATCCTCACCAAGATGTCCATGACTTATCTTAAAGAAAATCAGATAATTTCTTCTTAAAATGTACATGGGATAGACATTACACTTCACGTCTTTCACACAAATACCTCCTCCTGATCTTCAGGGAAGTCGCCCTCCAGGAGTTGTTCCTCTGCTTCTTCGTAAGATAAATTTTTTATGTCCATGAACATCTTGATGAGGGTTTCCGGCAGGAGCACCTTCATCACTACATCCAGGTTCCTTGAACTGTTGCCAGGCAGCAAATTCATGAGCTGTTCTATGATACGTTGTTGTTCACCCTCAGAGAAATATTCAGACGGGCACTCATGTATCAGGTTCATCCTTTAAATATAATAATTTTTTTATAAAATTTGCCACTAAAAAATTATCTTACTAACCTAACAGGATGAAACATACATATTGAATGACAGATGATGAACACAGCTTGGTCACTAGAGCAGCAATTAGCCTATTACCTTTCCTTTTGACTACCATAGTAGAAGGTGTTCATGCGCTTACAAGCCACATTCTCATGAAGGATGTCTTGTAGGTAGTCAAAAAGACTGTCCAACTTCGTAGAGATGTCATGAGCCGACATAGGCATTTTTCGAAAAAAACCGGCTTGCTTCAAGAAAAAAATATAAAAAAATTTGTAAAAAAATTGTAAAAAAGTAAAAAAAAAAACCAAAAATGTTTAAAAAATTTAAAAAAATTTAAAAAAATTTTTAAAAAAATCAACAAAAAATTACCCCAAAAAAAAAGTAAAAAAAAAGAAAAATATTTAAAAAAACTAAAAAAAAAAATTTAAAAAAAAAAGTTTTTATTCCATAGTCCAGGTTCCACAGTCCGCAATTCTGCCATCCAGTCCTCTTCATAAATATTAATATTTTTTACAAACATTAAACGTGTCCTTTAAACCCACCTTTTAAAGTTTTTATTACAAAAATTATCTAAATACTTCCATGAAGCTCTTAACTAAAAACAGGGAACAAAAAAATACTTACAATAGCTGTATTTCAACCAGAAATTACATAAAATGCAGTGGATCAAAACGACGATGCAAATCACGCGAGGCGTATTAGGAACAGGGGTCCGGGTCTAGTGCATCTTCAACAATATAACATGAAGTTTCCACATTGCTCATTTTTAATGTTTTGATTTTATAGTTGCTTTTCTTCTTTTTTTGAATTTTTTCGATTTTTTCCTATAAAACGTGATGAGTAGATCGTGTTTGCAATATATCCTTTCAAGAAAAAATTGGTTCTTAACAGTGTACTAGACAGAAAAAAACCCGATGTTATTTAGTGGATTATTTAGAAATAATCATATATAGTGTGTAAGGTTCAACAGGGTTTGGGCTTAAATTAGGTAGGGAGATGCATTTGGTCACCCTCTTTAATACTAGTGTAGTTTTGAAAAGGATTCAGCTTATTAAATACCTTAAATAAGAAATTTATGAAAAAAATCTAAAAAATTAAAAAGAATAAATTACATTAGTTTAAATGGTCACACCCACCACCTGATAAATTTTATAACAAAATCAGACAATGTTTCACATACAACGGATAACGGGGATCATTTCTATAATACATTTTTTCAGGAAAAAATAGGTTCTTTATGGCGAACGACGCAGGTCAATTTAGTGGGTTTTTCAAAAATAATCATTTGTAGGATGCGACCGTTTAAGACTGGGCCCGATATTTGGTAGGACCATGCGCTTGCGTCCCCTTTCTAGCGCGAGCGTTGTCCTAAAAAGAATCCAGGTTACTAAAGGCCATAAATAGAAAAAATTCGAAAAAAAGTTTCAAAAAATGTAAATGCGAAAATTACATCACTGGCGCTGGACACGCCCCCCGCATGATACCATTTATGGTAAAAGAATTTTAAAATATGCAAAAACACTTTTTTCAAAAAAAAATCTCTAAAAAATCAGGATTAATTTTTTTTGAAAATTTGACACTACCACGCGACTCACCGTCTCAAAATGCACCTACGTGCCAAGTTTCGTCGACCTACGGCAAGATTTGAACATTTTTCTGACGCTTTGATTTGAGCTTATCAACCTTTATGTAGCTACATAACCTTTACTAGACTTTGAAGAAAACCCTGTGTATTTGACTGAAACCTTACATTTAGCCTATTCCTTTCATCTAAGTACGAGGTTAGATGTAACAGAAGGCGCAGAACATTTTTGCAATATATCCTTTCAAGAAAAAATTGGTTCTTCATGGCGAACGAGCCAGACAACACCGGTGTCATTTAGTGGATTTTGTTAAAAAAATGATGTCATTGCAATGGACATGCCCGCAAGGTAATATTATGTATGCCAAAACAAAAGATACACGGATATGAAACAAAATACGAGGAACATTTCTACAATATATCTTTTCAAATAAAAATAGGTTCTTTATGGAGAACAAGCAAGATAATTTTGATGTTTTTGGAGAATTTTGAAAAAATAATTGCTTGTAGCATTTAAGTGTTAGAAGGATTGGAGCCGAAATTTGGTAGGGGCATGCATATGGCGACCTTCTCTAGCGCCAGGGTAGTCTTGGATGAATGGAGGTTTTTTATTAGTTAAAATGGGAAAAAAAGGGAAAAATTATTTTTTTCGAAAAATCACCCCCTTGGCTCTAGAGAGGCTAGTCACATGATGCTATTTTTGAAAAGAAAAAATTAAATATTCTAAATTATGCAAAAAAAAAATTTTGAAAATTTTTTTATAGGCTTATCTGATAGAGCTTAATGAGGCGGTCATTCTGCACTGGGTCACGGAGAAAAAAAAAGGTTCTTGAAAGAGAAAATGCGTACGGAAAATTCAAAATCTAATTTTTTTGTTATGCTATCAATTCGAAAGCATATATCTTCGTTGATTATAAAAGTATATCTCAACAAAAGGCAGTTTCATATGGAACAGATATTGGAGATAATTTTTGCAATATATCCTTTCAACAAAAAATAGGTTCTTCACAGTGTACTAGACAGACAACACTGATGTCATTTAGTGGATTATTTAAGAATAATCATATCTAGCATGTAAGGTTCAAGAGGGTTTGGGCTTAAACTAGGTAGAGATATGCACCTACCCACCTTCTTTAGCGCTAGGTTAGCTTAAGAAAGAAATCGGCAAAATAAATACCTTAAATAACAAACTTATGAAAAAAATTGGAAAAAGTAAAAACGAAAAAATAACCTTTGTTCAAACGGATGCAGCGCCTCGTGATATAATTTATGCCAAAATCAAGCGAAATAGATCTCATTGAACGGAAAACGTAGATCATTTTTGCAATACATCTTTTCAGGAAAAAATAGGTTCTTCGAGGCGAACTTGTTGTTTTTTTCAAAAATAATGATTTGTAGCGTGCGAGTGTTAAAAGGACTGGGCCCAAAACTTCGTAGGGGTATGTATTTGGGTCCCCTTTCTAGCGCCAAAGTTTTTTTGAGGAAAATTAAGGGAGTTAATTACCCAAAGTAAAAAACTTATGAAAAAAAGTCTGAAAAAATGTTAACGCGAAACGAGATTCCTGGCACTAGACACGCCCACCACGTGGTCCCATTTATGGCAAAAGAATTTAAAAATATGCAAAAAAAGTTTTTTCAGAAAAATCACCGTAAGAGATTAGGATTTTTTTTTTAATTTGACGCCACCATGTTACTCACCGTCCCAGAATGCATCTGTGTGCCAAGTTTCGTCCACCTGAGGCAAAATCTTAACAATTTTTTGGTCAGCCTAGGGTATATTATTAGCCTATATGTATCAGCATAACCTCTACTAGACTTTGTAAAATACCCTGGGTAATTTGGCCAACACCGAATTTGGGGCGTTGGTGCCAGGTTACTAAGCACCCCAGGGAGGCCCTAACCCTGTTGGAATTAGTCAGTAACTCTTTAACGGGGCCGAGTTAGCACCGGTGTCAAATAGTGGATTTGAAAAAAGAAATTAACATAAGTGAGCCCCCTTAAGTGGAAAACTTTAGACGAGTCGGCCAAGTGTAGGGGACTCCCCAAGGGGTATGCACAGCAAATTTGGTGGATTTTCATCAAAAGCCCGCTTCATATGGCTGAATTGAGTAAAATCCACTAAATGACAAAACCTCTACCCCTAACGTTGTTCACCAACACTTCTTTTCTGAATTTTGCAAAAGTGTTACCCATTAGCACTTTAACCATTGTTAAGTCCTTTGAACCATTATTAAACATCTGTACTAATTCCTTTCTCTGAGCCTCGATTGTTGCCTCTGTCTCTCCATCGGGAATTGACGGGAGTTCTACACTTGTTTGTTTCTTGCTTCATTTTCTACCAGGTTTGCCTTTTGGTATCACCAAACCTTCTTCTAAGTATTTTCTTTTGTCATTTCTAGAAGATCTTCTTCTCAAGTTTAGGACACGATCTTCAATTTTTATAGCCCAAATTTGCTACAAGAAGATTCAGTAGTTTCATGTCAATGTGACAAGCCTTCCATTATATTTTATAAGGCATGACAAACCCTGCATTATATTTTATAAGGCAGTGGAAATAGTACTAATTTCACACAAAGGAAGGCCTTTGAAAATACATGAACTGTCATATACAATTAGGCAGGGTGGATTTAGGGGAGGGGTGGACAGGGGTGTGCACCCCTGTTGGCCTTGGTCAAAACGGGAGTGCAAAAATTAGTATTACTATAATTGCAGTAAACGTCCATGATTATAAGTATTCAACATTGAAAAGAGAAATTAAAAGACGGATAAACACCAATCAAAAACACTCGAATAAGGCTACTCATGGAGAGTTATCATTAAACAAAACTTTAAACTTGCATTATTTTATATTGAAAATCAACATTTGTTGCCATTTCAACTTTTCAAAAATGTACAAATGGCCAGATTTACATGAAAATGAGTAAATGACACAAGATGCTTAGCTCATAAAATATGGTATAATTTCAAAGGTTTTTCCTTTTTTCCAAGTCAAACTGGAAATGGTATTTTCAGGGTTATAATTTTCAAAATTTGCCCTAGAGGGCTTCCACCTTGGCTTTTCAACTCACCGGCACCCCCTTAAAAAACGCTACTGGATCCACCCCTGCAATTAGGCACAAGGTATTTAAGGTGGAGTAATATGAGCAACAGTTCTTAATTACAATAAATTTTCAACTAGCTGCTGAAATCAGTTTTGAAATCATGATCACAAATTAAATAACCTGTTGTAAAATGAATGCACTTACATGTCCAGCACTATAGGATCCCTGTAGACAAGGGTATTTTTCAACAAGCAGTAGTGCAATGTGGTTTCTTGCATGAACGTTAGGTGAGTCAGTGTGTGCCAATATTGAAGTAGTTAGTTGCCTATTCAAGGCACTTTTTTCAATTTGAGTCAGTTGTCCCTTTTCTAATGCTTTTTCAACACTTGGTTCCCACTACAAACATCAAAGCATAAAATGCATTTAATGCTATGTGTCATATTACATAAAACTTTCCACTTCAGCAGTTGATAAGATCTACCAAATGTAAGACAATTTGATACTTACTCTTGTAGGTACACAAAACTTTGTTAACCAGTTTGAATTGTTAACTGACTGTTGATGGCTTGGAGACATACTTTAAAACAAGAAACAAGATCAACATTTACATCTAGCTTAATGTGGCAATCAGTTAAATAATTGTTGCACAAGTAATACCTTTTGATTTCGTTGAACATAGGTCAGCCTGTTTCAATGGTTTTTGAATTTTGTTTTGTGGTGGTGTGCCTTCTTCATAAATTCGTGTTCTTTTAGGCACACATTTCAAAACTTCTTCACATTTATCTTCAGTTAATATTGTCTGGCTTGTACTATTCAGTGAAAGGTTGGAATTCAGCTCTAAGTTTGGTGTATTAACATCTTCGATGACATTGCTTAGTGGTGTCGTAAACCCCATCGGCCCTTGTTAAAATATTTTGTCAGGCTTTAGTGTGGTATGAACATAAACATTGCTTTACATATACCTGCAAACGGTTGTTTAAAGGTCAGATACAGTAGATTAATTGCAAAAATATGCTATAAAATATAGGCATATATAGCAATATAGGCATGTATATATTGTTATTTATATATCTCATTCTATATGTATATTTATTCCATGCATAAACAAAATTAGACTGTCCCAAATTATGCACACTGACAGTAGGTAAATATTAGCGAAAATTAGAAAGTGGATTTTTGCAGTAAAACTTGCTTATGGAAAAGCAAGAAAATTGTCACATTTGTGAACGTTGCTGTAATTTTTAGGCATTTAGAATATTTTGACTGCTGAGTTACTTCATTTCAAATGGATAGAAAGTTTTTCCGCAGTTTTAATCGTGGGACCATTTGTAAAACGAGTCCAAAGAAATCTTCGCCATCAACTTCATTTGCTGAAATTAATATAGCATATTGCATAAAATATAATTAGTGTCAAAGTCACACATATGAAGGTCAAAGGCGAAAACAATTAATTAGCCAATCATGTGAGACCAAAGTGACATGTGCCATGCTGCTTGTGCCTTGCGCTAAATTAGCGTGGTAAAAGTTTGTAAAACGATAATAATTACTCTTTCTAAAATATAACCCCCATAGACAAAATGCCAGCAAACAAAGACTGAGTAATGAATCTTGTTGTATTTGGGGGGGTTTCTTGTCATGTGATCTTGTCATGTGACATGTCAACCAATAGTTATTGACCATTAATTGTTTTATATATTTAAAACTACCATAGTCAGTGTATATATATTCTATTATTATCTATTTATCTAAATCTTATTATCTGGGCCTACCCAATATTGTAGTTAAAAAAACTTAAAATGGATCAGCATGAATGTGCATATGATTATGATCTGACATTGAATCACCATGGTTAGTACTTGAATAGAATGAGACCTTATGCATAAGTCGTGATCCGAACCGTGTATCCTAGGAAACAGGAATTTACGCATTGTTACCAATAGCAATACGTAAATTCCCGTTTCCTAGGATACACGGTCCCGATCATGATTTATGCATAAGGTCTTTAGGGCGATAGGAAAGAGTAAAGACTCTTGCGAAGTTGGCGGCTTGTTCCATTCACTTTTACCCATAATTTTTGTCTGATAAGTTTTGAAAGCAAGAAAGGCAATTATTTTCTTTTACCATGCTCAGACTTTGCTGTCAGGTATGCACAACATTCTTCTCAACGTGTATTGCTGGAATGATACATAATACATTCTCAAAGGTTAGTAATATGAAGTTTATAAGGGTATCTTAATATTCTGAATCAAATTTTGTTGAAGACGACGGCTAAAGTTTTAACAACATCGTGGAGAGATAGATGCAGACCAGACTGACTATCTGCCTTTTACAAACCTCGCCACAACAATGCTTATAAAGACACAATGTCTACAACTTAAATGTCATTGACTTCTTGATACATAAGAAAGCAAAACGTGAGCACGAAACGTGTTTATTTGGTGCATACTGTACTAAATATGTCAAAATGACCGAATATGTCTTTAGGATAGTTAAAATATTTTATGGATTGAAAACAGAAACGTCAAATATTTAGCCATTGCCTGCCATCAAAATGTCCGTAAAGTAGGTTTAACTTCTTATAAAAAGATCCACTGACATATACTCTTTACAACCTCAAAACTTCAACACTGATATACCCAGGTTCATATTATGAACCTGCCCTGTAAGTAGTAGCCTTGACCTTGTATCCAACAGACTGCTACAGTATATATTTCTAAACTTGACGTTATGATGCATAATTTTCAAGCCAATAGTTACTTCTATGCTACTGTAGATACACTCGTACAAGAGAGTCATCTTAGATGCAAGCACAGCAATATTGATCTGAAGTCACCTAATCTTGAAGTAATTCCGGTTATAAATGCTGATGTCCAATGTGAACCAATACATGAAGAAGAATTGCGATTTTATGGGTTGAACAATGAGGATGAGCATTCTATTGAAGTATTGAGAGATCAAAATGCAAAATGTGTCCTAAAAACTATGGAAGGTAATCTTTTAACACAAAATTGCAGGAACAATATTGTTGAGGACTCAACTGAACTTGTTCGAGGAACAGTAAAGGCAATTAAGGGTGGCTTGCAGGATTGCCTAGAGAATGGAGGCATAGATTTTGGAGCTGTTCCTGGGCTAAATGAGCTTTTTGAAGAGGAAAATCTAATATCGAATCCATTTGAACATGTGTCCACAAAATATCAACAGAATGCCTACTTTCAAGAGCACTTTGGACTAGTTGTAAGTTACTAGTTAGAAAAAAAAATTTATGTTGTATAAGCCAAATGCCTTCAAAATTAATACCACCACCAATATTAACATGCAGTTTTATATGTCTGCATGTTACATTGTTGTATGTATATTTAGTAATGTGTATATTTTGGTCATATAGAAACCAAGACGAAATAACAGTTGGGCACAGTGCAGAGAACAGACGATGTGGCACCAGATATAAGGAAGTCCTAAAAGATGAGGAGATTGTTTCTATTCCAGTTCTTGAATCTTTGGCACAGATGCTTGATGTAGATTCGATACTTGAAGAGGTGATTTTTCTACTCATGAATTATGTTTTTGACATACATAACAAGGATATATTACCTCAGAGCCAGTAGCCATTGGAACTGGTACTATTAATAACATGAAGCTTTCCATTTTTAGATTCAGCACAAAGACAATGGTTTCATCGAGGACGTTTGTGATGGTCATTTGTTTAAAACCCATCCTTTGTTCTCTAAAGACCCAAAAGCACTTCAGCTAATGCTTTATTACAATGAACTAGAAATTGCAAATGTGCTTGGAAGCAAGACTGGAAAGCACAAATTGGTCACAATATTAGAAGAAATCACTCATTGGAACTGACTTGAAAATGTGTGGGAATAATAAGAACAATATTATGGATACCATATGTATTATACTGTTACATACAGTACTGTACGTGTATTTTTTAAGCTTTTCATTGGAAAGGGTTGCACTTTAATTGGAAAGTGTACAGGTACTATTATATTCATATGTTGACAGGTGTTGTATACTACACTCTTGGAAATGTTGATCCAAAGCACAGATTACAATGTGATGCCATACAGTTATTACTAATTGCAACAACTCCTGTCATAAAGAAATATGGCATTGATGCCCTATTGGAACCATTTATGAATGACCTTGAGTACCTTGAACAAGTAAGTCAAATGAATTTGTGATTTGGTTTAAAAGAAAGAGTCTGGTCTTAGTCAGACTTAAGGTCTGGGCATTTAATATGCTTGTTTGCCTTTGTCCTGTTAGTAAGACATGAATTTGTTCTATTCAATAATTAATGTTATTATGATGTTATGACCTGTTCAAGATTGTTTAGGAAGGGGAGGTTTTGGCTCATGATTTTTAGGGACCGATCGTTGATTACATCACAGGGGGGGAAGGCGGGGGTATCCGAAAAAATGGAAAAATAAAATTTTACCCCTTTACAATAACCTAAAATGAAAACATTGCCCCTCTTCACATTTTTTAAATAGAATTTGACCCCCTGCATTTTTAATGTAGCATAAAACTTTACCCCCCCCCCAAGTTACTAATGTTGAAAAGCATACCCCCTATCAAAACCACCGCCCCCCCGGAACGTAATTAACGATCAGTCCCTTATTTTGTTTGTGAGTTTTTTGGTAAAATTATTTGCAAAATTATAGCTGTGAAATGAATATGTTATCAAGGAGGTCTCTATTTTAGGATGGTGGTCATCAGTTTACAATGAAGGGAAATTGCTTTCACTAGCTGGAACAATTGTACTTATTTCTGGAGACAATCTTGGGTCTCAGCTTTTTGGTGGCTTCAAGGAAGGGCCTGGTGCACACCTTAAGTGTTGGCATTGCATGGGCACTACTGAAGAAATTAAGCACATGGTACAGTATATACTGTAATATAAATTTACTATAAAATATTGACTGCTTCATAGTAGCAGCAGTGTTTAACAAATTAATAAAAAGTATTTTACATTATAGTTTTTAGAGAAGTATTTTACACTGTGTACATGTGCTGGTCATGATCGCCAATGTCAATTTCTGGAGCAAAATCAGGAGCTGAGCAAAACATATGGGGTTTGCAGGCGCTCTGTTCTTTGCAACTCGTGCTATTACCATGTAGCTGATGGTTTGCCAGGCAATGCTATGCATGATGTCCTGGAAGATGTTCTCCCTTGCACGTGCAAAGAAATGCTAAAGGAGTTATATTTAAGGAGAAATACTTCACCCTTGAGCAGTTCAATGAAAGGATGACCTGTTTCGATTATGGGTATTTCAATGATAAAAATAAGCCATCACCTGTTAGCCCCCAAACCCTGAAAAGTGACAACAATCATCTTAAACAGAAAGGTCAGACATTCAGGTGCATTAATGCCTGGCTCCAATTTCACGAGGAGTGTGAAATAGAAAAAACACATAAAAATCAATTAAAATCAACAATACACTGTATGACTTTCAATTTTGGATGAGTTGTTAAAGAAAAACTGCCGATCATTTTGAACTCTCCAGTTTCCATAGAAACTCATCACGTGACCTGTAATGCCGGTTGACAGTTTAAAATTCACTTGTACTTAAAAACCTGGGATGCGGACACACTAAACGTTTGTCAATATGCTCGAAATTTTGAAAACAGCAACGTATGTTATCATACTGTAATGTTGTAATTAGAAACTGTAACATTGTTTCACTGATTTTAAGATATTCTAGTGAATACAACAAAGTCTTGCAAGATTTTGGTAAAATTTGCACAATAAAGGTCTTTTTGAATTAAATTTTTCATAATTCTAATTGGGGGACAAAAGTTGGCTGTATTCTTAGTACAATTCGGGTATTTCCAAGTGGCATTAACCTTGTCTAATGTGTCTGCAAATTGAACATGTTTTTGCGTGTGAATTCGTGTGCGCCATCATAAAGACAGATCCCGGCCGTCAACAAAATATACAATCATGAAAATACAAATCTACTGGTGAGTGTGACGTAAATTATGTAAGATTTGATTCAAAGGGTGTCTCAAAAACAGTCCGGTGTATTTCAGCACGACTAGAAACCTTAAAAAATAGTAAGACAGTTTGTTGTGAATGTAACAAATTTATACTTTTCACTTCACTAATCACCAAGGTTATATTATGTTACCGTCATAAACACGATGCTCTGATGACTGGAAAGGCAAATTGACCTTAATGTTGGTTTTGTACAAATGCTTTAGACTGTAAATTAAGTATTTGTACCTCACATGCTATTTTCTTTTCGTTGTTTAAAATTCAAAGACTAAAGAGGAATCACATAATTTCAAAAAAAAACTCAATAAAATATTAAGATGCGCAAAAATGTATAAGTTCAAGGGTCAGCGCTGCATCTTTTCTGTAAGAATGCCAAATAATAACAAATTCGTGATAGCTCACAAGTTATATCCTAAATCAATTTTGAAGCTAATGTTTACTATACTTCAGTTCCAATGAAACCTTTTAGAATGCCAAAATGTACTAAATGTAGCAACACGCGCATAATTTTGGCAGACAATACAAATGTGTTAATGATATAATCCTGCGTGCAATGATGACGAGCGCGTGTTGGGAGCCAAGCATTAATATGCCTGAGCAAAAATAAATTTGTTATTTTTGAATGGGGCCTGTCCATTATTTCTACTTTCCCTGGCTAATATTTAACAAATTATTGCACTGTTGTGTACCCAGTTGCTTTTTTCTTGATTCATACTTGAGCAAGACAGATGTGGTGCTTAGGAAAATTCATTCCTTTTAATTATGGGTGGCTCAGTTCCAGAAAATGATGAGAAATGGCAACATTTCTTGTTGCTTCTCATAATCGTGGACATTGTGTTTTCACCTATTGCAAGTGTAGATGGCCTTTTGTACTTGGTGAAGGAAAGATATTTTATTGTAAAGAAACTCAAAACAATTATGTTGTCAAGCCATTTTCACTCGTACGAGGTACGAAGACCAATGAAGACGCTTTTGTGTTGAAACCAGAAAATTTAAAAATTTATCTCCCCATGCACGCAGTTAAAAGCATCTGTATGTCAAAGTGGTGCATTATATGTGACACCAACATACCTTCCCCCCAAAACAATGTAAATGTTGTGATAATTTTTGATAAAGTATTTAGCTATTAGAATTAGGTACTGCATGCATGTAGAATTAATGATAATTATAATTATTCAAACAATTGATTGGCACATTTTTATTTTGATTGCATGTGTATTTGACCAATTTAGAATTAGTTAAATTAACCATTTTAAGTTCGTTGAAAATGGCAACCAATTAAGTATTGGTCAAAACAACCAAAATTTAATTGGTCATGTTAGACTGACCAATTTAAATTGGTTGCAACCAATAAAAATTGGTCATTTTAACCAATTTGTTTTTACTGTGAATAGATACGACATAGAGCAAGCAGACATTGACAAATTGACTGTGTTGGCTCGAGAGTACTATTGTGCAAATGCATTATTTCTCCCAACTTCTGTTAATTCCACTATCTGGACAACTGGGAATGTGGTACCCTTGCATGCTAAGCAAGTATATGACAAATACAAAAATGGCCTATTTACTGTTACAATAGAAGACAGAGAATCCAAACAGTTAGCTTTGCTAAGGCTCAAAGCAAACACCACTTATCAGAATAGATGGAAAGAGATTTTTCCGCATGAATATATCATGTTAATTTGGTTGCCCAGCCAAAGCCATAAACCATGTCCCCACAGTGAAAGTAAATGTGTATATATTCCACCAAGGGTTTTTAATGACAACAAATATTGTTAATGTGGCTTGGAAAACACTGATTGTGAGACATGCAGCCTGTGTAGTGACAATCTTATGACCCTTATTAGTGAAAGTGTTAAGCATGGTTATATTGTAAGAGGTTTAGTTTAGTTGCTGGTTTTGGTGCCAGAAGTAATCCAGTATTAGCCAGAGTTGTTGTTGACGTAGAAGACAAAACAAAAGAAGTAATTTGTATTTTGTAAAAATACTCAGCGGTTTCGCAGTTTAAACTTAATTTACTAAGCTTTTTAGCCTAATTTACAAAATAATCATTTATTGATCTTAACTGTTTAAGAATATCTGTTATATATTTTGTGAGAATAAAATTGTTAAAGCATCATTGTGTTTCCTTTCACTTATTTGCTTGGCTCCAATTAGTCAAGTTCAGTAAAGTATTATGCACTACTCAGCTAAAAACACAACAAGTTGCAGCAAGTCTGCTGACAAAATGTCTTAATATTATAAATGCAGTTTTGACGGCGTAACGAAACAATCAAGTAGCATCAAGTCTGATTTTCACAGGCTTGCTGGGAACCAGCTAAACGGAGAGTTATGAAGTAGAGAGTCATCTCGGAGAGTTTTGTCCAAACAACGCCCACTTTTTAAAAACAGCCACACCCAATTTCTTAACTCTCCTGATGTTTACCTCAATTAATATGAGAGAGTTATGTTTTTACGTAACTCTCTCTCATGAACATTATGAAGATGTTAGAGAATTATCATTTTTTATAACTCTCTGTGCTCACAATAAAGGAAGTGAAGAGTTTTGAGTTCAGTGTTCATTATTAGCATGACAAAAATACTTATTGCTTGAATACATTTATTGCATTAATTTCACTGCAGTATAATTAATTATTTTTCCAAAACAACAAAACGGTGGGAGAGTCAAATTGGCAAGTTTAAACACAAATAAAACTGTTGAGGAAGCGGAATTCCTGTAGAAAATACAAAGCGCAAAATTTTCGCTAAAAGTCCGGCAGGACTGGAATGTAATAATTGTCTTCATTGAGAATTATCATCTACAAGAACTGAATAAAGTGCTTTAATACTAATTGTGAGGTTGGTACATGCGATTTTGTCATGCTAATAATAAACAAAGTAATCATGCAATGTTGTTCGTACAATTAGGGATTAATAGTTTGAAAATTTTGCCAAATTAGACTTGGCTTGGTGGCCCTATAATTGCCTATAATTATACTAACACTTTACAGTGATAGTTGACAGCAGAAAACTTTAGCTTATACCGGTAAATAGACAGGCATTCGGTAGTTTTTGTTATTGTTTTAACTTTCAACAAAACTATTAAACAATCAGGTCGCCAAAACAATCAATATCTAATGCGCTGGAAATACAGATAAAAGATAGATAAAACCTTTCAAATCCTTGAAAAACCTGTCAGACCTACCTAGCATCAATCATGTTTACGTAATCATAAGCTAAAATCAGTGATAATCATAAGCAAAGGAGGGAACGCTTTGGCATTGGGTAATATACAGAAATAAATAATAATACAGTGATTAGGATGAATGTATTGTAGTGTAACTCTCCTAAATCATAACTCTCATTAGAGTTATGACAAAATTATAACTTGCAAACATTGGGAGAGTTAACAGATTGGGCGTGGTCGCTTCGAAAGGTGGGCGTTGTTTGGGCGTGGTTCGGACATGACTCTCCAAAATCATAACTCTCCATTTCATGACTCTCCATTAGTCATACCCGGCTTGCTGCAACTTGAGAAATTTATCAGACTTGCTGCAAGTTTGTCAGTAACTTGCATTAAGCTTGTTGATTTCATCAAGTCGTAGTAAGCTTGTGGCGTTTCTGGCTGTGTAGTAATATATATATGCATTACGTACTGCTGTATGTTGATAGATTGCGATTACATGCCAATATGTTTGAATAAAAGAGATTACAACACAACACCATTACCTTGAAAATTTTAATATATTGCCAGACCACACTTTAAAGTGCTTATGGCTATCTGCCTGCCTGCCTGCCTGCCTGCCTGCCTAGAGAGAGAGAGAGAGAGGGAGATAGATAGGGATAGGGATGGGGATGGATGGATGGATATATATATAGATAGATATATAGATATATATATATATATATAAATATAATGTGCTACACTGCATGAAAAGCTGCGTATTCCGATTAGAATACGGTTGATTATTGCTTTGAATATCACTAGTATTCTGACGTATTCAGTGTTATTCTGCTGAAAATATTGCCTGATTAGTGGTAATATTCTGGGTTGAATGCGTCGTAATAAGACACACCAAATATTCTTGCATCAGAATATCACCGAATATTGTCCACCTTGCGATAATTTAGAAATTGTTAGAATCCTTGCAATTTTTGCAATAATTATTGGATTGACTGTATGTAACATTACGAAGATGTTTGATTCTTTCAGTTGTTAGCCTGGCAAGTTCTTTAAATATAACATTCTAATGAAGTTTTAGCCAATGATTTTAAAGGGTTAGAAGATTTTTAGATCAAATTTGTACTAGAACTTTTACAAGTATTCAATTTAATGCCCTTTTAACAATCTTTCCTTTAGTGGCCTTAATAAAATAAAAATGGAAACGTTTTCGTTAATCATTTTTTGGAAAAACTGTGCAAGTGCGTCACATGCAGAACCCTCATGCAGTATACACTGCCCACATAACTCTGGATGTTTTTCTTACCACAATTTTAAATTTTTTGGGTTTCAAAGATGTTGAGACCTGTTTTTATACGTTGCACTTCAAAAATAGTTGAGATAATTTGCCTCATTATATACTTTTTGAATTGCATTCGGCGCGACTGAAGTGCGACGTATAGAAAACAGGTCTCATTTCGCATCAACTTCAGTACTATTTATATTAATTTTTCAGTCTGAACATGGGCACTAGAGGCCGTTAAGTGAAGCAGGCAGTACTTATATATTCGTGTTCACATACTCTAAAAAATCGATTTAATTAATTAATAAAAAGAAATTAATGAATTCAGATCACGAATGTATTAACATTGCTGGCCGAAGTTATATCCATCGATCATCTGCGGCGTATCGCGAAGAATAATTTTCTGCCATTAAATAGGCAGTGTATTCCTAAATGTATTGTGTTACGTTTCGTAATTATGTTCAACTGCGCATGCACAATAGTATTTATTTTCTGCTGATGAACACAATACCAAAGAGTAGAGACTGCAGAGGGGCCACTTCATTCAAAAAAGCGTAAGGTGCTGTTGCTATGATACGTCATGGGCGCCATGTTCCTAGCCAGTGCCCTAAACAGAAGCATTTTCCTCCGGTATTAGTAGCCATTTTTAATATTTCCGGGGGAACGAGCATGCAATATTCGTCATGGGCGCCATGTTCCTAGCCAGTGCCCTAAACAGAGGAAGTCACCCCCCGGAAATATTAAAAATGGACACTAATACCGGGGAAAAATGATTCTGTTTAGAGCACTGGCTAGGAACATGGCGCCCATGACGTATCATGACGACAGCACCTTACACTTTTTTGAATGAAGTGGCCCCTCTTTGAAGTCTTTACTCTTTGACAATACTAACCACACACAGTACAATTTTTAATTTTAAAAACCACAGTCTCTCAAAAATAGGACGCAACAGGATCAAAAAGCGGACCTTTCAAATAAATAAGATCTTCTATACCTTGCCGCATGGAGAAAAAATCAAGTCGTTGAAAATATTTACAGATAATTTAAACAATTTTACGACACCTTGTACAAAGTGTTCCAAAATATGATACTGTACAAATTAAGATCATTGTTCCTTAATCTATTAAACGCACGTGGTTGAGCACATGGTAATTTATTGAAATTACAGTTTGGCCCGAAAATCGGACTTTATAAATGCGTTTGGGATAGCGGTTACATTAGCCCGAAAACTACAGGTACAAAACTATACATGTTTATTTGAGCGGCAATTTCATTTTATGTTTCTATTGTACGTTTAGGCCCAACAAGTATATACTCCTGTTTGCTGGGAACACCTGCCGACACTTACCTTTAAGCAAAATGGCAATATATTTTTTCTTGGCTTATTGATAAAAATCATTGAAGTAATTGTAACATCCGTTATTATTCTTTTAAAAAGTTAACATACTAATAAAGAACAAATGACATTAGCCATCCGCCATCTTGATGTCAACTTTACGTGAATTTCCACATTAAACAAACTTGTTAATCGGTTATGCTAGTTGTGACGCTATAGACTTTGGGAATATCCAAGATGCCGGATAACTGGTGACTTTGTCCTTGTTTGACCTTCAATATAAAATTGTTATTGTAACAAAAGTTAATTGTCAAATTGAGTTACAACAAAAACTTGTTCGTCTGCAACTAACTAAACGTATCATATATTAACTTCTACTTTCAATTTTAGAATAATAGAAGTTATTTTTAATTCCAGAGGTAGATGTTTATGCACATACACGTGTGAGTTTAGATTACTTCTCAGATATTCAAATTATGGGGAGAACAAATTTTTTCAGAGACACGCTGTATGTAATTTATATCCAATATTTATGACCAGTCAATCCGGGTGTAGAATATATAGGGTATTGCAACCTACACACAGACGATGACCCCAAAATGTATACCGTTCAAATATAAATTACCATGACACTATTAAATTGATTTGACAGCCCTGAATATTTCGAACTAATATGAATCTAAGTATCTACTTTTAGACAAACTGTAGGACATAAAATAAACTGAATTCATAAAGAAATTATTAATTATTAACATGCTAATCAAGACTTATCAAATCAAAGGTAATCAGGTATTTTAAAGTAACCATACACACTAAAGCACCATTTATGCAACTAATTCAAAAAAGGTTGTACTTCGAAAATCGAAAATCTAAATTACAAAATACGAGACCAAAAAGCATCATGGTTTAACTTCATTACTTCCGGTTAACGTTGTATGGCTTATGAGGAGCAAATATTTAAGTACCAATATTTAGTCGTAATAGCACTGTCTTTGCTCTTAAACATTGTGTTATTTTTGAAACACATGTGTCTCATATTTTCGATTTTGTAATTTAGATTCTTGAAGGACAGCCTTCTTTGAATTAGCCGTGTGAAGTTCAGCAAGATTTAATCACATATTTCCAAAACCGGATAAACTGAACCACGGTAGAAAAGTGGTAGAAAAATGGTAAAAAAGTACTATGTCTACGTTTCTTAAGATACTTAGTTATACTGTATAATTATATAATGTGATCACCAAGGACAAATAAGCATGGTCAGTGCATGGAATCGGGCTTTCACGGCGCCAGTTTTTCAGATCTTACAGCGAAAGTGTTGGAAAATCCCTAATCTGTTTATCCGATTTTCATCGTGATTATATTAGTATATGCCATTCTTAATTTCCGTTATAATTTATATGTGTTAACCAAGGAGCACCATTGACGTGTTGTAAGAGGGCCTCCAAAAACAGGGTATTATACCAAGATTGTACAGTAGCTTTGTGAGCTTATCCGTCCCTGCTGATCACTGTGTTTTCGTTGTCGTAACTATTGAACTGTTTTATTCCGCTTAATCAAAATATAAATATTAATCTATCGATACCAGGCACGTGGCCTAGGGTTATCGCTATTATCGTTCTATCAGTTTTTATTGTTTTTTAATCTAAAATGCTGTCAACTACATCCTGTGCTGAGTAATTTATTGCTCGTCGCGCCCCTGGTCTTTGCCCAGTCGAGACAGGAGTTTGACTGCTAATACGCTCTTCTCGGGTGGTAAGAACAAGATTTTTCCCCGACATATTGTTCTTGGCTGAACGTGATTCAGTTGGCTTAGGTTGAGCTGGCTTAAGTGCCCATTCAGGAGCATTATTTGGGGCTCGCTTATAGGACAATCCAATTTTTGTCCGTTTGGTTGTTTGTGACATGTGGGGCTTTTTCTTTGCCTTTGCCCTACTGTCTAACAGGCAAAAGAATTTGCTGACGGTTTCCGATCGCCAGTTTAACTTTAAGTGGCACCATCCTCCGTTTTCAGCATCTTCGTCTTCTGACATATACTCGACTTTTAGCACTCTACCAAACCTTTCCCGTTCTTCATCAGTTGCTTCCTTAATTCGCCTGTCCAACAACTGTTTAGAAAAAAAAAGGTTTAGATCTTGATTTATTTCCAGCCCCTAGCCTGGCACAGCATATCAATCTCGCTTTCAATTGTTTTCAAAGACGGAGGCCAAGCTACTGTTCCAGTCTTATATACAGTTAACTTAAAGTACTTGCTTGAAAAGTAATGGTCGTTTACTAGTAAGTAGCAATTTACTAATTAAATAGATGAAAAGAATATCACTTCTACCCTTTCCCTTCTACTTCGCATGCGCATTCTTCGTCTCTTTCTTGGGGTGTTTGGATTATGCGCCATTTTCTTTTTCGACTCAAAGTGAATTTTCACAGCATCTGACGAAAACACACAAAAAATGACATAAAATGCGTAGAAATTACTAATAAGAAATTTACCCATGAGGTAAAAAAAAAAATTTTGTTACTAAATAGAATTATGTACCATATAAATATTACCACAACTATAACCATATTTACTTACTATATAATACACAGTCTGTGTGCATTCCTATGATAGTTATATATTTTCATGCTTATACATGCAATCTGTGTGCATTCAGACGTAACATCAGGACACGATCCAGATTGCTACTATTGTATGTTTAGTTATATAGCTATTTTCATGCCAGGATATACCAAAGCATTCGCAAATGTAAATAAGTTAAGTTCACGTTATACAATAGAAAATCTGTGTGCATCAGACGTAACATCAGGAGACGTAACATCAGGAGACGTAACATCAGGACACGATCCAGATTGCTACTATTGTATGTTTAGTTATATATTTTCATGCCAGGATATACCAAAGCATTCGCAAATGTAAATAAGTTAAGTTTACGTTATACAATAGACAATCTGTGAGCATTCAGACGTAACATCAGGACACGATCCAGATTGCTACTATTGTATGTTTAGTTGTATATTTTCATGCCAGGATATACCAAAGCATTCGCAAATGTAAATAAGTTTACGTTATACAATAGACAATCTGTGTGCATTCAGACGTAACATCAGGACACGACCAGATTGCTACTATTGTATGTTTAGTTATATAGCTATTTTCATGCCAGGATATACCAAAGCATTTGCAAATGTAAATAAGTTAAGTTCACGTTATACAATAGACAATCTGTGTGCATTCAGATGTAACATCAGGACACGATCCAGATTGCTACTATTGTATGTTTAGTTATATATTTTCATGCCAGGATATACCAAAGCATTCGCAAATGTAAATAAGTTAAGTTTACGTTATACAATAGACAATCTGTGTGCATTCAGACGTAACATCAGGACACGAGCCAGATTGCTACTATTGTATGTTTAGTTATATAGCTATTTTCATGCGAGGATATACTCAAGCATTCGCAAATGTAAATAAGTTAAGTTTACGTTATACAATAGACAATCTGTGTGCATTCAGACGTAACATCAGGACACGACCAGATTGCTACCATTGTATGTTTCGTTATATAACTATTTTCATGCCAGGATATACCAAAGCATTCGCAAATGTAAATAAGTTAAGTTCACGTTATACAATAGACAATCTGTGAGCATTCAGAGGTAACATCAGGACACGACCAGATTGCTACTATTGTATGTTTAGTTATATAGCTTTTTTCATGCCAGGATATACCAAAGCATTCGCAAATGTAAATAAGTTAAGTTCACGTTATACAATAGACAATCTGTGAGCATTCAGAGGTAACATCAGGACACGACCAGATTGCTACTATTGTATGTTTAGTTATATAGCTTTTTTCATGCCAGGATATACCAAAGCATTCGCAAATGTAAATAAGTTAAGTTTACGTTATACAATAGACAATCTGTGTGCATTCAGACGTAACATCAGGACACGATCCAGATTGCTACTATTGTATGTTTAGTTATATATTTTCATGCCAGGATATACCAAAGCATTCGCAAATGTGAATAAGTTAAGTTTACATTATACAATAGACAATCTGTGAGCATTCAGACGTAACATCAGGACACGATCCAGATTGCTACTATTGTATGTTTAGTTATATATTTTCATGCCAGGATATACCAAAGCATTCGCAAATGTAAATAAGTTAAGTTTGCGTTATACAATAGACAATCTGTGTGCATTCAGACGTAACATCAGGACACGAGCCAGATTGCTACTATTGTATGTTTAGTTATATAGCTATTTTCATGCGAGGATATACTCAAGCAATCGCAAATGTAAATAAGTTAAGTTTACGTTATACAATAGACAATCTGTGTGCATTCAGACGTAACATCAGGACACGAGCCAGATTGCTACTATTGTATGTTTAGTTATATAGCTTTTTTCATGCCAGGATATACCAAAGCATTCGCAAATGTAAATAAGTTAAGTTTACGTTATACAATAGACAATCTGTGTGCATTCAGACGTAACATCAGGACACGACCAGATTGCTACTATTGTATCTTTAGTTATATAGCTTTTTTCATGCCAGGATATACCAAAGCATTCGCAAATGTAAATAAGTTAAGTTTACGTTATACAATAGACAATCTGTGTGCATTCAGACGTAACATCAGGACACGAGCCAGATTGCTACTATTGTATGTTTAGTTATATAGCTATTTTCATGCGAGGATATACTCAAGCAATCGCAAATGTAAATAAGTTAAGTTTACGTTATACAATAGACAATCTGTGTGCATTCAGACGTAACATCAGGACACGAGCCAGATTGCTACTATTGTATGTTTAGTTGTATAGCTATTTTCATGCGAGGATATACTCAAGCAATCGCAAATGTAAATAAGTTAAGTTTACGTTATACAATAGACAATCTGTGTGCATTCAGACGTAACATCAGGACACGAGCCAGATTGCTACTATTGTATGTTTAGTTATATAGCTATTTTCATGCGAGGATATACTCAAGCATTCGCAAATGTAAATAAGTTAAGTTTACGTTATACAATAGACAATCTGTGTGCATTCAGACGTAACATCAGGACACGAGCCAGATTGCTACTATTGTATGTTTAGTTGTATAGCTATTTTCATGAGAGGATATACTCAAGCAATCGCAAATGTAAATAAGTTAAGTTTACGTTATACAATAGACAATCTGTGTGCATTCAGACGTAACATCAGGACACGATCCAGATTGCTACTATTGTATGTTTAGTTATATATTTTCATGCCAGGATATACCAAAGCATTCGCAAATGTGAATAAGTTAAGTTTACATTATACAATAGACAATCTGTGAGCATTCAGACTTAACATCAGGACACGATCCAGATTGCTACTATTGTATGTTTAGTTATATATTTTCATGCCAGGATATACCAAAGCATTCGCAAATGTAAATAAGTTAAGTTTACTTATACAATAGACAATCTGTGTGCATTCAGACGTAACATCAGGACACGAGCCAGATTGCTACTATTGTATGTTTAGTTATATAGCTATTTTCATGCGAGGATATACTCAAGCAATCGCAAATGTAAATAAGTTAAGTTTACGTTATACAATAGACAATCTGTGTGCATTCAGACGTAACATCAGGACACGAGCCAGATTGCTACTATTGTATGTTTAGTTGTATAGCTATTTTCATGAGAGGATATACTCAAGCAATCGCAAATGTAAATAAGTTAAGTTTACGTTATACAATAGACAATCTGTGTGCATTCAGACGTAACATCAGGACACGATCCAGATTGCTACTATTGTATGTTTAGTTATATATTTTCATGCCAGGATATACCAAAGCATTCGCAAATGTAAATAAGTTAAGTTTACATTATACAATAGACAATCTGTGAGCATTCAGACGTAACATCAGGACACGATCCAGATTGCTACTATTGTATGTTTAGTTATATATTTTCATGCCAGGATATACCAAAGCATTCGCAAATGTAAATAAGTTAAGTTTACGTTATACAATAGACAATCTGTGTGCATTCAGATGTAACATCAGGACACGAGCCAGATTGCTACTATTGTATGTTTAGTTATATAGCTATTTTCATGCGAGGATATACTCAAGCAATCGCAAATGTAAATAAGTTAAGTTTATGTTATACAATAGACAATCTGTGTGCATTCAGACGTAACATCAGGAAACGACCAGATTGCTACTATTGTATGTTTAGTTATATAGCTTTTTTCATGCCAGGATATACCAAAGCATTCGCAAATGTAAATAAGTTAAGTTTACGTTATACAATAGACAATCTGTGTGCATTCAGACGTAACATCAGGACACGACCAGATTGCTACTATTGTATGTTTCGTTATATAGCTATTTTCATGCCAGGATATACCAAAGCATTCGCAAATGTAAATAAGTTAAGTTTACGTTATACAATAGACAATCTGTGTGCATTCAGACGTAACATCAGGACACGACCAGATTGCTACTATTGTATCTTTAGTTATATAGCTTTTTTCATGCCAGGATATACCAAAGCATTCGCAAATGTAAATAAGTTAAGTTTACGTTATACAATAGACAATCTGTGTGCATTCAGACGTAACATCAGGACACGAGCCAGATTGCTACTATTGTATGTTTAGTTATATAGCTATTTTCATGCGAGGATATACTCAAGCAATCGCAAATGTAAATAAGTTAAGTTTACGTTATACAATAGACAATCTGTGTGCATTCAGACGTAACATCAGGACACGAGCCAGATTGCTACTATTGTATGTTTAGTTGTATAGCTATTTTCATGCGAGGATATACTCAAGCAATCGCAAATGTAAATAAGTTAAGTTTACGTTATACAATAGACAATCTGTGTGCATTCAGACGTAACATCAGGACACGAGCCAGATTGCTACTATTGTATGTTTAGTTATATAGCTATTTTCATGCGAGGATATACTCAAGCATTCGCAAATGTAAATAAGTTAAGTTTACGTTATACAATAGACAATCTGTGTGCATTCAGACGTAACATCAGGACACGATCCAGATTGCTACTATTGTATGTTTAGTTATATATTTTCATGCCAGGATATACCAAAGCATTCGCAAATGTGAATAAGTTAAGTTTACATTATACAATAGACAATCTGTGAGCATTCAGACTTAACATCAGGACACGATCCAGATTGCTACTATTGTATGTTTAGTTATATATTTTCATGCCAGGATATACCAAAGCATTCGCAAATGTAAATAAGTTAAGTTTACGTTATACAATAGACAATCTGTGTGCATTCAGACGTAACATCAGGACACGAGCCAGATTGCTACTATTGTATGTTTAGTTATATAGCTATTTTCATGCGAGGATATACTCAAGCAATCGCAAATGTAAATAAGTTAAGTTTACGTTATACAATAGACAATCTGTGTGCATTCAGACGTAACATCAGGACACGAGCCAGATTGCTACTATTGTATGTTTAGTTGTATAGCTATTTTCATGAGAGGATATACTCAAGCAATCGCAAATGTAAATAAGTTAAGTTTACGTTATACAATAGACAATCTGTGTGCATTCAGACGTAACATCAGGACACGACCAGATTGCTACCATTGTATGTTTCGTTATATAGCTATTTTCATGCCAGGATATACCAAAGCATTTGCAAATGTAAATAAGTTAAGTTCACGTTATACAATAGACAATCTGTGTGCATTCAGACGTAACATCAGGACACGATCCAGATTGCTACTATTGTATGTTTAGTTATATATTTTCATGCCAGGATATACCAAAGCATTCGCAAATGTAAATAAGTTAAGTTTACATTATACAATAGACAATCTGTGAGCATTCAGACGTAACATCAGGACACGATCCAGATTGCTACTATTGTATGTTTAGTTATATATTTTCATGCCAGGATATACCAAAGCATTCGCAAATGTAAATAAGTTAAGTTTACGTTATACAATAGACAATCTGTGTGCATTCAGATGTAACATCAGGACACGAGCCAGATTGCTACTATTGTATGTTTAGTTATATAGCTATTTTCATGCGAGGATATACTCAAGCAATCGCAAATGTAAATAAGTTAAGTTTACGTTATACAATAGACAATCTGTGTGCATTCAGACGTAACATCAGGACACGAGCCAGATTGCTACTATTGTATGTTTAGTTGTATAGCTATTTTCATGAGAGGATATACTCAAGCAATCGCAAATGTAAATAAGTTAAGTTTACGTTATACAATAGACAATCTGTGTGCATTCAGACGTAACATCAGGACACGACCAGATTGCTACCATTGTATGTTTCGTTATATAGCTATTTTCATGCCAGGATATACCAAAGCATTTGCAAATGTAAATAAGTTAAGTTCACGTTATACAATAGACAATCTGTGTGCATTCAGACGTAACATCAGGACACGATCCAGATTGCTACTATTGTATGTTTAGTTATATATTTTCATGCCAGGATATACCAAAGCATTCGCAAATGTAAATAAGTTAAGTTTACGTTATACAATAGACAATCTGTGTGCATTCAGATGTAACATCAGGACACGAGCCAGATTGCTACTATTGTATGTTTAGTTATATAGCTATTTTCATGCGAGGATATACTCAAGCAATCGCAAATGTAAATAAGTTAAGTTTATGTTATACAATAGACAATCTGTGTGCATTCAGACGTAACATCAGGAAACGACCAGATTGCTACTATTGTATGTTTAGTTATATAGCTTTTTTCATGCCAGGATATACCAAAGCATTCGCAAATGTAAATAAGTTAAGTTTACGTTATACAATAGACAATCTGTGTGCATTCAGACGTAACATCAGGACACGACCAGATTGCTACTATTGTATGTTTCGTTATATAGCTATTTTCATGCCAGGATATACCAAAGCATTCGCAAATGTAAATAAGTTAAGTTTACGTTATACAATAGACAATCTGTTTGCATTCAGACGTGAAATCAGGACACGATCCAGATTGCTACTATTGTATGTTTAGTTACATATTTTTCAAGCACTCGTAAATGTAAATAAGTTAAATTTACGTTATACAAAAGACAATCGCATCTATCAAAAAGCGGCACACAAGGTAATGGTTGGAGGAAGAGACCTTGCTAGCCTGCAGTGTTTTGAGTCAGATTTATTTTTTGGCAGGAAATTATATTAAAGTCGAAGAAGAAAGACAATATGCTACTCATTGGCAAGATGCTTTGTTATTTCCGTTTTATGGTAATAAGCCCAAACCAGCTAATTTTGATATGATGTGTTTTCCCGACGGAAAATCGAGATGGCACATTTGGCGCGCTTGCAGGCGAGCGAAACCGTCTCTCCTTCAAATATTATAGATAGAAGGACTTACATTGATCCAAGACTGAGTAAATATATATATTAAGATAACATATATTATAAGAGAACGTATTATAAGATAACATTAATTAGATTATATCATAACATAATCTATCTTAACATTATCTAACATTAATCATACTTATCTGCGAATAATTTCTGACCTTTCACCTCCGCATATGATATATCAGTCCCCTTTGTCTTTTCAGCTAGGTAAACTTCCTTAGCAATATTTTTAATATTTGCTACATTATTCGGTGAATCCGCTCTTAAAAATCAAATTAAAGGCTTTTAGTGTATATGCAGGACACAAGTATATTATCAATTCCTATTGGACACATTTGATCATGATAAAACAGCTAATTACAAGTAATTGCATGGCATTCAGGTTGATTATTCTTTACATTATCCGAACGGCGAGACAGGTTTTGTGAAAGCACCGAGGTGTGCAGCGCCAAGCGACTCTCACGAAACGCCTCGATTCGTCAGGGTAATTTAAACACTAATGAACTTGAATGCCTTTCTATTACTTTGCAATGTCATAGTTACCGAGAATAAAGTGCCTTAATTCATTAATGAAGTAAGTTGAAAAGAAAAGACCGGCTTTGTTTTTTTAAAATCGGCATACAAGATTAGCCATAAATATGAGATAGAATTAGTATCTATAATCACCCTTGCTATGATTAGTAACTAATCACACCTGTGTTTTAGTAATGAGGTATATAAGTCAGTAATCGCAACAGGTGAAACAAATGATTTTGAGATAGCTGTGATATTATGAAAATAAAGGATCGAGGAATACTAACATCCTATTAAATGTCTAGTCAAATCAAGCGGAATCTATATGTAATTCAATAAGACCTTTCATTGACATCAAATAGATCGTTCCCCTCTGCATCTTCCTTTTGCTTAACGACAGATCTAACGGTGCTCTGCAAAATTCAATGGAGGGAAATTCATCAGTCAGGAAATTCGTGTTCGTTTATGCATGTGACTTCTTTACTCTGTTAGCTTATACTCTGATTTGCTTACTCTGTTAATTGAGTTAAAGAATATCTTGAGTGATATTAAGTATTTATTTGTCATTTGTGAGCAGGCGCTGCGCATTCAGAACTCGATATTCAAATGAGTATAACTTCAAAGTCAAAGAAAGTCAAGCTGAATATTTCAAGGGCAATGTCGATCTATGTTAGACCACCTATCATATATAGGCCGCTCAGAGACAATCGATATGCCAACATACGAAGTATTTAATTACTGTATGAACAGTTTTTCTTTCGACGATATAATTATGGTGCCATAAAGATTGTTGAATATTTACCTTTACATCTGTTGATATTTTCCGTTTGCAGTTTTTTCCTTTCACTGGTCGACTACGACCTGCAAGCAATTCCACTTTTGCGGAGAGCATCTCTAACGATTTTCGGATTTTGTCATTCTCTTGCTTTTGCTCATCTAGTCTCTGTTAGAGTAACATATAAGAATAAAAAATATAAAAATGCATTTCCTTTCTGCTGGTACCTTGTTGGTTGCCACTTGCTGTTCAAGAATCCCTTGAAGAATTGCCGAAAGATCATCAGAGCCTGTTTCTGAATCTTCGTATACAATTTGCTCATTGTCACTATCATCGATTTGGTCAAATTCATTTGAATCGTTTATGTCTGACATTTCTACCACTGCATGTAAAGGTGAAAAGCATGGAAAAATAGCACATGCGACAACACAGGACAATATGGTTTGACTGTGCACTTTGCCTTTGGCCAGTGTTGTTTGACTGGTCAAAACAAAACAGCGGTTGCTTTTTTCTCTGCGCGCAATCCATCACCAGTTAGGCGGACGGATATTGTAATAAATAAGCTATCATGCATCACTCAGCAAGGTAATGAACATGCATAATATTTAGATCGATGCTGGTCTTGAAACACCCGTATTGCCTGAACGGGTAAGATATCCGTATAGCGAATCATAAAATGATTCGTGGTTATTTATTTCCAGGCCAATTTAATTTGGCCATTGCTGCTTTTTGTACTTGCAAGCAGATAACAGATAACTAATTAGAATACAGGAACCTTGTTGTTAATTGTATGGCGCCTTGCCCTTAGTCTTTCCTATTCCAAACAACAAACAATATGCCTATTATAGAAAAACATGGCAATTTTTTTACACAACAGAAGGTCTTTTCACACTTCAAATTCATCTCTTATGATGATTGTTGAGCAACAGTACACTTCGATTTCTCCCAGCAAATTTGTTTTAATTAAGCAAATGCATATCGATCTTTATAGAAGAAATATGAAGTGAATAAGTGAATATGGACACAAAACTGTTGCGTCCTTTTTCACCTTGGTTGAGGCATGCAGTATATGGATTAAATCTCACTTGTATCAACTATTTGCACCATGTAATTACAATCTACATGTAATTATATTATGTCACATGTAGTTAAGTTTTTACCTTTTCATAACAGGTATAAATTTCCAAGTATCAATTGTTTCAGTAGCGGCGCCAGCGCGATAAGTGAGGGGGACATATTCATATATTCGTGTTCTGCACAATTAATTTCTTTTGAAGTCGATTCGATTTCAAAAGAAATTAATTGTGCAGAACACGAATATATGAATATGTCCCCCTCACTTATCGCGCTGGCGCCGCTACTGAATTGTTTTCCGGTTGTGTTGTACAACTAGAAGCTCGAACATTTACCTTTGGATATAATGTAAACAAGAAAGACATAATAGATTTAGCAAGTTTTGTAAGGCCTATTTCTCTGGCATTAGGGTACTACATTACTTGTGGTTCGAAGTTGTATAATAATACATATGCCTCAGCTTGCCGAAAGCTTGCTAAGTCTTTGTGTCTTTCTTTTAAACTTTGCTTGTTTCATATTCACTATTGAAACTTTGAAAAATGCAATAAAAAATCAATTAAAATCTAGATATAGGCTTATAGCCTTCTTTACACTGATACGCGTATTTGGAATAAAATTGAATATAATTTTAAAATTGAAAGAACAAACTTAATCTGTTTCAAGGATAACGTGCACTTCAAGGCATCTAGGCAAGCTGTTTTCAGACACAAATAATTTCCTAAATAACTTTTCGTCCATCCAATTTTTAATCGCGTAATTAAATTAAGAGACTCGTTGCTTCTAATTGTTTCGATTGATTGACTTTTATTGCGGTACAGTGTCACTGAACTTTGAACTCGAAGTAGAAACTGTACATTGCTATATTGTTCGTATTGATGGGGAAAAATAGATCGAAAAAGTTTTGCTCGCATTGCCATCAAACTGTTAGTCATTCCACATTTCGTCAACACAGAAACCGCTTTTACAGCACTCGAGAGAACAAATGGCGAATGGTCGATTGTGATGCCTACGATATTTATGAAGATAATTAGCAATTTCGTCTTTATATATATACATGTGGTTTACTCAAATTAGTTACCTTTATACTGTAATAGCTACAGTAGCTAGCAATTATAATGGTCTCTATTTATAAAATATTTCTGTTAAGGCAAGGGCTCTGTGAAATTTCCAAGTTCTCCTATGTCAGCCTTTTCTGGGGACGAGGGACCTGAACCGCCACCAATGCATGGTTTTGTAATGGACGACTATATGGAGACTCAGTTCCAACAAAATTTGGAACAGAGAGAAAATGTATCTCAAACAATTTCCGAAAGTATCTCCAACGACACATTTGCTTCAAGTAGCGAGGATGATGCTGATGATCCAGATAACAGTGAATTTGATAGTGACTAGTTGACAAATGAAATGGAGGAAGTTTGGGAGGACGAAGATTGCGATGACATCATCTCAATAACCCAACAAAATGAAGCAGAACCTGAAAACCTACCGATCATCAGTTCAGTTGTTCGAGCAGTTTCTCTATTCCTCCTGCTTTGGCAAGCTTGCTATTCTATACAAGGATCTGCATTATCAGTATTACTGAAATTTTTTAAAAAGTTATTTTCAGTGCTTGCGAATTTGAGTGAATTGCAAGTGTTAAATTCAATAGCAAAGGCATTTCCTACAAGCTTGCCAACTCTTAAAGCTTTACTGGGATTGAAATGTAACGATTTTGACATTTATTCGGAATGCGCAAAATGTTCCGCTATTTACAAAAAGGAACATTGCACGAAAACTTTGCCAGACGGTCGTGTTGTTAGCAAAACCTGTTCGAATGTTTCGTGGCCGAATCACCCTCATTTAGAGAAACGAACACCCTGTGGCGAAATGTTGATGAAGAAAATAAGAGGGAAATCAGGAAATATTTTTTGGTATCCTAAGAAGGTTTATGTCTACCAAAGCATCATGGCATCATTACGAAAGTTTATAAACAAGGATAATTTTATCGAAAACTGTAATGAATGGAGAAAAAGGGTCAGATCGGAAACAGCATCTCATATGACAGATATTCATGACGGAGAAATATGGAAGGCATTTCAAACATACGAGGACAAACCACCCCCAAAGGACCCAAACAACATGGCGTTAACCCTGAACGTTGACTGGTTTAATCCATACAAACATACGCCAGGATCCGTTGGAGCAATATATTGCGTTTTTGCAAACTTGCCAAGAAGTGAACGGTACAAAAGAGAAAATGTGATGCTCGTTGGTCTAGTAAAAGGAGAGCCTAAGCATGACATGAATTCTGTTCTGAAACCGGCCGTCAACGAACTTTTAACATTGTGGATTGGAAGTTGGTTCTCCCAGGGCATACGAAAAATCTTTGTACGAGTAGCTTTACTTTGCGTAGCTTGCGATGTTCTCCTGCTGCACGAAAAGTTGCGGGATTTATGGCACATAATGCTACACGTGGGTGTTCACGGTGCTTGAAAACGTTTCCAGTATCAAAATTTGGCGAAAAACCAGATTTTTAAGGATTTGACCCCGAATCCTGGACAAAACGAGATGCTAGCACTCATCGAAAATGCGCGTTCGATACTCTCGAAGCAACATCGTCCAGTAGGCGCCAGCAACTTGAGAGCAAGTTTGGAGCGCGATACACAGAACTGCTACGTTTACCGTATTACGACTGTGTAACATTTGTTGTCGTGGATCCTATGCATAACTTGCTGCTCGGGACAGCAAAACACATGTTTCACAAATGGATTGAAGATGGTCTGTTAAAACAACCGGACCTTAAGAAGATACAAGAACATGTTGACGAACTCGTGGTTCCTAATGATGTCGGACGAATACCCAACAAAATAGAGGCAGGCTGTTCTGGAATGACTGCAGACCAGTGGAAAAATTGGACACTCGTTTTTTCACCATACATTTTGTCAAGTATTTTAGCAAAAGAGCATTACGATTGTTGGATGCTATTTGTGAATGCCTGCAGGATTATTTGCGGAAGAACAATTTCGCGTAGTCAACTAAAAGAAGCTGACAACACACTGCTTCAGTTTTGTAGAAAAGCTGAAGTTTTGTACGGGAAACAATTTGTAACGCCAAACATGCATTTGCATTGCCATCTTGCTGAATGCATCAAGGATTTTGGGCCCGTCTATGCATTTTGGTGCTTCTCATTCGAAAGATATAATGGTATTCTTGGTAGTTATCGACATAACAACAGAGCTCTTCCAATACAAATGATGCGAAAATTTCTTGAAGAAGACGCCCTTTCAGCAGCAATAGACGCTTCTGAATCTCCGCTTTTTAAGGAGCACTTTGCAAATTTAATAATCCGTGAAACGGATGGTCTATCAGGAACGCTGCGGCAAATTTATAACGGTTCTGCTTTACTACGGAATAATTTGTGTAACATTAATCCTGAATTGGTTTCGTGGAGAGAAGATGTCGCTACGCAGCATCCTTTTCCCCCGTTTAAGACCCGAATGTTGGAAGAGCTTGATCACGAGGACCTTAAATTAATGTACAGTTCGCTTCTTCGGGGAAGTAAAGAAGTCAAGGACATTTTTGTGCCTCAAGCCTACTTACAGTTTGAGAGAATTGAAATCTACGGTGAAATATACGATTCGAGACGTTGTCCGTCCCCAAGAGCGAATCATGTTTTAGCGCACTGGTTTTTTGAGAACAATATCAGTCTCAACGGTGAGATTTACGGCCGGGAATTGTAGAATACTTCATGAAGCAAACTGTTGAGGTGCATCGAGTCAGTGGTGATACAATTCTTGAAACGTATATTCTGGCTTGTGTTTCCTGGTTTAAGTCCCACGAGAAAAGAAATTACTTCACATCGCCTCTTGAAGCATGGTATCAAAGCGATTTCGAAGATAGTGGTCCAACTTCATTTCTACCTGTCGATCGGATATGGGGTCGGTTTTGTCCAATAAAAGGCAAAGTTCCTATTGTAGGAACTCAAAATGAGAATGTCTTGGTCGTTAACCTATTGCATCAAAACTGGGTTGCACAATAGTTGTTACATGGCTTGTTTGTTATATCTTTGGTAAAAAGTAATAAACTCTTGGATGATATTTGGTTGAATATTTAACCAATTTCTGCTTTACGGAGCTAGCACAGGCATGCTATGGTTAAGCCCGGTTAATATTTGTTCATTATTATTATTATTCGGAAGTATTCGGAAAATGACAAATGAGAGACATTAATTTTCTGCTAAAATTTCTCTCGCTCTGACTTAGTGACTCGGGAAGAGAAACCTACATTATATGTACAAGCGCTGAAAGCTATTTCTATTATCATTATTATTTTGTACACAAATACTGTAGGTCTTTCTTTACTGTGTTCTAAAGCATGTATGTCTTGTGGTGTTTAGTAATTAGAATGTAATTATAGTAAAAATGGTATCTTCTGGAGTTTTCTTGGCTAACTTTTTTTCAAAGAGTACAGTGTAGATAAATTGATAAGTAAACCATTAAAATATTTTAAATAAAAACTGCCGTTATATACATTGTGTTTTATAAAAAAAATCATTGTCTGCGAAAACATGGCCGGTCAAGAAACTCAAGAACTTCAAAACGTTTACAATATGCTACGATCGATTTTATTTTGAGAAGCTTTAATTCACTGTGCATGAATCTTTTAAAAATTTACTTGCAACAAATATACGTGGGTCATGTTTCCTGGTTGGACTATGAGAAAATGTAGCCATAGCTATATACCGAATCCTGTTTAGTAATGTTTCTCCTATCATCTAGTTAACCATATGTATGCAAATTAACGAGGTTGTTATAAATAGGATCAAACTTCGACCATCAAGCTTCATATATAAACCTGCGTGTAAAGAAATAAATATGCCCAGCCAAGTAATTTAAGCGCTTTTAGATTTTGCGTAGATCAGTTTTTGCGCGCAATTTCAGATTTCGTTTTCATACGATTCTATTACATTTACAATATTTGGCTGTAGAGCTCTGTAGAACTAAGAAATTAACATTCTGCCCTCATAAAATGTGTTAATTTTTTGATGACATACATATCCGTATTGTAAGGCTCAGTATTAACAAGGATATCGGCACTTTTAAGTGTTGATGATTATGTGGTTTCCGTTGACACGCGGGGACCTCCTGTAGGAAGGCGCTATACAGGGATTGTGCAAATCTCTTAAACAATTAAACCAAGCAATGGAAGCGCTAGAAGAAAGCCACCGAAAGAAACCCCGCTCCCTAAAAGTTCGTAGAGATAATACCGCGCGTAGACGGGCAAGAAAAAAAGAAGAAAAAAGATCAGAGAGAGAAAACGTGGGCAATTCAAACATGCCCATAGGTTTTGACACTGCGGCGAATACGCATTGTGATGATGAAGGCGTAGAAAATGTTATGATGCAGCGCAAAATTGACGAATTAGAAGCCGAGAAATCGCGACTACATAAACATGCAGTGTATTTCCATTATCGCTGGAAAAAGAGTGAAAAGCAATTGAATGGTGACACACGAAGTCTTACTTCCCTTGATCGGAGTCACCTGCGTTTTGACAATAAAGTTGGCGAAGGCACATTTGGCACATGTTATCAAGCTAAATACGGTTCAAATACTGTGGCAGTCAAGGAAATAAAAGCAGAAACACTTACTGCAGACATTTCAAGAGAAGCAGCAATACTAAATTGTCTTCGGCATCCAAATCTCCCAATACTTTTCGGTGTGTGCTTCGACAAAAGTCCATTCCTAATTGTCACAACATTTCATGGTATCGAGGGAAATGATTCATCAACAACTATGCATAATGCATTGTGCAACGGTTTAGTGAGTTCACACATTCGTCCTCATTGGCTGGCTATCTTACATTGCATAGCTACTGCAATTCAGTACATCCACGTTAATGATATTTTGCACAACGACATCAAATCTAATAATATAGTCGTCGAAAAATGTAATGAGGGACTTAGCGCCGTGTTAGTCGACTTTGGAAAGTCAACGGAAGTAAGCAAAAGTAAAACGTATCCTGAGTTTGACGAAGAAACTAAAAAAAAATACGAGGCAAAATTTCCGTATTTGGCACCGGAATTAAAGAACAGGAAAGGGACACAGACGAAAAGTTCCGACATTTACCCATTTGGATACCTGATGAAATTAAGTCAGCCATACTCTCAGTAACAGAGATTTATCTCCGCTGTACCACCAGTTCAAGAACACTTGTCCCAAAGATCGACCAGCAATTGATGAAATAAAAGAAAAGCTCGGCGAGATGATAAAGGGATAAAGTAAATGAAATATATAATTGTTGTTCTAAAACAGACCACTTATTACATCCTAAAACTGACATCTGCATGCATATAAAGCTTTACGTTAGATGATTACAGAAGTTACATCTAATTATCATCTAATTATCATCTACTAATGATAACGCATTCCAAAATGCTCAATACGCTATAAATAAAATGATATGGATCCAACACAACACGACTTTAATGCCTTAATTTGTTAAAGGATATTTCCAATAGATTTCATGATCAAGCGAAGCCGCAACTCGAATATTTAATGCAGGGGTATTCATACATTTGTGTTCTGCATGTCCTACGAATTTCTTTTAAAACAATGACTTTCAAAACTGAAATTAGCAAAACTGAAATTAGCAAAACTGAAATTAGCAAAACAGAACACGGATATATGGTTATGCACCACTCAAAATTTAAACTCTGGTTGCGGCCCTGATTTAACAGACAGAGAATTATAATTACAGTTAAATTAAAGAACATGTTCTATTCCATTTTCTCCCAGTAAAACTGGCTCGTGTTTTCATGCTTCTTAACAAGACAGCTGCTAAGGCATTTAAACTGGGCTGAAAATTAATGCACTTGCAGCTTGGTAGGGGGATGGGGCAGGGATGATGAGGGGGGGGGGGTAGCAGTTAGGAAGGTAACTTTTTCAAAATTAGAGGATGTATTCAGAGTAATTTACTCTCCTGACAAATATTTTCGCATAGTTTGTGAACAATTTCACAGTTTCAGTACTGCCCTAATATTTTCCGTATGTTTTCTCGTTTACTTGGCAAGAGTCAATCCAGACTTATGGCTATGTTATTATACACCATGTGTATTATTCCCTTTTTCTTATTTTATTAAAATTTGTGCAACATACTGTTGATATAGCCTCGTTATGTTACAGGCATGAAAACTGTGAATCTGAGTTAAAATATATCCTGCCGGTGTATTGTCATCTTATTTTTCTGCCAATTTAAACTTGATAATAATAGCTAGCCAGTACTCCACTCGCGCAATTTTCGCACCCAAATTTACATAGATATAGATATATCGAGCAAATATACTCCAGCAAAAAAGTGGGTATTTAAAATGATTTATAAATTGGCTATTACGTCAGCGGGCCAAAATGTTTTTTAGCCCGCTGATTTGTTTGTTTTATTATGATTATGTATTAAATTGTGTACAAAACTCGATGTGAGCTCTGCTAAAATTATTCCTGCTAAACATAGCTTTTACAAGAATATTCCTAGGGGAATATGCCAAGAATATCACCCATATCATAAGACGTATTCGCACATGAAATACTACAAGAAATCTGACAGTATTCATAACCATATTTTCACCCCGAATACGGTCGGAAAATGGGGTTTATTCCGATTAGTATTCCGGAAAGAATATGACGGAATACGCGTCTTTTCATGCAGTGTAGTTTTGGTTAGCGAAATACAAAAGAGTGCTCAATGACATATAGACAGAGCGAAATGTATAATTGTGCAAAATACCTCAAAAACTTACCACTACAGTCTGTTTCATCCAGAGGGAATCTTCAGGTGATAGACCTTGACATATATATATATATAGATATATATATATAGATATATATATAGATATATATAGATATAGATATATATAGATATATATAGATATATATGTATAGATGACACAAACGAGCAAGAAACTTACGTAGGACATACAGAGTGCCAATTTAAGACGAGATATAACGGCCACACCAGTTCTTTTCGAAACGCGAAATACAAGCACGCCACAGAACTGAGTAAACATGTCTGGAACCTCAACAATAAGAATGTAAAATACTCAATTAAGTGGAGGGTACTTGCAAGATGCAATAGCTATTCGAACAAAACCAAACGATGCCATCTGTGTTTGCATGAGAAATATATTATAATATACCACCCTAAACTTGCCTCTCTGAACTCTAGAAACGAACTTTTATCTAAATGTAGACACCGGAATAAATTCCTCTTGAGCTATAAGTGATTTCCTAACAGATAACAATGTAACATAACCTTTTTAATCTCAACGTAGCGACGTCAAACATGTATATAGTATATCCTAGGCAACGAAACGCGCTAATATTCAAATTCACCTGATGAGTGTAACAGGGTTCTCCCTGTTATATGAAACAAATTTGTAGTGAATTAAAATCTAAATGTAATATTTCAAGTTTGTTTTTTTCTTATTCTTATATATAGATATATATAGATATAGATGGATATATATATAGATATATACATATACTTATATACATATATACATATACTTATATACATATACATATACATATATACATATACACACATATACACGCGTATACACGCGTGCGTGCGTGTGTACTTAACATCACTACGCTTACCAACCAACGAAGTACAAACTTCCTGGACGTCACCTTTGACCTTACTAACAACTCCTACAAACCCTACAGAAAACCTGACAATGAGCCACTATACATCAACCACCCACCTCACATCTTACGAGAACTGCCAAAATCAATAAACAAACGAATCAACACATCCTGCGACAGACAAACATTCGACCAATCAGCACCGACGTACAGCGACGACGCCTTATCAAAAAGCAATTTTAACGTTCAACTCGAATACAAACAACACTAGAAAACGACACAACAGACAACGTAACTTCCTTTGGTACAACCCACCTTACAGCAAAAACATCAAGACAAATTTAGCGCAGAACTTTTTACAACTGACCGACAAGCACTTTCCTTCTAACAATAAACTCAACAAGCTTTTTAACAGACATACAGTACGCGTTAGCTACAGCTGCAATGAAAACATGCGAACATTTATTTCACGACACAACAAAACGATACTTAAAAACCAAGGCAGACAAAACAAAACAAACGAAACGCGAGACTGCAACTGCAGACAGAACAGCCAATGTCCCATCGAAGGCAAATGCCTACAAACAAATGTTGTTTACAAAGCCGACATAACGACAACTGACAACAACGATACAAAGACATACATAGGTGTAACATCCAATGACTTCAAGACACACTACAGAAACCACTGCAAATCCATTAACAACATCAAATACCGAAATGAAACAGAATTATCAAAGCACATATGGCAGATAAAAGAAAATGGTAGAAGCTATGAGGTCAAATGGGGAATGATTAATCAAACAATTTGCAACTCCCGTCAATTCAAAAAAATGTTACCTGTGCTTAGAAGAAAAACTTTTAAACTTAAAAAGCCGGAAGAAACTGCTCAACAAACGCTGTTGCCTGATGATCGCCTAAGTGCGTGAAACTCTGAGTAGCGACAGAAAAAGTATTTCTCGTCTTTAATTCATTCATTTATTTACGCTCTATTGAAATCAATATCGTGCGTGCGTGCGTGCGTGTTCTTGTTTTGGACCTGGTACTACCATATTTAAATTAATTTGTTGTTTCATCTTTTCCTTGAAGTTCTCATTCTCTTTACGTCGTCTTTTTAAGAAGCGTTCTACGGCACCAGTGTCTTTTTCTTCAATTTTAGCTAATTCTGCATTTATCAGTTCATCCTTCGGTAACTGGACTGAATTATTTTTAATCATCACGACTAGTTTATTGTATAAACCCGTCAAATCTTTTGCAGATGTTTCTTCTTTTTCACCTTGGTATAAAGCACACTCTGCACAAGAGCTCTTCAAATAACGTCCATGGAGCATCAATTGTATGTTGTCCCCTTCCAATCATGAAATTTCTTCCATCTCAGGAGATTTTGTATGCTTTCGGCGCTTTCGTGCCTGGATTCCTGATGATATTTCATTTTCTCCTTGTACTCGCACTCCATATGGATTTGCACAATTTCGGCAACCACACGTAGCTGTGCAGCCTTTTAAACTGCGAAAGCATTTACAACCAGACTTGTACTCTGCACAGAATTTTCGTTCCTGTTAATTTTTAGCTGCTCCTTGACCGCATCGACAAGCTGGATGAAAGCTATGAGCTTTCGAATGATCATCGATATCTGGTTTTGTGCTATCTTCACTTGGCTTATCATAGGCAAAAGTTGTTTCTACATAAACGACGGGACTTTCAATAACAGCATCATAATGACCTGCACCTAATTGTTCAAATGCTAAAAATACTGTGTTGCATGCTATTGGTTCATTTGTAGGAACAATTGTAATCACAGGAAAGTTCTCCAACGACGCAAATACTACAACTCCGATACGCATAACATTGGCAAGAGCCAAAATGGCTGCATTTCCAAGTTCACAATAAAAAAATCCGTCATTCTCGAAGCTCTTTGCTGTTTCTTCATATGACATTTGCTCGGCCGATATCAAAAAGGAGGAGTATTCCAACATATTCGAGCCAAGAAACTCCCTTACAACAAGCTTTCTGAGTATGTGAGAAATCTCGAACAAATGTTGATTTGATGACATGTTGAAGGTTTCCAGATGTTCTCTTAATTTAGCATAAGGTCCAGTCTGTTCTGCTGATAGGAGTTGGACTATGACTATAAAAAAGGAAACAGACGAAAATAGACAGTTGCCATCTTTAGGCATGTGCACACGTTCTAAGCCGTATCCCTTCAAAATGGCATCAACTCGGTTCCCTGCAGAGTCTTGTGATTGAAACATAGAATTGCCAAGAAGCGGTAACGAAGCTTTTGTAAAATTTATATTATTTGCGGAATATTTTGGTTTTGCATTGATTTTTGCAGCAAGATTAATTAAAAGACATGTTTTTATGATAACATTTTTTATAATAGCACTTGCTGTTGGGAGGAGTGGATCAAATTCTACTTCATTGTCACTGTAGGAATTGCTGTCTGCGCATGCTGGATTAACGACTGCATGTTGGCTTTGGGTAAAAAAGTTGTGAAATGCATCAGTTAGGACTGGATTTGTATCAAATTCTGCATCACTTGAAATTCTGGGCATTATATCTGCCCTTTCGATTACTGAAATCCCGAAGCTTTCGGTGGTTGCAGTTTTATCTGTTTCCAGGAATGACGAATAGAAAGCTTGGATTGGTTGAAGGTAATTTTGTGTTTGTGTCTGGTCTATTTTCTGATTCCAGGTGAAAAAGCCAATCCCTAAGAGAGCCAATGCTAACTGTATACCAAGATGTTGTCTGGAAATATTCTTACAGAGTGTCTTATGCATTGCTTCATTTCTATTCGACCCGCAAGATGGTGGAATACCTGATAAACATCCTCTTTCTATGTGTTTCCTCAAATGATCAATTTCAGTGATAGCAGTACTCGGAAGGATGTTTTCATCCCTGTATGTTTCTTTTTTCCATTTTACCAAAAAGTTTTCAAGCTTCTCAAGAATTCTAAGTTTCGAAGGTGTGTTCATAGTTCTGGTGGGACCATGATCAGATGGATCTTGGACAATCGTTGTAAAGTCATTTATCAACCTACGCCTAATCATTTTGACGACACTGTCTCTCTTTCCACGTTTTGGAATCGTTTTGATTGTTCTTTGAACTGCATGAAATAAGTCTAGCTTGACCTCGATGTTATCACCAAATACTTCTATCAATTTTCCTCTCCAGGCACAACAGTTATCAATATAAAAATTTGTGGTAGATGTTCGATCTTTTATTCGTGCGTGTAAATTTGTCAATAGTGTTTTTATTTAATCAAATGAGGTTCCTTTTGTTAATTGCCACGCAACTACTTGTCCATGTTCGTTTAACACACAAAATAATGAGTCGTACTGCTTAACCCAAACTCCCTTACGCTAAAATCCAATATTCGCACTAACCTTAAACATGTGGTCACACGAGAGCCACGTGTACGGTATTTCTGATGTGTGTTGGGCGTACATATGCTCGTTTTCAAAATACGACCGAACAAAACAATTTGTGATGATCTGTCTGCCTGGACTATCTATAGATATGGAAGCCAAACTGAGTGCATTATGTGGAGCTGTGCGTGAGATTGCTGCATCATACAGTGCGTTCATCGTGATTATGCAAATCAATATTTTAGCAATACAATACAAATGACCGTACAAATAAATGTGAAAATCATATCTACGTAGTGAAGGAAGTTATTAATAGTCTAATGAATATATTAGCGCTAAAATAGGATATGAGCAAACAGTGATATGCATGAGAAACCACATAAGCTACGTGTGAAGGCGTTCGGCTTTATTATGCAAGTTGAGGTACTTGACACAAACATGGGCAAGAAGAGGGATCTCACTGATGCTGATCGGTTAAAAATTACTTCTATGTTAGGCTATGGCAAGTCTACGCTGGAAATAGCCAAAAATATGAATCGCGACCATCGAACTATTAAGAGATTTGTGGTTTCTGGTCAAACCAAAAGGAAAACTCCAAAAAGATGCCATTTGAGGAGGCTATCCCCAAGAGACGTTCGCAAATTAAAGTTTGAGACGGCAAAGACACCTCAGGCAATGAGTAAATCAATTTTTGAGAACGCAGGCGTCCCAAAAATGGCGAAAACAGCCCGATGCCAAACCCTGAACCCTAACCCTAACCCTAACCCATAAAACAACCATTAAGCAAGCATCACAAAACCAAAAGGGTAGAATGGGCTCGCAAGTATATGAAGATGGATTTCCGGAACGTTTTATTCACAGACGAGTGCCGTGCCACCATCGACGGACCAGATGGTTGGTCCTCCGGTTGGATACTTCATGGTCGGCAACCGGGAGTTAGGATTCGTCGTCAGCAAGGTGGCGGAGGGGTAATGTTTTGGGCAGGAATCAAAGGAGATACCATTATTGGACCTTTCAAAGTCGAAGCAGGGGTCAAAATTGATTCAGAATCCTACTGTGAACTCCTTAACAAGTATCTCACGCCATGGTTGGAGGAACAGCCGCTGTCTCTCTGGAGAACTATGATTTTCCAGCAAGATAATGCCCCCACACATAGGTCGGCGTATACCTCTGACTGGCTTAAGAAAGCTGGCTTTAATAACGAGAGAGTGATGGAATGGCCGCCAAATAGCCCAGATGTAAATCCCATTGAGAACTTGTGGGCCATCATCAAGAGAAGAGTATACAGCAATGGAAGGCAATTTACAAAGTTGAATGAGCTCTGGAATGCTATTAAAGACGTCTCAGGATCAATCACACCTACTGAAATATCAAATCTTACCAATTCGGTTGACCAGCGCCTTGTTACAATCCTAAGGAAGAATGGAGGTCATGTTCGTGCATAATGAGATGACATTTCGTTGTGTTCACTTGACAGTTATTTTCAATGTGTATTTTTCATTTCGCATGTTGTTGTGGGCTTATTGTTCGAACTAATAAAGAATTTTGCAACTATTTGTTGTATTTCATAAACCTTGAAATATCGGAAAAGGACCAATTTGCATAATCAAAGTGAACGCCATCCTCTTACATTATTTAACAAAATGATGATTAAAATTTGTTTGTTCAAATATTTTAATATTTAGACCTATCAACTTTTTGAACGATAGAGTTATAACTACGTCCAGTCACAGTTTTGAAAACGAGTAACTATAAACAAAGTTATTGTATAAACGTGGTTGTGCATAATCAAGGTGAACGCACTATAGTACATTTGCTTTAGAAAATATTCAATATCAGTAAGCTTTGCACCAGCCTGCATGTGCGTCTTAACATATAGGTAAAGATCACGGGTGACATCGCTTTTGTGGAATAAAGCAAAGGGTATTTGTGTGTAGGATGAAATCATTTTAAGTGTCCAAGGGTCATGTGCTAGAGTTTGGTGACCTTTCCGGCACCGGTAGATTCTACTGACTAAGAAAACCTCTCGCTGAATGCAATATATTCTACGTGGTTCATCGTGAGAAGCTTTCCTGTCTTTCTATCGTGTTGCATAAATTGAATTACTTTCACCTATCATCAAACAACGTGGACATGCCAACTTAAGTTGCTGTTGCGTTAACGGGTCCCACAGAAGAAAATCGGGCTTTGGAATATTTTGTTCCATTATCTGTTCATTATAATAAAGTACTATGCTGCTGATACGATTAGGAAACAAGTTCAGACTTTGTATCCAGGCCTCAATAAGATTCTTCACATGCGATTTATAGTCCTCGAGAAAATGTACGCCTTCACCAATACCAATTAGAATAGCGATCACGATAAACGGCATTGGTTTGTTCGACCAAGTACCATTTTCTGGTGCTGAAAACCATTAGCTGTAAAAGTATACGAGTATCGCTATTATTATTACTTCCAATATTACGATAACTTAACAAAATTGAACACTACAGCATTAATTACTGTAAAACAAGCAAAATTATCTATCTTAGTTTCGATGAACAAAACAACTCTTTCTCAATCAATCACAGATAGCATTCTGATAGATATTGGCTATAATATAAATCATTGGATATTGGCTATAATATAAATCGCCTGCGAAGGAAGCTAATTGCTTTTCGGCTCATTGAAATCATTTAAGGCCTACTTAATGCATTTCAGATGTTGTCCTGATTTGCATAAACTTTAAGCTCAATTTTGTAATCAAATATCATTCATTTCTTGCGTTATGGAAGAATATTAGAAACGTTTCCAGCCACATGTTTCACAAGTACGATAAAGCATTCGCATCAGCGTTCGCTGTTGTTGCTTTATCTATTACTTATAGTTTAAACTTTAAGTCTGCGATTTGTGTCAAAAGAAGTCCTGTATCGCTTTGCATACACAAAGTGGCCGGGCATTCCATAATCGTATTTGTATCGCAAAGCAAATGTGCAAAAAACAAACAATGTTTTTTTTTTCAAAAATTTATAATTATTATTCAATTTTTATCAGTCAGTTACAAATGAGTGACTTTGTCATGGGAACGAACATATTTAGCACATGTGTGCAAGTCATTTTTATGCCAATATTTTTGTTAAAGAACACATTGTGGCAAAGCCAGTGCAACAATTTGGTCATGTAACCTAAACATGTGACCTAAATTTTTAACCAAATTATTTATTCTTGTTTTTGGAAGTATAATATTATTTAAATGTGTATACCATAGCATGACTGAATCGTTGGGCTGGCTTCGTTCTTAATTTAAAGATTTCTTGTAAATGGTATACAAATAATGAATGTTTATGAGTGCAATGGTAAGAATATTTTCATGAGGTGAAAGATTGATTGTTCCATTCAACGAGGCGAAGGCCGAGTAGCACGAATAAAAACATTCATTATTTGTTTTATATAATACCAGACTACTGTTTTTCGAAACCAATTTATTCGACATTTAAAACAACACGCATTTGAGTTGTATTTTAGTATTTGGATTATTTCGCATTCATCTCAAGACCGAAACCAGTCTAAAGTAAACTACGAAGACCGTACGAAGAGCTTTTTGACGGATGGAAATTGTGAGAGTGCAATGGAAAGAACTATTGCACTCCTGGGAGTGCAATGGAACGTTTTCCATTGCACTTTTGGAAAATAGAACTTTTTATTTAATATCACGTGACCATAATCAACCAATTAAACGACCAGAATTTAATGAGGTATTATATAAAACTTTATTAGGAATATCATAATTTTCGTGTAATATGCCCTTTAACAATGTCTTTATTCTCTGATGTGCCCGATATCACTGTTCTCTTTGTTTTACTTTTTTTATTAACTGTCCTTTCTATTTAGTATTTGTCATGGTTCTCTTCTTCGTCCTTTTCTTCGTCTTCGTTCTCTGTTTCTTCTTTGTTCTCTTCTTCACCTGCATTCTCTTCCTCGTCTTAGTTCTCTTCTTCGTCTTCGTTCTCTTCCTCGTCTTCGTTCTCTTCCTCGTCTTCTTCGTCTTCGCCCGCTTCTTACTCTTCGTTTTCTTCTTCCTGGAACTCATCATATAATCCGTCAATCAATCTGCATTGTGGGTTTCTCCTATTTATTGCAAGCCGCTGACGTTCACTACATTTATAGTCTACTTTGAAGAAGTTAGTGCGATAATCATCATATTCTACGTCATGGTTCTTCAACGATTGTTCAATATCTGGATTAGGAATTTCTTTGTAAAATATAGTTTGTTGCTGAGTTCTGTCAACAAGAGTGCCCAAGCCTTCTTCAACTAGCTCATTTAATCTTTTCATCATTGTTTCGGCATTGACTCCCTTACAGTCACGATAAATTCTTCGTGGAATAATAAATTCACCGGATGAAGAAGAATTTTTTGGAAAAGTTTGGAGTTTTCTGTTGCATTCATATCATCCGTGTACACCTGTAAATATAAGTGCCAAAAATGCAATAAAATATATAAACCATTACTCCTATGATACAAGTAAGTGGTAAGATAGCTATCGAGACTATCCCTTTACTAATTTCAAGTACTTACTATAAATTGATTGGGAAATGGGTAATAATTCCGTGTTCTCAGTGCGAAATTAAATTTTAATCCAAGCCCTAAATCTAATCAAAAACATGACAAATAAAACGCTGGTTAGGATTAGGGTTTGGACTTGGATTAAGATTTATATGAGAACACGGCATAATTATTACCGGGAAATGTTTATAGTTTGTGTGGGAGGGGGGTTATGGATATCACGTAACAACCTCCTGATATGTTTTTGGCAACCGCCACCTTATCACATCAATTTAAAACATCAACTTATTACCGTAATAGCGTGTTAAAATTACTTACATTTTTTAAGATTCCTTTGATATAGACTGTGTATTCGTTTACAGCGATTGCTCGGTGCAAGTTTTCTCTTGTGATTCGCAGTGATAGAGGGACACTTGGTAAAATTATTCCAAGAGCTTTATCAATCGCATGAAACAATACCTGGAAAATTACGGCTAGTCGGATCACGTGTTTGGTGTCCTTAGAAGAAGACGATCCATCCTGAGCTACACTGTCACCATTAAATTTAGTGTTCTGCTCTTCGATCACTCGGCTACAATAGTCGTTGTACGAGGCATTTGCTTCCGCGGACAGTTCGTAAATTCTAGCTTCTCCAATTTGGTGCTGGTGGTAGATTCTGTCGAAAACACGAGAAAGTTATGTTAATTGGGTTGCTCTCAGTTGCTCGATAAAATCTTGAACTTTATTGGGTGGAAGGAGATTCGGTTTCGCGGCGGCAATCATTATTCTTTCAAGCAGGCCATCTCCCGCTTTGCACATTTTCACGAAAACGTCTCGAGAAAGGAAAGAACGAGGTTGACTGGCTCCACAAAAAGCGACACCAGTTTCTTTTGGACCATCACGTTTGCTCTTTCCCTTCGTTGCAAGCCATGGTTTACTATCATGAAATTTAAAGAGTAGTTCGCTGTTTAATTCTCTGCCATTATTCCCTCCACTACAAGATAATAGTTTCTGAAAAAATACGTGAGCTTCATCCTTAGCTATGATACCCTGACCATTGTTTGTTTTTAAATGTTCATACATTCCGCTTCGAGAACTATCTTCAACAACAATAACGGTGTTCTGCTTTTCTTTAACATATTGAACGATTGGGTTGATAGATAGGCTGAATGCTGTCGATTTATTAGATCCTGATTCGGCAAGAAATACGGTATAAATATTTACAGGCTCTGGATAAAGACTCGAGGCTCTAACTTTTGTTTTTGGAGCAATTAATGCAGATATAGCACTTAGCAAAGGCCATATAACAAATTCCTTGACCACGTTTCGCGCCCTTCAAAACTTTTCGAGCCAGTCTACAAAGACGTCTGGTGCTGCCTCTTTCCATGGTAATTCAATTTTCTTTGCTTCGGAATAAGCTTCATCGATACGGTTTTGCTCCGAATTCGCAATCTTGGTACTTTTAAAGCGCTTCGGCTGTGACACCTTAAGAGAAATATATACATTCTACCATGACTACAACGAATGGTGGTAAAATGTATAAAAGACGGATTTTACTACATTTTCATCATAATTACAAATAATTTTAATTTAAGAATGTTTTCAATAAAAAATTGAAATAGCAAAGTCACATTGCTTGGAGTTTTATTGTTTTGAGTCAGTGAAAAAATAAATCTGTTATTTACCAGCGGCGTCGGTCCAGATAGGGAGAAACTGTGCCCTTGCTCTTGAAGACGGCCCGAGCCCGCCTGGTGGTAGTGTAATTGTATATAACTATCTTATATCATAAGCGGCCCAAAAATGTCTGGTAATTTCGTGCACCGCAAGCGCGAGCGGTAGCGTATTCCTTAAGCAAGTATCGACATAAGCATAAGCACAAGCATAAGACTACGAGCATGAGCTATGGCAGAACAAAAGCAAATTCAAAAGAAAATTCGTTTTGCTTTGTCTTCACAAACCTCAAAGGAAAATTTATCCTTTGTTATTTTGCTTATGCTTATGTCGCTAGTGAGGACCAGGCTTTACATATAGATGTATCTTATATACAGCTAATTCAATTAAGGTTGACATTGACAATAGTCAAATGTGCAATATGATCGATTGAGTGCCAAAAGAACGACAATTCTTTACACGCGAATGTAAAAGATATCATTATATAGATACTATATTTATAATCCAGCAAGGCTGCTGATGTGTGGATCTTATTTAAAACTATATTATTACCATCACTTTTTAATGCTGATGCATATTGCACATTTGACTATTGCTGATGTCAGCCTTATTTGAATTAGCTGTATGTAAACAATATGCTACCGCTCGCACTTGTGGTGCACGAAATTACCAGAAATTTTTGGGCCGCCTATGCTTATATAAGGTTGGCAACTAAATACAAATCATTACAATTTTACGATCTACCACCTCAAGAATATCGTCAAAAAACAACGAAAACATACCAAGTAACACAAAGAAAACTACACAACTATAAAACTTGATATTTTTACTTGCTTTCTAGTAGGTTTTTTTGCTTGAAAACAACTCAAAAAGTAATGAAAATTTACTAAAGTATTGCGTGTTGCTATTTTTTTTTCGCTGAAACCATAGGAAACAGTCAAACTTGTACAGTCAATGAGATTGCAAATTCGAACCCTCAAATTCACTGTTTTTTGACGATATTCTTGAGGTGGTAGATCGTAAACATTGTATTTAGCTGCCAACCTTATTTAAAATAGTTATGTACTGTCAGGGTGTCCCAAACAAAATGGAGTCCAACTTCTAAGATTGATTGCTGAATGAAAACTTGATCATATAAAATGACTATTTTTTTGTTTTATGGCTTTTACATTTGCCTTTTGAGCAAGGACTACTTGAAGCAAGTAAGACAATCACCGGAACAATTTTAGCACAAGTGGTCATTTTGAGATGCTTCAAAAAAGGACATAATTTGGTGCCAAATGGGTAGTTTGAGACTGTCTTATGTTCACTTAATGTTCCCCAGCAAAAGTAATTCTCCTTGTTAAAAATGATTTTATACTAAAATTAACAGAATTACACAAAATATCGATAAAGAAAATGAATGTTTTTTATGATTGAGATTCCCTTGATCGAAATTAAATGCATCTGATTGAAATTAAATGCATTCACCACATTTTATGAGCCTGAGACAGTGATTGGTACTTTCTTTCGAGCTGTCTTAACGACAAAATTTACTGTATGCTACTTCAAACACACTTTTATTACAGAAGATCAACAAACAACAAAAAACAATAAGAAATGAGATGAATGTTCAGCTTCCAGATATAAATTCCACATAGCCACTTTGAATAGAGACTGTGAAATGTGATGTAATTAAAGCGTTATCTCAATTTTGAAAACTTCTAACCAGTAATCACGATCGGCTAATGTAGCATAACTTGCGATTTACTCGCTCAAATTTCAAAGACAACCTGTCCAAAGAAAGCTTAATGAATACACTTTTAAACAAAAATAAACACAAGTTTCATTGCTTAGTGTTCGTTTCAAAATTTAAACTTGAATGCAGAACTCTGTTTTTTTTGGGACACCCTGTATATGTTATTTACTGGATAGGAGGTCCGGATGGGGAGAAACTGTGCCCGAGGTCTTGAAATGGTAAGCGCTAGGGGAAGCCGTTAGCGGTCTGGTTGAGTGGTTCGTATAGGGAAAAACCGGACCGCTCATCAGCCAATCAGATTACAGGATTCAGGGAGAAACCGGACTGGGAAAAATAAATACAATTACGCCACCACCGCTACGCCACTGAACGCAATATTCGAAACTGATTGGATGCTTGAATTTATACAAAACACCGAGTTTTGGGCTACCTAGGGTTAGAGATCAGGCCATTCAAACACGTAAACCATAAAGTAATGTTATATTTCCAATACACAACGGTAATTTTAATTTAGTATGTACTGTAACCAAGATGTAGTTTCCAGTACACAAATATGTACCGGTATAACTTAGTTCATGATTTAGCTGCAACGAGGTTGGCGTGGATAACGAGTGGCAGGTAACTCAGTTATCTGAAAGGAACGCCACAAAAACTATAGAGGTTTTGAACACACGCGTCGAAAATGCCCGAAAAATTATCCTCTTAAAAAAGGTAAAACATCGAATTATACAAATATACCTGGCATTTTGATATATAGTTTTTCGTAGGTGCAAAATATTATTTATACATATGCACTGAAAAGTTACAATAAATTGTTTTGGCTACAGAACGTTCGCATATTTGCTTACTACAAAATCACTCTCCTGTGTACTGGAAACCTGTGTTTGTGCACTGGACAACATTTTTTGTACTGAAAATTTATATGGCTATGTACTAAAAAATTATCAACATGTACTGGAAATAAATTTGTTGAATTGCTTAAATATGGATGATATACGTTAATATATCAATTACTTATTTAAAAATGAACAGTGAAATGGTCAACTTCTTCAGTGCTAGCTATCAAATATTTTGCTGCCACATCAATGATGCAACGGGGCACTTAGTAGTAGTATCTGATTGACTATTTGGTGTGATAACAATGTTTCCCCAAACAACGGTACTGTAAATTTTGGCTGGTTCTGAAACCATACACTATATCGCTAATGCAACTTTACTGCAACCAGAAAACATCAACTAAATTAACAAATCACTTTAAAATCAAAAATATACTTAAAACTATACTATATATTATGCAATAAAATAAAGATACTATAAATAAGCATACCTTAAAACTTTGCGAAAAAACGGGAGAAATTAGTTGCCTCCAGAAAAATATTGCTGCTGTTCTCCAAATAATTATATTCTATTCACACTCTTACAACTGTGATTTAACTTGTGTCGTGTCCCAACTGATTTCAGTCTTAGCTTATATATTCTATCACAAGGCCTCTGATTGAGCAAAATACAATTGTGCTGTTAAGGGTAATTTCGATTACACTTGTGTTAATAGGATGCCTGTTTTGCCGCGATATTCCGCAAGTTAAACCAATTGGCACTTGTGTGGATAAGGGTAAAAGTGTCATATAGTAAGGATGTGGTAAAAATGTGGCATGGTGTTTTTTAAAAAGAAAAATGACATAAATATAGTCTAATTATACGAGCTGTAAAGTTCTCACAAGCTTCAATCATAACATGCCAACTGATACAAATGTATGTCTTGACCGGATTGGCAGTATACTTTATCTGGTGCTAGGGTTTTCGGCTGGGGGAAACGGATATTAATAAGTAGAAAAGAAAACCTTTTAATTTCACTAAAAGTGTTCAAATCTCACAGCAGCTTTGCTATAGATTGGCAGTAAAAGTGTTATAAAACTGTACAGGTGTTTCCTGCGGCAGTGACTTTGCAAGTTTAATAATTTGGCGTATTCGGCATGCATTACTATAATTTCTTTTGAAATCGACTGTTTTTAAAGGTCTGACCTGTGTCACATAGGAAAACAATATAAATAAATATTATGTAGATTTCAATTAAAATTACATTTTTTAACAGGAATTGTTAAATTCTGTTGCGCAGTTTCCTACATAATTCTAACGCTTATGAGTTATGCATATATTTTCCTATATAATTCTCACGCTAATGCAGGTATTGTCATGCTGGATTTCTTACTCCCCAAATTCGTATCCACGCTTTTAGCTTCGTAATTCTGGCGTATATATATGAGGCCCTGTTAGGGTGGTCTTGAATATACCTTATACCTATTATTAAAAGGTCATTTATACCTTATACCTAAAATGGCAGACACAATTATACCCAAAAGTACCCCAGCAACTCTTGTTTTCTTTTAGTTGCATTGTACACTATTTCACCCCTTGCAAAAGCATTTACCGGGTTGTTTTCATTCTTTGGGCATCGCCTGTGACACATGTGAATTTAGAGAGTCATTTTGCTCGAAGTTTCCAGTGTAGAAGCGAGAATGTGACAGTTTAAGTGCAACTATAATCCGAAAAGCGTGTAGCAGTAACACTTACTTTTAGCAGATTTTATATTCTCACAAATTCCGCCATGGAACTTCAACTCTGCAAATTCAGGTTGAGGCTGTCGAGATATTAAAAGCGATCAGTATTGGTAACTATTGACAAATAAATGCCCCCAAATGCCTCGAACAGCTGACGCAAAATGTCTTGTGGTCAGTTTTTGTCATACCTAAAAGTATAATGCCAGTGATCATTTATACTTTATACCCAAAAGTCTATCGTTATTTATACTTTATAACTAAAATACTTTGGGTAAATATACCTTATACCTAAAACCCCTAACAGGGCCTCATATACCCGCTGTCTTACAGCAGTGTGCAGTGCTATATTGAAATCATTTCAAATAATGAAGCCTATGTGCATGCACAGTGGTACATGCCACAGGACGAGCCGCTGCATTTAATACCAACGCAAAGTATTTGTTAATTCTCACTATGTAAATTTCATTCTATTTGCAAATATTACGTCCCTCTTGGAAATCAACAACCAGTAAAAGCGGCTAATATGTTGAAATAAAGTTTTACCTATTTACCTATACCTTTCAATTTTTCATGTCTTTAAAGTATTTAGTCAGTTTAAGGTATTTAACTGCCTCAATGGACCATTTCCGTTGAGACTTGCAAAAGTTGCGAATTTTGTATCTAAGTATTTAAAACGTCCGTTTCCCCAGGATCAGCAGCGAAATTTAATTCGACGGAAATCCAACGTCTCAAGTACGTGTGGTGTATATGGCACGATAAAACGATCTAACTGTGTCCTAAAATATCATCAAAAATTAAATAGGCTACCAGGCAGGAAGCACATGTGTTGCCCCAGTTTACTAACAAAAACAAACAATATATAAAAATCCAGTATGATAAATTTGCCATACTGCATAGTCAGTATTGCATGTTATTGGTTATACAACTTGTACAAATTTTGGGAATGCAATTGAAATACAACGTTCAAACCTGGTGACCAATAAATAGTTAAATACAAATTCCAAACCTGTCGACCTAGTAGAAATACAAATTTTTATTCTTTCATATATACATAGGCAGGGTTATTTTAGAAAGTCATTTTTTATCAAAACATGCAGTTAAAGTTTGGCGCACTGTAATAGACATGTCAAAACAATAAGCAATAAATGACACAATAGATTTCATTTCAAACCTGTCGACCGAGAAATACAACTATTAAACCTGTCGACCGAGAAACACAAATTTCAAAGCTGTCGACCTGTCGACCAAGAAATTCAACTATTAAACCTGTCGACCAAGAAATACAAATTTCAAACCTGTCGACCTGTCGACCAAGAAATTCAACTATTAAACCTGTCGACCTTTCGAACAAGAAATACAACTATTAAACCTGTCGACCTGTCGATTAAGAAATACAAATTTCAAAACCTGTCGGCCTGTCGACCAAGAAATTCAACTATTAAACCTGTCGACCTGTAGACCAAGAAATACAATTATTAAACCTGTCGACCAAGAAATTCAACTATTAAACCTGTCGACCTGTAGACCAAGAAATACAACTATTAAACCTGTCGACTAAGAAATACAAATTTCAAACCAGTCGACCGAGAAACACATCTATTAAACCAGTCGACCAATATATATAATGTTAAAGTTTGAGCTGCGTGTCGACCTGTCTCATGTAATGTGATATCGATGAACATGACGTAGATGGTGAGTTCTTACACGGTGCATAAGGCAAAATCTCAGACCCCCTACAAATAGGGGGGGGGGGGGTTAGAAGCTATGTAAACTCTGATATAATATCAATGCAACATAACTGATAACTGTTTAGAAATTAACATGCACAAGTTTGTTTTACACTAGTATATTAATTATTGTTCATTAACAAGCTCCAAAATGATGTTAATGCAGCATGACTGATAACTCTTTAGAAATTAACATCCACAAGTTTGTTGTTGGTCATATATATTACCTATTGTTTGTTTACAAACTCTGATATAATATCAATGCAACATAACTGATAACTGTTTAGAAATTAACATGATCCACAAGTTTGTTTTACAATAGTATATTACTTATTGTTCTTAACAAGCTCCAAAATGATGTTAATGCAGTATAACTGATAACTCTTTAGAAATCAACATCTGCAAGTTTGTTGTTGGTAATGCCAAATATATCACCTACTGATAGTCAACAAACTCCAATATATTAAATGTCAATGCAACTGATAGTTGTTTAGAAGACAACATCCACAAGTTTGTTGTTAGTGATGTCATATGTTACATGAATGTTGTCACCACCACTCGTGTGATTTTATTTTCATCAAGGTTTTCATTTCACTCCAACTCTTTAACATTGCACTAGAACATTTTATGTAGATGCTGATGGAAAACAATGATATTTAAATGCTATTTGTATTTTGAACAAATAACCTTGCACACCATTGCTTGTTATCACGTATGAGTCTTTGCTTCATTTTACAAGATTCACAATTAAGCAGACTACCAACTAGCACAGCTTTTTTCCCACAAGAACTGCATATGTAGTAACTGGAAATGCCTTTGATGCCAATTATTGTGATTTCAATCTCTCTTGTTGCCATTTCCAAAACAGTGGGTTCAGGTTCAAGCAACTCTTCAAAATCATCTGTCATCTCAAGTGAAAGTCCTTCTTTAGCTGTGTTAACACACAGCTCTTGTGTGTAGTTGTTGCATTTGACTCAGAGGTTCTTGAATAGGTATGTCTTCTTAGCCTGTACACAACTTGCCCACTCCTCCCAAACCACAGCAGATATGGAACCGGTAGGGTCAACAAGGGTGCCTGATGATTTTATTTTCAAGTTTAATTGTTTTTACCCCTGAAATATGATTGACAGTTGCTCTAAGTGTAACCAGTTGTTGTGGCACAGCAGTATGCAATAAATCAATGGTTAGAACTTCACTGTCAATTGAATCTTTTAATGTAAAAAGTAATTTTTTACTCAGAATACTTATGGAGCTTTTCTTATTAATTACTACATTAGAAAACTTTTCGTTGTAGTCACAATTTTCAATCTTAACAGGGCTCTTTTTTTCCATTGCCAGCCGCAGCAGCTTTTTCTTTGGTGGCGAAAAACAAGCAGCCTTAACTACGAACTGAAATTTGCGACTATATCGCAACCAGGTATATAATCTGACATAATAAGTGCTACTCTGGTTTTGTTAAATGAATGAAATCACCGAACAAAGATTACATTCACGACCCGTTTTGACACTTCGGTCTAGTGTCTTCATCAGGGGTGGTCTGATGTTGAAACTCACGACCTTATATGCTGTCAAGGTGATGTCATCTACCAACAAGATGTAAATACTCTTGTGGTAAATGACTTCCGTCATCCCTATTTAAGGCACAAGGGCTCGCATTGATATGCTAGGCTTCCAAACATAGCCTTTGACCATAACGATTGTTAGAGGTAATGATTTTAGAATCTTCCCACGCAATGTTATGGCTTGTTTCACGCACGTGTTCAGCCAAAGCTGATTTTGAGCTGTTAAAATTAGAAACAGCCGTTTGATGTTCTTTCAGACGTGTGCAAAACTGGCGTTTTGTTTGACCCAGATATACTTTCTCGCAATCACCGCATGGTATAGAGTATACAGCATGTGTTTTCTGATCAGTCGGAACACAATCCTTGGGTTTCGCAAAAATATGTCCCAATGTCTGAAAGGGTCTCAGGGCAACCTTGATACCACAATTATTAAGAACTCTCCTGATTGGTTCCGCAATTCCTTGAATGTACGGGACTATTGCAAAACATTTCACAGCAAAATCACCCTCTGGAGAGTTGCAATGAGTCAAGGTTGAACGCCTTAAACAATCGTAGAGAAAGCTCTTAGGATAATTGTTTTCTTTCAGAATATTGGTTACATATTGACACTCGTTTTCCCTGGCATTGTTATTAGATGTTAAATTCTCTGCTCTCTGAAACAAAGTTGTAACAACAGACCTTTTATGGCTTCTCGGGTGATGCGAGTTAAATGACAGATATTTATCAGTATGAATTGGTTTACGATAAACAACAGTTTCCAACTTCCCATCAGTAGTTCTCTGAACATAAGTATGCAAAAAGGGCAACTTCTCATCAGTCTCACGTTCTACGGTGAACTGTATAGAAGGCTCAATTGAATTCAAATGTTGCAAAAGAACAACAATCTCATCTTGAGAAACTGCAAAGATCACATCACCAACAAATCGCTTCCAGAACAATGACCTGACTGGAGCCGTTGTTAGGGCTCTATGTTCAATATCTTCCATTACTAAATTAGAATGACAGCTGAAATTAACAAGCCCATCGCTGTTCCAAAAACCTGTTTGTAATAAGTGCCCTCAAACACAAACCAAGTTGTGTTCGAACAAAAAGATAATAGATCAGTTATATCCTGTAAGGGCAAAGATGTCCTCTGCCACAAAGAATCATCATATCTAAGTCTATTTGTGGCAACTTTGATGGAAAGATCAACAGGTATTTTGGTGAACAAGGAAACAACGTCAAATGATACGAGCATGTGGTCCACGTCCAGAGTTTGACCTTATATAAATTCAGCAAAATGTTGGGAGTTTTTCACCGTGTTATGCATGTTACCAACAACAGGAGATAAAACTCTAGCCAAGTAGCGCGAAACATTATAAGTTGGAGAGTTCACAAAGGACACTATAGGTCGCAAAAAAACCCCCTCCTTATGAATCTTTGGCAAGCCATGTAATCGTGGAGCGAGCCCATCGCTGGAACGCAATAATTTATACGTTTTCTCACTGATCTTATTGGATTTTTTCAAGAGAAGTAACCGTTCGCTCATTTTGTTCCTGTTTGGAGATGGCAAGTTGTGTACTTGATCTTCCCTGAATTCATTACTGGTGTAACCTTGTGTACATAACATAGGAGTTCTCTATTAAAATGGATTATAAGAAATTTTTAATAACATCCTGATGTACTAAAACACAAACTGAGAAGAATTTATTTCTAAAATTTCGAATGATCTTGCAGTTTCAACATTTATCAGTCATGAAATCATAGTTTATATGTTTTATCAATAGGAAACCTACTTTTAGCAAGATCTGTTAATGGCTCTACTTCTTTCGCCCAATCTAGACAGAGGGAAAAAACAAAATTATATATAAGTATAATAGTTTCTAGATAGGATTGCACAGTTATCCTTTTGCATCTCAACTATACTATTTGAACAACAATATGGAATATTTGCTGAAACATAAAGCTTACATATTATGTATAAATACAAAATAGCATGCAATTTTTACAATTTTTCCAATTGTTTTGTAATGGGAGAGGTATAAAAAATCATCAAAAAACGGCAAAGAATACATGAACTTTATATTACCTTGTTCTGCCTCATGCTCCAGTGGCTAGGTCGAGCTTACCTCGTGCTCGACTACAGGATTCTTTTCATCGTCCATCACACTGTCTATGTAACTAAAACAAACCCAAAACATTTCCATCAAACTGATAGTATAACTTGTTCTCTTCAATATAAACCGTATCATTAACTAAAACTTTATGCGAAATGATTTGAAGACAGGATCATACAAATTACAAACTGTGCTGATCAACAGGCGTTTAATTATGTTTATTTTAAAATATCATATGCTAGCACTTTAGATATCATATAAAGTAATTTTTCACACCTATAATTTTTTTAGCTTTTTCTTAGACATGTAAATATATATTACAAAAGATGTTTGATATAGAAAACTAACCTTTCTAAAAAATGAAGAAACTTGACACACAGTGATGTTCACTCTCGTCTCATCCGCAACTTTGAAGTTTGCACATGTGCTATAAATACTGTGCCATGATTTGCCACTGACATATTATATTAACCATACACTATCAAGTGATCACGATTCGTGAAAGTCATTGGAAGGAAATTTAAAAAAAAACTGGCAGCGATGAAACATTGTAAAAACCTTATGAAACTCCTGGCAGCAACCACGGTGCGCACTGAAAAGAAAATGAAAAAATGGGGGAAAATTAAAGAGTTATAAAGCTTTAAAAACTGTAATAACAAGTTATAAAGCTTAAAATACTGTAATAAATCGCGCGCAAGGAATCGTAAAGGAAATCATTTTTTGGAAGGTGGAAGCACTGACACGGTATATGATCAATAAACATCAATAATTTCAATATGCTCAAAATTTCAGTGATATTATAAAGCAAAGTAAAGCAACATAAAATAATGTCTTTATTGGTTAGTGGTGGTTTTAACCAAGCTGATGAGCGTTTCACTGATGAGTCTTCAGGTAAGCAATGTGCTTTTATGAGCCTGTCGGCTCTGTTAACGGCCCAAATTACACCAGTTGACCAGTGGAACTCGACCACCGTTGACAGCGTATTAATGCAAGGAAATGGGATGTATCTGAATGCTTTGTATAATTGTCATATTCCACGTGAACAGCTTTTGTTAGTGGATCACTTACCAAGAGTTGTTAGCAACTTCTCCTTCAAGCAAAAAACTGATCTTTCCATTGTGGCAGAGCCCATTGACGTACAAATAGACATTGATTTGCCCATTTTGGCGAAGCCCATTTTGGCGAAGCCCATTAAGGCACAATTGCACAATGATTCGCCCATTGTGGCGGAGCCCGTTGAGGCACAAAAATACAATGATTCACCCATTGTGGTGCAGCCCATTGAGGCACAAAAATACAATGATTCGCCTATTGTGGCAGAGCCTGTTGAGGCACAAAAAGACAATGATTCGTCTGTTAATGAGGCACAAATTCATTGGATAATAAGTTACGGAAATGATTGCCAAGGGCTGGTAATGGACAATTCCCCTTTTAGACAAACTTTTGAATTGGGAATATTCATTAGCACAGCTGAAAAAAGCATCCAAAATTTAGTAAAATGGCAAAGTTTGGTTGCAAAACATTGTAAAGTGAGGAAAATATAGCCCAGTGAAGTTTGCAAATTTCGTATACTTTTGTATTGTGCGTGAGAAAGTGTAATCAGAATTCGAAATCTGATTACACTTTTTCTCTCACATAATACAAAAGTATACAAAATTTGCACACTTCACAGGGCTATATTTTCCACATTTTACAATATTTTACAACCAAACTTTGCCATTTTATTAAATGTAGGATGCTCTTTCCAGCTGTGCTAATGAATATTCCTAATTCAAAAGTTTATCTAAAAGGGGAATGGTCCATTAATCAGTTCAAAACTGAACCCGCATATTATAGTATTCATTCAGCCTTGTTGAATACTTTTATAAATGCTAGCTATGCTATTTTAGTATTAGAAGTATTATTTTAGTATTTTTAGTATTACATGATGGCCTTGATGAAACACTCAGAATCCTTCTAGTTGTTTGATTCACATACCAGAGATACAAGTGGCTTTCCTGATGATAATGGCAGAGCTGTTGTTATGAAATGTAACAATATTGTACATTTGAAGCAACACATATGTTCTTTGTCAAGAAAATTAAATACAAACTTATTCGAAATTGTCTCAGTTCAAATAAAAATAAGTCAGTGCAAAAGAAGTAGACTTGAAAAAGATAGAGAATATCAAAAAAAAATTCAACTACAACAATCATGCAGTCCACTTAAACAAGTTGAGCTAGAAAAAGTCAGGGAGTCCCAGAAAAGGAAAGGCAAAGATGTATAAAAAACAAAAGCAACGAGATGTTTCGAATGATGAAAAATTGCCACAGTTTGAAAAAACAAACCAACAAGACTATCTACAAAAATTTGACATCACAAAAAATGGTGGTATTGAAAGACAGTGTTGCGCAAAAACAAACATAAATAAGTTCCATAAGGCTATTAAGTTTTCAATTGTTAAATGTACAATTTGTCAAGAGGCTTGGCCATTAAAGTCTAAACCAAAGTCAGCTATTTTTTATGCGTGTTCATGGTGCTCAAAAGATAAAAAATTTCGAAAAAAATTTTGCCGATGAAAATTCAATGGTGCCATCTTGTTTTCCTCATGAATTACAAAATCTAACTCAAGTTGAGGAAATGTTAATTGCTCGTGCCCTGCCTATCATGAGGGTGTGTATAAAACCTGGTGGTCAATGAGGTTATTCAGGACATTGTATCAACTTGCCACAAAATGTTACAGAACTAGCAACATCTCTGCCAAGATACTGAAAAGACTTGGCAGTTATTATTGTCAAGGTAAAAGGTAAAGAAAACACATTCAAGATGTGAAAGTGTGAAAGCAAGAAGTCCAGAATGCTTTAGTTTGGCTAATTAATAATAACCCACATTATTCTGAGTTACTTATTAATGAAGATGCATTAAACCTATTGCTTGAAAATGGTGTACCACCAGATCTAATGACAGTTGAAACTGATGGTGATATAGTTTGTGATGATAATTGTTCTTCTGATTTAGGTCCACCTATTGATAACACATCAGAAGATATTGTTTATAATCACTCTACTGAAATGAGTAGTTTCTTACCTGTTGGTGAACAACAACAACAACAGGAAGTTGAAGCTGTTCGAAATCAGCTTTGTGAAAATGAGCCTATAGAATGGCCATCAGTAAAAATGAAGCTTTAAATGAGTATCAGGTATCACATCTGGCCACAATGGCTTTTCTAACATTATTTCCTGATGGGAAAGGTGATCCAACTAATCAAGCACTTCTGAGAGATGTCTCTTTTCAGGAAAGAATAAAGCATCTTATAAGGTTTGCTGCAATTATTGATGGCAAATGGGTATATCGCTTTGCTAATCACCCAACATTTTTTTATTGGGCTTTCAAAGAAAAAGAATCTTGTAACAAAGTGGAATATTTCTTAAACAAAACCCAGGTGAAGCACACCTGACAATTGATGAATTACGCGAAATGGCTTCGAGCAATAATGCTACTGTATTTATGTCTAAAGTGTCTACGTATGTTGGCAATATTGCTGGTAGTAATGCTTACTGGAATAGAGTAACAGAGGAACTTAAAGCTATTATAACTAGTGTTGGAGCACGAACATTATTCTTCACTTTTTCCTCTGCAGACATGCATTGGCCTGAGTTACATGCTTTATTCAAAGCTGATACTGACAGTGACTTAGGTATCTCTCCTAGTGAAGTTAGATGACAAAATGTCATTAACAATCCACACATTGTAGATTGGTTTTTTACTCAAAGACTAGAAAGCTTTGTAAAACACTGGCTTTATGAAACACTTAGTGCAAAATGGCACTGGTTTAGATATGACTACCAAGGTAGAGGAAGTATCCACTGTCATGGCACTGCTAAACTAAATAATCCCTTACAAAAATAAACTATAGTTTTTGGCTGAAAACTATAGTTTTAGTCACAAAAGTTTTCGACTATAGTTTTCTTAAGAAAAACTATAGTTTCTCCATAACTATAGTTTTCCGAAGCAGGAACTATAGTTATATGAAAAACTGTAGTTTTTTTTAAACTATAGTTTACATATGCAAGTAATTTCACTATAGTTTTACTATTTGCAACAAAACTAGTCTATGTGCAATATTTCACTAGGGAACCTATAGCCTAAAAAAATAGCTATTGGAAAACCAGGTTTGTGTCGACTAACACAGACTGCTTTAAGAGGTTTCTTGGCTCAGAAATTTAAGATGAAAATGATTGTTTGGGTACAACAGAACTAGACCAAGACATTGAAGCTGGGAAGAAAGCTTTGGACACAGTATGTCAATATGTGGATTGGTTGTTATCAACTGTCAATCCTAATTCACCAGATGAGGACTTATGGATAAGACCTGAAAGTCCATCCTTGTCAGAGAAGTCGTAATGACATTCCTGAATATTAAAAACAATCAGATTATGTAGATCTGTTAAACGTGGTTCAACATCACACTCGTCGTTGTACAAGCTACTGCCTTAGAAAAAAGTCAAATGAAACAGAGTTAAAATGTCCGTTTAATTTTGCTTTTGATCTCTGCCCCAACACAATATTCGAATTTGAAAAAATTCACACTTCAGGTGATAGTGAGCATTATCGAGCTAAGATAGTGACTAGACAAAATGACTCTAGGTTAAATAACCATCAACAACTTCAACTCCAAGGATGGAGAGCTTACTGTGATATTCAAGTTGTTATTGATCACTATGCTTGTGTTGAATATTTCACAAAATATGCAGCTAAAGATGAGCCACGGTCACCTATATTAACACAAGCATTCAATTCTATTGTGCAGAATGTTGATAGTAATACTCACCCTCGTAGAGCTATTAAGAAGGTTGTCATGAAATCTCTAGGTGAAAGAGATTATGCAGCTCAAGAGACAATGCATCATTTGTTGTCTTTAAAACTCCACAGTTCTTCATTTAAAGTAATGCCAGTTAGTCTACATGGTTCACGTAAAGTGCGTGATACTGCAAGTATTGACGAGGGAAAATAATGCACTGATTATTCACTTCTTGATGTGTATGCTAATCGTGAACAATATAATATCCGTAGATGTACAATACCCGAACAAGTTATTCCGCAATGATGGCAAATGATGGATACTACATGCTACATGAAGTTGGAACATCTTCATATTGATGTCATAGTATGGATTATCATTACCTAGAAATAATATTAAAACTTGCAGCAAACAACTTATTCAATCACATTGGCAAGATAAGGTTTATTTGTGGCATCTTAAGACTGAAATACTGGTCTGACTTGTATTGACATCTATATAACAGTTTAAAATATTGGCACCAACAATAACAAGACGTTGCACAAAATTAAAACAAAGTGAACTTTATAGTGTATAGTAATTAATTCATAGCAACGTTGTAATTTCAGCCATTGTAGACAAAATATATTCATTCATACAGTGAATTTAATTGATATGATAAGGTGTAGGTCGTACGGCAGCACTACCCTTGCGATAGTAACTTCTAGTTTAAAAGTGAATAAAGCATTACAGCAATATGGAGTACAGTATGGTGGCCTAGGAGTGCCATAGGTATTTCTTTATTTTACCATTTTTTATTTTCTTTAAATTTTTATTTTTTTATTTTTTTTTCTGTTTTTAAACATTTTTTTAAAAAATTAAAATATAAAAATACTTTGTTTGATTTTTTTTTCAATTTTTTCTATTTCATTTTTTTTTTATTTACATTTTTTTTATTTTTAACAAATATATATTTTATTTTTTCACTATTTTTTTTCAATTGAAAAAAAAAACGAGAATTAGTTAGAGCCTATGAGTGCCATATGAATTTCTAAAAAATTTTTTGGCAGACTAGGAGTGCCATACGAATTTAAAAAAAAAATAAAAAATTATTAGCAGCCTAGGAGTGCCATAGCCCATGATCCTTTCCGGTCGCCAAAGCTTGACAATTGCACGTGTATAATAAGCATATTGTAATTTTATTTAAACATGTCGAACAAGAAGTGGGAAAACTTTAAAAAAAAGCACGCGGAAAAGAGAAGAAAAAAGGACGAAAAACTGCCGGATGCTGTGGACTATCTAACTGTACAGCGACTGACTGCTGATGTGGAGGGAAAGTGCCAGAAATATGGTCGTATTGGGCCATTGGCTATTGTTCCTTTTGAATACGACACGCTGACATTTGACAACATCAAGAAAGCGTGCAAAAGTTATTTTGATGTAGCTTCTTATATGGAGTGTGATGTGCTGGCTGGCGAGAGAGGACCCTCGTATAGTAGCATTGACCAGATAAAAAACTTGAAGTTATTGCACGTAAGATTTTATTTCGATAGCAAAGTACCTGAATTATCTGACGGTGACGACAAGGCATCCTGTTCGTTCAGCTCTGATTCAACATTCAGGTCAAATACAAAAAGGCCAAAGATAGAAAAGGTCTCTGTGGTAGATATGACGAGTTCACGAAAGTCTTTACCAGCGATATCCCCAAAGAAAGTTGTACAACCGTCAACGTTCCCGAAATCTGTTTCGCTGAGCACGCTTCTTCAACTCGGAAAGGTGATCCATCCCAAATGCAGCAACGAGATTATCGAGCTTTATCTTGAAGAGTTTTGCATTGAGAAAAAGGAATGGCTGTTGCCATTTTCAGTCAAAGTATCAGTCAACGGTTCGCCTTTTGCCAGTGGAGGCTTCAGAAACGCCTACGAAGCCCAAGCAATATCCGGACTTGAAGGAAAGTATGTACTCAAACGGTACATACCCGATCAGGTTAACGCGATTGAAGAGATGTTTGGATCATTGGATATTCATACGCGAAAATCGGTGCAGATGCATAGCCTGGCAAAATACTATGCATCATTAATGAAGAAAGAAAGTTCTGCCCATGAAGAATTTGGAGAAAGCTTCAGGTATTCCAAAGTATATTTAGCCAGGAGCGAGGGTCAGCTGGTTACCTTGGAGCCTTACTTGCAGGGGAAATTCGTCAAGTACATCAACAATGATGGAGAAATAATTGTTAGCGGTAACGAAGTTGCATCTAAGGCAGAAGCCTTTGTCCACTTTACCTACGTGAAATCACAAAAGGCAGTTATGGTTTTGGACATACAAGGAACTGGATACAATTTGTATGATCCAGAAGTAGCAAGCACCCAGCTTCAGGATGAGGAAACCAAGAGTTTATTATTTTGTTGTGGGAATCTTTCAACAAATGCCATTGATTTCTTCTTATCTTCGCACAAATGTGGAAAGTATTGTGCTTTTCTTGGAATCGACAGTTTGTAATCAAAGTAACTGCATTGTACACTACAAGTGATTGCCTGCTCATTAGTCAGTTTTGTTGATGTACAAGGTACATCATGTATTCATTCCCTTTATGTTTTTTAAATGGGTAATTACATATACCAAAGAAATGTAACTAGACTTCCCACAGAGAAAATGCATGAAATATAATACAGCCATCCTCTTCAGGTGGCCTGGTATGTTAGTGTCAACAGAAGTAGATTGCTAGATTGTCCTGTTCAACAGTGCCTAAATTTTCTCTGTGGTTTTCTGCAGTGCATGTGCATTATTTGCAATTGGCCACTTCCCAATCGAGAGCAGCAAAACATCTAAGAACTGTTTGGAGGGGCAGCTCAACAAAGTTTAACACCTGGGACAGTTTAAGTTCAACACTTTCTCATTATTGTGGTATTTGTTGACATATTTTTAAAACTCAGGGGTATTTAGCATGAGCGAGACTCCCACTCAAATCTTAAAAAGCTAAATTTTGGGTGGGAGCATTTTCCCCCAAATGTTCTGCTTTTCCACCACATCATAGATGGGTCAGGTAAATACCCAGGCTGAGTTTTTTAAAATATTCTTTAATTGATGAAAATTTTGGCATGATTTATGGAATTTTATATTTCAGTGTGGAAGCACTGCAAAGGCTACCTCAGAATAAAGGGTAGCTCCCACCCAACCCCCAAATACCCCTGTTAAAAAGATAGTCAGCATTGGTTATGGTGCATTCATTTCCTGTCTCAGGACTATCTAGCCATCATGCTTTTTCAGGGTTGTCCCTCCAAACAATCCATAGATGCTTTGTGGCTCTTGGTGGAGAAATGGCTAGTTTAATTAATTTAGTTATACATACACTGATTTAGCTGAGTGTTCATGAACATGTGAAAATGCTATGCTATTGTTAATTTTTGGTTGTTAAATAACAAGTAATTATTGACTAATTCTTGCGTTTTAAATCTTTGTCAATTTGTCAGCTTTATTAAAGTACATTTTTATGCCAGATGAGATTTCAAGTATAAATATGCATTTGCAGCTTCAGCTGATTTTATTTCATCTGTGTTGGGAATATATTCTTCACAACGTGCTCGGAATGTTGGATCCAAGAAATCATCATCTTCTTCAAATATTCCTGACAACTCAGCAACTTCCATCAGCTGTTCTTCACTAATGTCATAGCCACATTTCTCACCCCCGTACTCTTCAGGAAAATGGTATATGTGGTCTGGCACCCCACAAGGAAGTTCCTTTCTTGCTTGTTTCCGGCCACGGTGAGAATTCCAGACTGTCTGACGGAAAACATCCAGTTCATGCTGAACGACTGGCACATAAACATATGCAAGTAGATCTCTGAACAATGAGAAAAATCCAACAATATTATTCCAGTTTAAGGCATATAAAATAAGGAGTCTAAATATATTGTAAATCAGTTGAACAACTATTAAATGAAGTATGAAGAAAATAATTTGTACTCATTACCTATGAGTTGGATTATCTCTTTCATAATCACCTTCCTCCAATAGAGTACTTAGCTGATCTTTAAAGAACCGTTCAAGCCTCTCCAAAAGTTCTTTCCACCACCTCTCAATTCTATTTTCTGTCGAGGGGCCATATATCACACAATTTTCTGAATCTTCTATACCAAAGTGTTGACTAAGTAGATATGAGTGCATAGTCGCCATATCCACAGTTTCAGTTCCCTTGTCAAGGCGTAGTCTTGCTGGCATGACTAGTTCATAGGATAATAAAATCATAACTTACTTCGGTTACATAACAAAACCAATTATAAAGTCATTGACTACTCTAAACCATAAACCATGAAGGAGTTAATGGCCTGAAAGCATTTTTTCAGGCTTTTGCTGTCAAAGGAACACATGCTATGCCTTCAGTAGGTTAATTAACATAGTCATACTGTGGCGGTACCCACCTCCTGATTCCAATAAATACTCTAAATAATGACGACCAACGATTTTGGGATTGCTGTTTGTGGTCCATATTTTGAGAAACTGAATTCTGCCACTGTAAGTATCCAACCCTCCATAAACGCATAAGGGAAAAGTGGCATTTTGATATCCACACAACTTATCGTGGCCATCAAGGGACATAGTCCAATCTGAACCCTTCAAAAACAAGTATATTATTTTAACTTTTGTTTTTAACAAATTGTTTTCATCCCCCCTCCACCCCAAGATGATTCATGGTTCAGGTTGTATACATATTTTGATGTACTGATCTCGAGATACATAGGTCAGATACATTATGTGGAATTTAAACTGTGGGGGACAATTTAATCATGGAACACAAATATATTATTAAATGAAGGCTATCGTTGTTAAACAGTGCATTATATACCTTGGACGTAAAAGCATGTTTAGGCGCTTGTCTGCGCTTGCCAACGCCTCTTCTTTCCTCCAAACCTCTCGGGTCCACTTCAGCCATCATTGCATAGACCACGTCCCGCGGTACATTGAGGTCATGTATTTCTCGAATTTTTTTGTGCAAGGCACGGTATCCAAGCAGTTTTCCCGGCCCTTGCATCTCTTCTGCGACAGCTTGTCTCAAATTATCCAGTTCAATTTCATAATTAGTGTACTTGATATTGAAATGACTCAAGCGGCGACATAAGGTTCTCAGGCTCCAGACATACATTGGATACTTGCTAGAAACAAAATCCAGAACTTCCTTTCTCTTAAGATTCTGTTTAACGTATTTTTCTAAATCCCTTTTCAGCTCTTCGTCATCTTTCCAATTGTCGTTTCTTATACGCGATGCCATTATTAAATCTTTGTCACAGAATGATATATTTTTAAAATACGTGTCTTTGTGGTTTGTGCGGAGAGCGGAGACGTCAGGTCCACTATAGATGTGCAAGACAAAGTATTTCCAAACCTACAGTATTGCTGGCTCAAGTAAGTTTCTTTCGAAGCCGTTTCTAAGGCCTCGACAGGCTCGACTGGCAAAATGTAAGCTGTTGACTGATACTTTAACTGAAAATTGCAACAGCCATTCCTTTTTGTCAATCCAAACCACAACATTTGGTAGTTTTTCGCCCTTTCCCACTCCTCTTGTTCACCATGTTTTAATACACGCGCGTGTACGTGTCAAGCTTCGGCGGCCGCAAAGCATCATGGGCTACGGCACTCCTAGGCTGCTAATATTTTTTTTTATTTTTTTTTAAATTCATATGGCACTCCTAGGCTGCCAAAAAATTTTTTAAAAATTCATATGGCACTCATAGGCTCTAACTAATTCTCGGTTTTTTTTTCAATTGAAAAAAAAATAGTGAAAAAATAAAATATGTATTTGTTAAAAATAAAAAAAATGTAAATAAAAAAAATGAAATAGAAAAAATTGAAAAAAAAAATCAAACAAAGTATTTTTATATTTTAATTTTTAAAAAAATGTTTAAAAACAAAAAAAAAATAAAAAAATAAAAATTTTAAAAAAATAAAAAATGGTAAAATAAAGAAATACCTATGGCACTCCTAGGCCACCATAGTACAGTACACCTGCTGGACTTCCTTCCTTATTCAAACCTAAGTGCAAACTTAAACATCACATTAAACATAAGTGGAAAAAGGTAAAAAGGTAAGAATTGCTTTAACAATATCAATTAATAACAGTATTTTCCAACCCTAGTGTTCAGCCTAGTACGAATTTCAACCTGGCATGTACATGTGCAGATCTGACAGCATGAAAGTGCAGTATCTTTTAAACGAAGACACATTGTGACAAGATGCCAAAAAATAGTGCAAATTTGAATAAGAAACAGTATGTATATATTTAATACCTGCGTTCACCGAAAGAGCCTTCTATGTTATATTCTACTTACCAATTATGGAAAATTAGGTGCAGGCTGCTGACCGAGATGTGGCCTACGAATTAGCGATGGTACTTGGATTAGAGCAAGATTCATGCAAATGTTATCTTGAACTGCCAACCAAAGAGACGCAGAATGCATCACCCATCCAAGTACCAAGCTAACAAGCCACCTCGTACTCTGGCTTTTCCTCCTAGACCCCTGCACAATAGCAACTCATTTGGATACCTTATGTAACTGTTGGATACAACATAAACCGTACTATTGGTGGATACAACACGATAGATTCATGAAAAACTGCGCTGTCGTTGGATACAAATGACATAAACCGTACTACTATCAGTGGATACAACATGATAGTTCCATGAAAAACTGCGCTTTCGTTGGATACAAATGACATAGACCATACTATCGGGTGGATGCAACCCGATAGTTTCATGAAAGACTGCGCTGTCGTTGGATACGAACGACATAAGCCATACTATCGGTGGATACAACACGATAGTTTTATGAAAAACTGCGCTGCCGTTGGATACAAATGACGTAAACCATACTACCGGTGGATACACTACGAAAATTTGATGAAAAATTGCTCTGCAGGCCTTGCATAAACCATTCTGTCGGTGGATACGTCACGATAGTCTAACGAAAATTACGTTTATGTTCAGGAAGCTAAGATCAACAAGGAAAAAAATAGGTACGCGTAGCGTACATGTGGGTAGCCTCAACGAAGTATTAAGCCAAGGCACTCCAAATTATAATTGTACATTGCTAAGCATTGTGACCATGCTAAACACGCTGCATGATCGCTATTTTGCAGGTTATGCAAACTAACTGCAATGCTATGTTTGATGTATGCAAAAGGACTTCTTTTTGAAATAGGTGCATGCTAGTCTAGATTCTGTACAAAAAACCTCCACCTAAGGTATAAGGAATTAAAGCTTTTGTTGTAGTTAAGCTACGCCACAATGCATTAATGCACTCTCCCGACGAAAGGTGCGCCAGTAAATATATACGTTGGACACAGTAAACGAACAGTTACATGAGTATATTTAAATACACCAATTAGATCATATGAAGTACACTATGTAGAGAACCTATGTACAACATCGTAGCTAATATCAATTTTACGAGTGTGATTTACACACATACACTATTTTTTACAAGAGAGAGAATATAGAAAAATGAAACAAAATGGAACAAGTAAACACAAAGACGACATAAACGACATGTTGGACAATACAATGCAAACAATTTAACACACAAGAAAGGAGCAAGGTTCCAGGATAGCAGCAAACATGAACAGATTTGAAGGATAGAGGGATAAATTAATCAGCTACTATAGTTTGATATAAGTAAACTATTTGTCACTTATGTTGTTCTATAAAAGCCTTCGTAAATTTGTCATCCTTTCGTATATGGAATAACTTGGCCTTACGAAACATACAATCACAGTATGAACACACGGCTTGTTCGGGTGGCCCATTCTTGAATTGTTTAGCACGAAGTTGCTTCGTCTTTGACAAGTATCGGTAAGCATGATGTAGATAGCTTTCCAAATGATACGATAAATCTGGTATGAATGAATTTGTTTGATTGACAATATCTGTATCATCATCAATTGGTTAGATACAGTGGTACAAGTTCATTAATCCCAAAGTGATGGAAGGTTGTTTGCAAAGTTTATTGACAATTATCACATTTGTCCATCTCAGAATCAGTTATTATTGAATCCTATCATATTTCATTTAAACCATGCTCAAGTGTCACATGTGGAGGACTATTTTCACTCATATGTGGTGCCCCTGAAAAGGAATTACTATATTGCAAATTAAAAGCATGGTTGTCTATGTTTACAAACTCGGGGACATCGGTTAATAATAAATAACTCTTATTTATACTTTGGCTGATAATACCATACAAACTGTTGCCACATGTTAAAATTGAGTTCAGCATCAATCCATCTCAAATATTTACTGATTTAATTTCCTTATACACAATTGCATACAATGACACACACTGTTTACTAGCATTCATACCAAACATTTATTCATTACCTTGATTAAAATCAACATGGACAGTATAAGTGGGATCGACTATACCATTTATAGTTCTAGGTCCTGGATTTTCCTCAACATCATTTGAAAGTCTAATAATAATGGCACATAAACAGCATGATAATGTACCATTTGTACATACCAATGGCATATTTCTCCATTGCCGTTTTCCTTCTTTAATTGGCTTTTGAGATAAGGAAAATAGAATGTATTTAAGTGTTTAAAACATTAATAATATTTGATTCCAAAGTTTACCTTTAAGGCAATGTAGTCTATTACGACAATGTATAAAATTGTGGTGTGATCCTATCCTTGAGCAATATACTTCTATACTTACACCCATATTTGTTTGGAATTTAGTGTAAATCAGTCTGTTTATAATAATCAGTTTCAGTGGTACAATTGTCTATATAATCTCGTCAGTTATGTATGCCCAGCAAGTAGGCAGGCAGTTTTGTTTTGATTCCAGCAACGCTGGGTAATATTATTTGAATATACTGCACAATGGCTAGGTCTAATACTTTGATATACCTGCAAAATGGCTAGGTCAGTTTGAATACCTGCACAATAGCAAGGTCTAATATTGGTACGCGGCCTTTCACGTGAATGAGTGCCTGATCTAAGACCAGCGCGAGCAGCAATGGCTCCTTTCTATTTGACTCTTGTGAGATACGTGAACACAACACATATAGCGCCTGAGAAAAAGCCAGTGCAGGTAAGTTTGCCTCGTGCAATCATAGACAATCCAGAAGACAGAAGATGTCTTCTGGATTGTCTATGGTGCAATATAAACATTTGTACGCTCTTGAAATCTATGAACTGTGATCAAAATGTTTGATCACAGCAGACAACGAGCGATGAAATACAACAAAAGTATTGTTTCGAATACAAAATACCACTTACCTTTAGTTTAAATATGAAAATTCCTCTCAAAAAATCTCCTCAACGCTTGCTTGTTGTGAACATGAAATTATGTCGATCAATTTTCAGCAATGTCACTCCGGGTGTGTTATGACAATTTTCCGAAAGCCATAACGAACCCCAGATCGGAAACTGTTCGCTAAATCGACGCTCGCCGAAGATGTGGACATACATTTTTTTTCTTACCACACTTTTCAGCTATAACATAGTGGTTAGCTGCGCATGTGCGGCTACCCACAAAAATGGCGTAAAAATCAATAGACAACGACAATATTGTGAGCAATTGAAAAACGTATTATATAAATTCTTATTTACAGTTTGATCTCGCAATAGTATTTAACTTGAACGTTAGGAAACCATGCGGGCTGCAACGCCCTCCAAAACTGAAGTTGGAGTTTTTATATATAATTGATAAGCGTCGCTAATCCAGCAACCAAGTGTTTTGATCAGGTGATCAGGAATACCAACTTGTGCGGCTGTCGTAGCAGCGCCTACCCTAAAGCTATGTGTCGTAAACAGTTATATTTTGCGCCACTATTTTTGATGGCGTATTAATTTATGTATTTTGGCGGGAAATAGGTTGTTGTTGTAAATCGAAACAAAATACGTTTGTAGTTTATTTTTCGAAGTTTATTTTATATTTTAAGGAGAATAAAGCTTATTGTTTTCAATTAACTGTATCGTACAGAAAATGGCGCCCAACATGGGGCGAGTTAACCGAATTTGAAGAGTTATAATCGAAAAAACGACGTGTATTTTAGCGATTTTTAGCAAAGAAGTATGAGCGAAGCCATTGAACGAAAACGAGCAATTCGCTCGGCGAATCGAGGGGTCCTTACGAAGTATATGAAAGAAGCAATAGAGCGCATGTCTGGAGAGGTGGATCAGTCCAAACTGGATCGTTTAACAACGCTAAACAAGCTCCTTAACGAAAAACTTGCTTTAGTAATAAAGCTCGATAGCGAAATACTTGAAGAATGCGACATAAAAGACATTGGGAAGGACATCGAGGAATCTGAGGAAATAAAATCGAGAGTTTACGAAACCAAGAACAAAATCGAACAGTTATTCGCGAAGAAGCACCAGGCAAAAACAAGCAACGAATCTCCAGTGTCCGTGTCAACCGAAATTACCACCGAATCTGTAATTGAACACTCGAGTCCGGAAACAAATCCAGTATCTATGCCTATGGCCCAGTTTGTACAAAAAACTCGATTGCCAAAGTTATCCCTGCCAAGGTTTAATGGTGAAATAACCAAGTTTCGCACCTTCTGGGATAGCTTTCAGAGCGCTGTAGACAACAACCCAAATTTGACACCCATCGACAAATTTAACTATCTTTATTCGCTGTTAGAAGGACCTGGTCTACATGCAATTCAAGGGTTAACCATAACCGAAGATAACTACAAGTCAGCTGTTGAAATACTCCATCTTCGATTTGGCAGAACCCAGCAAGTCATAGCAGCTCATATGGACGAACTTTTGAAATTGCCTACTTGTAGTGGAAGCAAAGCAACGAGTCTTAGATTAATTTACGACAAGGTTAGTGTGAACGTAAGGGGGCTAGAAGCTGTCGGGGTGAAGGCAGATCAGTACGAGAGTTTACTGATCCCGGTAATAATGTCAAAGTTGCCAGAGGAAGTTAGGATCCAAATTGCTCGAAACACTTCGAAGGATGTGTGGGAAATTGGAGAATTACTAAATGTCATCCAGAAAGAGGTGGAAGCACGAGAGGTGTGTGAGAATATCCCAATTAACGCTAGCAATCTGAACAAAAAATACAATGGTCCAGGTGCTCGAGACCTGGGTTCAGCTAAAGCGCTCGTGGCTTCAGAATCTGGTTTGAAAAATAAATTTCCCATTCGATGTGCATTTTGCCAGAAACCTCATTACTCCGCTTCATGTGAAGAAGTTCGTGACGTCAGCAAGAGAAAAGAGATTCTAAAACTAGATAATCGCTGTTTTGTTTGTTTGCGAAAAGGACACATTATGAAACAATGTGACAAAAAATGTCGACGATGTCAAGGACTTCATCACCAATCAATATGCAAAGCACATGACCCTCCAAAGGAAAGTCAAACAAAACAAGACAACTCGAAAGGCTCTGAAAAGAAAGACCCAGAGGGACATACGGTAGCAACATCGACTGTAAGCCTGCCTTCAAGAAGCTCAACCCGTAAAAGGGAGGTCCTCTTACAGACTGCGACAACGTTTGCCTTTAGTCATGATGACAGCGAACTTGTACCAGTGAGAATTTTACTTGACAGCGGTAGCCAGCGCTCATACGTTACCGACCAGTTGAAGGAAAAACTTGGCTTGAACAGTTTGGGAACTGAGACACTAAACCTCAATACGTTTGGAGACGACTGGGTCACGAAACACGCTGTGATGAAGTGAAGATAAAATTGCAAGCAAAACCCGAGACCATAGAAATTTCCGCCCTTACCTTCCCGAAAATATGCTCGCCCCTTTCAATGAAATTGGATGTAGAGTCCTACCCTCATCTACGTGGTTTACAGCTTGCAGATTCTAGTCTGGTTAATGATATTCCGACAAACATTGACATTTTGATTGGGTCTGATTATTATTTTGATGTTGTCACTGATGAAATTTGTCGAGGAGACAAAGGCCCTGTAGCTATTAACACTATATTTGGTTGGGTGATCTCCGGTCCAACGCAGAAGGACATAAAAGACGAGGCCTCATCTGCCAATCTGATCATTTTAAGAGGAAATTCAGATCCAGCAAAGAGTAGATTTGCCTTCGAAGACAAGAACCAAACCTTAACGAACAAACTGCGCAGATTTTGGGATACTGAGTCACTTGGTATCTATGACGAGAAGACAGATGATGACAAGTTCCTCAAAGAGTTGACCTATCATGACGATGAAAAACGCTACGAAGTTAGCTTGCCATGGAAACCTGAGTCTCAGCCTGAATCGAATGGTTATGCATCGTGTGCGAACCGTCTAAGACAACTCCACAGACGTCTCAAGAAAGATAAAGAACTTCTCCAAGAGTATGACAAAATTATTCAACAACAAGTAGTATCCGGCATTATTGAGCCTGTTTCCGAAGAACAGGACACTGATGAAGGCACATACTATCTACCACATCATGGGGTTGTTCGGCAAGACAAGGAAACCACCAAATTGCGTGTAGTATTTGATGGTTCAGCGAAGCCTGATAACAGCAACGTTTCCATAAACGATTGTTTAGAAAAAGGACCGAACTTGGTACCTGATCTGTTTGACGTGATTATCAACTTCAGAGGATATGCAATCGGTATGATTGCAGACATCGAAAAAGCATTCCACCAAGTAAAGATCGCACCGGATGACCGACGAATGGTTAGATTCTTATGGTTTGATGACCCGAACAAGGAAAAACCCGAAATTCGAAAATACCAATTCTGTCGTTTAGTCTTTGGCCTTGTTTCAAGTCCTGCAATCTTAACATCTGTACTAAACCATCATTTGGCTGTGAATGAAGAGAAGAATCCCGAGATCGTGTCGTTACTCCGAAAGTCGTTCTACGTCGATGACTTCGCGGGCGGTGCCTCGAACGATAGTGAAGCAGTTGAAATTTACGAGGGATCACAAAGCTTGATGAGTACGGGGGGATTCACTTTGCGAAAATGGCACACCAATTCAAAGCACTTGCAAGAAAAGATAGCGACAGATCAAGCTCCAAACCTAATAGAAACGAATGATGATAACCTCGCGAGAAGCACCGAAACCAGCGACAACGGGCAGGCAAGAAAGGAACCAGTAAAGGTCTTAGGAATCCCTTGGGACGTTGATGAGGACACACTCCTCCATGATTATGTCAAATTATCAAGGTATGCCACTACTTTATCGGCCACAAAGCGATCAGTGTTACAGCTCTCTGCAAAGATCTTCGATCCGATCGGACTGTTAACACCCTTTACGATCAAGATGAAAATATTCTTTCAAGAGTTATGTCTAGCGAAGATTGATTGGGACGACGAGTTAAAAGGAGAGCTATTGGTCAAATGGAAAAGATTGGTTCAAAACTTGGCCGACTTGAAAGACATCAAAGTACCGAGATGTTACTTCAAGAGGAAGGAGTTCCCGCCTGTGAAACACGAATTACATGGATTCTCTGATGCATCCAACAAAGCTTGCGCGGCGGTCGTTTATCTTCGTACTGAGCATGCGAATGGTGATATCGAAGTCAACCTCGTCGCATCTAAGTCACGAGTAGCTCCAATGAAACGGCAATCGATCCCTCAGTTAGAGTTGCTTGGAGCGACTATTCTAACTAGACTGGTCAAGTCGGTGAAAGAAGCAATGAATTTTCTTGTAACGCCCCCCGAAGTATACTTATGGAGCGATTCCTATACTGTCTTATGTTGGATTCGAAATGACAAAGCCTGGAAGCCGTACGTTCAAAATAGAGTGAAAGAAATCAGGGAACTTCTTGATCGAGTGCACTGGCGATTTTGTCCGGGAGAGATCAACATTGCCGACCTACCGTCGAGGGGCTGTACGGCAGAAGATCTAGTTAGAAGTCACAATTGGTGGACAGGCCCGGAGTTCTTAAATCATTCGCCCGAGTGTTGGCCTCGAGAGCCACAGCAAGGTTGTATCGATAACGAAGAAAAGGCACTGGTCGAACTCAAGAAGACCTCACCAACCATTGTGTACTCGATGTCAAATCCATCAACCAATTGCGATCGTCAGACCTCCGATATTGGCAACATCATAGATATGAGTCGATATAGCACCAAATTGAGATTGTTACGAGTAACAGCAACCGTTAGAAGATGTGCTAAAAGGTGGAAAAACCCGCACCACAAGTTCGAAAGCACTGAGTTGACAGCAAAAGAATTACAGGAAGCAGAAAGAATACTAATCAGGAACATTCAAGAACACGAATTTCAATGCGAGTTACAGTACCTTGCAGGAGCGTCCAAAATTCTGACACCTGTTGTCTCACGATTGGGTCTTGTTCTAGACGAGGATGGGCTAATACCATGCGAAGGAAGAATTCAGAACTCTTCTCAAGAACAGGAAGCGAAACGACCAGTTATCTTACCTTCAAAACATTACTTTATCGAACTAGTCATCCGTGAACATCACGCTGTTGTTCACCATAATGGCATCAGGGATACACTCAATTCGATTCGAGAGAGATATTGGATCCAAAGGGGTAGAGAAGCGGTAAAAAAAGTAGTAAGAAGATGTGTCGTGTGCAGAAAGATGGAAGCAAAACCATTTGCGACGCCCAAGACGCCACAGCTTCCAACATGTCGAGTAAGCGAAGAGCCTCCTTTCTCGAACACAGGTATAGATTTTGCTGGTCCTGTTTACGTAAAGAATTTATCTTGTAACAATCGCCAACAAGACAAGGTATACATAGCGCTCTTTACCTGTGCGTCTACGAGGGCTTTACATTTGGAACTGGTAGAAAACATGTCAGCAGCTACCTTTCTTCAAGCTTTCAGACGTTTCATCAGCCGCAGAGGACTGCCAAATAAAATCTTGACGGACAATGCAAAGACATTTAAATCTGCATCGAAAGAAGTGAGGATGATTAGTGAATCGAAAGATGTAAAGCGCTACTTTGCCAACAGACGAGTGACGTGGGAGTTCATCACCGAAAAGGCCCCCTGGCATGGGGGATTCTGGGAGAGAATGGTGCAAAGTGTTAAGCGTTGCCTAAAAAAGGCCATTGGACTCGCGTCATTGTCGTTTGGAGAACTGCACACTTTATTGGTTGAGATTGAAGCCACTCTAAACAATCGACCGCTGACATTTGTTTATGATGATGAACAGAGCATATCACATGCGCTCACACCTTCGCATTTGATTTACGGTCGACAGATTTCAAGCGTACCTAATGGCAAGCATTATGACATTGTTAGCGCAAATCAGTTGCTCACCAAGCGAGCAAAGTATCATCAACGCGTTCTAAATCAGTTTATAAAACAATGGAGAACGGAGTACTTGTTGAGTTTAAGAGAATCATCGAAGACGAATCTAAAGGACAGTGATAATGGACCGATGGCTGTAGGAGATATGGTAATTTTACGAAATGACAATACCCGACGCATGTTTTGGAAATTGGCCAAGGTAGAAGAATTGCTTCCAAGCAGCGATGGTGTAGTGCGATCGGCAAAGGTTAGGGTAAACGGCGAAGGCGGTAAACCGATCACACTTAGACGACCAATACAACACCTGATACCACTTGAAGTAAGGGCAACTACGAAAGAAGAAGACGTTCGTGATCGTAGTCGTGAAGAAGAAGACGTTCGTGATATTAGTCGTACGGATCAACCCAACGCAGAGAAACAGAGAAACAACCAGATACAAAGAATGAGACGAAAGGCAGCTATTGCAGGAGAAATGGCAAGAAGATTATCTATCACGTGATGAACACGTAAAGTAATCAATATTGACATTAGTTTATGTTATGTTAATTTGATCAACTTTGATCAACCCTCGGGAGTGTCGTAAACAGTTATATTTTGCGCCGCTATTTTTGACGGCGTATTAATTTATGTATTTTGGCGGGAAATAGGTTGTTGTTGTAAATCGAAACAAAATACGTTTGTAGTTTATTTTTCAAAGTTTATTTTATATTTTAAGGAGAATAAAGCTTATTGTTTTCAATTAACTGTATCGTACAGAAAACTATGCCCCTAGTAATGTCCTGATTCGCCGATACGAGTCATAGCGTCTGTCAGCCAAGAGCAAAATTTATCACGTGATAATGGTTGGCCATTTGGGAGAAGGAATAAGGGGCCAGGCGTATTACCATGGTGGTGGAGATATGTCATAAGCGGTCGGACAACACAGATATTGGTGCCCGACGTCCCTATCCGTTGCATGGCCCCAGACGAAACTGGTCGGTCTTCAAGGCCTTTATATTTAGTAACACAAGCGTAGGATTGTCCTGTCTGTCGATCTGAAGATCGTGCACAGCCAAATTCGTATTAATGTTGAATTGCAAGGAACTGGTGCTAAACTCTCTACATCGCAAAAACCCGAAAAATCCTGTCAGGCAGGCAGCCCACAATAAGGAATCAGAATAGTTGTTGAGGTTAAGATTCCACTCAGTTTACGCAGAATAGAAATAGTGATAGGCAAGCGCTGCCTTATACCAGTTTCTTGAATCCGTTTGACTCCATGTAAAACACACTCCAAACGAAAGCAGTTCTCTAGGGGATTATTAAAGCCATGTTCGATGTGCAAGGACCGTACGCCCGATAAGTAGACTTTGATGGAACTGGCTTCAATAGTCTGAGAGAGATGTGCGGCAAATAGCATTAAAGTTTGTTGACGCTGGCAGAGGAGAACCGTTATCGGGGATGAGTTTCGACCAATAGCAAAACTCTAAGAACCGGTGCTGGCAGGCTGAGTAGGTCTTTTGTGTTGACTTAGCCAGGCCATGAAACATTAAGGAATTGGTATAGGCCCTTAAAGATTGCATGTCAAACAGGCTAGCAAACTTTTGGGTATTTGCACTGGAGTAGGCTGAGCTTCGGGGGCGAGACGTTGAAACTCCTGTGGGTTGAAACGAGAGAGAGCGTCAGCAAGCCGATTGGTTTTACCGGGAACATGTGCAGCACAAATGCGAAAATTAAATCTAGCTGTCACTAAAAAGAGAGCACGAACCAAGTGCATAATTTGCTCATCCTTAGAGGTGCCAGACTGGATGATGTGCACCACGCTTTGGTTATCACACCAGAATTTAATGTGCATATTAGACCAGGATGGACCCCAGACATGACATGCAAGGACTATTGGAAAAAGTTCTTTATAAGCCATGCCTAGTGGTTGTTGAACAGGTAGCCACGCTTGATAGAACCAAGCACCGTTATTATAAATGGCAAAACCCTGATTTCCAGATGCGCCTTGACAACTCAAAATCAGGTAATGGTGCCCATTCAGGGGATCAAAAAAGTAAATACCATTCCAAGTGGGCAAGAAGTCGGTCCACAACTGTACGTCTAACTGGCATTCCTTAGGAATGCGAATAGACTTCCAATAGCATTTAGAAAACGTGCGACCAGTCGGAACTACATAGCATGCGTGATTTAGTTTACCGATTATTGATTCTAGCTCTTTACGTTTACAGTACTTTTTGTGACTCCATTGATGTATAAGAAGTACTAACTCCGTGAGTTTGTCTGCAGGCAAATGGACAATCACCTGAACAGAGTCCAGCTCAATACCTAGGAAAGTGAGAGACGTAGTTGGGCCCTCGACTTTGTCGGGTGCTAGAGGAATACGAATGTGGTTAGCAGCGTTCTGAATTGCGTGCAGTGAACGAGCACACATCGGTGATGCCGGAGGGCCTAATGTCAGATAATCATCAAGATAATGTAATAATTCTAGCACCAAATAGTTATTCATCAAAATCCATTAAAAAAGATCGGCCAAACTGTTGAAAATGTAAGGAGCTGAACGGAGGCCAAATGGTAACGCGCGATCAACGAAGTAATGGTCTCGCCATTCCATGCAAAGTAAATAGTAATTGTCGGGGTGAACTGGAACAATACGATATGCGTGTTTAATATCAATTTTTGCCATTAACGTGCCTCTTCCAAGCTTCGTGATTAATCTAATTGCATAGTCAACTTTAGTGTAACAAACAGGAAATTCATTTTTATCAATACCGGTGTTGACACTGTGGTCAAGAGGAAAAGACAGATCTAAGATAAGGCGCTATGCATTAGCTTTGTTTTTCTTAGGAATAATGCCAAAACGACTAACTTGTATAGTAGGAAATGGAGGGGTTTTAAATGGGCCAGAAACTCTACCAGCGTGGATTTCAGTGGTTAGGTAATTGTCAATGACCACAGAATGTTCCATCAAAGAAGGACAGTTACTTTTGGCTGATTTTAATTTTACTGCGTGTGGGCGAAATCCAATGTGGAAACCCTCACGAAAGCTCGAAACAACATAGTTAACTTTTTGTCTGTCTGGGTTCCATAGTAACTGCATTTCTAAATTGTGCACATTGATAGGGGAATTGGCCAAGCCCCCATTCAAAAATTTTGATTCAAAAATTGGAAGGATTTTGAATGGCCCTGGGCAATTGACCGGATTGTTATTTTCTTGATCGCGATGCTGACCGCTGGTGCTTTTGATTGTACGGGTATGCGCGATTTTCTCGCCGTTCAATTGTATAATGGTGAATTCGGCGGTGAGGTGTGCCGCAGTTCGCGATGTTACAGGCATGGCAAAATTTACAGTTGGCCCTTGGGGAAGCACAGGAGTCGTCATTCCAAGACAAGCATAATTGAGGACTGACGCATTCCCAGTTGCATCACTGCTAGACCCAATTTTGTTAAAACTGCTATTACTATGATAGGTGCTAACCACTTGCGCATCTGACACGCGATGAATTGCAGATGTATGGAAATTGTAGAGGTCAGTTCGCATGACACTCCAGTCCTGCAAATTATTTACCTCGGCTTCGCAACGAAAGGTATGATCGTAATGAAACCAGGCTTTGCCGCCAAAGCGCTTTGTCGTGCATATTGTCAGGGCCATGTAAGCGAGTAAATCGCGTGCTCGATGTGGAAGAAAAGTAGCAATAATCGACGTGTAGCTAAATGTTAAAACATTCTACCCGGTCCAATATGTCCAATGGTGAATTTTTGCACGAGACGGCTTAGCTACTGGTACAATAGTCGAACCTTCAATTTGAAAGCTAATAGTGTCCAAGACAGGGTCGTCCAAGCATTTGGGGAGAAGCTCGTCCATTTCAACAAACTTGTGAGACAAAATTTTTGAAAATAACTTTGGTGGGACTGGGGCATGACCGGAGCCCAACCTGAAGGCGCTTTCAGGACAAAGATTAGGGACAGGTCCGGTGGAAGGGTTGGGAGCACGAAGGATTGGGTTATCTGTAGTCAGGTTAGAGTCACTAAGCAAAGGTTGTGTTTGGGGAAAGGAGGAACTTGTATCTTGGGACACCACCACTCATAGTATTGACAAAAGAAGGGGCGTGAAACGTACCTTGAGCCATGGACACGTTACCTTGGGTTGACGCAGATGTAGTTGGCTGCGACGGAATGCTGTTACCCAGTTGTTCCAACTGATCGGGACGAGGAGCACTGTTGATGGTTGCTATGCTTGCCAGCGCTGTTTGGAGGCCAGAGAGAAACTTGGGGGAAATCAGATGCCCAGTCGATGGAAGCGTCCAGTGTTGTGGATGGCTGAGATTGAATTGTATCACTTGAAGATGATGCCATAGTAGTAATAATGTGAAGTCGATGTAAACAAGCCCCAAACGACTTGTTTGATTTGACTGTAAATAAGTTTTAAATGTATCACTACACTTTGCGTGCCAAGCAACTAATGAACATATGTTGCGCGAGCGCTGCACTTTACAATGGCCATCTCATCTCAGGCTGTCACCTAACTTCCCGATGTTGCGAGCGTGGTCCTTAATTTTAATATCTGGCTGCGCTTTTGGTTCAATTTCTCTCGCAACAAAAATCAGTGTGAATCAGTTACGTTTATATAACTATATTTATTTCTTAAACATGCTATAAGTAGCATCTTTGGAATACTATATCAAATTACTATATAATACTATTATCAGTTCAAGTTCAACTTATCTCTTTTCTGTCTGACCGAGCACAACTTTTTCGTTTTCGTCTTCTTCAACTTGAAGTAACTTCGCTTTCGTGAATTCAATAACTCTTTCGTATACAACTTGTATAGCAATAACTTTTCCAAAGTGATATTCAAGCAAGGCGCTAAGGCCCTTTTTGTACCAAGTGTTGTGCTTCCTTATACACTGTTCCCGGGGTGGAACTTTCTACATGCAGTGTCATTTCCTTTGGAAAGAACTTTACCTTCCTTGCGTTAACTGTTATGCACTTGTGGTAACCTAATGACTAAAATATTTGCTTGCTCATGCATGACTAAACTAAATAACTTCCCATGCGTGAAGCAATTTCCTAGGCATTCCTTTACTAACTTAAGGTATATATAATATAATATATAAGTAAACTATGGTATAATGTATAACATATAATGTGTAATATACAGGGTGTATAAAAAAAAGTAGACAATTTTGAAACGGCTCTCAAACTCGCAAAGCGGCTTGAAGTATGAAGTTTTTTATTAATGTACATTGCTTGGGTACTTAAGGTGTAGAATAAATAAAAATATTCTGAAATTTAAATGTTTCAAACCCAGGGGTGTGCGTATTTTGAAACCCATTAAAAGTGGCTTGCGCACGAAATTTAAAGGCCTAAAAGAAATTTTGAGTTGGTAGGTAGAAAATATGTTAGGTGTTTTATTGCTGTTCAAAATTTCAAGAAATTTGATTGAGTCTAAGACACTCAAAACGTCGTGCAAACGTATATTTTTTCTCTACAAGAATCGTTTTTCTGAAGAAATGTTACAATTTTAATTAAATGTCCCTTGGGAGTTGTATGCAAATTAAGTAAATACATAAATTAAACATGCCAAAGATAATTTTGCTAAAAATATGGAAGTTCGGGCGATGTTTTGAACAGCTTAGACTCGAGCAAATTTTCTTAAATTTTGTACAGCAATACAACACACGACAAATTTTCCATCTACCCAGTCAAAATTACTTTTAAGCATTTAAGTTTTGTGCGCAAGGCATATTTATATTGCCGTAAAAGACAGAACCCCTCAGGTATTGAAGTTTTTAAATTTCTTATTTTTTCGGTTTATTCTAGATTATAAGTACCAAAACAATCTATTTTAATAAAAAAACATCGTATATTGAGGCGCTTCGCAAAGCAGAGAGCGATTTCAGATTTGTCTACTTTTTTTTGATACACCCTGTATAATGTTGTAAATACATGATAACAGCTATCATGTAACACCCTCCCCTTTGAAAAAAATAAAGTTGATAGACTTTCTTTAAGTTCACGTGCAATAGGCTTGTGTTCATGGTCTTGAGAGACAGTTTGCAATCAAGTTATCTCGTCCCTTGATGTGTGAGATGTTCACGTTATATTCGGACAGGATCAAACTCCATCGCAACAAACGTTGATTCTTATCCTTTAACTTGTGGAGGAACACGAGGGGGTTGTGGTCAGTGTACACGAGGAGGGGAACTTCGAGGGAGGAAACATAGATATTGAAGTGTTGTAGGGCAAGGATGAGGGCAAGACATTCTTTTTCAGTGGTGGAATAGGTTTTCTGATGATTATTGAATTTTCTGGACAAATAACATACCGAATGATCAATTCTGTCTTGGTCTTCTTGAAGTAATACTCCACCAGCTGCTACATCACTTGCACCAACAGCTAACTTGAATGGGCGTGTGAAGTCAGGTGCAGACAAAACAGGAGCACGTTGCAACATTGCTTTAAGTTGCTCAAAAGCAGACTAGCACTGTTCAGTCCAATAAAATTTGGTGTCCTTTTGCAGCAACCGAGTTAGAGGCTTCGTAAGGCTCCGAGAAATTTGGGCAGAATTTTCGGTAGTATCCGGCCATACTGAGAAAACACATTACATGTTTTTTCAACGTCGGTTGAGGGAACATAGAGATGGCTTCCACCTTTGCTTTGACAGGCTTTACTCGACCTTGCCCGACCACATGTCCCAAGTAGGTGACATGACCACATCCAAACTCGCTCTTTATTAAATTTATCGTTAACTTCGCGTTGCTGAGTCACTTTATGCTGATAAAGACCTTTCGGAGTCACGAATGCTGAGACCTCTTTGGCACAATCTGTAAGTGGAATGTGCCAGAAACCTTTCAGTAAATTAAACTTGGAGACGTATTTTGCATTTCCAACACAATCATCAATACGCAGGATGGGATATGTACCCGCCTTCGTCACCTTATTAAGTTTTCTGTAGTCTGTACACATTCGATAACTACCATCAGGTTTGGGAACTAACAGACAAGGTGAGCTCCAGTTACTTTGACTTGGTTCAATAAAATCATTCTTGAGGAGGTACTCGATTTCAGCTTCGAGATGTTTTTGCTTTGTTGGGTTTAGACAATATGGGTGTTGTTTGATAGGTGGTGCATGGTTGATCTCTACGTCGTGGGCAATACGGTCAGTCCTGGAGGGTACGTCTGGAAATAAGCTCTCGTATTCCTGAATTAGAGCTTTGACATCTTCGTTGAGATCCACTTAGATGACTTAGTTTTGCATCAATATCGCGAAGAACATCGGAGTTATGCAGTTTAGTTGACTCAGACAGATTGAAGAGTTCTGTTGTATCTTCCATATTATTATCACTTCCTACATCTATGGCGTAGCCATATGACCTGCACACCACTCTTTCTTTCGTAATATGATTTTAGCATATTTACATGGCATAACTACTTATTTTTACGTCTATCAGGGGTAACTATGACATAATTTAAATCATTCTCTTTCTTTTCTACGAGATAGATCCCAAAATACTGTGCCTGAAGTGTATTTCCAGGGACAGGAAGTAACGCAAGAACCTTATCACCAGGCTGAGATGTACGACTGACACAATTTTTGTCGTACTGATTCTTCATGCATTTTTGGGCCGACTGAAGGTTTGTTTTGGCTAATTCGCATGCTCTAGACAATTTTGTTCGAAAGTCCGACACATATTGTGAAAGGTCTAATGAATTTCCACCGGCAGAAGGTAACTTTTCCTATAAGAGATCAAGAGGTCCCCTAACGGTGTGGCCGAAAACAAGCTCGAAAGGACTAAAACCTAACAATTCCTGAACTGATTCTCTGGCTGCAAACAAAAGTAAATGGATTCCATCTTCCCAATCTTTTCCGGTTTCCAGGCAGTATGTTCGCATCATGCGTTTTAGCGTTTGATGAAATCGTTCAAGTGCACCTTGACTCTCAGGATGGTAAGCGATCAACTTATATTGTTGTATTTTTAATTCATGCATTACTTGTTGGAAAAGACCCGACATAAAATTTGATCCCTGATCCGATTGTATAGATTTTGGAAGGCCGAACAAAGTAAAATATTTCGTTAATGCTTGAACAATTGTTTTGGTTTTGATGTTTCTTAATGGTATAGCTTCCGGAAACAGAGTTGAAGCGCACATTATAGTTAATAGATACTGGTTACCCTTTTTGGTTTTTGGTAATGGCCGACACAATCAATCAAAATTCGACTAAAAGGCTCTTTGAAAGCTGGGATTGGTTTTAAAGGTGCTTTCGGAATAATCTGGTTAGGTTTACCTGCAACTTAGCAGGTGTGACAAGTTTTGCAAAATTTGACCTCATCTTTTCAAATACCAGGCCAGTAAAATGAGTAATAATTTTTTGGTATGTCTTATTTATTCCTAAATGACCAGACAGTGGTGTCTCATGAGCCAGACTCAGAACTTCAGATCTATAAGTTGTGGGTATTACAATTTGGTATCGAATTTGTCATTCTTCGTTTACTGGGACAGTGAGAGGTCGCCACTTCCTCATTAAAATTCCGTTTTTCATAAAATAACAAATTGGATCATTTGCTGCATCAGCCTCATCTGGGGCGTTTTGAATCAATGTCGAAATATCATGATCCTTTTGTTGCTCGGTGATGAGATTTGATGTTGAAAACGTGTCACTGTTGTCGCTGGCATTGTCAAATAATTTAGGAAGAAATGTATCTGAAATATTGATACTATCCGCATCCTCTGAATCTAATTGTTGTGTTTTGCTCATTGCTCTTGTAACGGCACACGATGAATATAAATTTGGTATAATGTCCTCAATAGGGTCAGGAATTTGGGAAATAATTGGTTTATCGCTCAGAATTGGATCAACATTGACTTTACTTCCTGCAAGATCATTGCCAAGTAGCAAATGAATTCCTTTAAACGGCAGGGAGTCTATAATACCTATTTGGACTTCCCCTGAAACTAATTTCGACTGTAAGTTTATATTGTGCAATGGAACTGACATATACTTTTGGGCATCAATTCCTCTTATTAGAGCATTTTTTCCTGAGTAGGATCTTTCCGAAAAGGGAAGAGTGTTAGTCAAAATCAAAGATTGAGAGGCACCCGTATCTCTTAGTATCTTAACTTGTGAAACTGTTGATTCATTGTTTTGAAAAGAAACTGAGCCGTCGCATACAAATGGTTGAAATACTTTCATGATAGGGTCAACGCGGTCAAGTGGTTTTTGATCAGAAACAGATGGTCGATCATTGTTATTTGAATTGTTGAACAGTGCACCGGTTGGTTTTGGATTTTGCTGTTCTTTTGCATCTTTATTTTTCAATTTGAAACAATTTGACATCGTGTGTCCCTCACCTCGGCAGTACCCACAGGTTAAGGGTTTAAATGGTGTTTTCTGTTTCGATGGCTTAAGATGCGGTGGTATGTAACGAGACCTGTTGTTGTTATTAAGATTTTAGTCGTGAAACTTTGGTTTCTCAGATCGACTGTTATTTAGACTGTTTACGTTTTCTGGATAACTGCAAGGAAAATTCCTAGGTGGATTTGAATTGTTGCCGCGAGGAAAAGATTGTGTGTGTGTCTTATTTGTGGAAACTTTGTGTATGAGCGAATACTCGTCTGCCAAACAAGCGGTGGTTGTTAAATCCTTAGGCTTCTGTTTGTTTATAAATGTGCGAATATCATTATTGATGCACCTCTTAAATTCCTCAAGTAACATTAGTTTGCGTAAACGTTTGTATTCTTTATTAATATCTTCCGAAAGACACCAGCGATCAAAAAGTTGTTCCTTCTCTTGAGCAAACTGAACGTATATCTTGTTCGTGTTTTTATCAAGGTTCCGAAACTTTTGATGATAAGCTTCGGGGACCAACTCATATCCCTTTAGGATTAATTCTTTGACAGTGTCATATTCACTAGACAATTCACAGCTGAGAGTTCCGAATAGACATCACGGGCTTTACCCGTCAAAACGCTTTGGAGCAACATAGTCCAATGTTCTTTTGGCCATGCGCAACTGTTTGCTACTTTTTTTGAAATGTAAAAAATACTTGTCTACTTCCTGTTCCTGAAAAGGTGGAACCATTCTACTGTGTTTTGTAAAATCGAAAACGGAACTTTTACTAGTTCCTGACAAACTATCAGACTTTGCTTGTACTTCTAACTTTTTTAGTTCTATTTCTAATCCCTGTTCTTTTAATCTAAATTCTCTCTCTAATTTCTCTCTCTCCAAATTCTCTCGTTCTCTTTCCATTTGTTCTCTTTGCCACTTTCTGTCTTCTTGTTCTCTCTGCCATTGCCTATCTACCTGCTCTCTCTGCCACTGTCTCCTTTCTCTAACTCACTACTACTCTGTTGCTCTGGTACTCGACTATTGCTTATTTCTGTTGGATTTTCAGTTTGTTTGTCTTGATATTTCCCTAAAGCAGATTGTTCGAATGTCTCTTGTTGGACTAAGTGTTCCATAATTACACGCTGAATGTCGCGCTTTTGCATGTGACCTTTAATCTTCTTACTTAAATGTTTGCCTAATGCAATCAAATTATCTTTCCTTAAATTTTCAAATTTTTCCTCAGTAGGTTCCAACATAAACTCTTCTGGCTTAAATTCCGACATTATTCCCAATATAACTGGATCACACTGAACAATTGTAAAATTCCGCTACTTTTGGCCTTTTTTTGTGTGTGTCAATTTATTTGAAATCCGATCTCGGTAACAAAATTATCTTTCTCACTAAAGTCACTCAATTCAATTCACTTCAAACTCAATCTAAGATTCAGTATTTCCTGGGCGGGCCCCCATTTTGTTACGAGTGTGGTCCTTAATTTTAATATCTGGCTACGGTTTTGGTTCAATTTCTCTTGCAACAAAAATCAGTGTGAATCAGTTACGTTTATATAACTATATTTATTTCTTAAACATGCTATAAGTAGCGTCTTTGGAATACTATATCAAATTACTATATAATACTATTATCAGTTCAAGTTCAACTTATCTCTTTTCTGTCTGACCGAGCACAACTCTTTCGTTTTCGTCTTCTTCAACTTGAAGTAACTTCGCTTTCATGAATTCAATAACTCTTTCGTATACAACTTGTATAGCAATAACTTTTCCAAAGTGATATTCAAGCAAGGCGCTAAGGCCCTTTTTGTACCAAGAGTTGTGCTTCCTTATATACTGTTCCTGGGGTGGAACTTTTACATGCAGTATCATTTCCTTTGGGAAGAACTTTACCTTCCTTGCGTTAACTGTTACGCACTTGTGGTAACCTAATGACTAAAATATTTGCTTGCTCATGCATGACTAAACTAAATAACTTCCCATGCGTGAAGCAATTTCCTAGGCATTCCTTTACTAACTTAAGGCAAATATAATATAATATATAAGTAAACTATGGTATAATGTATAACATATAATGTGTAATATATAATGTTGTAAATACATGATAATAGCTATCATGTAACACTGAACATGCAAGGTTCGCTAGCTATTAACTTTGGCTATTATATAACCTCATACAGATAGAACATGACTGGACTCTGATTGGTTTGTCAGGGTAAATCGAAACACGTGATATTTCCTTACTATATATACTTTGGGACAATCAGTTTTACTTCCATACGATCAAGATGTGGTAATGATTCCGAACCAGTGAACTGCATAAATACTGGAACGATAAGTGTCGACAATTACAGGTAAATGCCCTGTTTTGGTGTAGTTTAATAACTATATAATTATCGAAAAAACTTACTATTTTCCTAAAATATTTTCCCTTTTTCAAAACGTTTGAATTAAAAACCAAGTTGAATTTTGTGCACAACAATAGAAAGGGGCTGGCACTTAAATTTAAATGATGGCAGCCAAGTTATTTTTCCAGTTTTATACATAGTTCACCATTCCAATCACGTAGCTCGAATTGCACCTAAAGGTCTCTATGAAACGAGCATTTTCTTGAATTATATGAAAGAGCTTTCAAAGTTATTTATGTTCTGAATGAAAAAAATTCCTCAAATACCGACATAATACATGTATAGATTGAGAAACTAACATAAGCATACCATTTATTTTCCAGCTTTCTGGTCTACTTTCTGATGACTCATCACGCAAACTCTGATGTTATAATTGTCAATCTCATCAACAAAGCGCAATAGCACAAATATATGAAAGAATTTGCATTACAGTTTTGAAAGTTCTTTCATATCATGCAATTAAAAATTTCGTATCGCAGGCATTTTAAAAAAAGTAAGTATTAATACAATTTATTCCTTCCTTTTATCTGTAGCTATCTTTTACCCCTGGAGGCAATTCTATGTTCAGTTCGAACTTTATCTCCAATTTGTCGCGCGGTAAATCTCTTCACAATATGTTTTAGAGGAGCATGCGATTGTAACTTTTTCATGACGAACGCGGTCAAAATCTGCATCTTCAAATTTATCAGTTCCTTGAAAAGCTCTTCCTCACTAAACAATTTATCACTGCCTGCCCTTGATCTAGTTGATGGAGGAATAACATCCTTGTCTTTGCGAGATGAATCTAAAATTTAAAGGCAAAATGTAAAACAAACTTAAATTAGGTCATGGAAGGACTTAGATTTGTGTAGCTAATCAATGACTTAAATTGGATTCTGTATATTGCATTCCAGAATTATACACAAATCCAAATTTTTGCAAAAGCTTGGGCAATATTTAACAAAATTTGGTGAAATTTCAGCATTGACTGTTTTGTATTCTTGCCCACATATTGTACGAGCCTCGCTCAGTTCTGTTCACCGCTTGGGGGGCATTTTTTAAATTTTTTTGTCGGCCTTATTGCGGCAGAATTATATGCAAAACATACCAAATGTTTCGCCCTGCATGACCATGCATAAAAACTACCTTTGGTAGGTCTGGTGATAGAAGCAAGTCCAACTGATAAACATCTGCCTCATCCTTAAGATGCCGAACGCCAACGGAAGACAGTACAAATGCAAAGATGACCATAGAAAAGCAATCATAGCTTATTCCATCTGAGCCACTCAGGAGTCTGGTGATATGAATAGATTGAAGATTTTTTGTCCAGCTTCCAAGAATAGTTGTATAAAATATTAACCGGATTTACATGCTGATAAATTAGATGATGTTTTTATTGACGCTGTTTTGAACAAACTATAACCGAACAGTAACATAAACCATAAACCATTAAGTGTAATTTTTCCCTTCAAATTTATCCTATTACGGCATTTCTTCTGTGCTTTGCACATAATTGTGAAACAGTAAGACCAACAAAAATCAGGTACATAGCTACTAAAGCGGTGGTGGTGAATAGAATTGAGCGACACTCGCACAATATGTTGGCAAGAATAATAAACGATCAACAGGAAATGTGGAAAGCAGTGCAAGCATTTCAACAATAAACATTTGTAACTACAATTAGACTGTTGCTTGTGAACATACCAGTTGCAGTCGACACACTTTCCTCCTGGGCTGCTCCTTTATCTTCTGCCGCCACTGATGAATCTAAAAACTATAATAGCAAAAACATAATTTAATCAAACCACTTTAAATAGATTAACCATGCAAAGGCTTGCATACATTGTTTTAGCTCCGAGCTTGAAACATGTACCAGGAATGAATCTAATTACAATTTATTATAAATACCTTTACATGTTATTACCTTCAGTTATTAAAATCGAACCTACCTACACAGCATCGCATTTCAAAACATTAGTTAATATTTGTAACAACAAGGGCTTGGTCGGGTATAATTGAACTTACCCTTTGTAGTTGGCATTCCAAATCTTGCCAGTTTCTGTTGGGCAGTTTCCTCTTCTTGTGGAAGGAAGGGCAGTTCTTCATCTACAGGTGCACAGACATTAGCATCACTCTTAAAATACATCAAGATTTTGTCCTGTATTTTTGACGGATCTATGTTTCCTAGAATCGGGTAATCTTGCGAAGCTTTCATGATGTCATGGACTGAAATCGATTTTATTTCAATGTTGTGCGAGAAGAGGGACTGTACAACACTTTCTTCCTCGCTAGTCCATTTGTGCCTGTTGGACACCAATGCATTCTCTGAAGATCCATCATCAATGTTGTGATCATGGCAGGTTTCTTCTTCCATAGATTTTTCACAATGATTGCGCATTAAGCGCCGCACTTTCCTAGACATTCAGGCAGCTGATTTTCCCTTACCCTGTAGAAGGTAATACCGGTCTGCTGTCATTTTATTATGGACCATGAGGTTCGCCAGATCACCTCGCATTTCTTTTTCACAAGCATGGACAGCAGAGACAACAGCTTTAGGAAATGAGGTTGCTCAACCAGTTGATGCATTTTTCTCGAAAAATTTGCCCAAGCAGGAACCAATTTGTGCACTGACCTGTGAGGAATTCAATGGCGTTCCCCTCAAACTTAAAAATACAGTTGACTTTGGTGTGGTCTCGACGGCTGGTATTTGGTTTCTGAAGGCATTTACGAAAATGGTCAGGTACTCATCAACGATGAGGTCAAAACCAGATTGGCCGGACCACGCATGCTGAATGTTTTGTGTTTTTTTACTCGTATAACGAAACTATTTCCCTCTTTGGTGGAACTGCTAAATTCCTCAAGGTCATGTTGGAAATCGGACCAGACCTGCTACCATCGCACCAGACCTGCTACCATCGCACCATCGTATATTCTGACGAAGTTAGAAGTGCATCAGGATTGTCCTGGAATTCCCCAATAATTTTTATGGCATTCCTAGCAACTTCTGACATATCAAACTTTTTTTATATCTTCGGGTTTTTTTAGCTTCGCAAAATCTTCAATTCGTTTTTCCCAGAACCGGTCTTTCGTCTTTTTCCTGCAGGATTTAGCCCATAATTTAACTTGATTTGATAGTTGAACAAGTTGTGAGGCACTTGTGTTGAGTTTGTCAAACTGCTGGTAGCATTCTGTATGCAGGAAAATAAAAACTGGTTAAGTGATCCAAGATAGGATTTTACAGTTTCTGGCTGTTTTGTCTTTTCCGCAGGTTCCAACCATTTATCTCTTAAGGTAGTTTTTGACAACAGGGAAGTTATGGTTGGATTCTCAAGGTTAATTTGCTGAATAACCATTTGTATTTGGCGCATACATTGTTTCGAGCATTTCTCATCTTTCCGTCCACCGTCTGGGCCTTTTGACCAGTCTTAAATATCTTTAGATGGCTTTGTCGTTGATGCTTGATGAAAAGGATCGAGCTCTCTCATCTAAATTCTCATCTTCAATATCTTCACTACATTCATAATCGTCATCACGATCATCAACGTCACCATCATCAACGTCACCATCATCAACGTCACCATCATCAATATCATCAGCAATACCGCTAGCATCATCATCATGATCAGCATCATCATCATGATCAGCATCATCATCATTATCATCTTCGTCATTAGTACCAAGTTTATTACTGCTATGTTTATTTATACCGTGTTTAATGCCGTCATTCCATATACTGGACTTGTCTGTACCACTAGTCGAAGGTTCGTTGCCGTACACTGTCTCATAAATATTTTGTTTTTTAACCGATTTGCTTCTCGTGTAGGTTTTTTGAACGGATTCCCTGGACTCGCTTGTGCTTTCTGACAGCTCACTGGATGATGTATCTATCGCAATTACTGGCATTTCACAAACTTTAGCATTGTTTAATACTTTCAGATACAACTGTGAACCTTTTTTCATGCTGTGTGTTTGCCTTAAATGATTGTGGATTCTGCGAACCACGAATTGAGAATTTTTTACAGGGCAGCAGCATCTTTTTCTATCTTGCCTCCCTGCAAAATATTTTATAATAACTTACAGGTAAATGTGTATTTAATAAGTTAAAATGTTTCTATTTACCATTGACTTATTTAAATCACTATACTGTGCCTATCTTTACAGAACCTCTGTAGTTTAGTGCAGTTATTCTTGGACAAGTTACATAGGGATATTCACTCAACTATGACTTTCTTTTGTGTTTGTTGACTATGTATTATGCACTATTCTACTCTGCTGTTGTCTTTTTGCTAAGCTGGTGTCTTTTTTTAGCTAAATCAAATATAATTTTATGGTACTTCGCTTCATGTTTCATAACTATGTGGCATAAATTTGTCTTAAGCTCCAGTGGCAGACACACATATTGAAATTTAACCCAGGAACAGTTTAGAAACATTATCAACTATTGTATCATATAGAAACAAGAGTCAATCCTTCACATTATGCTTTTCTCAACTCATCCCAGCGAAAATTTTGACATGTGTAAAGATCTAAATTTTCACTTAGGAGAAACACAGTTACCCACAGTTCCCTCTTGTAACCTGAAGTTCCCTTTTGTAACCTAATGTTCCCTTTAGTAACATTAAATTCCTTTTCATAACTTAGTTCATTCTTTATGATTATGCTATAGCTTTATTGTACATACTTGTTCATTGTGTACAGTGTGTAAACCAACGTAATGATATATAACATAACATAATGATAATGTGAAACTAAATAAAGCCTGCTGTTTTTGTTCAATGAATTAACCAACCTCTGTATAAATGGATGCCTTATTACATTACATTCCACATTTCTAATGTGACAGCAGATATACAATGTAAAGTATTACCAATGAGATTAGCTGCTCAGTTCTACATATTTGATGCAAATCATTGATTCTTTTACCAGTAAAAATGAAAACACATTGAAAACCCAAAATACAGATAATAAATACACAGCACATAAAGTTACTAATAAATTGTTGTATTTGAATCATATTTCAGAATCATCATGACACGAACTGTAGATGTACATACTAGCTGGTCTGATGATGATTTCACAACAATCACATTTCCCTGTCGACAAGCAAACCCACCAGTAAATTTGAGCTTGACTGATCATATCACTTGCTTTAGATTTAATCTTTTATAAGCATTGAAAATAATAAATAATTAGGAGGCAGTGAGCCCAAATACCATATACTGTAATATAGTAAACTCTGCCTCATTGCAAGAAAACTTTACTTGCTAAAGTCTTCTCTGTAAGTGGGTTAACCCATGTAAGTTTGCACAGTTCCAGAGTCCACAAGCATATCAAATATTGAAAACAGAAGGGTTTACTATCGCACAGTTTGCCCAGTATTCATTGTAAAAACTACATGCTCAAAGGACAAGTGTAGAGATTTAGATTTCCATGTAAGAGAAACAGAAGGCGCACTCGGACATCCAGCAAAGGTAGGTATCTTCGGAAATTGTTTCCTAAGATAGATCTCCGACTTCCAACGTCGCATTGCGTGTCGCGGGTATTTTGCGTGGATAATGCACACTTTGTTTTTGCTTAGTAATTATGGTGATTTTCACATCAAAAAGTAAGTAAAATGATATTGTTACTAAATGACAATTCACTAAATGACAATTTTATCCATCCTTGGAGTAGTACTCAAATTTATCTCATTTTAGTTAAAATTTTAAAGGCAAATATATGCACTGAGTTCGCTTAATATTATATATTTACATTTATGCATCAATATCACTTTACAAATATTTAAAGAATTGTTATGGTAAACATTCTGTAAAATGTTGTATTTAACTTGGCTACGTTAAGAAAGTAAACAAACCCATGAAAAGTTTTGTCTTCACTTGGCCTAATTGTATAAACTGGCATTTCACCTGTCTACACTTGGCCTAATTGTATAAACTGGCATTTCACAATCATTAGATTTGTGATTACATGATAGAACTTATGCAGTTTTTCCCAACACTACTGCCACCACCATTAGTGTTATAGATAGCTTGGTTGGTGGTAACGGTAAGAACAATAGCCTTGAAAAAAACCCAAATATGTGGTATTAATGTAATTAGGTATAAAGATGGGTTATAAAATTGTCAAAAACTTTTGGTTACAAGCCCATCTTGTGATCACACAAAAAAGCCAGGGCTGGGGTTACTAAATATAAATCTAATTAACATAACATGAGCTGATAACATGTTTTGGATACATATATGCTATTACTGTTGTAATTGGTAAAAATATATATGTACCTGTTATCAACAAAAACTTTTTCATATAATTTACACTGTAAACAATTTCAATATTAGTTATAAATTATTATGTACAATATTGATTTGATATCATACTGTTCCCCCTCATGGGAATAAAAGCTATCTCAGTGCTGGTATGAAGAACATCTACATGAAAGTTTGGTCAAGCAAACTGAAATATGGTAACATCCACTTAGGGACCGTAAGTTACCATAAATAGATAAATGTTAACTGCAATACTATGGCTGCACTTTGACTTATAAAGTTATGGTTTGCATTTTGAACACACCCACTTGACATTTTTAATGCGGAAAACTGAATCGGGCATTGTTGGAGAACACTTCTTGTGAAACCACTCCAAACATTTCTCACACTGTGTGCACCAGAGATCTGGGTTCTCTAGGTCTTGCTTGTTCCATGGCATTCTACAGTTGCACATTAATGACAATTTCATAGTTCGATGATCTTTTTTGACATTTTTCTGTTGAATTTTTGCCAGAGGAAAAGGAGTAAACTTATGTTCCTTCAGGCATTTTAACAAATGTGATCTCATTGTACCTTCACTGTATGTGAGAGTTGCTGGATCTTGATTGAAAAGTAAAGACACAAGGAAAGCAATGGCAAAAACTCCACAATCCACGTAAGTAGGTTGTTAGTGTACGTGTGGGATGTTGATGGTGACTGAGGGCGATTGCTCAAAAAGCAGGCTAGCAATTTGCTTTTTAATTGACATACTGATTCTTCCGTTGTACATACTATCCTAGAGATTTATAGAAGCTGGCTCGCAGCCAATATTTGATACTAGTAGCCAATGATGGGTACCTGTGTGTAGAATTTGGGAAAATTCACCGCGATGCAGAGAAAAATTGAGAACTTGACCAAGTGTTGTGTTTTCTAAGCCAAGAGCAGCAGGAAATTGCTTATGCAAAACAGTATGAGCAGCTCCGATTATGTGGTCTGTAAGTTCCTTCCTGGTGATAATCAAGTTAACATCAACATTGCTAATCTTGAAATTACCTCGCTTTGGTGTTACTGTGTGAGCTACTTTTTCCAGTATTATTTCTTCTGACTTATCATGAGAAGATTTAGGTGGGGAGTGGGGTAATTCCTCAGTTATAATATTACTTTTAGCTCGGGGAATCTTTGTCAGTGGCTCTTCAATTTGTTTCAAGCTTGACACATAGCTTCGTTTTAGAGTAGCAGCTCTTTCACCACTCCGACCAGAGCCAGGATTTTTCTTTAATGGCCGTGGAATAGATTTGAAATGAGCAGGTGGCGAGGTTTTGTTATCAGATTGATTTGTACGTTTATCCGGTTTCTTTGTTTTAGGAACTTCTAATACCAAACCATTCTCTTCCAGGGAGGCATCTGTCAAAAGTTTGTAACACTTATCTAACATCTCCTTTACTTCTATTAGTACATTAGCGTTTCCCCACCCCTCTGCAACGTAAGTCAAATTTTTAATTGAGTCTTTTTCGACATCTTGCTGCATCTGTTCTGTGTGTAGTGGGCTTTTGTGGAAGCTGTGAAGAGGTAAATGCAGGGTCAGGTGGAGCATCACTTTCTTCAGGAATTGGACTTGCATCATTATTTGAGGGTGTTTCAATATTTAAAGCTTGGAATCAGACTCGATCAACCGTGAGAAATTAGTAATCCATGTATGACTTGGGTAATTTGTTGAATGACCATGCAGGATGGTTCCTAAATATTGCAAAAAAATGTTTGCATGGTAATCTGTGTCTTTCCGAGTCATAACAATCGCAGCTAGGATGAGACACAACTTGAGAAGAATCACTTCCAAAGCTTATAGTATAAGACCTTGTAGGATCGTCTTGACTGCGGACTTTAAACGTGCCATTGTTTTCGTCCAGAATCTTGATATGATCTGGCAAAGTATCTTCGGACGTCCACATTCTCTCCATGCAATGCTTAATCACAGAGTGTGGTCGCTCATGCAGGAATGATGGTACATCTGCATTGTACCGGCAGTAGTTACTCTGCAATTTTGTGTTGAGCTCGACATATCTTGAAAAAGGGAAAACAAATAGTTAACTCATTTTACCTCTTTGTATAGTTTTTACTTTTTAGCAGAATTATTGAACTACTAAGTTTATTTTCAATCCTGTCAGGTTTTTTTACTAGAGGAAAATGTGTGCGAAAAGAATTGGTTGCTCAGTTATTGATTTACTTGTAAAGAGCTGTTTCTTCTCTCTTAGGAGCTACAGTATATACTGTTTTTGTGATTTTCCTGTCTAGATGTCACACTGCCGCATCTTAGCTTATCAGCACACTGTAAACGCAGACTTACTTGAAACACTGGTCAGGAAGAAAGTCTTCAATCAGCACCGTTAACATAACACTCAAAGTAGAATGCTTATAGCCATTTAAATACCTGTATTTAAATGCTTTGTTCTGCCTTTCAACACCATTGTTTGTGTTGATGATGGTTAGAAGTCGATCTTTTTGAAATGCCCACGCCCACTTCTGCAAAAAAAAGAATAATACTCACTTTAGAAAATCATTGTGTGTGTAAATGGAATGTGAAACATAAACAATCTTTTTTAAACTACACGTAGTAGCCTCTGTCAACCTTTACAGTAATAGCCGTACATCGTCATATAATTTAAAAATGACTTTCAAAATTGTACGTTTCCTACCTTGTATTGAGGCAGCCACGTGTTCCCAATCCAGTTGCGCAAGTTTTGGTTCGCTTTCCACTCTTCTGTTGACTTCAAATCTTCGACTTTCTCATTAAACTTTACTTCGGTTCTAGCTTTGGCGATCGATCGTAATTTTGCAAGGATTGCCTGCTTTGATGAAACGAGTCCATTGCTTGTTTTAGCGAGCCATCGCTCCCACGCCTGCTCTGTGGAAATCACAGATGTATGTCTGGCAATCTATGGACAGAAATACATGTACTAAATTTAGTCGTTGGAGATAAACGTTACGAGTATGAATATCTTTTAAGGTAGTTTTAAAGATATGGTAATTTTTTGTTGTGGTTTCCTTATATCTTTGATTTGTTGACGCTGAACATTAAAAAATTAAATGATCATGCTCCATTGTTTAAATTTAGGTCTGCAAGACTGGATAATCACTAAACAGGACTTGTGGTATATCATCTATATATTGATCATCCGTTCAACAAGAAAAACACTTCATAAATTTTTCTCAAATCTGAACACACACCTGGAAACAACCTTCTGATTGCAGACATTTCTTCTTCAGAATAATCTACCATGAAATAAGTAGGATTCCACGCGGCGTTCCAAGTCTTGATTATACCCAGAGCTTCAGCAATAGCATCTGATGTTTCACTTTGCAAGACGAATGAACCAACTACTTGGTAATTTACGTTTGTCTTCATCACAAGGAAAAACAAAGCAAGACTATACTTGGTGGTTTTGTACGTGGCGTCTAAAAGCGTAAGTTCATTGCCATATCTTTGGAGAAGACGTTTTTGATAGTTGGTTTGATGCACGAATAACAATCCGTTTGGAGCCTGTGGTAAACTGCGTTGTTTTCATCGTCATCATCGTGATCGTCGTTTTGATCTTTGTCCATTGGTAACTCTTCAGAATACTTGACAAGCGGACAAAAATAAAACGTTTCATCAGGGCATTTGGATTTCCAGCATTCAATTTTCTTTTGTAAGTTTTCTTGATCAAACTTTGAAGACCGTTCTTTTACAACTGATTTGTAAATATGGCTGCGTATCTTGGAAGGATAAAACTGCTGATTAGACTTCGGTGGTGCCTGTGTGCCTTTGTAAAGATCTTGTTCAGTGTAAATTTTAAGATGTCTCCTCACTTCTGTAACTGAACGGGCCCCACCCACAACCAGCTCCTGAATTTTAGAGACCAGCATTTTATCTATTCCTTGATGAATACCACCAGCCTGAACGAAAATATCTCGCGTTAAAAAACGTACGTTAAGTGTGTCCATATGTTTTTGATTTTTCATATGAACAGCATATTAAATAAGACATGCAAACAGTTTTATTCCTTACAGTTTCAATTGGATGTGTATTGTGCTCAGAAAGACAAGGTTACTGAACATGAATCCAACGTTCTCCATTTCCACCCTCCTTAACAAAATCTCTTAATTTCTTGGACATTGTTTTTTGTTGCCATATCGACTTTTCTGTAATCTAAAATGCACATTAAAAATCAGTTTTTTGCTTTTTATTTGAGCTTGTTATGAGCTTATTTTTGCTATGTTTTAATCACCTTAAATTCTGGGAATTTAATGTACTCCCTCATGTGGACTTGAGCCAGACAATTTAACTTTCTTGTTGCCTGGACCATTTTTCGGTGCTTTTTGAATGAATGATCTCCACAGTTTGACTATGACACCGAAAAACAAGATAGGTGAAAAGATGCACACAAAAATAAATTTGTAGAAAATGTACATATATACTTACGGATTTCATCTTTTTCTTTTCGTGGGAATGTCTGTCTACCCCATGACGACAATCATATACCTTATGGTTTACTTGAATGAATGGTTCATGATCAAAAGCAAGCTGGTCATCTTCCCAACGGACCTTGTGACTTTCACGTGTCAGCTCTGAATAATTTTTTTCAATAAAAGCATGGCAGGCATAGCGGCAACTTTCAAAGGGAGGGACAGGGGGTGTAGAAACTAATCATGTTCAAGGTTTAGCAAAGACAACGGGACGTCAACAACGACGTAAAAATAGCGTGAATAAAATTAGCGTCTATAAATGGTTATAGATGTGCCCACGCCATGTCCACGTCGATTTTGCCTCTTTTTTAGCGTGTCATCTTTTCTCAACCTGCTGATCACCTAAAGGGAGGAGCCATGGCTACGGTATTTGTAAAACAACTTTGTATTGTATTTTAAATCGTCGTACCAGTCCAGTTTCAAATGCGATAATATGGGAAAGGGAGGGAAAGGGTTATTCCATAAAATTTTCAATGCATCACTTAAATTTCTAAAAATTATGCTTTATATTCTTGAAGACAAGACATGTTAAGATTTTTCAGGTGACTAGCGAACTTGTTAGGTTTAAGAGGATAAGAGGGGAGGGCACTTGCCTTGCATCAAACAATAAAATTTTGAAATTTAGGCCCTTCAGATCGTTGAAAATTAATGAAATTATTTAAAGTCTTCTGGCCATTTTAATTTTAAGAACTCTAGGATTGCATTTCCAGCATTTTTGAAGACCACTTGCCAATAAGTACATACAAATTGCTTAAATTTTACCGCATTTAGCGCAAAATTTAGGAATATTGAATATTTTAGCCAAAATACCCTAATCCGGTATTGAATTGCACACTTTACCCACGTTCATTTTATGTACAGATACGACCCAAAGGTTTGCCTGGTTTTTGCAGGTAAAAAAGAATGTCAATGCCTGCAATGCAATCTGGGATAGTTTTGCTTTAATTTCATACTAAACATGCAAAAGTTGATGGATCTTTTATGAAATAAATTGGAATTTTCGTGGAGTAATATTTCGTATTTTGTGACACTTGATATGGCTGAGCATATTTATGCTAATTGTTTGTCATGAAGTCGTAACTAACCCCCCCCCCCCGAATCCTGCAGAGTAGAACTATAATTTTCAAAACTCATTTTTCTATAATCTTCATTTTATAAGCTTTCAAAAAATGTATAGTTTGCCCTGCCTATGGTGATTAATATTTATGTTTTTCATTGTCAATGCGAAAAATATCCAGTAGTGAAAGAGTTAAATATTTCATGTTTTATTAATACTATTTTATATGAAAGTCAAATATGATACACATAGCTGTGGTACCAAATCCTTTTTTCGCCTTGTTACAGCAAAAGTTTGTTGTGGTAGCCAATTCGTACTCTCGAAGAAGATTTTCTGCTGCTTTTACGTCGCGCACAAAGCCTGATCGCTCTGACAACCTAATTTCAAACAATGAAATTGCTGCTGAAATGTCAATGTTTTCCATTTTATGCATGCTATTTTGCCCTGTTCTTAAACGAACAACCTTGCGGTGATGAAAAAATGAGCTTACAAGTAAAAAGGAATATAAAAACAAGCAAGACAATCGAAGACACCAAAACATTTAAATTGTATTTACATTTTCCCGCATTCCTTTAATTCCACGCAAACTACCCGCGAAACACCCGCGACACGCAATGCGACGTTCGAAAGTCAGAGATCTATCTTCGGAAACAATTTCCGAAGATACCTACCTTTGCTGGATGTCCGAGTGCGCCTTCCAAGAGAAACACAGTTACCCACAGTTCCGTTTTGTAACCCAATGTTCCCTTTTGTAACTTAGTTCATTCTTCATGATTATGCTATAGCTTTATTGTACATACAAGTGCTTGTTCATTGTGTACAGTGTGTAAAGCTATAACATAATGATAATGTGAAACTAAATAAAGCCTGCTGTTTTTGTTCAAAGAATTAACCAGCCTCTGTATATATAGATGCTTTATTACATCACATTCCACATTTCTAATATGATAGCAGCCAAGCTAACACTTTATACAATATTAAATATCACCAATGAGATTATAGCTGCTCAGTTCTACATATATTGTGCAAATTATTCATTCTTTTACCAGTGAAAAAGAAAACACATTGAAAACCCAAAATACAGATAATAAATACACAGCAAATAAAGTTACTGATAAATTGTTAAAATAATAAATATAGAAAGTAATAAATAATTAGGAGGCAGTGAGCCCAAATGGTATATACTGTAATATATGTAGTAGACTCTGTCTCATTGCAAGAAAAATTTACTTGCTAAAGTCTTCTCTATATGTAGGTTCACCCATGGTCAGTTTGCACAATTCCAGAGCCCACACGCATATCAAATATTGAAAACAGAGGGGCTTATTATTGCACAGTTTGCCCAGTATTCATGATTGCAAAAACTGTGCTCTTAAGTGGCAAGTGCAAAATATTGAAGGAAAGGTAAAATACTGCATGATAATACATCTGAGAAATACCCTGCAGTGTATTTCAAGCATAATTGTAAGCATAAATAATGATTTGATTAGCAAATATGAACATGAACATTGTCACTGAATAGCTGCACAGCATTAAAACAATTGTAACATTTTCCCCGAGCCAACGGCGCGAAGCGCCGTGCGAGGGTACTAATTCCGCACGGCTATTTACACCCGGGAAAAGGAAAGCATAGCGAAGTCTGAAGTTCATCAAATATCGCGTGGTTCAAGGGTGGCGGTGAGTGGTAGTGGGTGGTCATCACTGATCTCAAAAATATGGCGGACTATATTGCACTACAATATTTTGTATTTTTGCAAAAAGATTTGGCAACTTTCACAACCAACGAAGGGTGGTCATTTCTGATCTAAGGAATATGGCGGACTATCAGGAGTAGCAAACACTTAACGCATACAAAAATGCGAGAAATAAGACGAAAACGACTGCCACAAGACTCTTGAAGAAAGATTAATTCGGGGAAAATACAGAGAAGCGCCAAGAATTGACCATGGCGTGAAACACAAGGCAAGTTTGTTGATAATGCGTATTTATACTTGTGTTTTAATGCTTTATAAAGGCCGGCGTAGCCGTACTCATCTAGTCTATTCACTGTTTAAATTCCAGAGTAAGTTTATGTTTTGTAAATGCAAGATTGTCTTCTCATTACTAATGTAATTAATAGGTCGTATTTTATACCAAATTTAAGCTTATATTTGGCATAATAACATACTGATGACAAATGTTGTGCCATTTAAAAAAATTGTCAATAAAACAAGGACTAAAAACTGATATTTTGTCATTTTGAAAAAATATACAGAAAAAATTACAATTGCCGTGTTGCTATGACAACAACCTATGCTAGTACTTCATGTAATTCCGAAAATATAGTTGCATGCTCTTAGTTAGTGGCGAGGGGTTGCTGCATGCATGTATTTCTAGTAGGAACAATATCATAATACCAGCAATTGAGCTTTATACATGCCCGGCTAAGATGAGCCATGCCTACCAAATTTCAGCCTAAGTGATGGATGAAAATGTGAATAAAATAGAAGGACTTGTGTTTACCTTACTACCATTGTCACGACCCAACATTTCAACAATCCAGTCTAGTGTCTTCATCGCATAGATAGATAATATGATATTTGCAATGCTCTTCCTTAAACACTCAAGGATGTGAATTTCACCAAAAGCTTGAAATTTTGACAGGTTATTCCTTAATACCCAATTGGATGCCAAATATGCATGGGTACGGTTGATTCGGTCAATAAATAGGAAAAGTTATTCAGAGAAAGTTTTAGAAACTCATGCCCTCGTTTGAAGACTCATAACTATAATTCACTCATTAGGCAACATATTCTGATCACGTATAGCACATTTTCTCACAGTCACAGCATAGTAGGTACAGTGTATACAGGGTGCAGGGTGAGTTTTCTGACTTTTGTGTACAATCTGAATCTTTTTTTCAGTAGACAAAATGAGCCTTAAAGTCGCTAGTCTAAAAGGTCCTATACACAAATCAGAAAATACATCCTGTGTTATCTGGATCATTAAATGAGTCATTTTGTTCTAAATTAGAAATGACAGTGCTACTAAGAATATAGAGATATTCTAAGATATTCCATATATGAGATAGAGAGCTTACCGCCAAATAACACTAACTCTCAAGTAATTTTAAGAATCAGAATAGCAACATGAGATCACCCCTTATGAAGAGTGAAGACACTAACCTATGCCAAAACATTGGGTGGTAAACACACAAATCAGGTACCTTACATTTAATCAATAAGCATCCAATAAAAAAATCATTTAATGGACATGTGGAAAGGGACAAAGTACAGAGCAGCAAGTTGAAACAGCAAGCATTGTTAATTTAACCATGAACCTTTGACTAGACCAAGACTGCTTATATATATTCAACATTACACATTAGTGGTATGGTTTACTGGGAATGCATTTCAAGTCGTTCTGTGCCTAGTGCAACACTGCTACTGTATGTTCTAGTCTAGTGTTGCAGACGTACTTAGACGACGTTCGTACATCTTATATGTGACGAAACATATTGTATTTAACAAGCGCTTCTTCACTTTAGTAGAGTCGAAGGAACTACATAAAGCCACATATATATTGAATAAATAAGTGGGTTCATCTTTGCAAGTTATGTAAATGCTATACAACTGCTGACAAACATCTATGCAAAATTATAGCTACAATTATAAATATTTAATACATACACAACTTGTAAACATACCTTTATGTATGAACACAAAAAGTGAACAGCTTCTTCAATTTCACAGCGAATTAATCAAATAAAGTTAAAGTAAAACACGGCTTTGAAAATGCGCAACAAAATATGAAATATTTGCAAGCGATCATTCACAGTACAAAGGTCGCTCACAATACATTTTGCCTGCAAATGCCTGCCTCGCGAGTTACTGCCAACGCCTAGGGTGAGTTTTTGGCATTGAGGTTAAAAAGGGGTACATCCTGAAAATTTAAAAAAATATTTACTTTTTTTATTTAGTATTTCAGTCTGCTGTAAAAGTTGCCATAAAAGGTGTAGAACCAAGCTGTTAAGATTTTCAGGAAAAAAAGCAGGCAAAATCCGAAGTAATGGGGAGAAAATCGTACCTTTGAGATATGCAGTTTAATGAGATAGTTACCTGTAATTTTTACATAATAGCAAAGTGGGCATTTTCTACTTTGCCAACAGCTTAGTTACTTGGCTTAAAATAAGGAAAATCGATTTTGAGGTTACAAAGGGGATCATTTTAGGTTACAAAAGGGAACAGTTCCCTTTCGTAACTAATTACTTTTCAGAAAAAAATAAAATAACAAGATGGGAATTTCACCAAAAAGCTTGAAAAGTTATTTCTTATATAAAAGCCCAACTACATGCCAAACGTGGGTTCATTTGTTTAAAAACATGTACAAATGATTTCACAGCTTGGAAACAAAGTGAGTGGAAAGCGGTGGTTAGTAAGGGAAAAGCACGTCTCTTGTCAACCCTCAATCTGGTGAATTTTGGGGGAAAACCACCAAAAAATGAAGGAATACATGACTATGTTCCTGAACATAACCTAAGCCATACTTTTTCGCTAATAACTCACGAAGGAATCTTCCGAAGGTTTGAGCATGAAGAAATGATAAAATGGACAGCAATACAAAGCATTTTACTGAGTGTGAAGTCTTCACTTTATATTCAGAGCTGACCCCAAACCTGTCAATTTGACTTACACTAAGACATGCCTAAACAATCTAATGATTGATTGATAATACTTATTCACATTCTCTTGTATTAAGTATGTATATGTACAGTAATTATAATTTAAGTAATTCCCAAAACTGATTCCGGTGAATGCTAAACATATTTTATGGAAGCTTTTAACAAACTAGTGCTCCATAAGAATGATGGGATTGAGATAGACTGAGAATTTCAACTATGTGAAATTTTGGCTAAAAACATGGATTAAGTTGTGCAGCTCTCCATAAGACAGTTGAAAATTATAATCAATTATTGAATGAAGTTGAGCACAATAGTAGCAAAGTGAAGCTGATAATATCTCTAGTTACAGTATAAATGTACTAGATGTCTATTACAAATCCACTGTTCTGATTGGCTTACCTACTAAATGTCTGTTGATGTTAGACAGCTAGTAGCAAAATTAAAACAAAAAGTTCATTAATTTTGTTTTGAGAATGTTTCAGCAGTATTTTGCAAAAAATAAGATATCCCAGCAGTCTACAAGACTACAAATTATAGTGTGAAGGTATATATCGCCTGAAATAATGACATGAAGGAGGCAATTGAAAATATTTATGTTCAAATTGCAAACGGAAAATATATCATTAAAATTATGTTTGCTTTGGGTTGATAATCATGCTAATTGTATGCTTTGAGAATTCCTACCTAAACCAACTTCTACACCATAGTATTTTCTAAGTTTGTTGAACAGATTTTCATGTTAACTTCTGTTTATATGCATTGCATTTACAGTTTGTATTTTTGTTAGGGGTTTATACTGCTAACAATTAGACAACTTGGCCTCATTGTCTGATTGTTTTTATATCTAACAAAAACTGAATTCATTATACCTAAATGTTTGCAAATTGTGCAAAAACTATTTAGAAAGAATTCCCACTGCTTCGGTTAGCTGAAGATAACCATGCAACTGCTTAAACATAGGGCAAACCCAAAAAAACACTTGTCTGGCTCTTTTCAGAACGTCAAAAATTTCCTGTAAGTTTTTAGCAAAAATAAATAAGAAAATAATGCAATGAGTAACAATAATTCGTGGAGCACACAATGAAATATTTTAGCTGAATATGTGACTTAAATGTGAAAAATTGTTTATTTGTTTGTGCCAGCATTCCGACATGCTCTTTTTACTTTCTTAGACATGTGTCGCATTCCCGCACCACAATTCACCCGTGGGGCCAACTACGGCACGGAGTTCGCATGTGTCAACCACACTCATACGAAATTTACATATTTAATTAAAACATTTCCATACAAGATGCGGTGAAAACTACAAAGAAAATACGTAAAAAACTAAATAACCTAACCTTTCTGTAAAATACACCGATTTCAACATTACTTACGTCTATAATCTTCTAAATCCAAGAAGGTGTATTAAGTAAGCAAGCAAATATATATATATACTCGAAGTATGAATCGTTATTAGAACGTTTCTCTTGTTGCTTAGCAACCCGGCCGTCTCTCAATTTCATGATAATAACACGAAGTATAACACTAATAACAACTTAACACTCCTCGCCCAAGAATAAGCTATTCTTGCATCATTGTTCGCTCGGAGTTGATAGAAGTAAGACAAGTTCGCTGATAGGACGAAGTACAATTTTCTTGGTTCCCTCTGAAGATCTTAACTCTGGCCTTCCTTACTCTGTCATCTTCACTTTCAATGGCTTCCGTCACTCTTCCCAAGCACCAATCATTTCGGTGTAACTCTTTATCTTTCACCAGTACCACATCTCCATTTGCCAGATTCCTTTCTTTTTCATTCCACTTGGTTCTTTGCTGTAGGTTTTGTAGAAACTCTCGTTTCCAACGCAGCCAAAATTGCTCCGCAAGATATTGAACTCTTCTCCAACGTTTCCTAGCGTAGAGATCTTCCCTCATGAAAACGCCCGGTGGTGGCAGGAGCGGTTTTGGTTTCATGGTAAGAAGCATCGATGGTGACAAAGGAACTGGTTCATCAACATCGGCTGAAACCACAGTGATTGGACGGCTATTGACTATTGATGATACTTCAGCCATCAGCGTAAGCAGTAATTCGTCGTCGAGTTGAGATGCCCCGATCTTTAGCAGCATCGCGTCTAAGACTCTACGAATAGTTCCTATCTGCCGTTCCCACACGCCCCCAAAATGTGAGGCGTGTGGTGGATTAAATTTCCATTCGCACCCCTGTTCCTCAACGTATCTCCTCACTCTCTCCTTATCCATTTCCTTGAGAGCGCTGTCAAGTTCAGACTTTGCACCCACAAAGTTCGTACCGCAATCGCATCTTAAGACAGCAGTCTGACCACGAATGGCGAAAAAGCGACGCAAGGCACAAATAAAGGAATTTGCATCCATCGAATGAAGTATTTCAATGTGGATTCCTCTGGTACTTAGACAGGTAAAAACTAAGCCCCACCGTTTGGCATTTGCAGCAGATCCTCTGAGTTTGTTTACCTGAATCTGCCATGGCCTGAAAACATCCATTCCGACGTTGGTAAATGGTGGGTGGGTTTCCGTACGATCAACAGGTAGATCTGCCATATGTTGTGTAAGTGTCCGTCCTCTAAGCTTTTTGCACGTAACACATGCATTGACAATTCGCGACGCTTCTCCGTGACCATTGACTATCCAGAACCCCGCTTGTCGGACTGCACCATGTGTAATCTGTCACCCTTGGTGGTGAACAACTTTCTCGTGGTAGTGACGAATTATTAGCAACGACAGGTGGTGCTTCTTCGGCAGGAGTATCGGATGTTTCTCCTCGAAAGTTAGACTTGATCGGCTGAGACGTCCGCCAACTCGGAGGATTCCATCTCGATCTAGGAAGGGGTCCAATCTGACGAGATTGGACTTGCGGAGGAGTCTTCTTCTTTCTTTCAGGTGGTCTCGACTTTCCGTCCCCTTGTCGTCATTTCTCTTCAACGCGTTGATCTCCGCTGCAAAGACTTCTCCCTGAACTGCTTTTATAATCACTGTTTTAGCAGCTTCGCCGCTTTCCTTAACCGTTGGATGTCGACATTCGTCCTTGACCTTTCGACCTTGCTCCGATCCGCGCATGACTTTTTTAGCTTTCTGACTTCTTATCTTCTCAACAAGATAAGCTATCGCACGTTGAAGTATTGTCCAGTCCGAGAATCGCTCAAATCGTTTAGCGTTAAGCGCTGATTCTTCCGTTGAGCTTGTAGCATACGCATTGACTTTGACCTCGGGATCGTTTTCATCGATACTAATTTCGTCCATAGTTAATGGCACCGACGCATTTATAGTTGGCGTATTCTTAGGTTCTGTCTTCAAGAATGATGGGCCTTCAAACCAGTTAGAATCTATCAACCCTGTTGCAGTTGTGCCACGAGTTGCCAAGTCTGCTGGATTTCTTGATGTTTGGACGTAGTTCCATTGGTGAGGTTCCGATGCGTCCCTGATCGTCTGGACTCGGTTGGCGACATAAACGTGGAATCTGCGTGCATCGTTATTGATGTACCCCAGGACTACCTTAGAGTCCGTATAAAACTTGACGTCATCAATCCTTAAGTCTAGCTCAGTCCGTAACTTCTTTACAGCTTTGATGGATAGTACAGCTGCGCACAGCTCGAGACGAGGAATACTAGTTGGTTGGATTGGTGCAACTTTCGCCTGACCGAACACCAAGCTAACGCTTGCTTTGCCCTTCTGATTAAGTTGTTTCAGATATGCCGCTACCCCGATGGCCTCTTTACTGGCGTCAGAAAAGGCATGGATTTCATTTCGCACCACTGTACCAAAGTTCTTCGGGTGGTAACATCGTTCAATGGATACACTTTCCAGACTTGCGATTTGATTCTTCCAACCGTGCCATTGGTGGTTCAGATCTGGAGGAAGGGGGTCGTCCCATCTTAATGGTTGATCGTTCGTCTTTTCTCTTCCCAGGATAATTAACTTCTGCAATAACAGTTTGCCGACGAGGACTACGGGTGCTACCAATCCCAGTGGATCATACAGCGAATTGACTATGGACAAAACTCCTCTACGTGTTAGTGGTTTCTCAGGAACTGAAACACTGAATGTCAATTGATCGTCTTCTAAATTCCATTGCACCCCCAGGGCGCGTTGTGTCGGCAAAACATCTTGACGTAAGTCGAGATCTTTCACGTCCTTTGCACGATCTTCCGGAGGAAAGGCCTCCATCACTAAGGCTGAGTTTGAAGCCACTTTGTGAAGGTGTAGATTAGCCGTTTCGAGGCAGGCTTGTGCGTTGCGTATCAAATCGATTACCTCTTCTTCCGTTGGCTTAGAGGTCAATCCATCGTCCACGTAGAAATTATTACATATGAACTCTTTCGTTTTCTCTCCGTAGACCTCCTCGCCGTCTTCGGCTGTCTTCCTCATCCCAAAGGTCGTTACTGCAGGGCTCGGACCATTTCCAAAAATGTGGACAGTCATCCTATAATCTATTATCTCTTGTCTTGGGTCGTTGTTTTTGAACCAGAGAAACCGTAGAAAGTTTCTGTGTTCTGGATTGATGTGAAATGCGTAAAACATCTGCTCTATGTCGCACATGACCCCGTGGTTTTCTTGACGGAACCGAATTAAGACACCCAAAAGGTTATTCATTAGATCTGGGCCAGCTAACAACTCCTTGTTCAGTGAGACGCCTTGGAATTCGCACGACGAGTCGAACACCACTCGGATCTGGTTTGGTTTTCTTGGGTGGTATACTCCAAAGTGTGGAAGGTACCATACCTTGGTAAGATTGCTCTCCTTTGACTCCGTTGTCTCTGCTGGTGGGATGTCTATTGACTCCACTGGTTCTTCAGTAGGCACGACCTTGGCGTGGCCACGATCGATCATGCTGGACATAAATTCCAGGTAATCGTTTTGCATTTCGGGCTTTCTTTTGAATGTTCTTAATAGCCCATTGAGACGATTAAGTGCTTGTTCTCTGTTATTTGGCATGACTACGTCTTCAGTACGGAAAGGTAGTGGCATTTCCCAATTACCAAGGGCGTCTTTATGAATTCCTTCCTCAACGATCTTTAGAAATTGACGATCTTCTTGCGACAAAGCAACATCGTTATCCTCTGGTGTGGTGTGGTAAACGTCCTCCTGATTCTCATTAAAGGGCCTTTCGTGGCTTTCCTTAACTTTAAAATAGTTTGGGCACAAAACCGTCTCTACATCATCCTTTTCTAATGCTGTACGATACGCGGAAACGTGCACGGGACCGCCTACACGGTCTAGACATGTCTGACCAGAGATTGTCCAACCTAGCAGCAACTTCTGAGCCCAAGGGGCTCCTTTTGGCCCATTCCTAAATTCGCGGACTTTTAGTAGCTCCGGTGCATCTCTTCCCAGAAGAATTTCAATGTTAGCATCTTTATCTAGCGGTGGTATTTCGTTGGTGATATCGTAGAGATGTGGGAAATGCTTTGTCATGGATGGAGTGGGAATTTCATCTTTTTCTTGTGGAATATGTTCACACTCTATTAGTTTGGGCAGTTTGGTAACCGTCCCATTTAATGACTTGATCATTAGTCCTGACACCCTGCGACCGTATTTCGTCTCTCTGGCGCTGCTGCACGTCGAAAGGAGGTACTTTTCTTTGGGGGCGTCTACTTCCAGTGTATCGGCAAGGTTTGGTGTAATCATGGATGCATTACTTTGCTCGTCAATAATTGCATATGCTCTGCAAACTATTTCTGGATTATCTTCAGTAAACACGTCCACTAATACTATTTTGCTGCACGAGAGTCTTCCTGTTTTTCCACGACACACAGAGGTACATTTTGATTTGACTTCCTCTTCCCCGTCTTTCTCTTCTTTAACCTTCGTTTGTTTTTCTTTATGCAATGCGAAAAGATGGCGAGTGCTGTCACACTTGGTACATTTTACTTCCTTTTTGCAATCTTTAGCGCGATGTTTCCCGGAAAGACAACGAAAACAAAGACCAGCGGACTTTAGCCATTCCATCTTTTCTTCAAAATTTTTTGTCTCGAATGCTTTACAACCGGTTGGTTTGTGTCCGTTGCGGTCATGATAGTAACAGTATTTCTCTTGTTTAATTTGTTCGTTCTGATCACCGTCCTTAGCGTTAGCTTTGTAGGCCTTAGCATGATGTTCGTTTTTCACTCTTCTTTGTTTGATCGGAATTCAGGTCACCTGCAGAAACATTAGGATGATTCTTCAATGTCGCTTGTTTTTGAATCATGAGCGCGAACATGTGAAATCCGGGATAATTATCGTTATTCTCTTCTGCGTAGCTGACTACCTTTTTTTCCCACTTGAATCGAAGAAAGCTTGGAAGGTTATCAACAATTGGTCTGATGGCACTTGCGTAGTTCAGACAGGCAAGCCCAGGTAGATTGTTGATTTGGTTATCGACGTCCATACAAATGTCTGCGAAATCTTGTAACTTTACTTTGTCCCGTCCATTGAACTTTGCAGATTGTTGTAATCGCTCTAGTAGCGAGTTGGTTATAACAGCTGTGTTCCCAAATCGTCTTCCTATTTCGGCCCACAGTTCACGAAGTGTAATCGCAGGATCACTGCGTTGTCTTTTCCTGAAATTGTCAACTAAGTCTCGCACCTTGCCCTTTGTGTAGTTTCTGAGATAAGCCATTTCTTGGTTAGGATTTAGGTTGGCGTCTTGGATCATTGCTTCGAATGCCCTTTTCCATGGTTGAAATAGTGTTGCATCACCTTCGAATACTTCTGGGTGACATTTCGGAAGATTTTTCCTTGCCAAGCTCGCAATTACCCGTTCGTTTGTTTTTGCGATCCCTTCAATGCATTCTTGAAAGGCTGTTGGACCAGGAATTGAGGGTATTGGTGTAAAAATTGGTGGGTTCCCTGCAAATCCCTTAGGGGTAAGTAAACTCTTCGCTCTTTCGTCTTTAGTATGATCGTCCACATACTTTGCTTGAGCTTGTTCCACTTGACCTCGCTCTGCTTGACCTTGCTTCAAACTTCGGTTTGTAGGTGGTGACATTTTTTGGGTGTTGCCAGTTATATCAGGCATGATAGCAAAGGTGTTAACCAGGTTAGGATCTCCTAGCTCGGGTTCATGTTTGAGATTGTGAATGTCAACCCACGCTTTGGTGCGAGATTCTGTGTCTTCCACTTCCACGTCTTTTTGTTCGAGAAGCAGGTAAGAGGATTCTTCTTGGAGAATTGATTGTTCAACAGCATCGAGTTTGGCATTTGCGATTGCCTCAGCTTTCTCTGTGGCCAAGATTGCCATTTCTACTTCATGTTGTGCACGTCTCCGTTTCAAGCGTAGTTCTTCTTCCGCTTCATATAATTTTCTTTCATTTTCTCTTACTGCTATAATTCGATCAAATTCTGCTTTTTTCTTTGCTGCTACAGCTTCCGCCATGGCCTTTCTTCTTGCACTTGCCGATGATGTTGAACTTGCTCGTGATAGTCCACTACGACGAGTACTCCTTGAACTAAGAGAAGGCGCCACTTCTGATGGTCTCCGTCTGTCCGTTCCGTCGTTAATTGCTTTCAACGCAAAATCTAGGATTTCTTTGCTATAGTTTACATGTTCATGTGCTTTATCTGAAAGTTCTCCCCATTTGTCTCTCTCTAGCAGGCTTATTAGCTCCTCCAACAAGCCTTCGTACTTCGTGTAAGATAATTTTGTGTTCGATAAATGAATGTCAAAATCCTTGGCTAGGGACTCTGCTGACAATGCTTTCTCAATGGTTTCATATGTTGTCTTTAACGTTTTCCCCTCTTTAGTAAGCTCAGATAGTGTTGTTTGGATGGCATTCTGAATAGCCTTTTGTGATAATGTACGACTTCTACCGGTTTCCACATTTACCCCTTCCATGTCAGCTGGTAAGACTCTTTGGGTCTCACCCCCCGTATTATACGCTGACCCCCTTGAGGGTGTTGTTGGATCCCCCTTTACACCGTTAGCATGTTGATGCTTCGTAATCTGCTCACGTTCCAAGGTTTCTGCATTTTTCCTATGCTCGACCCCAGGCTCCCGATTCTCGTGACTCGTCCAGCTCATTTTGAACACATGTTTTTAATAACCGTTCATGCCTTTATATATCCAATATTTCGAAGAAAACAGATTTAATGTCGTAGCCCCACTGACTAGCTCGCCCCAAAGACAACTTTAGACTTTTCACTGTCGCGTTCCTGCACCACAATTCACCCGTGGGGCCAACTACGGCACGGAGTTCGCATGTGTCAACCACACTCATACGAAATTTACATATTTAATTAAAACATTTCCATACAAGATGCGGTGAAAACTACAAAGAAAATACGTAAAAAACTAAATAACCTAACCTTTCTGTAAAATACACCGATTTCAACATTACTTACGTCTATAATCTTCTAAATCCAAGAAGGTGTATTAAGTAAGCAAGCAAATATATATATATACTCGAAGTATGAATCGTTATTAGAACGTTTCTCTTGTTGCTTAGCAACCCGGCCGTCTCTCAATTTCATGATAATAACACGAAGTATAACACTAATAACAACTTAACAACATGGATGGATGTCAAAGTTAGGGTTAAAGTTAGAATATGACATATAACTGAATTGGAGACTGAGTAACACTCTGAACTAAAGGAGCTTTTAAAAAAATAGATATGGATTTGAATTTCGGCATTAAGCACATGAGTGTGTTATGTTATGTCTAAAAATGGTATCATTAAATTGTGCATTATACCTCTCACGCAATTTAACAAACATGACATTTCTGCATCGTACTTCAAAATCCTTTCTTATAGTCTTTTGGAAATAGATATTACCTATCTGTGAGATCCTTTTAATGTCCAAACTTAAATACTTGATCCAGTGATATTAGATGCTACCATTAGGTCAACTTGATCCTCTTGACCTTTTCTAATCTTTAATCACAAGCGTGTTATTACACAACAAAGAGAAAGCTGGATTAAAAAAAAATTACAGTTTGATTTTTTATTTTGCATTTGAGCCCTACATATCAGATCCAGTTATCAATATTTATTCCTTGCCACTAGTTAGTGGCTTCTTCACCATCAATATGTATTGTCATAAACCACTTGAAATGACCTTCTGAATGCGTTCGACAAATTGAACACCTTATATCTAATGATTTCCTCCCTTTGAAGTGTAAATTTCTATTTGATAGAAGCTGCCTCTAATAAATGGTCCAGGTATAACAAACAGCACCAGTAATTAGTAGGATATCAATTGGCGTGACTTCTGTAGAGTGCAGTACGGTGTGTATGCTTCCCCTAACAGAACTTTTTGAATTTATTAAATGTCCAGGGCATTTAATAGATCATTTTCCATAATATAAAAATATTTAAAAATCAAATACATCTCTATCAGTTTGAGAAAGTGACACAAATTTTATTATTCGCTTGAGATAACTCATATCCAAATCCTATATTTAATGCCTACCATAACCTTTACTCTAATCTTAATCTTTAATTTCCAAAATTCTGTTCTACCAAATAACGTTGCAAATTTTATTTGCAGCGATCAACTGTATTGTATTGCCCACTGGCTACTTAACTATGGGGCCATACTATACAAGCAGGGGGTATCAAAACAAGCTTTACATTTTCAAGCTTGGTTGGTTTGAACCTGGCTATTTTGGAGTTTACGATGCACACATAACTAGATAGCATTCAGAAACTGCATATCTCCTCCTGCGTTTGTTTTGAAATGTTTGACTTCATATCTACCTAATTAAACATTCACATTTGGGAAATATAGCCAAAGATAATAAGTTGACGTGGTGTTTTGGAAAATATGCGATAATAAGTTTCTACAAAATTATATTTAATATAACCAAAGAGTTTTATTTTGTGAATTTGTCACTCAATTTTCAACCAAATTGAGCCAAAATTGTATCATGTTTTTTCTGGAAAGTAACAATTGTATGAGTCATTATGAGTAAATGTTGGGGGTTTTTTTTGTTATCGTGTTCACACAATTTGCTTAATTCATATTTTTGTTTCTTATTCAGTAATTTTATGCATGATTGCAGATAAATAAAATTCTATGTTTGCGTGAGATTCCTCAAAATCATAGACACAGCAGTGTTCCAAGGACAATAAAATACTTTGGGCAAAAAACACCTTAACCATTCTTTTATTATTTCTAGAGAAAAAAGATTACGGATGAAGAAAAGGAAGAGAAGAGATGTCGGTATCTTGAAGAACTGGCAAAAAAGAAGATGACCAACGTATCTTATTAAAGAAATTCTTTGAGGAAAAAGGTATTGCGGAAATTTTATATGTACACACTGTGAGTTGTATAAAAAATGAAAACGGTGCTGATGCATGCATTTGGTTTACCAAACCTAAAGAGTGTTCAATACCTTAATCCATATACTCTAAACAAAGCAAATAAAGTCTAGTTTTTGTTTTACCCCAAAACGAAAACTATGGTGATTGCTGTGTCAGTCTTTTAATGTTATAATTGGGATCATGCCGGTATAGTTCTGGTTAAATAAGTTGTGGTGACAGTTGCTTTGTTTATGTCCTTAGTAAGGCATATGTTTTGAAATGGGTATACTTTCTTAATTCTGAATTCCCTAGTGTGCTTCCTGGCTGCAATTTTGTAGTAATGTGTTTTTTTAGTATAGACAAGCTTTCAATATACGGTTCCTGCTGCAGCATTAAATATCGTCTGTAAATGATGATCTTTTGATCGGTCAAACTTATTCACGCCGTCCTACGTTTCACCACATTTCCAAAAATGATCTGTGACCTCGATGTTACCCTTAGCCTCATCCAATATTTGTTAATTATTGTCAATATTATACCTCAAATTTGGATTGTAGGTAATTTGTAATTGTTCTAATTCTTATACAGGCTGATATTCTGTGGCAGCAACATTACTATGACATTGTTGTGCTCTTCCACTCTTGTAAGCCAGCGAGACATCCGCGACATTTTTTCGATTTTTATGCTACTGATGGTGTTGCTCGTCAATTCATGTCCTCCAAGAAGAATGGCAATTCATCGTTTGTGGAGGTGATAATGTCAGCCTACATGTCATTTTGTTAAGCTATTGTAAGATTAGAATACTCTAAATTTCTTTTCTTTGTCTATATTTAATCAATTGAACTGCTTTCAAAATATGTGTTTAATTTTGTGCATATACTGTAAGGAGATCTGTATGTGCATATAGGAAAATATAAGAAAAGATGTGGGCATTTAGAGGCATTCACTGCAAATGACTTTTTGTATGTCTACAAGTGTCTTCTAGAATTGTTTTTGGACAATTCAGATAATACAGAAATATTGCCATTTCAAAAGGGAGAAATCAATCCATCTTAGCTTTATTTTTTTTAATCAGTTGTGTGTAAATTTTACTGTGGACTTCAACCATAACGGTTCTCTTTAATACCCTTGCAGCGTTTGCATGCTGCTTAAAATGTCGTAAAGCTACAATCTCGTATACCAACAGAGCAAAATGAAAAATACTGGAATTTCAGGGGTCGCACGTGGGTATTTTACTACGTATAATTTTTTCTAAATTTTTTGCAGATTAATTAATAACAACATTCCATATTTGCTAGAAGCGCAAAAACAAATCATTTTTCGTTTGAAATTTTTGCACGCACGCCACTTGAAAATTAAGCATTTTGATCTTATCCCTTGCCTGAACAGGGCCAGATTAAGCCCTGAAGGGCCCGTAATCTAAGTCTGAGGAGCCCTATATATTCTGTATAGATAATGTGAGCTACAAATTTTGCAGACTGCATTGCAAACTGCTACTGATTATAGTTTCTAAATAAAAGAGGCCTAGCATAAACTTCTCATTAACCCCGTGTTCATGGTCTGATCATAACACATTTATATATTTGTGCTAAACATGGTGATTTTCTACTCAGATGTCGTGTGAAGTTACTGTCAGCAATCAATATTATGTTGCTGTTTAAACCAATGCCAATTTTAACGCATCAATGCTTTCTTAAACAGACATCACAAAGATTTTCGAGTAAAGAAACTTGCCAAATTTGTAAATCCGAGTATAGTATTTTGAAACATTGAAAAACTTTAATGTGATGTCCAACAAATGCAAATAATTTCTTAAACAATTTTCCGTCGTGCTGTGAAATTGACATTTCTCAGTGAAATTGTGTGCTGATTGCCCATCTATGTTTGGCAGCCAATCACAATTCGATGATGAAAACCCGTTCCAATCACCTGCCACGTTTAAATATCGTCACAAAAGTCCTTCGATATTTGACAGAAAACTCAAAATCAGCCTTGGCAATAACCCATACCTAACTAAATAGACTGTAACCTATATCTTTCCACTTGTTGCCAGCTTCTAACACAAAGTTCAGCCATTAAGCTATAAGTTTTAGAAGCACTTTTTAATATCGTTGCCAGCCAACTATCATGTATGAGTAACCCATAGGAGTAAACAGTGATGAGCACACAAACATTAGAAAAATTTTGGGAGGCCCCTTCTGTCAAGGGGGCCCATGAGCTATAGTTACTTACATTACTGGTTAATCAGGCCCCGCATATCAAAACAAAATTGACTGAGATGGACGCTTGATGCCCTCCTATATTGGCCGTTGGTTGCTGTTGGTATCCGTTATTTTGCAAATATCCAATTTAGAAGCGATTTTGTATTCGGGCCATTTTTTTATACACCTTGTAGTTATCTCCTAGAAGATTAAGAGCTAAAATTAAATGTTTAAGAAGTTTGGTAGTCAAATCGAGAAATTGTGTTTTAAAAATTAGAAAATACAAATTACAGGCAACCGAGGAAAACGGCTCTATTTTTGCATGTATTAATATCTTACGCTAAACCAATAGAACAGTGAAGCACAAAAGAATACCAGGTATGAGACATGTGTTATTTTCTCAGGGTGTGTAATGTGTTTTTGGATTGGTGTACAGGATGATGTCGTTGTAGCATTTGTGATAGTATGTTACGAATACTTTGTGTTACGTAGTGGGGTGTGTTATGTTACAGGGTTTTACGTTGGTGAGACTCCTACCAGATCTTACATGGACGCTCGAACAACGTGAAAGGTTCTTTGTGTGATTGCCAAGATGATGAGATTATATTAAAGCATAAGTGGCCAGACACGACCTTTTGAAGAAGTGAATAGCGCAAATAAGAGTGATAAGACTTCATTGGGGATCACATGCAAGGCAAGCGTAGGTACACATTTGTGTTTGAAAACGTACCGAGATTTTTATGAGATCAGCACATCCTCAGGGCATTTATGAGTTACTAAGGCAATTTAAGTGTATGCATGACCCTAAACACTAATTCGGTGCGAACAGACCGCATGGCCCACATTTACTACCGAATTGTATTACAGCAAAAAATGTGAAATTTTATATTCAACAATAACAAAAAAAAAACAGCAATCAACAGGAAGAGCACAAAAAACAGCATATAAGACTCTTAAACAGTTTTTTTTATTCTACAAATAGTTTTCGGGTTATTTGTTATAAAACAACCATTTTTAAGCTAGTACCCAGTTTTTATTGTGCAGTTTTGGTCCAATTTCCACATTTAAAATAAAATAACATGATTTATTTGAAGAATAGAAAAACTGTTTTAGAGTCGTATATGCAGGTTTTTGTGTTCTTTTCGATGATGTCAGTCGTTTTTGTTGTCGTTTAGTACGAAATTTCTCATTTCTCTCTGTAATACAGTTTAATAGTAGATTATCACAAATTGCCTGTTTTCTTGGTATCGGGTAGCTTTTTGTTCAGGAACTTTTTTTGGTAGCAATGTACCTATATGTTTTTCAAATAAACAACAAACCAAGTGTTCCCCAAATGGATGCAACAAAATAAAACAATTTTTGACCATAGCCCACCACGTTTTACCCGAACTTGGATGGTCTACTTCGCTTGGATATGCTGAACAATGGGTAGAAATCATATTACAATTATATCAACACCAGTAGCTGTTCGTGATTAATTAGAAAAAAATTAGTGCTGACATCAAAACCTCGTTTGCGCAAAGATTAATTATTCCTTCCAAGTACTTTGGTGATTGATTTCAAAAATCAATCAAAAGGAGATCGCCATACTTTTTAATTCAAATTGTTTTGTTTTAGCTTGCTATTCCATACAAGTACCCCATGCTGATCTTGATCATATATACTGACTAATTACTTGATCACTGAAGAAACCAAACTTTCCATCCCACTGAAATCAACTGATATCTTGATATTCCTCCTACTTTTTATAAAATACATCATCCAATAAAGGAGAACTTTAAAACAAAATGTTACCTCAATATTGTTAGCATATTTATCCACAATGTGGAAAATAAATAATGTAGAATGTAGAAAACGTATTACTCTCTCGAGGTAAAGCTTAGCCTGTGAGCAGGCCCACGGAGAGGGAATAGTGGGTTTGCAAGGAAGACGGTGTATTTTCTAAAATACCCCCTTTTATAACACGCCCCATTCACACGTCAATTTATTCTATCGGCGTTATAGATAAATCATCTCGCTATCAGATTGTGAAATATGCGAAGTAACGAAAACGTGATTTTTCTTTATGCCTTGTCTCATGTTTTAAACGATCTAAACTTAATTTACGAATTAAGTCAATCACAGGAAAAACAACTCATCGAGTAGGTCTGATTTTTAAACACAGGGTGTGTGCGGGAAAAGAGGCTTGGGGTGAGATGGGGGTCAAGGATCCAGATGTTCTTAGCTAAGACAAGAGGCACTTTTTATTTTTCTTGTCCTTTTATTTGATGTGTTCTTTGCTGCATTATTACCTAATCCAAACTACAAAATGCAGAACTAACAAGTCTAACTACACCGCAAGCATAACAACAACATTACAGTACGTTATAGGATATGCTTGGTAACACGATTTGTACTGTGATGCTGACAGTGGCTCAGTATTCATTGTTCTAATATCAGTCCATTGCATCTACTCATGTGGCTCCCACAACAGTTAACTCGTTGAAACATTCATTCCCGGCGTTGCATCCACAAAACAGCGTGCATGGCAGTCTTTGATGGCTGCATCCACACCTTTGAGTTACACATCACTTATCGACCTCACAATTGCACTTGATCAAGGAGAGGATTTCATCTGGAGCAAGTTGTACACCAGCTGGTACTGTAACAGGGATAAGAGACTTCGATGGCTCATGCCTGGTGTATCCATACTCAACTGGATCAATACTCGGGGGATCCAATGACACCGCAGCTTTCCAGATAAAAGTCTGCAAGTGTGCCCTCTTCACATTTTCTCTAAAATCTTCAATGGAAGGAGGAAGCAATTGAATCTTGGGAGCTGATGTTGCGGTATTTCCAAATTTCGTAGCCCAGATCTTGTACCTCATATCTGACATCGTTGTCTCTGCTCCAACCTTATTGCTATAGCACCCGCCAATGAATCTAGTGGCTTGGTCAACGACGTCCGATAGTGGCGTGCCGGAGCAACCCAGTAGCGTGAGGAAATCAGGAGTTGCTTTCAAGTTCTTCACCACAGTTCCTTTGCCGATTCCAAAGTAAGTTGGCACAGTGTCACAGCCAGATAAAGCATGGGCTCCGAGTAAACACGGTATGATATCTTGGTGCTCTTGCATGGTAGCCTTGATGTCTATTTGCGATCTTTGCTGAATTGGGGAACTCATGATCATAGGACACGATAGGTCTTCATTCAAGTAGTGGTAGAGTAGTAAGGCAAACACGTCTGTATTGTCGGCAACAACCATTGTAGTGCCGGGGTGTTCCTTTGCACACATGATGATGGCTTGCTGGGCTATGATGTTGTCAGCTTCTTCATGAGATGTAGCAATGTCATTCCTTGCAATGACAACACCTCTGTATATTTCCGTTGGGACATCGTCTCCGGTGATCACAAGTTTGTTTGCAGCTGTGTAGGCGTGGAATTGAACATCGCTGATGATACTCTGACAAATGATTGCCATCAACTGTTTCTCGTTATCGCATACGGTGAGAACCGCTTTCTGAGAGGGTAGTGGCGTATTCTCTGAGAGCTGGTAGACTCTACTGGCTTCACACTCTCTTGCCTCGCGAGTGGAACCCTTTGTGCTCCACTCGTGGTATCGATCGAAGACCAGATAGACATTACTATCATTAAGCTTTCTAGCTAGAAAGGTCTTGAAATTTTGGACAAAAGTCCTTGATCATACCCTTGGGGGGCCAATGCATCACCCAGAGGACAGCTGAACCATCTAGTACACAGGTAGCGACATGAGAAGCATTGTGAGGTGTCGAGGATTCTTTTGCAAGTCGCTTTTTTAGCTCTGCTTTTGCTTTGCAGATCCTCATTGCTCCAGACTCGTGGAACATCGAAGTTGGCACAGGTGCGAGTTCGTGACTTAATACCTTCTTTATGTCGATGTTTCTTGTACTTGCTTGGATGCTAATGACGCGGCTGTAGATTACAGTACAGTCGTATACCTTCTCTTTCCCGACCTTGACGTGCTTTTGGCTGTCAGAAATAGTTTTGACTTTCTTTGAGACGGCACCCTGGAAACCTTCTGGCCAGCTTTTCTCGAACTCTTTCATCGACGCGGTTCCTATTGATACAGCATCCTGAACATTCACAGTGTTATCTGCTACTTGACCACTCACAATGTTGACAATGTTCGATGGATGTGATGTGGGATTCAATGGATTGATACACAAGGCAAGCTTGTTACGAATGTTACGAATGCTTTCTCAATCGGTGCCATCAGACTTAAGGCCAGCTTTGGTTTCTTCTTTGTGCGTCTCCTGGCATTCCACCTGGTTATTTCTAGTAAGGTCAGTGATGTCCTGCTCCAAGCAACAACAGATGTGCAATCCAAGGGCCCACGTCTTTAGTGTTTCGTGCTTCAAGTTGATTCCAATGATTCCTCCGAGTCCATGACCGTAGCACGTGAAAGTTGTTTCTATGAACATGTCACTCCAAATGCCATTCCAAAGTCTTGGAACATGGTGCATCACATGTTGTCCCTTCATAAACTTCGAAATCTCCTCGTTGCCTAAGCTTTCCGTTGAGCGCAGGTAGTATAGGCCATATCGGGCATAGTTGACGTGACTAGCGGCAAAAAAGTAGGGGAGCATTTGTTTCACGGCTACCAGATGAAGTGGCCAACCGCCTTCCCGCTCAGCGCGCACGTAGAGCATCGTCAGAAGAACGGGTTTAATGAAACAATCCACCCACAGCTTGGATGTCTTGCTAGCAGCAGCTGCATCGTCAAGACGTTCTAAAAGCGCTTCCATGCTGTCAATTTTTTCATCGACATCGGGGCTTAAGTATCACACATAAAAATTCTTACCACCATAGTTCTCATATATTAGCAGCAAAGGGCATTTAAATATGTGTGACAGATGTTACACAAATTGGACTCACCATTGCATTACTGGTACAATGTATTAATTTGTCTTCAAGTTAAACAAGAAACAACACCAGTACAGCTATAATACACTTCATTACGAGTGAAATTAACTGCTTTGTAATAGATTTGGACCAAGCATTACTTAAAAGGAGGTACATGGGTCAAAACCTATGCGACAGACGTTGCGTGACAAACGTTAGCAAGATGTCCACGTCACAATTAATGTCGTTCATGTGTTTGAAGAGCGTATAAACGTGTCCCAATCACTCTCCTCTGCAGAGGCTTTTCAGTGCTATTCGTAGGATGTTTTTTTCCAGAGGTATTGATAGAATAATAGGAAAAGAAAGGGAGAGTACCCTATATTACCATGTGCTATTTCCTACTATCACCTAGTAAACTATCAATATTATCCTATTAATACGACGGAAAATGTTCTACAAAGGAGAGTGGTCCATCGCCTTCATTAAATCGTAATCTTACACAATAAAACACACATTAGCATTAAAAAGTATATCGATAACATAACACTTCAGATAGAAACCATAGTTAGAAGTCTGGGAAATGGTAGTGTTCACGTGAATTAACGAGTTTTGGTGGCTGTAACACCTTCCTAATTTGATCTTTGTGGTAAAAGATTTTATCCTCTCTAGAAGGCCACTTCCAATATTTCCCCACTTTGACCATAACCGAAACTTCATAATTGCCACCATCTACTCCTTGTACTTCGCCAGGAAAAAGCATCTTGTTGTACTCAACAACACACCAGCTTGGCACTCTGATATCATTAACATTGTCATTGACTAAGACGGGAGACTCTTTGGCTGTCTTGGTCAACTGGAAGAGCTGAGATTCTGAATCTTTAATTTGAACACAATGAAATGTTTTAATCCCTTTGATTGCTGAAGCATCTTCAAACAATTTTGATGTATTTAACTTTGAATTGGCAGAATTGATGATAGCACTGTTGACATGTACCACATTTACATTTGAAACCTCTTTGGCAGCAGAACAGAAGGAACATGCATCATTAACCAAAGCGTTCCTGGAGTTTACAGCAGACCACACTTGTATCTTGACAGATCAACCAATTCCATCAACCGGACCTTTCCCGAGTGATGTTGCAAAAGAACTCCAACGAATGATAATGCCATACTTTTTGTAATGCCAATGTATTTATTCTTGAATTGTGAGGATGGACCATCTGACCGCAGGGAAACTGTCTTGACTGATTTAGGCAAAGTGGAAAGAAGATTGTCTATATATGGACCAATAATTTTTTTTGGCATGAATCAGGTTGTCGGATGCCAAATACAGTTGGGTGAATCTTTCCCTCAAACCAAATAGCTGCCGTGAACAGACGAACTTGCTTTTGTTGCCAGTGGGCACTCTGTATCTCGTCTTGGTACGTACATGTATAGTTCTCTTGGATTAATCCAAATGCAGGACCAAAATCATGGCTGCCAACCATATTTCTTTCTTCATTGTAACTTTCAGTCTGGTTTCTCTTCACATAGCAATGTTTCAAAAATCTGGGAAGCATGAAACAGATGTGTTGGAATAGGTCATCAGTTAAGCCTTCCCGTTCAACTTTATTCAGGCAACCATCTTTATCCTTTCTCCATTCATACCAGACAACAGCGTGAGACTCTTTGAGAGAATACTTTTGGGAATGAATTTTAGCATTACTGCATTTCTCACAACGATTCAACCAACAATCCTCAGAACCTGTTTCACACATGAATTTCTCTATCAGGTCATGTTCATAAGATGGAAAAGTATCACATATCCTGTGGAGTGTGTTAACTGCCAGGATGAAGTTCTCATGATATTTGCCAGGGATGGATCCAGCAGGATCTGGTAGGGGGGGTGCACCAGTCCCGGGTGGGTGTTGATCAGTGCTATAAGTATATGGGACTGGGTGTCGATCATGGGGCTGGGCATCACCGCCCATGTGACCAGACCAGCAACGTACAGCGGTCAGCAGCGTAAGTGGTGTAACCATGTTGATGACATGTTATTGCATTCTTTTTAACTGTATGAAATGCTTTTATGCTGTAGTCTTTAGTGTAGAAGAATAGTCTGATAGAATCTAATAGCACTGACACGGACGGGGCCGACAGGCAGTTGATCAAAGTTCAGATCAATTGATAAACATTGTTACACTTAAACTGTATAGCTAGAGACATAGAGTTGGACTGTATCAAGTTATAACTTTAAACTTTATAATAATAATAGGAAGTATTATATTTCCTATTTTCCTGTCCCTGCAACTCAGTCAGTTATATTTATTGTTTAGTAAAAACAGCAAGATTATTTATGAACAGTACCTCTTTCAAGTATCAATATTTTTTTTAATATTCCATTTCCATTATCATCACGACCAGATGTGATAAAAAATGAAGCGTTTCATCCATTATTAAATTATGGATATTAACTCAACTCAGCTATTTAATAAACTTGCTAATTTTTGGCGAGAAAATGCGAAATAATTAAAAATAGATGGGAAATACTTGATGTTGTACTCTATGAAATGAATGCCATTCCAAAACAAACATAGCTGATTTGCTGACACAGCTATATTTCGTACACAGCAATATTTCCATTTTTTAAAGCATGTAATTTGTATGTCTCGAAAACGACAGACGTCTTTGCTTAGTATTTCCCAAAAAAGACAAAAGTCTATGAATCATGATGAAACACAAGGTATGACTGTTATTTTAATTTGTTTTATATAAATATGAATAATATTGTGTAAATTTTTATGTAATTAAAATAAACTATTCATAAAAATATTAATACCTTCGACTTTTTAGACCAAGTTAACCAAGTAACTCAGAATGTAGAACATGAAGTTAATACTTCAGCTTTTGAAAATGGTAAGAATAGTAGCTAGAGTATGCAGCCATGAGCCATATGCCAATTTAGTCTGCCTCATTCCACAATACCATGTCGCATCACGCATGCATGACCATGACAATGATGAGAATGTATTCATTAATCAATCGGGTAATCAACTCATATGGATGTGATGGTTATTTGTGAAGATTTTCATTGACATTAATGATGTATGTCATCGTTTACTAATATAGTTGAGCAACCTAATAACAATATTGAAGGAAATGAAGAAGTAAACAACATTGTCATTGATGATCCCATTCTGGTGCCAGCTGAAATTGAGCCATCCTTATTGGCTGCAGGTAGAATTATTAATTATAATATCTGACTGGAGACTGGATTACTGGAAATAAGATATATTATGTAATGTATATTATGTCCACTATTAAAATAATAAATTAAACTTAGCTTGAATTTTATTAGTTTAAAATGGCAGTTAATCTGTTAATGAATTAATGAAATAATTGCTTAATTTATTTTATTAATTTTCACATTTTAGGAAACTATAATTATAATTTGCTAAAAGATATTGGATCAAAATCCAAAGGTCCTAGTCAACCCAAGCTCTTGGCTTTCCCTGCTGATTATACAATTGCAAAGAGGAAAACTTGTCGTTTTAATCCTGAGTGGTACAAAAAGCATCCCTGGATATCATATAGTGCCTCAGCAAATAAAGTTTTCTGCTTTGCCTGTATCCATTTTAATTGCCAACCAGAAAGAAGATAGATTCACAGTGAAAGGGTTTGATACCTGGACACATGCGGTGGGTGATAAGAATAAGGGACTGGAGAAGCATGGAAAATGTGATGGCCACCTAGCTGCAGTTAAAACATGGAAAAGATATCAGGTAAACCCTGTATCTATTGAAGAGCGACTAACATCAGGGCGGCCAGCTGTAGTAGATCAGAATCGTGCCTATTTTACCAAGGTTATCAAGTATATACGATGGTTCTGCTTACAGGAGATTGCATTTCGTGGAGTAGAGGAGCATGATTATGAGTCTAACAAGCGAGGAAACTTTAGAGAGCTGATGGAACTTGAGTTTGAGCTTCACAGTGAATTTGAAGAACAGCGACAAGCAATCATGAGCCAATACTCTATCCATGCTGATTACCTGAGTAAGACTATTTACAACGAATTTGTTACTGTCATGGCAACTGAGGTAAAGAATGAAATCTTCTAGGAAGTTGCTGCCACCAAATTCTTCTCAGTGATTGTTGATGAGTGTAAAGATGTGTGTAACTTTGAACAACTCAGTCTCTGTCTTAGGTATTGCATTGGATCCAGACCGATTGAAAGATTTGATTTGTTCAAATTGTTCATTTATCTGAGGGCTCCTATAATGCTCACGTCATTGCAAAAGAAGTGGAGAAGCTTGTTACTGAATTGGCTCATTTTGGTTGCATATTGACAGGCCTTGGTGCTGACGGGGCCTCTGTGATGTCTGGTGAATGGGCTGGTGTGCAAGCATTGCTAAAGCAGATGCACCCTTGGCTGATCTACGTTCATTGTGTTGCCCACCGATTGAACCTTGTTGTTGTGACTTCATTGAAAGGGACATGTAAAAACATTCTCACCCTTGTTGATAAGTTGCACTCATTGTTTAGTTCTGCAAAGACAAATGATGTGTTTATCAAGGTTCAACGGGAGACCAAAGCAAAATTATGGCTATGCCAGAGCGATCTGAAACACGGTGGTCTTCCATGTTCTATGTTTTAGATGTTCTTTGTGCAAGATACAAAGAAATCTTAATGACCCTGGTTAAACGTGCTGTGGACACTGATGATCCTGCTATCACTGCTTGCGGGTTATACCATAAGCTAGCCAGTGGACAGATGATCCTCACCTGTGTGGTATTGAAAAAAGCTTTAGCAATAACCACAAATTTAACTGATCTCCTACAAAGCTCACAGCTGGAGTGGACAAATGCAGCTCAAGAGATCGAGACATGTAAAATGCTTATCACTTGTCTGAAACAAGAAGAATCAATCTTTTCTATTATAGATGAAGCTAAAGCTATTGCTGAGAAATGTGTGATACCCCTGAACATAACTTCTCCTATTTATAGCATTAGATCCCACTTCAGTGACACAGAGGTTGATGTCTCTAAATTCATCAAGGACTTTGTTGTGAAAGTGTGTAACAAGATTGCAGCAGAGATGCTTTTGAGATTCCCTCCAATCTCGTACCCAGAGCAATGCCTGTTCGCGGGTTAGGCTGGCATTGGCTCTGGGGAAACGAAATGAACTGCGTATGATTTCATACGCGCTCACTTAATGCGCATGCTCTCCACTAATAGGCTGTGCTTTATTTCCAGCAAAATAATCATAAATACAACAGTTGAGCCTGAATAAATAAAGCATAGCCTATTAGCGGAGAGCATGCGCATTAAGTGAGCGCGTATGAAATCATACGCAGTTCATTCCGTTTCCCCAGAGCCAATGCCAGCCTAACCCGCGAACAGGCATTGCTCTGGGTACGAGATTGGATTCCCTCCTGATAGCATGGTTATTTTGAAAGGCATGGATGCCTTGACTGCAACCTCATCTAGGTACCTTGATGAGCAACTGCTATCACAGTTGGTAGATCACTATGGTGCTGATACTTTGGATTTAAGTAAAACACTGTTTCAGCTTGAGGTACAAAAATTCAAACTGCAGTGTGACCCCGGCATTCAGTTCGATCAGCTGTCCACCAAAATGGATCCAAAGTTCTACCCGAATTTGATGAAACTTTTCCACTTAAAGAGAAGTTTGCCAGTTTCGTCTGCAGAGGCAGAAAGAAGTTTCTCAAGTATGAAACGGGTGAAGACGCCGCAAAGGAATAGATTGACAGATGAGAAAATGTCTGACTTATGTCTCCTGTCATCTGAGAGGGAAATAATGAAGAAACTTGATATCAGCAATGTGATTGACATTTTTTATGACAATAAGCCACGTCGCATACCACTCAACACTGCACCCAGACCCAACCACCCGTGATTGTTAGCCTGGCTTTTCCACTGACTACTCACTTTGCCTCACTACTGTTTCTACAGTGTGTCCCAATAGAAATGTCACTCTGACCAAACTGGAAATGTAACTGTGTTTGATGGAGGCAATCACAAGGTTATCCAGTTTTGTCAGTGACATTTTTGGGGGGACACACTGTACATGTATAACATTACTCAATGTTCAATTTTTGCAGTTATCTTATTTTGTCTCTAATAATAGTCTAATATAGTTTTGTAAATTTGTTTAATGACAATTGCTTGATATTTAAATATTTGATATGAAAATTTGCACCCCCCCCCCCTGCACCCCCCTAGCCAAGGCTAGGGAGGGGGGTGCACTCCCCCCCAGTGGATCCATCCCTGATATTTGCAAAGGCAAACATTTTGAGGGATTTTACTGCTCAAGAGAACATGTTTTGGTCTGGGCTGTGCAAATTTGCTTTTCCAATCTTAACATCAGGATGCATATTATTTATGAACATTCCATACACTTTGTTAATTGGAGAGGTAAGGTGACGAGCTTGCATTTTCCTCTTGGTACCATCACTGTCGCGAACAGTCACAACATCTTTTCTCCCAGGGGCCTGGTGGCTAATATCATCTCGCTCATAAAACTTGATAACTGTTCTAATTGTTTCATCAGATAATTTATTACGAGGCAAAGGCTTTGGGGTGGTATGCTGGGCTTTAACACCCTCTGTAAGCTTTTGACAAACAGCATGGAGTCGCCTGGGAGATTGAGGTTTTGAGCACTTTGCTCGGGCAACAGCTCTTCCTAAAGCTTTGGGCACTTATGTAGACAGGAGATTCTGGAGAGGAAGCAGTTGATGTAGATGACTGTTTTTTTGAGTGCCCTATGTTTCGCTACTCTTTCGTGTGTCTTCTTTCTCTGCTCATCTTGAAGCTTACGCTGCCCTTCAACAGGAAGCCTATTTGCTTTCCTTTTTGGGCAAGTTGTTGCTCTCATTTTTGCTGTGCCGCTTTTTTCTTGTATTCCTCATACTGCTCGTCGTCTTTCAGCTTCTGTCGTCTCTTTGCTTGCCTTTCAGCCAGCGTCAGAGGCATTTCTTCAATGAAAATTGTTTTGTAATTCACATAATCACAGAACATTAAGTATCAAGATGAAGAAAAATTTAAAATTTTCAAAGGATAACTGTACTTTCTGAGCCGTATACGAATAGCCAGCAGCATCGCAGTTAATAGGAGTATTACTTGGTGTCCAAAAGATTTTTCAAAGGTCATTACTATTTATTTTTTGGCCCTGTTTATTATACAAAATGCTATTGCCCAAATGTGACTGACGTTACATGTGACAGACATTACAACAAACACTTGCAATTTTTTAGGTCTTATTTCCAATTTGTCAGGATATAGTTATGTATTAGAGTTTATGTTTATGTAAACAAATAATATGTATGAGGAGGAATAAATTTATGCCCATATTTGAACAAAAAGGAAACTTTACTTTTTTGTGACAGACGTTACAGAAACTTGTACTTGTGCTTCTGTTTGTTCACCAATATACAAGGCTTTGCATTGTTAACAGCTTTTTTCAACCAACACTATCACCTTATTGATATAAAAGTACTTTTTGCAAGCATATAGCTTAAACAATGACAAATATTTGAGAATTGTAGTAGCCATAATTTGCTGTTCCAAGGCATGTTAAAATATGATTCCACTTTCGATGCCGTCAACTTTCCATGAAATGTGTTTTTCAAGGAAACAACATTGTTCTGTGTAGATTTAGTCTTTCTACCTACATTTTTTTGCAACATTTGTGTAAGAATTGCAAATCATTTTTTTTATATGTTTATATTGGCTTGGAATTACCCGTATAATGACAGCGATCAGTTGCTTCGCTTCTGCCTAACAGATCATAATACTTAAACAAATTATCACCGACAAGGATATTTCCAGGGACATAGCTAGAACGGTAATGGAAGGGGGTGTATATTCATATATTCAGGTACTGCCCATATGAATATATACCCCCCCCCAATGAATGCTCTGGCTACGTCTCTAGATATATCACCGATTCTTGAGATGAACGACAATCACTCATAAATATCTTAACTATAAGCCACTTTCTGAGATGCCAAGCGTACAAAGGATCATTCGCACGATTCTCGGTCTTTACGTAAGGACAGTGCACATGAACTTTTAAATCGTATACACAAAGAGTTCGCTACAGACTTGTACGTAACGAGTACTGTTTACAGCAGTTCTTTTAAAACAGATACATTTTTTTGTTTCTTATTTACATCTTACAAGGATAATGCAATCAGTTTCAAGTTATATGCTTTCATCTTACATAACACGTCAAACTGCTGCACAGTACAATTATCTAGTGAGTTGCTATGCAGCACATCATAAGCGGTACTAGTGCTTATTTAAACACCTTTTCATAGCAACTCCATGATTTGGACTAAGCTTCGCGTACAACAACTAAATTACCATATATCTGAGGTTGCAAATCATTGATTGTCCAAACAAGTTGGCAGAATTCATGGATATTGTCTTGATGTCCCTTCACAATCACGGCACCATTGGGGATGTGACAATGGCTATCAACATAAAGAATGGATGGTGGATGCAAAATGTAAACTGAACACCTATCTGAAATGGTAAAAATTGCAGTTTTATGTTCTGAATTGTCCAGGAGCATTCAAGTTGTGCAGCAATTGTAGACTGCCTGTGGGAATCTTCGAGATGCAAAGGCAAAGGTCTGTCTGGAATCAAATTGAAAATTCCCGACATAATTTCGCATGCCTCTGCAGTAGACAAGTAGCGAAAAGGCAAGTTCTCCCAGAACTCGTCATATATTTTGTTTCCCAGTTCCATGGAACGAACAAGCAGGTTTATCCACTCAATATTAAGCAGTCCATTTACAGGATCTGTAACATGAAAGGCATGAACAAGATGTCCGATGACTAGAGCAATTAGACTGCAAGCACAACTGCCGTTCCTTCCAGCAATGCTTCTTTGGTTAACCTCATAGGGTAGTTTCCAAACCATGCACTGACTATCGTAAGCCTACGGGTGAACTGCATCCAATTCTGCATAGCTGTTACTTGTTTCCAGTATACTTTCCATGTCTAATAATATATCTTCGATGCTTATGATGTTGGCATTATTAATAAGCTTCTTGTTATAACTTGTTTCGTCCTCAGTATCGTGACTGTCATCATCATAATCACTGCTGCCGTCGCCGTCGCCGTCGTCGCCCGCTGTTAATGCAAGCTCTAGGTCTTCTAATAACACTTCGGACGTAGTAACATCTATTATTTCTCGAAAGAGGTTCGTTCCAAATGACAACTGATTGAAAGCGTAATCTAGACCTCTTCGGAGCAATATGTGACCAGCAAAAATATAAAAACTCTTCATAAATAGAATAGCGCCTGTCTTTAACATTTCATTTACAGTCCTTTTTCATGTTCATAGCCTACCTGAGCAGTTGAACTTTGATCATCTTTGTCTGTAACATCTACATCTATATCATTTCATCGTTTCTCCACTACATAGAAACAATAGAGTATTGGGATACACTTGTCGAAAAGTAAATAAGCAATAGTAACTACAAAAGTGGTAACAAGTGAAAGAAGTGAAAGAAATTCTTTGAATAATGTTTTACTAATGAAATTAAATATGGTGGAACACTCTTAGGAAACTTCTACTCATCAACACACCGTTTAAAAACTGCGACATAAAACTTTTCAGTTCTTTTTCTATATTAGGAATGACGATATCTTTGTAGTAGTGAAGATAATTCCCCATTTCCTTTTGCACAACATTAATTTCTTCATTAAACCGTCTGCGTTCCATTTCATGCTTAGCAACAGTTTTCTTTACACGTGTGGGCATAAGCCCTTGAAAATACAATACTAACGCGACTGTGGGTTAAAAATGCAAAACACCTGAATGCTAATTCACACTATGACAATACCAGTAGGGATAAGATAATATTTGAGTGTTGAAATTTAAAATACAAACGACATAACTGTGTACAAGTGTATTGGATAATACAGTGCAAGCTTACCGTCTATGTCCTACTCGGGCTTCCAGGAAAAGTTCCCAGATTTAACGTCTGCTACCAACAATTCACTGGACGGGTTTTAAGATGTTGTAATCCTGAACGTGCACTTTCAATGATGTGTGAAACGACGTTATTTTTCCACGTAAGCGAGTGCGCTGCTTAGACGATCCTGTTACAACGCAATAGAAATGAAAGAGACAAATTAATACGTTTTTAGTAAAAAAATTTTAAAATAAACATCTTGCACGACACAGGAGTCATGTTTTTCAGAAACAAGATTGGGGGAATTTGATGCTTCAAACAATGGGCCTTTGTCTAAAACTTACCAAAGACAGTTCCATGTTTACTTAAGTAATTAGATGAAAACCTTTGACCAAAGGCAAGCGCAGAAAAACATACCTGCTGTCTTATTGATATTTATTGTCGTCTGGCATATGCTAAAATGTAAGCTCAGCATTGTTTTTTCCAAGAACATCAGAACTTGTTTTTCAAGCAATTTCTTGCCATGATTGATAGATGCATCCCAATCCTGTCCCAGCTTATCCTTGGCGGAGGTTTTAATCTGTACAATGTCTTTATAAAGTACCAAGGAAATAACTTTAGGGTGTTTCTTAAAAGAATCTTTTCAGTTTGACAACACGGTGGGTACACAACTCTGTCACACAGAAACACCTTTTCGTCATCAGATAACTTGTTAATCTTTTTCTGGAAGATTTCTTCTTCTGTAAATTACAAGAAAAGATGTTGATAAATTCCGTGCAACAACATTTGTAGTGAACACATAATAGTAAACGAATCTAGCTATTTTGCAGGCCACGGGCTAAATTGCGGGCCTGAAAATCACAAACCTATTCTGTAGTGTTATCGTGCACAAAACAACAGAAAATAATCACATCAAACTGTTGACATTCAGGCATTCTATTGCATTGTCAACGTTGATACAGTACCAGTGCCGTACTCAGTACTGTACTTTCAATCGACTCATCAACACTAGTCATACTGTACTATATCTATATCATTGATACCTTTAGGTATCAGCCTCACTTCATCGATCCATTTCGATAAAACTAATGACACTTCATCATTTACACTCAAGTCTAACAAACTGCTGTTTACCTTGGTTTGCAGAATTTCTGCTTGCTTCGTAACCTTAAAAAACCGGTTCTGTAAATTAGCACATGAAAGCCTGTATGTAAATTCACGAGACAAAAATAGTGACAAATAAAGAACCTTTAGGTAATGTCTTGCTAAAATGAGCGGCATTTGGTCAATTTTCCACCTGTTCCACGTCATAGCGTGCTCTGTTAACAACTCTTCTCTAGCTAGAGAATAAGTCACATAATAATGACGTCACAAGGGGTGATGTCCTCAGGGAAGTAGCCATGCATTGTACTAAGTACAGTTTATGGTAGGACAATTTGTTCCACTTCTTCTCCTGTTGTGCCAGCTGCAGATTTCTGCCAACGACTGCCCCACAAAACCTATATGCAAGATAAACAGAAGGAAGGTAGGTCGATTAAAGGTTTTGTGACGTAATTCTAGACTTGATAGTAGTTAATAGTCTAGTAGGTTTTTAAGCTTGGTACGTATGTGTTCTCAAGCTGTATTACTCAGAAAATATTCTGAGTCACCAACCGGGGATCGAACCAGACAAAGCATTATCACTTGAACCAGATTGCAATTAAAACCTCTTGCCGAGTACTGATTTCTCAGTGGTGCAGGTGTAGTGTGCTTACCTAGAAACTAAGAGGTCGCAGGTTCGATCCCCATTCTGAGTAGGAAAGCTTGAGAAAACTTCATATCATATATCTAAGTCCTGTTGTGCCTGACAACTACAGCTGTGGGCTTTTGCATGGCATCACTGATAATCCAGGACGCATTACCCTTGCTGCTGTAGGATCTTGCTCAATTAGCCAAGGCCAGTACTTGCAGATCATGTCGTACCACATAAATTTTACATTTCTGGGGACCATTTTTCCTTTTGGAGATAATGTGCATATCCATAGATTTCACCATGAAACATATTAACCACAGCTTGAGCGATACTATGCCTACAACCAACGATTTCTAATCCTGTTTCGTCTAGTTTCGCTTCCTTTTGTCCGGTATTTCCTGCTGCTCTCCAGTTACTGTCTCCGCATGTCGAATCTTGATAATCGAAAAAACATGTTTTTCAAGACTGTTGCAAGCTCAAACTGATTCGTTTGCTCACGCAAAAGCAGCCCTTGAGGAACGTTTTAAGCCTTTCAAAAGCAAGGCTCAGTATCAACAGGAGTTGGCATAACGCCATCAGCACACGGGAGAAAGTGTAATAGAGTTGAAATTTGCCATTATTGAGCTGGTGTCTAAAGCTTACCCAGAAGTAACGGAATCTGTTGCAAAAAATGCAATGGTGGTTGCCCATGTTAGAAAAACTCTCTGACAGGATATTTGCCAGAAGCTAACTTGGACATTATCTGATAGTAGTAGTCTGGAGGATGTTGTGTTGCATGCTGCACAAGTAGAACGGGAAGCAGGCAGTGTTGGTATAAATGCGATTCCCTCTTCCAATGCTGGAAGTAGTGAACCACAATTACAAGGGAAACCAGCCAGCAATGAAACCTCTCAAGATCGTTTATGGCAAGCTTTGAGTGAACTAGCAGTGGGACAACAACAGCTAACCCAAATTATAGCTGCCATGCAAGCACAGCCACAAAGACTGGATGGAGGATCCCGAAGACAAAGTGGGAATTGTTACAATTATGGAGCTCCTGGTCACTTGGCACGAAATTGCCGCAAAAATTCTCCTGCCCAGCAGCAGAATCAGGGTATGCACTTCAATGCAGTTTGTTTTCACTGCAAGAACTGGGGTCACAAGGCTGATTTTTGCCCAATGAGAAAGGACAGATATCCGGGAAACGACAGCGGGCTGGGAGGCTTGGCCGATACCTCTCAGCTCGGACACACCTGAACAGGCCTGATGTCTCAAAGGAAAGGATACTGGCTTATATAAGACCGGACTGGTACAATAAATATTTCGTTTTAGAAGTAGACCAAGTTGCAGATGACTGTAATGACAGTTGTAATAATCCTGTTTTTAAAGTGCATCCCAGTGGTGCATTCAGTAGATAAACTCGAAAACAAAGGCAGAATGAGCAAAATGGGAGAAAATGCAAAATCAAGCAGAGTTAAAGAGAAAGAAAGCAAAACTCCATGATATCATATGTCAAAAGGCATTATTGAAAGAGATCAATGTGAAAGAAAGACATCACCATTAGTATCAGCAACAAGCATACCTGGTGCAACCCAGAGCAGACTATCTCATATAGAAATGGATGGTGAGGTAGGTGGACAACCCTGTATATGGTTAATAGACACAGGTGCGGAGATTAGTGTCATTTCTCAGCACCTTGCTTCAAGGGCAGTAGGGCATAAAGTTCCATCACAATATACACCACATGCTGTTGATGGTTCAGCCGTAGGAACAGTATTTGATCTGCTAACCACCTGTCGGGTTGGGAAAACCGTTGTTAATGAACATCAGTTTACTGCTGTTCAAAATTCTACATATGAGGCAATCATTGGAATGGACTTGTTTCCTTCCTTAAATGTTAAGCTATCTTTAAATGGCCAAGTTTGCTATGAGTGCAAAAATGATAACTTAAGTACACTACCACACAAAGCCATTCATACACCAAAAATTTGCTGAATATATGCATCCACTAACATTACAGTTCCTGCACGCAGTATGCATATTGGGGCAGGTGTTATTAAAGAAAGAGTGCCAGTTGGTCAACTAGGAATAGTAGAATCACTATATGATCAAGGGTCAGAACGGTTCGGTGTTGGGTGTGGTAAGGTTCTCGATACAGTACGTAACAATCGTAAAATACTAATGCATCTGACGAACCCAAAAGACAAAGTCATTAAAATCACTAAAGGAACTTGTGTTTGAACATTTTCGACCATGGTCAATAATGCTTCAGTCATAAACAGCATATCAATGCCTAGGGAGATGTTTTTTCATTGGATGGGGAGCTTGGGGCAACAGATGTAGCGGAACATTCCAACAGGAGTATCAGCTCCACGGGCACAACCAGCTCGGCGGATGCCGTTTCATAAGTTGCAGGAAGTCGATACGTTTGTTCAAAATGGTCTTGCTAACAACGTCATCCGACCCAGTCGCAGTCCATTGGCAAGTCCCCTGGCGCTAATAAAGAAAGCCGACAGAAGTACCAGATTCTATGTAGACTTCCGTAAGCTAAATGAAGTAACTGTTGGAGATTGCTTTCCTATTCCTAGAATTGATGATAGCTTGCGAGCTGCACATGGAGCGAAAATTTTCACAACTTTAGATTTAACAAAAGGATACTGGCAAGTTCCAGTAAAAGAATCAGATGGGGAAAAGACGGCATTCAGTTGTCACAGAGGGCTGTATGAATTTAACACAATGCCGTTTGGTTTAAAAGGGGCTCCTGCTACGTTCCAAAGACTTACCACTAATGTATTGGGCAAGTTTAATTGGAAGATTCTGTTGATTTACTTGGACGATGTCATTATTTATTCATGCAGTCTAGATGAGCACTTTGAACATCTCAATTGGGTTTTTGATAAGATTCGCAGTGCTGGATTGAAACTTCAGCCACATAAATGCATGTTTGCTCGCAAACAAGTTCGATATCTTGGATATGTTGTTTCTGGTGATGGGTAGCACCTGATCCTGAGAAAATTTGCGCTATTCGCGAATTTCCAAGGCCCACTAACCTCTCGGAATTGCATTGTTTCTGGGTATGGCATCATATTATCGTCGTTTTATTTTGGAATTTGCAGAGATTGCTCAGCCCCTGTATATACTCACAGAAAAGGACGCTGTGTTTCGATGGTCTACAAATTGTCAGGAGGCATTCCAGAAGTTGCTTGGATCTCTTACATCAACACCAGTCTTGGGCTATCCAGACTTCCAACGACAGTTCGCGGTTGAAACGGACGCTAGTAACATTGGCTGGGGAGCGGTTTTAAGACAAGGACATACAGTTATTGAATATGCATCACGCGCGCTGAACAAAGCCAAACAGAACTATTATGCGACAGAGAAAGAGTTTTAGGTGTGGTGTGGGCGTTACAAAAATTGCTATGTATCTCGAAGGGTCTTCTTTTAAAGTCATTACTGACCTTAAGCCCCTCACATATCTCCTTTCGCTAAAGGAACCATGCGGAAAGCTGGCACATTGGCAAGTTGAACTGGACACATTTCACTTTGAGATTGAGCATCGGCCAGGAAAATTGATGGCCGTCCCGGATGCCTTATCGAGAGCACCCTTAGTGGGGGCATTAAACATCTCTGGTCTGTGGTCCCCCTACGAATTGACGTGTTTGCAACAAGAAAACTCTGTTGGGCTATTATATAAGTGGGTGAAGTCTGGATATAAGCTCAACAATGTGAAGCAGCGTATGGTCCACAGAGCTATTCAGAAGCATGGGAAGAATTTCGTATTGAAAGATGGAATACTGATCTTACGTCCCAAGTAAGCCGAAAGTGCTCCTAGGGTTGTCATTCCGGTGAACAACGCAGCGAATGTGTTAGAAGACCTTCATGATTGATCCGGACATTTTAGCTACTCGAAGACACTACAGAAGTCAAATTAAGCTTCTATTGGTTTGATCTCCACAAGGATGTAAAAGTGTGGTGTAATTCGTGCGAAGTTTGTTTGAAACAAAAGAACCCAACTGTACCGGACCATCAGGCAGTAGGGACTTTACCAATTCCAGATGGTCCTGGCCGGTGGTGGCATATGGATGTTGTAGGCCCATTGGTTAGTCAACTGCGAGAAACCGATATCTGCTTGTCCTTACAGACCCGTTCAGCAAATGGCGAGAAGCTTTCGCCATGCCTGACCAGACTGCAAAAACAACCACAGATATGATATACAAAGGCATAGTGTGCTGGTATGGGGTGCCAGAAGGATTACATCAGTAAAGTCTGCCAATGGTTCTAGAGCGCTACGCACTGATGTTAAACATCAAGATCCTGCCACTTCAAAACAAGATAAGAAACCTTCCGGTCTTTCGATAATACTTGCTGAATCGCTCTTTCTTGCTCTAGTATTCGTTCAATCATTTTATGAGTAGAACCCCAGCTGACAGGGCATTCCTTTAAGCAAAAATAGCAAGATTACAGTAATATTTCTGATTATTAATTTATGTAGTAAATAACTATATACTGTATAATATTAATATATCATACAGTATAATGCAATAGCAAAGCTATGCATAGATATTTATATTTTATAGTCATATATTACTGATGTTATTGAAGAGTTATTTAAACGTTAAGTTTTAACAACATTAAAATGCATCCTAAGTTCCTAACAGCAAAGGTTATAATCAAAACATGCGTGTGTGCACAGAATAATTGTAGCTATTTATGGGTGTGATTATCGTATAGGTTTTAACACTTCCGTGACATCCGCAATAATGTCATTTGTGCACGCATGTTTGTTATCAAACAACATTCTAGGGCATTTTCAATTCAGCTATTTTAAACACCCATCATGTACATCGTTATAAAAGTAATGTTAATGAGTGTACTTGACTCTTTAGTATACTGCACTTTACTTTTATTGACAAAGTATCAAAATTGTTCATGATTCTTAAATACAGCACCAAAACAGAGTTCTGCATAATATAAAGATTATACATATAAACAACTTTTCTATTGTATATCAGTAAAGATTCAGTATAGCTGAATTAGTAAATATCAGTTTCAGAAATATATTGTATTAGGGACGAGGTTGACAACTGTCAAAAAGTACTGTTAAGGCCCGTTTACACTATGTTCAAAAGTTGGCCTATTTAGGTAGTCCAAGAATAGAAAAAGTGGCAAGGGACCAAGAGTAACAATTTATCTGTGCCGTGCCAACTCTTGAGCGTAGTGTAAAGTGTAAACTATAATAATAGTGTAAATTCTGTTAACTTGAAATTTTGAAATTAAAAGTTTCATTAAAATCACTTACCAAGACAAGAGACTTGACTGGAAGTTCGAGCTCAAGTTGTGCCTTCCTTAGATCCCGACGTCTTTTCCAGCTTTGACTGAATGTGATTACAATCCGTTTGCAAATTCCAATAGCCCGTGAGATGTCTGGTTCGTCCTTCATGGATTTGGTTATGGCAAGATGGAGATTGTGGCCAAAACAGGAGATCCACGGCCAATCGAGGTCACGTGCCGCCTTTACAATATTTGCCCCACTATCAGTAGTGAGGCATACTTGTTTTGATGGTGTGAGTTCCAGTGATCTAAAACTTCCTTCATCCCATCAGCAAGGGTTTTGGCAGTGTGATCTTCACGCACGTATAGGGTTTAGAGACATCTGCTTTGGAGTTTCCAATCTTGGTCGATGAAGTGGACAGTATAGGACATGTAGGGCTCCATGGTTTGGCTTGACCACATGTCTGATGTGGCAGAAAAGAACTCAATGTTTTGAATTTGCCGCAAAACCCCTTCTTTTGCTTCACTATAAAGCTTGGGAATTGCTTGCTGGCTAAAGTACTTTCTGCTGGGAATATCGCACTTTAGATCAAAATCATTCAGAAGTTGTTTAAAGCCAGATTTCTCAACTGTGTAGAGGGACATCATATCCTTTGCCTAACAGTTTGTAATAGAGTTGGTGAGTTTCTGCCATTGCTTTCCTCCCCGTTCATATCTTTGCATTTTGGAGAATGCTTGGGGAGTTGCTGGTTGTCGACGTTTGGGGATTTGTTTCTCGACCTCTTATGCCTTCGCAGGATGATGGTCACAGAGATGTGGTTGAAGGTTTGAAGGGTTTCCTCCAGAAGCAGAGACCTTTTTAAGACAAAGCTTGCACATTGGTTTGGCCTTGTCATCTTCATCAGCTTTGAAACCAAAATATTGCCAGACTGGCGTTGCCGAAGACTTTGACTTTGAACGCAAATCGGCCACACTAACATTTGTTTCACTTGTGGCCATTTTAGCGTGAATTTTAATTTTAATGAAATAATTTTTATTTTAATGCAAGATTAATCAAACATGGACAAGTCGTTATTACAATGAATATAATGAGTTGACTCGCAATAGCCTTTTAATAGTAAAGACTAGGGGGAAAAGCAAGTAGGATTAGTGTCATATGTAAACATATGTTAAGTGCTCGCTGAGGCGTAAATACTAAATCTAGGCATGGAAAACAGATCTAGGTGGGTCCACTTCCTATAAAACGTTTATCTAACAAAGTAAAGCTGTGTAAACATCACACAGTTCGGAAATGTTCGGAAGGCAAGGTGATTTAATGTAATTACGCAAACACAGAACATTTTGCACGCAATGTGATGTCACATTATCATGTATGTCTGTGCTGTGCTCTAAAATATTTTTTACAGAATCCGAAAGGTGTTGTAAACTGCACTTTCTATGCTTAAAAATATCAAAATAGTAAAAACCGGTTTTCGGTTCTCGAAGGAATAAACCGGTTTAACAGAAAAAAACCGGAAAAAAAACCCGGTAAACCGCCCCAGCTTAGGTGAGGCTCTTGGGGCCTGGATAGCATTAATGGGGTTGGTAGGAAATAAGCACTAGGGCATCTTTGTCATGAAACCAGAAACAATTTCAAACAGCTTACTCAAAGTAAGGTCATTGTCTCGGTATAACTTTGCTTTTAAGTGTTTGTCAGTGATGAATATTAGGGCACAATCACGAATTTGGTTATCTTTTTCATCATTGTAGTCACAATGCTCTGCAAGGATTTGGAGTCGAGTTACAAAATTATGAATTTGCTCACCTGGTTTAGGTTTCGTAGTGAGGAATAGTTGGCGAGCTTGTGGAATGTTTCTCTTCAGTTAGGGCATCCATAGCCTTTTTGTAGCCTTTATCCTCCCTTTTTTCTTGTCGGGTATACTGTGAAAAATCTCTCGTATTCCAGTTCCGGCGAGGTGGAGTAGCACGGCACATTGCTGTTTGGCATCCTTTATTCCAGATGTGGCACAAAAAAGTTCAAATTCACTGTGCCAAATATTCCATCTTTGTTGCAGTGTGACAGGTTCGCCCACGGTGTTGATTTGCGTGCTGGAAGTCCTGATAAACATACGGCCATGTTTTCAGAATGGAGTGTTTACGGATTTAACCTGTGCTGAGTTCTGTCTTCGAATCCTCGTCGCCAAAATGTAGTATTTGTAGTATTGAAGTTTTTCTAACGTTTTTTATTAACAATTCTTTTACAAATCTAAAAACATGCTCTCCTATTTTGCGCAAATGTCCCATCGTCCTTAGTGATCACTTATTGTAATACATGTCAGATTACTTCATGTAAGCACGTTGTAAGGTATACTACACTGATGTGTCAAATTTTACTTTTAGTTTGTCTTAAATTTTATAAAAATACATGTTTATTCCTCAGTGACAGGAATGGAATGAGTATGGCATTGACCCTGATGCACCATGTCCTGCACATGAATCAGAAAATGTTGAAACTCGAGATGTGATGTGTCCATTACAGGATGAGGATTTAGAAGAGATGAAACAACGGATTGACCCCTTAAATGATACTAATGTGTATGCTATTGAGATGTACATACAGGCTTGTGTTTTTGTATCGTCTCAATTGGGTTGCCAGGAATCTACATAAAATGGTTGGCGGGTTATCTTTCCAGAAGGATGTATAGTTGTATAAAAATACATATGAAGGACGGACCCATGCAGTAAGGTGCCATGATACAGTGGGGAAAAATGATAGACCAAGCATAGAATTATTATAAAGACAAGTAGACACACATTATAATGTTATTGTGCTAAGTTCTTTAAGTGACTTACTCTCTATGCAAGAGAAAAAATTGTTTGTTTAAAAACAGAAATTTGTTTTTGTTTTTACTTTAAACTCTTCTATATTGGCTTATTGAAACTGTACTCTATCTCCTTCAGTTTGTCAAATATGTTTTACAGTGTTGAACTTAACATAATCCAACAGCAAAAAATATGTTCTGGTACTGTATCCACTCTTGCATTTCAGTTTATGTGATATCAAATCATGTTGCTTGAATGTCCAAGACAGTATTTATCTGTGTGGCAAATTCTTCAAAGTTGGCAACTTTTCCTGGCAATTCCAACTTCATTGGGCATGTATTGGCATGGTCATGGCTAAAGGGGATAGACAAGAGGTAGGTTTTCAAGATGGCGGCTGTTTTTCAAGATTATTAAAACGAGAACGAATAACAACCTAACATTTATATCATTCCCAAGGCTCACCCTAACCTTACCCTGAACCTAATCCCAATTTAGGAATGTTATAAACGTCTGGTTGTTGATTAGTTCTCGTTTTAAAAATTTTAAAAAACATCCGCCATCATGAAAACCTACCTCTCGTCCATCCCCTTTAGCCATGACCGTATTGGCATTTGGCAATACACTCTCGATGGTTGAAACAGCTATTAGTTCAGGCTCATGAGACCCCATTGGTGGTATACTACTTGCACCTGTACAAAATGTCAACAACTTTTGCAAACGTTCTTTATCTACAATGTAAAAATAAAGCTTATTGTTTTTAAGAGTAGTATATCTTACTAAATCCAAACCCATGGTTATATTAGAGTACAGAAAAAGCATACCCAGATGAACGATATACTTGTAAAAATAGCCTTTCAATGTGTCATCTAAATGTGTATCTACCAAGAGACTTTTAAACTTTTTGGTGTAAGATCCACTTCACTAACATGAACAAACAAGGGCTTGAAAATCTCGGGATGCCCTCGTGCTTCATTTAGTATTGGACCAAGACTGTGAGAAAATTTATCAATCTCAGCATTACGGATTAAGATCACACTGTTGAGCATTATGTTTGTGATGGCTTCAAGTTTATTCTCCTTAGTTAATTTTTTAGTGAACCCAGTTTCTGCAAGTGCATTAATGATTTGGTCAGAAAGATTTTCAAAGTCACTCAAGGAATCAATCTATACAAAAAAAATACTGCAGAATATTATTTTGTGAAAACTTGTATATATTGATCCTAGTTAAAGTACCTGTTGACGTTTCCCTTACCTGCATTACAATGTCTGCTATATCCTCTTTTACAATGTCAATATCCTGACAAGAGCCTGAAATTAAGCGAGGACACAACAGGGAATAAACATGGAAAACCGAGACATCCATTCAAAATCGAGGTTGCAATCATTCTTCCAGCCACTTTATACAGACTGGCCCCACAGTTAATAGAAGAAGATGGTTAGGCTAGCCGGCAAACTTCAGAGGGACTCTAAATTGATGTTAAAACCTGCTAAAATAAAGTTCACTCCTGTCCCTGCATCAGTGAAGGAGCAATACCGGGAAAATAGTAGTGGATGTAGAAGGATGTAGAGTATTTTGTTAAATTTAAGCGATCTTTAAACGTTTTTCATTAGTAAAATGTATAGTTTTTGATGATTACGGTTTGTACGGATGTCTCGCTGAGATTTCGGGCACCAAGAACAGCCTAGGAGATCAAATTACAATTGAGTGTGAATGGCTAATTGAAAGATATTGAGGAAAAGCAAGCCTCGAATTTACTAAGAAGAATATGAAAATGTTTGAAACGATGAATTTATCATGTACAAGTTGCTGTGGATGTGAGCAAGCTGAAAGAGACAATATAAGGATAGAATTCACTGACGCTTCGAGGGAAATTCACAATGTGATGTCAATTGTTTGTCAAAATATGACTGTGTACTCAGTATTAATAGTCAAACCACTAAAAATGAGATACACGGGCTGAGAGGTACAGAGAATGTGGTCCTTGCAAAACAAGCGCAACAACAGTTACACCTGTTATGGGACAGTATAGTATTAAATGCACTTCAATGGCGACTGGAGTGAACAATAAGTGTGGATCAAGACTGCATCGGTTCTCAAAACTCAGGTTATGTGTAATTCCAGAACATTACTTACTAATAAAGCAGGATAATTAAAACTTTAAAGACAAAATGTAAAAAAATTTTTATGCTATATGCAGGATTGAGTAGTTCGAGAAAATATACAGAATTTCAGTGAACTAATATATATTGCATCTGCATAGTTACATACTGCATTGCTAGCTTACTGCAGGTCTTATAATGTAAGGATTTCTGGTCAGATTGTTTTATCATATATTATGATGTTTTTAAATATGTAATAATCTTTCTGTGACCATGTTATAGATATATAGTATATGACACAATTTCATCGGATCAACGAGCGATCGATTTTTGTTGCTCTCAGTGACCAGACTTAATTGACACTTTGAAGAAGACGAATATGCGATGTAAATATCAAATAGATATTCTGAATTGTGTAGCTGATATTTTGCGGTAATAACATGCAGTGAATGTACTGTTTGCTGAAGGGTATAGAAAATACATTACATGTCACATGTGAATCAAACATGCATTCTGTCTTGTTGAAATTATGCTCGCAAAGATACATATTGCCTCGTTCAACACATTTCTTCGTTTTTTATTGTTTGTCGACAACTCATATGTTTTCGTTGTTTAATTTAGTTGCTCTTTTCTTGCGTTTTTTCTAATTTTAATGTGTGTTATTCTCGTCAGGACGCGCTGAAGCCAGTTTCAAAAACCAAAAACCTGATCTTTTAACTGCTAGAATAACCATGTAACAGATAGCATTTGCAAGCCATTGCATTCAACCCAATCCTAGCAAAAATAGAGGAATAAAATAAAGAGGAACCACTTTATATTTGAACTTTCGAGCGCATGTTTTTATGGTACATATCTATGGTTTTTATATAATCTAATTAAGTGATTGAAACTTGATGCAGGGACCAGCCCACGTGACCCGTCAAAGCACGGTTGAATAACATAATTTGTCACGTGGTACAGCTAGCCTAACCATCTTTTTCTATTAACTGTGCTGGCCCTTAATGCATCAGTGTTATGCATTGTTAACAAATGGCCTTCACTTCCCTCAAACAATTTTACAAAATTGCCAGGAGAAAACAAACAATTTAACAGAAGAGTAAAATTTTAATGCCTGGGACCCCCACCATCAAATGCTGGCTTGTTTTCAAATACTATTTTCATTGGAGAATTAAAATCGAAACTTGACTTTTTTAAAAAAGGCACACTGTCTTGGAGCAGGCATATCAAAATTTTGGATATGAGTACTGGGATGTACTCATAACCCTTTTTGACTTTAACAACTTTTACATCCCACTGCCTGGTTCTCTGATTGTACTTTCTGGTGTTTCGCTCTTCACCGGATTTGGTCTTTGCTTGTGGAATATCAACATGATAATTCCAGTCGATTGCTGCGAGCTGTTTTCTGGCTTTATATGCATTGTATCTGAAATAAATTAAGCCATTTTAGTATTGCATATTTCAATTATTCAGGATGTAAATATATTTTGCTATACTCATTGTGCATACAAACCAACCTGAAAGGCATTCTCTTTGGTGTGTACACTAAGCTAAGACTGTTTGCACATTCAATGCTACCAGTGTGCCTGCAAAAAATAGAATATAATCATACATTGAATTCAATTTTTGCCAATATAATTTAATACATCAAATAATTCATCCTAATTAATGGAACATGTGGAAAATGGAAAGTATTCTGCCAGTGTTGTAATGATTTGGAGCTCTACGTTGTCAAAACCAAGGACCCAGCTCTGTGCTTAGTAAGGTCCATCCACTGTGATTGAACTTTATCCTTAGAGAGTCTCTTCTGATCATTACATTCAGAGCCTTTTTAAAATTCATCTTTTTATCCTTGCACGTTATTATAGGTGTTACCATGAAATGTTAACAAGGGGGCCGAAAATGTCCTAAGCCAGAGGCCCATAGACCATAAGTGGCACCACTGCATTCTGTTTTCCATTTCACAAGTTTATTTCTAAAAGTACACTTACTATTACTTTTATAAGCACTACTTACCTGAACCGTGTATAATACTGGAAGCTGGCCAACAATTCAGGGTTAAGAATGACTTTCTGGAGTTCCATGAAATCCTTGTCGCGACGGTCAAACCATGGCAGAGTTTCATCATGATCACCATCCTCATGATCGCACTCTCCCCCTAGCCATTTGTGCTCATTGCACACATGATGCAATAATGCAATCCACTTATCCTAAAAATATAGTACTGTAAGTAAACACAGAGAATTATTTAATCTAAAATGTACAGTTTACCATGGTAGGATCTTACAACACATGCTACCTGGGCCTCTCAATTTCTCTTAATGGTCCTGATGTCAAAGTTTTTTCAGGATCAACAATATGACTTTATAATACATACACAAATACAATTCGGTAAACAAAATATCTTCATAACCTTGAGGGCCTCCAAGTCAGAAGTGGTTTCGTCTTTTCTGCAAACACTGGCACAGTACCAGAAATGTCTGATAAAATGCGATGACCAATCCTTAATTTTGCTCATAGCTTTTGGCTTGCCCAACTTTTAAAACAAGAAGACAAATATACCACATTACTCACACCTTTCAACTACTCTACCAAAAAATCCGACTTTTTATAGGTTCAACTCAACAAAGGATAGAAAGCCCCTCCCCTCATACACACATCCCTCTTTTTAGGATCCCTGAATTCATGAATTGTTTACAAATTGTCTTTACAAATGAACATATCTTTTTGATCACATAAATATATATATATATAACAGGACAATATAATTGAAATTACAAGAATTTATAAGACAGTAATTAGTCCAAATATGACAGTGAAAAATGCATGGAAAATGTGACCATTTACAATTGTAATTGGTGTCTAACTACATATAGCACTATCCAGTACTATTTGTTAACAAATTTATCACTCAAGAGCAGCTTGCAAAAAAATGAGATGAACAGAAAAGAATGTCACACACCTTTGCTAGACACTTCTTAATACTCTTGGACTTATGCCACACATCTAGACTGTGCAGAATATCAGGGAAGCTGGATTCTAAAGATTTAAATAAACACGGTAATTACTTTTTCACTTGCCACAATTTAAGTGGTTTTTCCTTTGACAAAGTAAATGTTATAGCATAGTGACATTAGACAGGGTAAAAAGGTATGTAATATTTGTTAATAGTAATTTGCAATATACAAGTGGGTTGTACATACCAAGCAGTGCTTTAACAGAAGTAGATGCATCTGTTACTAATTCTACTACTTTTATATCCTGAGCAAGCTTCTGTAACCTGCCATTCGCTCAATTTTAGCAAAATTATTTCCAGACAGCAGTATCGAGGCAACTGCCTGTAAGCTGTTAACATAAACTCCATCTCCAAGTTCATGTGATGAACAGAATCTATGTTTGTGATCAGATGAGCATAAGGAGTCGATGATTAAGGTTCCACAGATAAAATGGTAGCTGACTGTAGGAACATGAACACAACCAGGTGTTTGACACCGAGCTTCGAATATCTGCAGTGACAAACTAAGGGAGCAGACAAATTTCCTTTCTTTGACCATCTCAAATTCGTGTTGAAACTTGTTTATTTCTTCACCTCTGCTTAGCTTACGATGGGGACCATATGTTGGGCTACTTGAACTTGCAACATTTGGGATTTGTTGTGGGTTAGTTTGAATCATTGCAGAAACATCCTGCTCATCATCACTACCAGACACAATGGAACTGTCAGGAAAAATATGAAACAAATAACAAGTTACTCATTTCCACCCACTAAACTAACAAGTCCAGCACCAGTATTTAATATAGTTGCACTAGACTGCACCTTGATTAAATGAAATGAATTGCTGTTGAGATGATTTTATAAACAAAACCATAATCATACAACCCACTTATTGGACATTTCGCTTATAAAATACACCACTTTACCAATATTGAACATCAGAAAAAAGGAAATAAGCCATTTGGATCTCTGTACTGTGATATTCATAATTACAAAACGAAGACAAAAAACACTAGACTCACCAAATTTCTTCTTCAGATTCACCATCATCTGAAATGTCATTTAGATATTTTGTTCCCTCATGATCAGTTGAACTATACAATGCATATACATCGATATACATAAGTAAAGATATATTAAGCACAATACAGTATATGCACAACATATTTGCCACCATCATGAACTGGTGCACATGAACAGGTAACACATTTTGAATGTCATGTAACCAATAGGCAATATGTCATTGTCACACACTAAACTGGTTAAATGTATCAAAAGCTTATTAACTTACACATTGTCCTCCAAATCCTTTTCTTCCAGTTCTCGATCATCAATTAGGTATGAGATGGCCATTCTTGAAAGGTCAAGTTGTTGGCTACAGAGGGAATACAAAGTAAAAAGCTAAAGTCTTATATACCTGCATGTATTTAAGATTCATTCAAAGTCATAAGTCATGTTTTATCTTTTATGGCTGCCATTATCAATTGGGATGCACCATATTGGCCTATTCTATTTGTCACTATTGGTTTGTTATGTAATTGTTTGTTATGCTATATTCCTGTGTTTACAGTATTAATCAAACCATACTTGTATTCTTGCTCAGAGCTGTCTGCAGTATCTGTGGTTTCCCCCTCATCATCAGTGAACAACGATGTATTCAACTTTGCAGATGTTTCCATCAAACTAGAATTGTATCATTAAAATGGAATAATTTTATTACTGTAAATCCAGACTCATTGCCTGAAATTGTATTATATTCCATTGAAGCTCATGCCTGGATTACACACCTAGAATGTCAAACAGCAGGGCCCAACTATCATTTACTAATAAATGTCTGATACGACATTGTAGTTTTAATATAAAGTAGACATGGATTTGTTTCTTCATTGCTTTTCTTCAATCTTTTGTCTTTGTCTGCCGTTTCAGGTCACGCGAAGCTTAAAATTGATTAACATATTTTACCTCGTGTGGGGTGAATCAAAACTGCCAGCCAGTTCCTCATGTTGATCTACCTCCATGGGAATATTTTCGCGTTGGTCAACAATTGGGTTGATTGGCGGTAAAATCAGAGGGTTACTACCTTCCTTACATGGTGTAGAGGTTTCAACAGGACCTAAAAATCAATCGCTATATTCATTTAATGATATTGGGCACCATGCCAGTGATTGCACTCTCCTATACTTTATGCAAATTCTTATACGCTTGTCTTTTGCGTTCGCGTCTTCTGTTCTTATCCTGCCTTTGCGCAGCCGTGGAGCATCGATTTCTGACCTGAAATAGCAAAATGTATTCATTTAATAAAATACCCTGTGTAAACAGTCTAAAATCTATTGAAAAACAAAGAAAGTACTGGAAATATACAAACCTTCTGCGGTATTCTAATGACAGCAAATGAGCGGCAAACTCGCTGTCTGTACTAAAACTGTATCCAGCCTCATCTTTTGCTTCTTTCCATGATTCAAAAATCGTCAAAGATAAATAAATTTGTTTATGCTGCCGATTCCAAGCTAACTGTGCGCTACCGGACTTTTCACACTTTCTCTTTCGCCCTGAATTTCTTCGTTTTCCACCGTGCGTCGCCCTATCCGCAGTCGCCATCTTGAATTGAAAAGTAATTTGATACTCTTGAAAAAATACAAGTGTAGAATTTCAAGTTGCATATGCGCAGCAGGGGTGCGCACAGCGTGACACTGCTCCTTTAAGAACTAATTCCAAAGTCTCCAGTGACTTTGCAGCTGCGTAAAATGTTGTCATCAGCAAACATGTTGACCTCACTATGACGAGTGATGAGAGGTAGGTCATTGATAAAAACAAGGAATAACAAAGGGCCTAGAATTGACCCCTGGGGTACACCCACATTCACAGGCATCCTATCTGAAAGTAGACCAGCAAGAGAAACAACTTGACTCCTGCCTCAGAGATAATCTCGAAAGAACAACAAAGCATTGCCATGTACCCAATAAATTTCCAGCTTTTGAATCAGCAACTGATGATTCACCAGGTCAAAAGCTTTTCTCAAATCCAAGGTAATCACCCCGACCAAGTCACGAGCAGCTACATGTTTACTCCAACAGTCAATTGGAGGAGTTGGTGCTGTCTGACATGAGTGGAAAGCACGAAAACCAGATTGATTGGCATAAATCAAATCATTAGTATTTAAGTAACTAACGAATTGGTCATGAACATGCCTTTCGACAATCTTTGATAAGGTAGGCAGAATACTTGTTGGACGGTAGTTACCAGGAATTTCAGCAGAGCCAGATTTATAATATGGGGTAACTTTTGCACACTTCCATAATGATGGGAACTTCCCTGTCCTGATAAATTTGTTCAAAATACCAGTGAGACTTGGTGCAATCACAGATGCTGATGCTGATAGGAAGTAGGCTTGTATTCCATCTAATCCTGCTGACTTCTTTACAACCAAGCCCAAAAGGTACTTCTCAACAGATTCAACAGACATTTCTTGTAGTAAAAACTGTAGATTGGTTCCTTTGCTATTGACAAAATTCTTGAGGGACTCTATTGTGTGATCATTGCCAACTGTCAAATCATCCATGTATTTAGAAAATACCGATGAAAACCATTCGTTAAATCCACTTGCGATACAGACGGGATCTTCCACTACTTTGTCATTAAATATCATCCGAGTTGGACTGTTACACTTATATTTTGGTACAAGTTCTCGAGGGTAATTCCAGAACTGTTTCACAGATGACACACCTTTAGACAAAAGAGCACGATGATAATCCCTCTTGGCATGCAAAATAAGCTTTTGTACCAAGTTCAGCTGCTTTCGATAGACAAGTGGTTGCTGTTTCTTATTAATTGTATCACGAATATTTATCTCTTTTGTAAGTTCATCAGACCACCAATCAGGACGGGATATATGCTTAACACATTTCTCTTTCCAAGGTGCGTGTAAATCTATACAGTCAGTAAATAGTTTTACCCACATGTCAAGGCTGTCCTCCGGGTCTTCAAAACAATCACAGACTGGCCATGGCTGGTTCGAGAGATCCTGGAGAAACTCATCATTTTTAAAATTCTTCAAGGAACGATAGCGTATTGTTCCACCTTTAGGGTATTATTGGAGCTTGCAGACGTAGTGTTACATATGTAGGAAAATGATCACTTATTGAATAGTTAATAACTCCACTTTGGATTACTTGACCAGGTCGTGAAACATATGCATGATCTATCAGTGACTGCCTGTATTCATTGACATGAGTTGGTTCCTTAATTAGTTGAAACAAATCACACTCCGTTTCAAGAATATCTACACATTCATATGATTGTTGATTAATGATGTCAACATTAAAGTCTCCTTGGATGATGACAATTGATTTCTTTTCATTATGTACATTGTTTACTTGTGTTGATGTCCTGATTAACCATTCCTTGACATTTCTATGGTCATCAGGAGCTCGATATACGAAAAACACTATTATTAGCTTGGATTTTGTGGGCCGAACTTCCAAGGCTATCATTTCGATATTCTCACATTCAAGGTCAGTACTATATTTATTGTGTTATTAAATTGAATAATTATTCATAAGTTATGCGAAATGATGTATTATTAGCGCTTGACAGACAGCATTTCCCAAAATCTGTTCACCAGAGTGAATATCATTCTCTTCCTCCTCGTCACCCGGCAAATGTTCTGGTTCATCCAAAGGGTCATTTTGCCTTCTTATAAAGTTGAACAACACAGCTGTAGCGACAATGATAGTTAGCGTTGTTTGCAGTTTTGTGCGAATGGTCGTTGATAAGGATGGGAACAACCTCTTCCATGTGCCAAACATCCTCTCCACGGTATTTCGTGTGCGTACTTGAGCAACATTATACAGTAATTGTGTTGTGGTCGGGTCTGCGGATCACGTATTGGCGTCATGAGATATTGGCGGCGTGGATAACCACTATCACCAAGTAACATGCCAGGGGTATCACCACATTCAAACTGTGCACATAGTCGACTGTTATCAAAAATTCTGGCATCATGGACCCTACCAGGCCACTGAGCAACAATGTTTACAATTTGTAAATCTTGTCAGGACACAGCTTGAATGTTTATTGAAAAGTATCCTTTCCGATTTCGAAAGAGTTCAGCATTCTTGCCCCCAGGGCATTGTATTTTGATGTGTGTGCAATCAATTGCACCCACAACACTGGGAAATGCACAAATTCTCCAGAAATCAAGCTTGAGTTGCTGGAGCATGTCACCATCGGGAAATGTAATGTAAATATTCTTTAAGCATGCGGTTGCCTCGGATACACGTTTTATAATCTGACTTGCTGATGGCTGCGAAATTTTACGCAGGTCTCCACATGCAAGCTGAAATATTCCCGTGGCATAAAGTCGTAACGTTAATAACAGTTGAATATCCGCTGGAATGGGTTTTCCTCTGTCGTTGTATGCAGATATGTCTGGTCTGATTATTTCCAGTAACTCGCGAAATGCTGCCTTGGTCAATCGGTATCTGTTCCAAAATTTCTCCTCCTCATATTTCCCATAATCAAAGAGATATGGTGTCCATCTGTTTCTGTTGTTTGGTCTAATATTATTCAAACACGCCAACCTATTTAGCCACATATCTGCCATGCTGGTATGATTAAGTAAAGTTGAGTGCTGCTCAAGGGACGTATACCTCTCACTCACACTTCACTCAAAATCTGAGATTCACTTGAGTGTGAGTGGTGTCTTTGATTTGTTGGAGTGTGTCACGTGGCATACTGCGAAACCCGCACTCAGACCCGGACTCGTACAAAACCGGACTCGAAAAACCAGGACTCAACACTCGGACTTACCTTTGGAAAAAGCCGGACTTGTCTCCACAAAACCCGGACTCAATTAATAAAAAAACATGGTTTTAAAAGTGTTGCGTGGCAATCAGTAATATATGCCTGTATACATAATCCCTAAATGGGCCTGAAAGTTTATGTTACATGCCATACTCCAAACTTTACCTAGCCATGATAAAGGACCTTAATCCTGGCTTTCGAACTAAAATTGTCGGTGCACAGACCATGCATTAAGGGCACACAAAAACGTATGTTTCTTAACTAACTTTCATTCTTTCACTGCCTGAAACGATATGTTAAATAGAATTTGATGTTTTGAGCAAAGGCTGTCCGTCAGAAAGTTAGCGCAAAAGCCTGCAGTATTTAATAATAATATACTTGACTTTTCTTTGCCTAAATAAAAAAAAACAGGAAACACCAAACAAGTGCAGACCACATGTGTTTTGCAAATCGGTTGTGTCTGCAAGATGTCAATCCTTGGAATCAACCTTGCTACGGTTTTATTATAGTACAAGTTTACGATTACTGTTATGCAACTAACAATAATAGTTTACTGCAAAAGACGCAATATACATATATCTAGTTTAATTTATAGTGTTTATTTTCTTTCAATGATGTTTCAATTCAAGTACAATAAAGGTTTTATAATAAACAAATTGAAATTTAGGGGTGATTTAACTGTGCGTCATTATGTTCTTCTATTTCATGGCGTATGCCACCGAAAGGCCTGTAGGCAAAAGCCAGGGCAAATATAAAGATCATTGACGTATTGATAACGGAAATCGTTGGGGCTTATTTCTTAACAACGCCTCAGAAAACAGTGTCAGTTGCTACACATTTTATGTACCTCCTGAGACATGTGGATCCTCGCAAGTTTGGTCAACATCTTTTGCTGATATAGTAAGTATTAGGTATGATATGATAGTAAGTATGGGGCTTCGGTGGTGTAGTGGTCAGACCACTCACCTTTCACCTCTAAGGTTCCGAGTTCGATCCTCAATATGGTGGACTCGAACCGAGTCCTCACTTGAAAAAAGTAAAGTCAACGCTCTGCCGAAAGTCGTGGGTTTTCTCCGGAGACTCCAGTTTCCTCCCACAGGGAAAGTTGACAGGGTGGGATAGGTACTACGGGCGCACAGTAATTGGCTCACGCTGTTGTGGTGACCCTGCCCTTGTGGCAAAGCTAAATAAAATAAAATAAAATAAAATATTGTTTACTGCAATTTTCATTTGTCAATTCTCAATATTCTTTTTTCTTTGGTAAACATTGTAGTCTTCCTTTTGATTTGTTTAATGGCTCCAACCACCTCGTGCAGCTGTGTGCGACGACGTTTTGTATATAATAGAACCCTGAGCATATAGTTTGTTTCGTAAATGTTTTCCTTTTATTTTACAGTAATAGGTATACTGAGTTGAGGACAGGAGAGAAGTTTGAGAAAACAGAAAGACAAAGGTCTGCCTTTTTTAGTGCCACAGTATCTGCACATGGCTTCATCATGCAGAGGTTGGTATGCGAACTATATCATCTAGTGCTCTGTAAAGATAACACGCAGTTCTGGTATATAATATACATCATTATATCATCGTCCGTTGTATACATGACGATACATTCTTATATAAAATAACATGCCGCCTGCACAGGCATTCAATCTGCCTGTCGACAAGAAGAAAATAGGCACAAACTGGACATTTGTGTACTACGGCTCAGGCAGGAGGGATTCAGGAATCTTACATTATTATGTGATCATCTGTTGCATACATGACAGCACATTCTTATATAAAATAAAAACATGAAGTTTATGTTAAAATGTGTATGCCTGTGTACTGCAATCTACTTTTTCACTGACTATTATCATCATTCAAATTTATAACTTGATATTGTCCTTATTTGCGCAAACCCGTGCAAAGCTTTTTAGGCAAAGACCGCATTTTCAGACCTCCAGCTTATGTGCTGTTGAGAAAATTTTACATGCATATCACATTTGTTACATGTATATACCGTAAACCCATTGGCAGTCAGGCAGTGCGAGTAATTTTCAATAGAAAGGGTGTCTTTGACAAGTAATTGGAAGAATAGCACAATATCAAAATGTTATTACATAACGCATTGAGTCATTGAAAATGTATTTTGACAGAAGGAGTCTGACCTGCAAATGCCTTATTGAATTTTGTAGGACAAACCTAAACACAGGGAGTGTAGTTAGTGTAAGGGAGTCTGAAACCTAGTATTACTGGGAGTGCTCGAAAATACCATTCAAAGACTTTCTCCTCTCCTCTTAGCGGACCCAAAACCTGGCAAATTTATAGGTTGGAGTTAGAATATAACTTTAATCCTGTAGTATACTGCAAATCAGTTAAAATAGAGTCGTAGATTTTGCTACGAGGAAAGACAACAGCTTAACTGGCGCGCGTTCATTTATCAAGAAATATGAAAAGAAAAAACCACATAGTTTTTATCTTTTTTGTTAAACATGTAGTCACAACTTAATGCTTCGTATTGAATATATGTCACCATATAGTCTATTATTAATTGTGTAATTGGAGTTCTGTTTTTTCCCATCCAAGAAATGGAAGATACAGTCAACGGTCAAAAATAATTTGAAGCCGGCCTTTATCTGTTACTAGAATACAAATGTATACGTCGTTGACCTAACAGATGAATCCACCCTTTTCGAGGTTGACCAACGAGGGGGATAACACGTGTAGCGTAATTCGAATCAGTCGGACAAACATTGCGTTTTCATTGTATTTGCGCATACAAATATTAAGTAGTTCAACTGCAAAAGAAAATGGCTAAACACTGTGGCGTGGGGCACTTGCAATAGTGATTAGCGTTACCCAGAAAGATTAATTAATTCTGAAGGAAAATGTGTTCAATTTTACCATTTCCCGTCTTTTAAAAAAGAGAAAATACGATGGGAAGCATGGATAAGGGCATTTTGTCGGGGCGACAATTTTGTTTGCACGAAACATTCTTATATCTGTGGATTGCACTTCATTGGTAATAATGGACCGACCCTGACCCTATTCCTGCAACTGCAAGCTGTGAAAAGGTTAGACAACACCCACATATGGTTGGCCATTTGTTTCAAAATGGGTTCGTGATATATGGGCTCTAATCAAATGAATTATTTTTCACTAAACACTTTAAACGCATATATATGTGTCTTTTAGACGCATACAAAATATATGCATAAAAAACACCCATATGTATGCGTGTTTTGTGCGCATATCTATGCGTGTTTTGTACGCATATACACACGTCTAAAAGACGCATATATATGCATTTAAAGTGTTGTGGGTAAGGGGTAAGTAAAGGGTGAAAAATATACATTGGGTTAGAGCCCATATATCACGAACCCATTTTTAAACAAAGGGCCAACCATGTCGCACTGGGTAATGGCTTTGTTAATAGAGATTCAACATATCCCTCTTCAAAAGCTTTGTATGCGACAAGCCCTTGTTTATCATGTTCTGTGGAACTGTATAGGAGATGGTTAAAAATATCGAAAAGACCGAATGGCGGCGATGCGTTAAAACATTTACATATTCGTGCGCTGAAGATAGCAGATCTTTTTCAACACCATGAATAATCAACTTGTTCTCCTCTTTTGATTTTGCATAGTCTAAGACAGGTATCAATATTTTTTTCGACGGATTTCGCTAATTCAACTAATGCTGGTTGAGATATTCAATTACTGAACACCTCGTGCTTCTAAATATTGTTTCAAGTGATATTTTCTCAAAATGATTGCGCTTCAAAGTACTATCCATGCTTTGATAGAATTTTGCCCTTTTTTACTTTGCCTTTCTTTGTCTTTAGAAAGTAAATTTCGCTACAATTATGGATAATCAATAGTCCCTCATATACAAAAGTATTAAACGCAATGCTTGTTGTTTGTCCGAATGTTTCGAATTACTACACATGTTACCCCCCATTGGACAACCTTGAAAAGGCTGGATTTGTAGATGACAGTGACTCTAGCAATGGCATTGAAGGTAGGGGTGCTTTTAATGTAATAATAAAGAAATTTAGAGTGTATCAAATTACGAGAGGCAAAATTCACTTTATGTATGTTTACTTTTTCGAATAACCTTTTAAAATCACAAAACGAATGACAAAACGTTTTTTGGTTTCAATTAATAGGCAATTTCCCGATTAAGCAACTTTTGCTTCCTTCCCAAGCATCCGTTTCACTATTGACATTTTAGCACGTGGTCAATTTCTAATGGCTGTAGAATGCTATTCAATTAATGATTTTAAACTATAGTATCCAAAATAAGAGTTTTCTTTTGTCTGGTTTGGTGAGCTTAGAAATTATGCCAATATACATATATAATTTATGTGGATGCACTGTATTTGCAATTGCATAACTGAGATGAGGGTTGGTTTAAAGCCTTCAGAAGAGCCCATATGTTCCTTTTATCATAATAGTGTCAATCTAAGCTAACATTTCCTGCACACCTACCACACCTTCAATTCTCACTGTTTGCTACATACGGAAATTAACGCTTGACCGCAGATATTGAATTACGATATAGTAATACTGATAGTAATATGGTTACTATTTAATATGTGCTTTGTGTAATAGTGGTGTGTATTTCAAAGCGGTAGGGGAGTAATATTTGGGCAAAATTATGGGGTGCAGGTTTCGCTCCAAAAAAAAATTAAAATTTAGAAATTAGAAAATCTCTAAAATGGCATTTCCTAAACACTAAATTTCCACAAGGCAGAAATTATTTCTGCCTATTTTGTTAAATTTCTCAAATTGCTTTGGTAAAACTTTTTTATTTCATGAAAACTTAACTATAACCATAGACCGCCAATTTTAAATTAGAATGACAACGTCAGCATCTTTTTCTGTAAAAAAGTAAGAATTGCAAAAAAACTGCCACTCTAAAAGCAGTCAAGACAGAGGGGGTAGTGTTTAAAATGAGAAGAGTTTTCTTGTCACTGTAAATCTGTCAATAGAAATCTGCTCATTAAACGACCTGCACACTGAGCTTGGCAAGCTTGCGTTAATGTTAAAAGTCTAACAACACTTTTTAAATTCCAATTTGGTTTTCAAAATACACTTCCAAGCTGTCTTTCATCGACATTTTGCTGGAAATTTAACTGCTGCATAAGAAAATTTACTTAAAAAATATAAAGGCTTGCGTCCTTTACGCTTGACAAAATGATTGTGTTCAAATTTCGAGGCTTCTCAAAGTGACCACTTCTCGTACATTTCTGCTGCTGAAGTTATTATTTATTTGAAATTAACCAGTGACTCCTGATTAATTATAAACCGACAAAAGATCAGGGTTTTTTACATCCTGTAGACATACCATTGCTATATGCAAAGTCTCTGTAAATTTTTGCGCGCATCAATTTTCTCTCAATTCCTCTTCTTAAAGGTATATTATTTAAATTGGCAAATTTCAATAAATTTGAATACAGAATGTGTTGACTGCTCTACTGTGACTGCTGTTTAGATACATGAACCTAGATAAGAATTTTGTTGCAAGTTGCTGCGGCCTTGTTCTATTCAAACAAATAATTAAGAATCGTGAAAAAAGAGCGGTCCCATTACAAGGCGATTTTTGCTGAGAGTTGAAGTGCATTTTTCTCCTTGCAATTGATGTGAATTAGTGGTGCATTAATAACCTTAATGATTGATGGCAGTAGCGGGATGACATGTGACAAAATTGCACCTAAAATTGCAGCATAAATTGGCCGTTTGAACTACTAGCCTTAATGGAAAGGAAAGTCAATTTACTTCTATCGTAAAAAGAAAGTCGATTTAATTGTGTAGCTCCTGTCATCATAAACATACCGAGTAAAGAAAACGTACTCCAATCTTTTATTTTCTTTCTCCAGAAATGGCATGCTTTCCAGGCCTAGATTAAGGGTGGGCCCGAAAAGCTCGGGCCCCAGGGCCCCCACCAAGAGGGGACCTTCACCAAGAGCCCCCCTTCACCAAGAGCCCCCCCCCCCCACCATATAGGGTGATTTTTAAAATTATACAAAAAATATTTATGACTGTGGTATACAGCATGAAAGTTCAAATTGTTACGGGACTGGGACCAGTTTTAATAACTTAAAAACTTAAGGGTACATTAAGAGGCCCCCACCAAGGCGGGGCCCCAGGCCTCCCAAGGAAGTTAATCCAGCCCTGACGCTTTCTCTACCTAGTATTAAAGCGCATATGACACAAAACGTATTCCAGAATCATGTAACTCGTGCATAAATGCAGTGATTATATCACAGCGTATATTTTTGAAAAAAAAACAAAACTAAGAAACAAAGACTGTCATGTGCCTGGGAACGAAAATTGAACTAAAATGAAGCCACTGATAAGATTTGCTGTTCATTGACTGAATTTAACTCAGGTAAAACCACGGGTTTATCATAACGTCATTTTGATGCAATTTTATTCCCATGCATACGCCTTTGGCCTCATGGCCACATATTCAAGCTTTTGAACAGTCCTCTCACTATCATGTTTCTCAGAAGTAAATTACACTGCGATAATCACCACACAAAGAATCTTATAAATCAAATTCAGAATTTCGTGTCACTTGCACTTTAAAGAATTTTCTTATTGAAAAAAAGTTGTTTTGTATTTATTTTGATATTAAATTGCTAACTTTTTTGTTCAGTTGTAAATGTTGTTAGTGCTCCTCACATAAAGACTGAGTACGCACTAACCGAACCAAGCAGTAGCGAAGAGGAAGTCTCGTTCTGTGATGACAACGACAGCGACAGTGATCTTCTGCCCAGTGGTATTTCGGAGCCTTACTTTTACAACGAAAATCCAAGGCTACCCGTGTTTAAGTCAGGGTTAACACAGGGAATGGCAACGAAGGAAGTCGAGGAATTTTTACCAATTACGGATGAAAGCTCTGTCGCCACAGCTGTACCGTGTGACATCAAACATAACAGAACATTTATTGTTGACACTTGGAGTCTTAAAGACATGTGGGTGTTAAATGTGATATGGTATACTGGACCAACCAAGGGCGAAAGAATTTTAAAAAAGGGACCCTTACGAACCATTATGACACGTATCGGCAATCGTATACAAATGCTACTCTCCCTTCGTTGAAGAAATACTTTATCTACCTTTAAAATGAAGATACCCATTATAGATATATGTTTGCCCAGTATGCTTTTATGGCAGGAGAGTTCCAGTTGACATTAAGGCCCCATGGAAATACAAGAAAAAGACCAAAAGCCATATAAAAGAACGATGGCAAGTACATGAAGGCAATAAAGGACCAGAAAGCAAAACCAATGCAAAATCATGCACGCAGTAATGGAGAAAGGGGGGAATAGACAGCATCTGTTCCTCCGGTGAATATCCTCGGAATCGAGACCAAATTTATCGTGCTCGTAGAAAGGACAATACAGCACAGGAAGGAAGCAATGGACGTCTTGCAAATGACCCACTTGCCCAGCTGCTAGAGATTTCGAAACAGCAACAACAAGAAACTAAAGCAGATGGTTTGTTTGTGACATCAATATTTCAAATGAGCAAACTATTTTTTTGCTAACGAACAGCAGCTTTTAGATGTCGAGCGATTCTGCACAAACTTGGAAAGCTTTTCAGTTTTTTCGGTAGAAGCAACGATTAACGTTTCCTATTATTACTTTATGTTTGGAACCTATCGTAACTTGATGTTGGAAGCAAGTAAAGGAATCAGTCCTGTCTGCATTGGTGCAGGAGTGTTGCACAAGAGAAAGCTGCAGTTGTCCTACTATGCTCTGCCTTCTTTGATTGTAAAATACCGTCCGAAAACGAAAGGCATGCTTGTGATTGGCACAGATGGAGAGAAAAACCCAATGGAATGTGTTGTGCAGTGTTTTTACAGATGCAGTTCACTTACACTGCGATATGCACCTGAAGGACAATGTCAAATGGAAATTGTTGGAACTGAATATCAACTCAAATGCTGGTCGTGAAATAACATGCAACATATTTGGCCTTGAGTCCGAAAGTTGTCAAGAGGGTGGTCTTGTACATTAGTCAGGAAAAGAGTATAGTGAAGCTTTGGAAGTTGTCAAGAGAAGGTGGCCCCCACTCCATGAAAATGCAAAATCGTTCCTCGAATATTTCTTGGCGGGTCCGGCGAAGACAATTAATGACAGCATGTGAGCAGACATTCGTTCAATGTGCGGATTGGGTTTTCCACCTGTAACCTACACCCAGAATGCCAGTGAATGCCTAAACAGGTATGTGGGTAAAACTTCCAAGCAAACCAGAAAAATGACAGTTTTTTAGTCAGAAAATCATTGTTCCTGACCACCTTAAATTTATTACTATGTATGTACGTTTTGTTTCCTAAACAGGACTCACCAAGAGCAACTTATTCTTATACTGTTTAATAAAGGGTATTGAAAATAATTTCTAGTAATTAAAAAAATAAAAGTAATATTAATCATGCATTTTATATTACGTATAGTTTAAAAAAAACATGGTGAAATAGAAATTAAAATAAGAGCTTTACAACTAGCTCAAATCTTCTACAGATTGGCACGCAACGCTTTTACGTCCCTTTTCAAAATTACCCGTCAGCCGAAAATAGCTCTACTCACTTGTAAGTTTTATGTTCACAATCATGAGGCTCAAATTGTTCAAAGTTTTAAATTTTGTTGTTCGATATCAATGTATCTGCTTTGCTTGATTTGTAAAAAAATAGGTACGCTAAAGCGTATATGTGTCTACTGTAGGCGAAATGCAGAAGAATCCGAATATGTGAGACATTAAAATGACCTTTTTATTATAATTAAAAAATGTAACAAATAGACAGCTTATCTACAATATATCACATGTATTTACTTTTAGCAATACTGTACAGAGTTCAATATAATGTCGCCATATAGTTAGCGTCAATTAAAATCAAAACTTTATTTATATGTCAGTAATCTAGCTGAGGAAGTTTCCTGTACTAATTCCTCTACCTACTATATCTACAAATAAATATTATTTGAGAAAAAAGTATTAGAACTAGCTATATTTACATAAATTTCACGAATTTGAAAGCATGCAACCTAAACAACTGTTTTCATCAAGTAATGAATGTGGAGATATAGCAACGCCCAGTCATTTGTTGTCAATGACTTGAAGAATGACTAATTCTGCTCAAGAAAAATTGTCACTGTTACCAGAAGGACACCATGAATGTCATCAAGTAGAAATAGTTTGAGTTCATGGATCTGTTCTTTTGGTGTAAACAAATATCTTCAAAAGCAGCATTTTTTCTGGCACATGCAGCAGAATCGTTGTGGATGGTTTTGTGGGCAATTTCTGGGAAAAGATAAATTATACATATATTATGTACTGTAACTAATACAAAAACAATAATATACAAAATATTTACCCTAAACATACTGCAGAGAAACGTTTATTCTCTTACCTGTTGCGTTAGGATGCCAGCCACATAGGGCTGTGCATACCATGGATACATGGCAGTAGAATTGTTGCAAACAATTTTGTTGCAACCATTAAATGGAGAAATTTTGAAGTAATTTCTAAAAGTAATGAGATTAATTAAATTCAATAGTGAAACTAATCACCACGCTAATGTATACAAAACAGTAACTAACTTTATATTATGTTACAAACTTATGTAGTTGTTGTCTCTTAACCATGACATTGTAAAGAGGTTGCCTTTGAGATTCAGCCATCCAATCAATATTAAAATCACCAATAATTATGTTTTGCTCAGAGGTATCTTGGGTAACGACGTCAACTAACGCAGAGCAAAGTACACTGGCAGCAATTCTCGGCAAGCGATAGACTCCAATTATTGTTAACTCTTGTCTGGTAGTTATTTTAATTATGGTAAACTCAATACCATTAATATTGCGACGGTAAGGGTATCTTTCTACAAATGATATTTTGCGGTAGACTGCTGTACCGCCATAAGGTCTGCCATTACTATGGTGCGACATGTCTCCATCATTTTGAAACAGTTGAAAACCATCAATAATATATGTATCATCATCATCATCATCAAACGGACTAAGCCGTGTTTTGGAAAAGATAGCTAAATCAGCTGAGATAAAATTGAAGTCTTTTCGAACATCTTCAATATGCTTATGTCGCGAACGAGCATTTAAACAACAAATTTTCAGACTGGTTTGATCGATGTCGTATAGTGGAGTAAAGCAGAGTTTTAATTTTCCCATTTCAACTTTTACCTTTGGATCAACAGCAATTTTGTTTTTGCACAAGTCAGTAACATATAATCCATCAATTGAGGTAACTCTGCTAAGTGCCTCATAGTGGATATGAGGAATTGCTCTTTTGGTATCAAGATTGACAACAATTTGAGACTGAGTATCACCTTGACACCTGTGCACTGCCCTCGTAGCTGCTGGGCACAATGGAAACTGCTTTCTTACGACTTGAGCAGACTTGGTTCTTCCAACTGCAAATTGTGAAGTGATTGCTTTTATTGGTGTCCATGTCGCTTGAATGCCTTGAACATAAAGTCGTCTATTTTCTTGTCTCGTCTTTTTACCGACATCTTCATCGTCAAATTGCACCCAAATTATTCCTGACGGTTTCTTAGGTTGATAAACTTGCACTATCATAACATTACGAGCAACATTTGTCAAACCGTCATCCGTTCTGACATTTAAAGCAATTTCTGTTCTCTCACCTTCAGCAAGTGCAAGGTTTCTTGCCAGCTGCTTTGTATTCTTTGTTGAAAGGTAAGAAACTTGCCTTAGTACTTTCTCTCTCAGTTCAGCAGAATTCGCTCCAATAACGCTATCCTGTGCTACGACGATATATTTGTTTCCACCAGAGGTACGATACACTGTCTCATTATATTCGTCAACCTTGGCATTTTATATAAGTAACCGGGGAGCTTCTTTTGGACAACTACTTTCATTAACACACCGTTCTTTGATTTTGGCAATATCATCGCAGTATTTTTCGTAAGCGATTTAAAATCTCAGCAAATATTTTACTCTTGCGTTGTCTCATTATTTTGTCACGCTCGTACATTGTAAAGTATTTTTCCATAAATTAGGCGACAGTATGCTATACGCGAAATTCTGAATATCATTAAAAACATATCCATCAAATACGGGTTGCAACTGAAATAGGTCACCAATCGCGATTATGCTGGCACCACCAAAATCTTCTTTGCTACCTTTTATATCTTTTAGGCAGTTGTTTATTTCAACAGTGAACATATTGTTTCCAACCATTGATATTTCTTCTAATAAAATTAGCTTCACGCCACCTAGTAAGCTTCGTAAAGTATTTAACCTGCTCGAATCTAATTGTTTATAATTTTTCAAAGATTGACTTGCTGGTTAAATAAAAAGCAAAAGCACTATGAATCGTATTACCTTTGATAAGAAAAGCAGCTTTTCCTGTTGGAGCTAAGAGTAAAATGTGAATTTGATGAAAATCTTCACCTTGGCGAGAATTATAATACTTTAATGCAGCCTGATAAATTGATTTTGTCTGGTGCAACTTGCCAACTCCTCCTCCTCCACTAAGAAAACAGTAAAGCGGTTTGTCTGATGTTTTAATTAAGTGTAAAGCATGGGAATAGAACTCTGTTTTTTATTAAGTTTCTATACCATTGAACGGTAATCATCATCCTGCATTTCATTTAGAATTAATGGTTTCCCATTTGGTTGTCGTGACGGTATACCAAGGTCATCTGATAAATCGTATCCTTCATTAAGATCGGGATGTAAATCTTGGTTACCTTTATCTTCATCTTGGAGTTCAACATGCTGTGTTACTAGAGCTATAGAATCAAATCCATCGTCATCTAAATCCAAACATTGCATTTCATTTAGATCTTCTGCACAAATGGCATATTATTGCATCTGCTCGGCAATTCAATTTGATAAAGCGTCATAATGTTCTTTATATGAAGAATATTTTTCTTTTAAATCAGTTTCTTCATTTTTCCAGGTTGTGAAAAGCATGATTAGATCTCGGTAATGTTTTTCATTGTTCGATTCCTCATTGAACCAGGGACTTCTTATAATTCTAGCCTTTGATCGTTTTTTTATTTTGCTTTTTGACTTTTCGCTATCATCCCACAGGTCGTCATCATTATTTTCATCGTCAGCAGTCTCAAGTGGAAGTTGTGATATCATTTATTGATAAAATAATTACTTGTGAAACACCAAGTAGCAATACTGAACTACTTGATTTGGCTAATCAACAGACTCACCGGCATTCTCACACATGCAGGAAGAAATCGATCAGATCGAAGCATTAGATCATCTCTGAATTGCCCAACTATATTTTTAAAGTGTAAACCAAATGAATATGGATGTCCAATTTATTCTTGATGTATATGCTTGTGCGATGTTTATTGTGTCTTATATCTCAAAGGCCCAAAAGGGGATCAGTGAATTATTACAAAAAGCTTGTGCTGAAGCTAAAGAAGAAAATGCCAATGTTAAAACGTTGAACAACAAGTGAGAGATATTGGTAATAAATTCTTGAATCAGTGCTCAGGAAGCTGTTTATGTCACTTTGAAGTTAACAATACGAAAATCCTCTCGAGAAGTTATATTTATTAATACATCGCCTCCCGAAGAAAGAGTTCAGCTTTTAAAACCAATAAATGAAATCGAACAGATGCCAGATGAAAGTGAAGAAATTCATTCTGGTGGATTGTTAAAACAGTATATAGAGACCCTCTGAGAGCTCGCAAGAACTTGTAACCTTCATCATGACGTATCAATCTTTCTAAATTGCAATACGACTAATTATATTTTGTAAGTGTTTTAACATATTGGGATTACTCACTCGAGTTTATTCTGCTGGACAAACACTGTGTTTATACCATAGTTGACTACAACATGTGCAAATGAATAAAGGTCCTTCTGACACGTTCTTATGGAATCTCGTTACTAAATCAGCAATTGGGTCGGATGTACATTGCTCCATTACAATTTCAGGGTTTTGACTTTTTCGACTTCGTTTGTAGCACTTGTGCTTTTTTAACAACCTTTTTTGTCTTTCTGCGGGCGTGTCTTTTTTAAGTACTTGTGTTCTACGTTGTCTAATCTGTGATAGTCTCTTATCTCTTTCCTCGGGTGTTTCATTTTGAAGAATTTGTAATTTATGTTGTTTTAAATTTAAAAGACTCTTTGATCAGGTGTTTCATTTTGAAAGACATTTGCTGCATGCTGTTTTAACTTCGATAGTCTCCCAATTCTTTTCTCAGGTGTTTCATGCTCTATCCTTTGTTTCTCGTATTGTCGCCTTTGACGTAACTTTTCTGCCCTGGACTTAGAAGACTAATTTGCACGTTGTTTTCTTTTGTACTCATGTTGTTTTGGCAATCGTCTTTCTCTCTGTTCCGCTGTTTCATTTTGTAGTTTTTCTTGATAGTACTTTTGCGCTTTTGTTAACATTCCCTCACATTCCGATATTATACTTTGTTGACTTCTGGTAGTCTGTTTAAGTGTAGTAGTAGAATGTCCATTTTCATTTGGACTAGATGATTTGTCCAAATCCACATTTTCAGTGGCATTGAAAGATATACTCGCACCTTTTAATTTCATATGGCAAATTTCTTCCAACTTGAGCAGAAATACTTTGAAAAAAGTTACAAGATCTGGAATACTAAAAATTGTCACCAGTACACACTTTCCAAATGAATGCGACATTCCATATGTGTCCCTCGAATGCGAGTCAAAGATTTTAAAATCTACCTCTGAAATCCTTTAAAATAGCTACAGTGTTGCAACCGACGGTTACAAGCGCAGAGTTATAATCTAATTGAGAAGACAAAAATATTTTATTCAGAGCATCTTCAAGTGCTAAAAATGGTTAGTTACTGACCGTCATGAAAACTGAACCACCATATGACTCACTATATTGCAAAGTGTAAATGTTGTTAGAAAGTGAAATCATTTCTGGGACTTCTGTCAATAATAGAAAATCTTTACTAATTGAATTGCTAATATAAATATAGACTATTACCATGTGTTAATATAGTATTTAATGTAGTAGAATTCCAGGTACTTATAGTTTGTAATTGACAGTTGTGCACCAACACAACAAAGAACACTCACGTCAAATGAGCACCTGAAAGTAAAAAAATATAATTACATGTATGTAATATTCAGTTCATGTTTTTAATCAAATAACCCTACATTAAACTGGGTCATAATATTAATATATTTGTTATTTACACTGAATAATCATGTGTTAGGGAAGTGATTGGAATGTGAACCCTTATTCAGTGCAAGCACAATGCCTCAACAAATGTTTTGTAATAGTATCGTAGGTCAAGGTGAGAAGGGCTTGTGAATCTACCTGTTGAATAACAATTAGAATTTTCTTAATCAAAACGGTAAAGCATATGTGGATTGTTTGAGTGGCAGAGCATTAAGCTTAACAGTTATTCAATTTTTTTCATTTTATGCTGTACAAATTTATGACAGTGTCTTGTTACACTCAGACAATGCTGTCCATTTAGTGACTCATCTAAAGCAAACTTAACATTGTATTTCTGTTTAACAACCTGTTTATGCCAACCGACATTATCTAATTTAATTGACATTTGAAGAGATATCTGAACTATTTGGTCACCATGTTTTGCTTTTAATTCTAAACATCTAGGCTCATTTGTTTACAAAGGAAAGAGTGCTGTAACATTCTATTTTCCTTGAAATCTTTAACTCCATGCACAGCTCTTCTACGACAGACACTACAGAGTCAGTAAGATTGCTGTGATTTTTTTGTGTAGGTAATATATTAGAATAACAACAAAATTCATGAATCTGTCAAATAATGAATACTTTAAGTTTTGTCAATTTTCAGGATGAAAACACTAGGGTTTTCAATTTTGACAGCATTTAGAAAAATTGGGGAGTGTAAAAATGCCAATAGCACAAGCCGTTACAGACTGCTTGAGACTGGCTTGGGGCATGGTTGCCCAACCTGATTCTCAGGGTCTTCACCTCCGCTACCCGCGCTACGGCGAAGACCATGACACAGGCTGGTCACGTGGCACCCAAATTTTGGGTGCTTGACATTCGTACTTAGCAAGGGTAGGTAAAAACGCGTTATCACAAATTATTGTCAAAAAACCGACGAAGCGGGAAGTCATCTGACTCTAAAACTGTATCTTTGCTTTCTTTTGTGTTTGCATCACGCTGTCGTTAAAATTTCATTTTACTCATTTAAGAATAAATGTAAAGAACTTTAATGAATGTACAAAATCTAAAAATGAACTACAAGAATTATAATAGACATCATAATATAAATATTTCCTTTCCCAAATACCGTATTTCTCAAAGAATAATTTAGATGTAGCAACCTTTATAATAACTTTTAAATACTACGCTTATTTTTGCAGTATACACATCTAGCAATATTGCTGGCTATTAATTGCTAAATAATAAACACATAATAAGGGCAATAGGAAACACGTGCATTTAGTTTTGGACCAGAGTCAGATGAAATAAAAAATAACGCACCAAAAAATTTGAACTTTGTTTGAAAATAATTTGTGATAACGCGTTTTTACCTACCCCTGCTAAGTACGAATGTCAAGCACCCAAAATTTGGGCGCCACGTGACCAGCCTGTGTCAGGATCTTTGCTGTAGCGCGGGTAGCGGAGGTGAAAACCCTGAGAATCAGGTTGATGGTTGCCAAGTTTTCAAGGTTAGGTTTGAGATATTTTCATACTTATGTGTACATGCAGTTCTGATGTCCGTGTGTGCATGAGGGCAGGTTGTAGGTTAGGGCAGATAATTTAAAACTAAACTAGGTTTTTTTTTCATACATAGAATTTTCAGCATTCTGACAACATATATGGGGAAAAACTTAAGTTGCATAAAGAGCCTTGATGAATTGATCGTACACTATTTTTGATTTTTGATAAATTACATGCTATGGTACATTATATCAAGTTGTGTACTTGTACACAACTAATAATAAACTGAGACAGCTATATATAAATACAAGATGTGTTTAATTTATTTTGCCACGCTTTTTTAATTTTTGGCCATGACAACATGGCCTTTTAGCAGAGACTCTAATAACTCTGGTCTCTCATGTACTTTTTCAGATTGAATATTTTGCTGAATTTATATACAGTGACACAATTAACATAATACAATTTCAAAAGACGTGACTAGCTTTATATTGAGCAGTGATGCTCAAAATAGGCCATAAAATGACAAGCGATCATCGCAACAAACACAACCCCATTCAGTTGTGATGTTTACTCAATAATTTATTTAGGTTATGATCTTAAAACAGTACCGAAGTTAAATCTCAAGGTTGCAAAGTGAAAAATAAAAATTGCGAGTTCTCGAACAGAACTACAGTTTATATTAAACAGAACTTTGAGGAGAATTTTGTTTGTTTATACAAAGTAGAATAAATATCAAAGCCCAACATAGTGCTTTTAGTAGAGCCATAAATAGAACAGTTTCATAAGGTTATATATGTTTATTAAAAGTGACGTTTCGTCTTAACATAAGACATCTTCAGATTAAATACAAGATACATTAGCATGCAATATTTGAATATATAAGTTTAAGTGTTATGTTACAGAGTGTCAAATTACAAGGGGCAATTAGATTTGACTAGGACAACATAGGACAGTGTGATACAATTAGGACAACAAGGACATTTACACACAAAGACAGTCGAACTAGAAAAGGTTAAGAGGAATCGAACTGCCTGGGACATTAAGAGTAGGTTTGTATTTATTTATGAGGAGGCTCTCGTGTATCATCAACTCATACGAATCAGAATTCCATTCACAGGAATACATTCTCGCCAAATCTGCACCCAAATCAATCGCCTTTGTAATGCCGCTTTCCCTCATCTCGGTACTAGATTTGTTTTCCACTCCTCCAGACGAATTGCTTCTTTTTTTCCCTTTTATGGATAAAGTTCCCAAGTACCTGAGATCTAGTGTTGTTTACCTTTTTAAGTGTCGATGCTGTTCTGCGTCGTATGTGGGTCAAACCACACCTCATTTACACGCTAAAATAACAGAGCAACTGGGTATCTCTCCTATTACAGGAAAGCATACCTCTAACCCCGCTAAGTCCAGTGTGCTTTCCCACTCGTGTGCCTCTGCTCACAAAGTGGACTTTGACGATTTCAAAATCCTTTCTTGTTGTTCTGATTCATATGAGTTAATGATACACGAGAGCCTCCTCATAAATAAATACAAACCTACTCTTGATGTCCAAGGCAGTTCGATTCCTCTTAACTTTTTCTAGTTTGACTATCTTTGTGTGTAAATGTCCTTGTTGTCCTAATTGTATCACACTGTCTTATGTTGTCCTAGTCAAATCTAATTGTCCCTTGTAATTTGACACTCTGTAACATAACACTTAAACTTATATATTCAAATATTGCATGCTAATGTATCTTGTATTTAATCTGAAGATGTCTTATGTTAAGACGAAACGTCACTTTTAATAAACATATATAACCTTATGAAACTGTTCTATGTATGGCTCTACTAAAAGCACTATGTTGGGCTTTCATATCTATTCTGCGAATTCGATTCCCGTTCCGCAGTTCTATCGCCACAGTATTTATACAAAGTAGATCGTGTTACAAAACTAAATTGGCTATTTACACATAAATGACAATGTGTCTAATTATAAAATATGTTAATCTTACCTTGATACCGACGAAAATATTCCCCCAAAAGCGAGAACTATATCCTTTAACGAGTAAATAGTGTGTACAGCTAGCTATCCAAGAACAGTAGAACGCACGAACACGACAATGTAAAATCAGAGCATGCTTGCTTGCACAATGTTTCCATTTTTGAGCATTTTCGTGCGTACGGCGAATTCGGAAATATCCGATGGGCTCCTGAGTTTAATGTTGAAGCCATTTATGGGCATATGCGTAAATATGCGGAATAAGGAAAATTCCGAAATTAGAATCCTCGTATAGATACAAACAACAAATTGTGCTCACACGATGACATATGTGTCTACTTACAGTAGACACAAAAATGTTTTGAATGGTTTTCAAGACATGTTAGTAATAATTGTTGCTAACGTACAATTTAAATATTTATTTACATTCGTCGTTGCCATTCACAGCAGTTTGTTTGGTAAAACTGACATTTGTAATTAAATTTTTTTCGGTCACATAATTTTGAAAATGGGTGTAAAACCACTTTTTTAATTACCAGAGTCCAGTTTTAAATTCAGTTTTTTTTATTAATTGAGTCTGTGTTTTGTGGAGACAAGTCCGGCTTTTTTCGAAGGTAAGTCCAAGTGTCGAGAGTCTCGAGTCCGGGTTTTGTAAGGGTACGGGTGCGGGCTTCACAGTATGCCGTGTCGCATTATACTATGTGAGTGTGAGTGGAGACTCATTGATTGGTGAGTTGCACTTACTGAGCATGAGCGTCCACTCATTGAGTGTGAGTGTGAGTGTGAGTGTGAATGAGCTTTTAGAATACGGGTCTATTTAAAGTCAGGGAAGTCATCTAGTAAATAGGTGGAAAATAAAATAATAAATCAAGTTTAACCACTTGCTATATCAAACTTACACATACTGTCTACACTGTTACTTCAGTTACAATTTTAAAACAATTTTTGTCTGTCATGAAAACAATAGGGTTGAACAGCACATACACAAATGTAATAAATGGAAAGTTCAAAACGTTATAACTCAAGTGGGCTTTACTATTTCATTGCATAGATTGAAACTTGATTGTTAATTCAGTTTATTTCTATTTTTAATAGGTCAGGTATACAGTATCAATCATGTATAATTGTTCAAAGAATACACACTACATAGCTTCTAATTATTTATCCCAATTTGTTCTAATCAAATCATCGACAACCTCTGACACATTTCCAAGGTTACTGTCGAACGAACTTTGTAAGGTTGCAATACTTGTGTTTGGAAACATGTCTTTTAGGTAGAAAATACAGTCAAAAATATTTATGCAACCTTCAGTTTATAATTCGCTTCAACCAAGAACTTCAATATCTCAATCATTGAAGGCAGCATGAAAAGTAGATATAACAATCAAACTTAATTTTCATGGTGTGCTGATACATTTAGCTTGTTTTAACTGGCTATGTGGCAAGTTAATGTCACATCAAATGCAGTTATTAATACTATACCTAATGCCATGTATCAAAAAGATACCCTTGGATCTTGGTTAAATTATTGCATTGAAATATATAATAACATATGCAGTACACAGTACTGAAGCTTTATGAATATATGGTATTAACTGCATTATAAAACAGTTTAACTCCAGCTATCACTTGCCAATTCTATTAGCTCCTTTTTCTTCTAATGACTCTAAAACAGCACACGAACGTTTATGGGTATCCTGCACTTCTTGGATTGCCTCGAAAGAACATTTGCACAAATATTACAATTAATAAGGGCCTGTTTGTAATACACTGCCTAGGCCTCTCAGACTTTTTAAACTCGCTTGAGGCCAAACTAGTGCGAACCTAGCTGGTAAGTTGGTACAGTAACTACTGTGTGTTGGACATATAAATGCAATGTAACTCGGTTTCATATAAACAGAATGCTTGTTTGTCTCAGCAAAGCGAGCTGCAACTTGGTCAGATGCTGGAATCTCTACAAGGCGGAATGGAAGCAGAATCATATAAATACTCAATATAATTTACATTATAGGTTGAATCTCAGCAACTGTCCCATTCTAAACAGGTGACCATAATTAATACCAAACTAGAATTACATGTTGATGATTGTAAACTTAAAATACTGTACCACCGAATCTGCAACACTAGTACCAGCCTGTTCCAATGGCAATTCAACCTTACACAATAGACAGATTGATTTAGTAAATACTTTAGTATATACATGCAGCAACATATGTATAGTCCCATAAAACACAACCAATAAATTTGGAGGAACTTCAATAATTAGACATTAAATCATAATGCACCCTACTAATTTTTTACTTGTCTAACCCCAGAGAATTTTACTTAACAATGGCAAAATTCTGCAGCTTAATGGGTTGCTGGAATCGCAGTGGAACATATCCTTTCAATGATGCTTTTTTCTTGTTAGGTTAAGGTGGCTGGAAGTTACCATATGGTAATGAATGTGGGATCTTTCTGTAACACATTCCTGGAAATGCCCTTCTAAAATATAAATTAATAATAGTTAATCAATATCATGAGAATTATGCACGCTCACACCTGAAATCCCCTAAGGCACTTTGTCTTTGTTCTGGAAATTGCCATGAAGCAGGATAAGTACTTGGTCCTTGACCCGAGCATGAGCCATTTATCTCCAAGACATTTCCGCTTTCCAGTTGGTTCAGTGCCGTTCTTAACAAATTGCTAGTTCGCGTTAAGAGATCGCAATTATCGGAAGGAGGGTTATTCATTTTAAATATTACTCAGTATATAACAGCACATGTCTTCTTTTATACCTTTACAGTATGCTTTAATAGAACGTCCAAATTACGAAATTTAAACGAAAGTCAGTATTTGCACACTAAGTCTTCTGCTGACCTGATGGCATGAAGCTCGCCAGCTCGAACCTGTGGCAGGAAGTGTACAAACCAACGATAGGAAGTACAAGCTAATGTCATTTTTGTCCGGAATGCTTCTCCATATGAAAGAACCAGAGAAGGTCAAGGCAAAGTCAGTAGTGACAATTGGAGCAGATAGTGAACTGTTTGGTCGACTTTTAATTGCCGCCATTGCTAGGCAGATTAACGTGAGGGACGACATCTTGTGCTATGAAATATCTTCCATACCATATCTTCCATAACTATCTTCCATACCATATTCCCTGGATCATTCTGACGGCAGCTTGCAAAAGACAACTTAGTCTGCCTTGGTAGCAATGATTGACGAATTCAAGAAGATACTATCCACCTCATCAATGGAATGACATTAGTACAGGTCTTAAATCAGCAGGGAGTGCAACATTTGGAGAACTTGCAGCTAATTACTACAAGGTAATTGTACAGTATAGCTGTAAATACTACTGTTTTAGGTTTAGTGTTTCTAACAGCATTTTTCCTGACATCAATGATGTATTTTTGTCATTGATAGGTTGTCACCACACCACTAGCTACCTGCCAAGAAGTCTATATTGTCTTTGACCAGTACTGGGACACGACAATAAAAGAGGGTGAAAGGGCTCGGCGATGTGCGCTTGAAGGTACACTAGAGGTCAAGATCCATAGGCAATCTACCCCTGTCCCCAAAACAGTGGTGGAAGTTCATCCCCAATCCCCAAAACAAGAAAACCTTATGTGACTCTCTCCTTGGCATTTTGTGAACTGGAAAAGCTGGGACTTCTCCCTGAGAGTGCTTTTGTTGTAGGCTGTGGTTTCAAAGATTGGAGGTGGGTGGTAGTAGTGAGACATGGTCATCATGAAGATGTTACTGACCTTGCATCAAATCAAGAGGAAGCTGATATCAGATAACACTTTAATTCTCACCACATTTTTCTTTTCAATTGTATGAAATACTTATAGTTCATTTTAGATTATTGTTACATGCCAGGTTTGCAGCAAATTCCCACCCAGGTTGTGTCGTCGTTATCCAGTCACCAGACACTAATGTGTTAGTCATCAGCATGCATCACTTTCCAGATATCAGCTGTCGTGAGATGTGGTTGAAGACTGGCATGAACAACCCCACCTTTGCTACATCCCGGTATACGCTGTTTTACATTACGGAGGGAAGATGTGTCAACCTTTACCGGCTTTCCCCACTATTATTGGGTGCGATTCCCCCAGCTCCTTTGCTGGGGTCACAAAAAAGAAGGGATGGTAGGTAATTATGAAAAGCAAAGTTCACCTGGATATACTAGCTCTTTTGGCAGTTGAAACTAGCTAAGCGATGCTGTGGGTGCCAACTGCAAGTCCTTCGTGTGTAACGTTCATGGGGTAACCATGCAGATGCCAAGTACAGCCTGATGAGTCGGTACCTTCGATTTTGCCAGAAGCCAAAGAATGAGATGCTTCCGCCAAGTTACTTTTGTATCAGATCTGCATGCACAAAGATCAAGCGATCAACAAGATAGATAGATCATTTTAATAGAATTGCCTTGCAACAAGCTGGTTGAATTACACAATTTTACAATAATTAGCTGGGTATATAAAACATTACTCATCTACAAGCATGCATAATTTACAAATTTAAAAAAAGTTAGAAATTGGTATAAATTAGGATATGATTAATTGCTAGGCTTAAAAATGTTAGCAGAGATAAAAGTGTTTTCATTGTGATCAGTTCGATATTTAGGTAAAGAAAATTGATTTTCTTTTCGAAGGTTATAGCAGGATCGTTTTTTTTTTGCAACAAACAGTTCAATTGGGGGTCTTGGTCTTTTATGATGTTGGTGAGTAGCTTGGCTACAAGCTTACCTCGGCGGTGTTTCAGGCTTGACAAACTGGCATTTTTTAGAGCGTTTTCATAGGTGGTTGCAGGATAAATAATAGACATACCCCTAATTTGTATCCTTTGCAGATGGAGATAGTCAGGAAGGCTATCATGGAAAACTGCACAGCAATATTTTACTAGTGATCTGATGCAGGTTTTCTAGAAATTAATGAGATTAATCACTTCAACTTTTGCTCTTTTTAATTGAACAAGAAAATAGATTCTTTTGGAAGCTCTGCTGACTATGTTATCTATATGTTTATTCCACTTTAGTTCATCACTGATAGTCATGCCAAGTAATTTGCATTCTGTGTAATAAGTTCAAGACGATGTTCTCCGATAGATAATGGTTGGAAATGGCTACTTTGTTTACTAAACGAGGTCTGAAGTTCTTTACATTTGTCAAGGTTAAGGAGAAGATTATTGGAAGTAGACCAGTTATTGGTATGGTCTACTGATTCTTGTATATTGCTGACAGCTCCTTTAGGGATGATTTCTGACTCAGTTGTATCATCAACATATTTCCATAGGTTTGCATTGGGGACAGCAAGATTGTTGATCATTAGGAGAAAAAGCCAAGGGCTGAGTTTAGTGCCTTGTGGAACTCCACATGGCACTTGGCCCCATTCTGAATAGCAGTCCTTAGCCAGTTTAGTTCTTTGATATCTGTTAGTCAGAAAGTCTTTTAACCAATTGTTACACAACTGTCCAGTTCTAATTGGCAAAGCTTACTCATCAACAGGTTGTGATCAATTAGATCAAATGCTTTTTTAAAGTAAAAAAGGACAACCCGTACCGATGCTCCATTCCCGTCAGTGGCTTTCGACCAGCAATCAATCATGTTAATTAAGGCATTGGTTGTTGATGATCCTGGTTTTTGTCAAAGACAGAGAGAATTGCGGGCTGGACGAATAGTTTCACTACAAATTCTTCTGCCAGTTTGAACATGATTGGAGTCAGGGAGATATTGGAGTCATGGTCGAATATCCTTACGAACGTCTTTAATTGGTTTTGACTTTAAGATTTAACATAGCTCCACCAATTACGGGGATTTGACTCGCTGACGTACTTAACCTTACTTTTATTAATATTTTGCACGACATGATCTGCGATAACGGTTAATCAAATTCCGATAATAGTTAAATGTTACCTTATTGTTATTTGCCAGTGCATCTTGTTGTTTCTTAAGGAGGGACTTGAATTTTGATGTGATCCAAGGAGGCTCATTGGCTTTTACTTTAACATACTTCTTTGGGATGATACTGTTGACACTGTTAGACACCAAGCCAATGAAGTGTGATAACATTTCATCACATGTTGACAGTTTTGACAAAGTTGACCAATTGATGTTGCTTAGACACCGACCGAGAGATTTTTTGTACAAGGTCAGGTGTCTTGAAATGTGATATATTTTGTTTTTACTTGGTGACATCATCTTTGTTTAGCAGTTAAGTAAACAGTACAATAGTCAAAAAGGCCTAATCATGGAAAACGTTCAGTTTCTGAATAAAACTCACGGATATTAGTTAAAACAAGATCCAAAGTTGCTTCTTGTCTTGTCAGAAATTTGACAACTTGTTTCAAACCGTAATGACGACATATATTTGCAATATTTAACTGATTAAAATCGCCTGCAAGAACAATCCCACAGTTTGGGTGATTGGATTCTATTTTCTGTAGACTGCTGAAAAGATAGCATTTCATATGTTTATCGTTGGATAAAGGTGGACGGTATAAAACTCGGCAAATAAGTTTATTAATTTTCCTTGGTAAACGCTTTGGCTTGATTTCAACCCACAGCACTTCATGGTGGTCACTTTCAATTTCCGTCAACCATTTAAATTCGATTCCATCGTTGATATAAGGACATACTCCTCCGTGGCTATTTTTGTGCCTGTCCTTTTGGATGATAAAGAAACCAGTTAAATTGACAATGCTGTCCAAAATCCGATCTTTTAACCAAGTTTCTATTATGCAAATAATACCGGCACTTGAAAAACAAGATGACAAAGGTGCTTGAAGTTCATCCATTTTTGGTGCCAATGGCATAACGTTTGACAATATCAACCCAGGAACAAATTCTGTGTCATTGGCAGCGGAAATAGGTTCATCCTTACATTTTAATTTTAGTAAATTTGCTGAGCTTCGAGTAGGTACATGATGTTTGTGCTGTGCATTAGCATAATTTTGCTCATCACAGAAGTCTCGAAATACATTAAACTCAATATCAGTGAAATTGGATTAAATCAATTTAATCCTGCAATCCAATGCGCGCCTGTATAGTTTGCATCTAAATCTAACAATCAAGAACACAACATGAAAACCTACCCAGTACTAACTCAACTTGTAGTATTATTACATGTGTGAACACAGTACATATATATACAACTTTGAAGTCAGCTATAAATATTTAATGCTTGTCTTGCATGATGCAGAGGAAAGCAGATTTAGACCTAAAGATCATAAGGGTCCTTTAGATCATAAGGTCTTTCAGTTTGTTCATTGATAGTTGTTTCACCTGATACTTTCTCACCAGTTGCATTGTTTAAATCCAACATTTGCTGTATTAAATCACTGTGTTCTAATGTACTGCGCGGTATTAACGACGATTGTGCCTCAAAGTTGTTATACACGGGCAACAGATGCATAGCCATAGGAAATTTTCCCATATGTCAATTTCCATATAAAGGCTGTTGCGATTGAACATGTGTGCTGGAAAATGTGTAATGCCATCATACTGTGCAAAGGCTTATTGCAGTGTTGTAGTTTTCTTCTTGAAGAGGCTTCCTTAGGTAGTTTGCGACTGTGAGGCTGATCACTGCTGGACGATCACCTACCATCACTTGAGGATGACCTCAGCTCATAATTACTTGAACATCTGGCATAGTAAACTGACTTGCCTTTACGTCGGCGCTTTTTCGTGCCTTTACTAGTTCGGGAATACCTTTGCCTTGCATTTTGTTCAGTCTTCATGATTTTTGTTTCATTGAACTCTGTGTTCATACATTGATTTTGCATCCAGACTTTTTCGTTGTTTTCGAAAGGAGACAAGTTCATGTTAACATTGAATTTTGCAATGTGCCCACTTGATTGGCTTTGCAATTGCTCGTGTTCTACAATTCCGAGTACTCCCGCATCCCCAACCTCATCTTGGAATGCATGTTTACACTTGGCAATTGCAATTCTAAGCTGTTCGGGATCACTTGTAGTTTTACCGAGATCACTTTAGTACCAAAAAACTTATGCAATATTCTAATATCACCAAGTTTTGGTTGGTTCGTTTTATATTCAGGATTAACTTTAAGCATCCTTGGGGTAAAAGCTTTTAAAGGGTCTGGCTTTGAAAATGCCTTCCAATTCCTCTTCAAGTTGTTTAATAGCATCGCTCTTTCTTTTTATGGCACTCCTCATTTGATTAATTTCAGAAGTATATTTAGAAGTACATGGTTTAGTTTGTTAATTTCTGTGTCCCCAGTGATGACAGTTACTTCAGATGACTTTATACTTTCCAATCGCAGGCAATTCAGGTACGTTTATATTCATTGATTCCAAACGCACTTGCATATCCTGCAACTCTTGTTGATTTGCATGAACTTGCTCTTCGATATTTCTTTGTCGATATTTCAAGGGCCACTTGACTGTCGTTGGATTGTCCGTACTTGCACTCTACGTCAAAGAAAATGTGGTATAACATCAAAATGCAATGTTTTCCATCATCTAATTTTACTACAGCTAAGGTGGTAACTCCGACCCTTTAAGTATTTCCTCAAGATTTTCGCTATCTAACAATTTTAACAATAATCTTGAAGTGAAATCATTTTCCCTAAATATCATCGCTATATTCTCTTAATTTTAAGCTCCTATTTTGCTTTTAAAACTGAGAAGGAATTTGTCTAGTTTGTTGCCCATATTTGCATCATCTTCAGTATTTTTACTCAGTGCTTTAGTTGGGAACGTCAGTACTTAATTCACCAACTTGCAAATTTTGCTTCGCAAGTTTCCACCCAATATTCAAAACAAACTTGGAAGCTTTGAAAGGTGACCTGAAATGGACTGTAATTGGTTACCAATGAACACGCATTTACAAATTTGAGAGAATATAGCTAATTTCAAGGCATTAACTGGAAATTTGCCTGTGTATCTTACTAAATTATTTAATCGTTGTTCGAATGAAATAAACTGAATTGAACACAAATTGAACACAAATTTCCTTAAAATAAGTTTTACCTTGGGTAAGCGAACCAGAGAGAGTCATCTACTACAACTAACTTTAAAAATGGCTCAAATAATATGACAAGAAGAAGCCGATGTAACCTCATTAAAATCTCTACCACACAATCAGCGAAAAAATCATTTAAGTCATCTAAGTTCACCATCATCCCAGACTTTTTACTATCCATCTAATGTCCCTTGCCCTAAAAATTGATGAGGTGAGAGATGTCGTTCTGACCTTGTCTTGACAAACCTTTACGATTTCTACGACCAGCCTTCAAGGCATGCGCCCTTTGGTCTCTCTGAGCACATGTGTGTTGTATTGAAACCAAAAGAACGAAGCCTGCTTGTGAAAGCACAAAAGATCTCACAAAGAAAAGAGGCCTGTGACCAAGTTTTCATTTTGCCTTTCGTAATTACCTGGAACTCTTAAATATTTCGACCTTGTTTGATCAAGAGTTCTCATGTGTTGAAAAAACATCTCTCTTGGTAAGTATTGTAACAACCGGGTTACGTACTAACATTGTTCGGAGTACCGAACCACCCTGGATGACTTCAAAATTATCTACTTTGATTAAGAGATGCCAGCAGGCTCTAAACCAAGGGAATATTTCCTTATTTAAAGGGTTAAGAAATAAAATTAACCTTGAAAGGAAAATTTGTCGGGCAAAATACTACAAGAATAGTGTGCAACATCTCAAGAATTGTAAGCCATCTTCTTGGTGGAGTGAAGTAAGGAAACTTAGTGGAATGCAATCCGCAGGCAGAAATAGTGACGAAATTCTGAACGCACTAAGACCCAGTGGCCATCATACGGAATCTGACAAGTTGGATTTAGACAATGAGATTAATGACACCTTTTTGACCCCTTTGGCTAAATTTACAACTTTGTCCCTCGACTACTATTGTGATTTGTTCCCTCTGACAAACGAAGAACCCAGTATTGCCATAACTACGCAGGATGTATTTGAAAAACTCTCTTGAACCCCACGAAAGCCCACGGCCTTGATGGCATACAGGGTATTGAAGGAAAACACAGACCTTGCATTTTCGATCAAAGAAATTTTTAACTCTTGCCGAGACTGTAATGTCCCACAATCCTGGAAGAATGCTAACATTGTTTCTATTCCCCAAAAGAAACCAATGACCGATATAAATGATCATTTGCATCCAATATTGCTGACGAGTTCGTGGTCAATCAACATTAAAAACCTGTGATATTAGCCAAGATTGATGGGAAACAATTTGGTACCTTACCAAACTCAAGTACCATGCAAGCATTGATTAGTATGCTACGATATTCCTAGAACAAAAGCACAGACGCCAGCGGCTCCACAAACTGAATAATCCTGTTTGACTTTCGGAAGGCTTTCGACTCTCTCGTCCCTAGAGGCTTTTTAGATTAATATTCAGTGATAATATTAACATATAATATTTACATATACAGGCTATACATATATAGACTTACATGAAGTTTTGGACTTGAAGAAAGAGGCATGAGGGGAGAGTTGGGAACAGGGGAAAAAGTGAGGAAGCCTCTGCCAGATAATGTGCAATTTTTAATGAGTAATTTGAGGTTTTGTGAAATGTGTATTTTTTTGGATGAATTACCATGCTTTTTAGATGATTTAAGTTTAGAAGGTTAGTAAAAATTCTTTTTCACATTTGTATAACGTTAGAAGCATAATTTAAATCAGTGATTTATCCAACTGGCCCCTCGCTTAGTCGCTTCATCGTATCATCTATTTTTAACAAGCAAGAACGGAATTGTATAAATAATTCATCAATTTATATTGTTTTCCAGAAGACGATCTTGGATGTTATCCTATTCAGTCGACTAGTAAGCCTGAGCAAGATGAATTTTGACCAGGTAAACATCAACTGACACCATATTTCAAGTCAGTTAATCAACCTTTGAATTAGAGATTTCAACAGTGCCACTCAAAATCAAATAGCAAAAACATGTTCACAACTCTCACAGCTCTCACAGCTCTCACAGCTTTTTTAATTTCTTTAACTTTACTGCGGGAAACATTTATGGTCTTGGGTCGAGGGGTGCATCTAGAGAAATACTACCCCCTGAAAAATGTCAATATTAGACATTGAAAATGTAAATCTATTAGTTTTAACAATCAGGTCTTTGTGATGGAGGGTTGGCATTAATTAACCTGTCTGAAATAAGCTGTGAAGTTTATATTGTTTTGCTATATCTCTGAATACATCGCCTTTGTAAAAGATAAAACACATACTGTAAAATGTTTTTGTCATTTAATATTTTTATTTAAATGTTAATATTTCTTTTATTCCACAAAAACAAATGAGTTTTGTTCTTCTTTTTTCTTTAAACTCTTTGCACTTTTTATCAGGACACATTTCAGGGAAAAAGTAGCATTAAAATTTTACACATTTAGCTAAAATATAACATTCTCCATTAAATGGAGCATCAGAGAAAATGACCTTACTGCAAGATGTATTTATCTGTATATAACTTACATCAGAGGGAAAGATCTCCACTTCATTATTTCAAGGGCTGGTCATTAGTTGTAATGGGGGGGGGGGGCACTGGTGCAAAAAAAGGAGGGAGAGTCCCTGGTTTTCATGGAAAGGAAAAAAAGGGGGAGCTGGTCTTGAAAAATCATGCATGTTGTTCTCTGTTTGAGGGATGGTTCATGGTACTTTTTTATGAATTTAATTTTAGTCTTATACAGTTTATGAAGTGCAATAGCACAAGTTATATTTACCCAAATAACATAGAACCTTTCCCACCTGATAATGGTTACCTGGGAGCTACGTGACCAGAATTCACAAGAGTCTTTTCTCTAGCAAGCAGTGTAGAGAAGAGAGCCTGGGTACGAAGTTGATGTATGTCGCATGTACTGAATAAACTTGGGTCTGAGAAGGGGGGGGGGGCTTGTCAAGAAGTGTGAATCAACGTAGGTGAGGTTGAACCAATCAGAAGTGCCTTGATTTGCAAGTCTTGTATTAAAAGGTGCATGACATGAAACATAATCAATTTTTTGGCTGGTGCAGAAATATTGATATGTCAAATAAGAAAGTCCTAAAATGTTAAAACATGGGTCACAAGTAGGATCACAAATATGCACATGAATATAGTATAAATTGGATGAAATTGTTCTGGTTTGAATATTATATTATTTTTTCTATTTAACCTCCATGCCCATACTAATAAAGGGTTTTCAATATTATAAGTTAAGAATGTGAAAATGACATAGCATCGTTAAAATACAATAATTCGTTACTAATTATTTTTTACCTACAAAATGTAGAGCTGAGCTCTTCAAAGTGGGTAAACACTCCAGTAGTTTTCACAAACAATGAAGAACAAGTTTTTCCAAAATCCGACATGAGCATTTTGAGGAACATCAAAATTCTGAAGTACCGGCACAGCAGTCAGTTGGCTTTGGAAGTATTAGGGTTGAAACTGTCACATAAAGGTCAAGCAACTACCGCTGTGAAGCAAACATCTTAAAAACTTAATGCGAGTATATCAAGTGAACTTGATGCAGTGGCTAAAGGGACTGAATGCCAGTTAGAAGCTGATGAAATAAAGAGGGATGTTATTTTCGTTTTATTGGAAAAGCAATGGAGCTTACAGTTTAAATGGAAAGATGTTTAAAAGGAAAGTTTATATGAGAAGGAAAGATGTCAAATCGTCAAAGAAGTTCTTGATATACAAGATTGAGAACTTCAAAGTACTGCTGGCGATGAAATGCCTTTAGGTTGCTAAAGCAATGATCAGAAGCACCCATCATCTAATCTTGCTGGTGTTTTACATTGCCATCCCAAAGATGGAGGTTTTGTTTTATCTTCAGACTCCTTTACTATGCCATCGTAGAAACCATTAAACTCTTCATCTGAGCGCATGTGCTTATAATATTTGGATATGTTTCTCCATGCTTTCCTTATGACCTTGGCTGCTCTCGTGTTCTTTAAACTGCTGAAGAGCTTTTTTCCAGTTACCAAAACCATCCACAGTAAAGGCTTTCTCTTGCTTTGAACTTAACGTCGACAATCCTTTTTGCTTAATTTTCCGGCAATAATGGCAGAAGACTAAATTGCTTGTGGTACATAGTGTAATCCAAGGATAATTATTTTACCAATTAACTTGAAATGTCTTAGCCCGCAAATTTTTTCCTGCACCTGAAGTCTGGGGTGTTTTTTCCAGAATACTCTTAGAACGTGGCTGAATTGGTTCGGTTGAGTCTTCTACACAACATATATTTAAGCATTTAGCACTAAGACCCTGAAAATTGAATTTAGAAATTATAAGGCCGGATTCCCGATTCCATATATGATTAGCTAACATTGAGTATGAAAACTAGCATAAACAGATCTTTTTGTTTAAATTTCATACAGATTAGGCTGCACTTAACAGTTTTTATTGATATAGAAACTTTGTATACCTGATGATCGTTAACATTTTTATCCAAGGCTGTTATCGTTTCGGAATCTTCAAAAACACTTTCATCTTTAAATAAAAATAAATACGTTTGTCTAATTTTGCTTATTCAGAATGTTCTCTACACTACTGTTAATATAAATGCCAATAACCACTTCTTTTTTTCTCTTGTAGGTCTATTTCTTATTTTTCAATGTTTTAATAAAGAATTACTGGATCGAAATAGATAGAACAAACAGATTTTCTTGATACTGTTATAGAATACAATTGGCGAAAATAAATTTGAATTCAAAATTAAAAGAATTACCCAAATATAGCCGGAATTTTTTGAAGTTCCTTTGAATTTGTAAATTGTTCGAAATAGCAAATCGCGGATCTTGCCCGCATCACGCCACAAATGTTCCATAAATCCTGTATGCCTAATTTAGACAAAATACCGCTTCTCGAGTGATATTCATATTCTTTATATAAAATTCCCGCATCCCGTCTTAGTTTTTGGCCAATCCCGCCCTCCCGGAAAACTGCTGCACCCCCTTCTAGCCCTCTTTACTGGCGCAAGGAGAATACTACTAAAAATAGACAATTGGTTGAGTCAACTCATTTACTTAGAAAAAATATAGTCTATATAATTCTATAAACCCAGTCATAATAGTCAACTCCTCTACGTTCGCTTCCTTCATCAGAAGACTCGGAAGGAGTTGGGTTGTCGTTCTCCCGTAAACAGGACTCCTGCTGGTGGCTTTCTTTGTGTATAAAAGACTCTTTAATAGAACGCGAACAATTTGCGCTCATGTTTTATTCATATTTTGCTTCCAGTCGCGCTAGATAATAATGTTTACCATAGCAAATGCCGCTGTCTGACTATCACTTTAAAATATATTTTATATAAACTTTTACGCAAATAAATTTTTAATTTATGATTTGTTTTCAAATGCTTCAACCCCGACTTTCACAGAATATTCTGTAAAATTATTGCATAAATATTTTTTGGGGTGCTCGAAAGGTATTCTGGCCCCTGTTCAAATAATTTTGGGGGGAACGCACCCCCCCCCCCCACTTTCTTCGCCCCTGACTCAGACAAGGCAGGGAAGAAAAGCTACCAGAATTTATCAGAAGAGCAGAAACAAAAAGTCCAAAGTGTTCTGTTTGTTCTAGATAAATTTTGTATAGGCAAGGCGGCCTATCATGAGCTCACCCTGATTGCGGATGGAGAAAGTCTACCACGATCATATCTGATTAAACAATGTAAGGAGGAACTAAACAAGTTGTGTCATCACAAGAACTCCTGGAGCCCCAGTTGAAGCACAGCTAGATTTTAATTCAGAACTAAAAACTGAAATAAAATCCCAGGTAATTTTTAATTAATAGCGGTAATCTGGATATGTTATGGCATCTCTTGAATGTCCTTAGGTGCTAACCTTCCAAACCTGATTTGGGTGCCTGGTGTAGCTTTGGGGGCCACAGGTTCAACTCCTATCAGAGGACCTAGTGTTGGATTTTTTACAACTGATCCTGTAGCACCATAGGTCCAAAATATTGTACATATGTTCTCACTTGGATGATATAGTTAACCATCAACTAATGTACTAAAACTATCAAACAGCAAACTGTATTTACAGCAAACAATTTTCTCTTGATTCTTTTTAGATCGACAACGGAAAATTAAACATAGATGAGTCAGATTTTAAGTTAATGATCAAGATATCTGGAGACGGTGCCAAAATGTCAAACATGACAAATTTCATTGTGGTGTCGTTCTCTGTACTAAACAATGAAGATGATGTGATGTCTTCAAAAGGTGATCAATTTGCAACATGGAGGTGTACACTGCTAAAAATTCCTCTACATATAGTTTTGTGAAAAGAACTATAATAATTACATATAACTTGAATGGCATAATATAAATTTTGATGCGTCAAATTAAATTTTATTAATATTTATAGGAAACCACACAGTAGCTGTAATTAAAGGAAACGAGTCATATGAGGTGCTGCAATCCTCATGCTCAACAATGTTCTGTCAAGTTAATAACCTTATAAAAAAGGGTCAACTTTCCATTAATGGTAAAGATGTGCCTATTGAAGTTTGTCTTGGAGGGGACTACAAGGTGCAGTCACACTATAATTTTGAAACTACTAAGTAAATGTTGTTTTAGATATAGCAAAGCAAAATGGTTAGGAACTGCCACAAATTTGAGACATAATTAGCAAGACAAAGCTACAAGTTATTTTTGGGAGTACAGACAAGCATAGTTGGACTGTTAAGTGTCTTCAGTAATTGTTATCACCAGTTACTCAACAAGCTGCCTATTAGCCACTTCTCATGAGATTGTCTAAGTAATTATCTTATGATACTATGACAGCTTTTCTCATTGGACCCCTCATTGCCTGAATTAAATTTTTTCTCTAATTGATTTGTATTTCATACCTTCATTAGTTTATCCTTCTAGTACTTGGTATTAAGTCAGCAACATTCGATTTTGCCTGTATTTGGTGCAAAATTCACAAAGATTGCAGTTACACCACAGTAGCCCAAGCTTACAAGTCTTTTTAACTAATTATCTGTTTTTTTTACACTTAATTTTGGAAATAAAATTTCTTTTGATTATACTTCAATTCTTTTATCGATTCTATACGTTTTTGGGTATTTTTGAAATAATATCATAACGTTAATTGTTAGCATTTGCTATCACTGGCATATTGTAAAGTCAGAAAATGGTAAAATACACATTAAATCACAATACTGACGAGTACACTTGTTTATCATGCTATTTAGTGCACACCTATCAATTTTGAAGCCATTTCATCAAGTCTGCCCCAAACAATATCACTTTGTATATATTGTATATATGTAAAACGCAAAGGTTGGAAGCTCGGCATTGGGCGAACTTGGGCGAGGGCAAAATTGCAACGAAACTTGCCAATAAAAAATTATCGAATGCGTCGATCGCTCTCGAACGCAGTGGCCACACGTAGTCACGTCCATTTCGCCTTTCCAACCTGTAAAATTGCTGCCATTGCTTTTCTTTGGAGAAATAAATTGATTTAAAGTAGTTTCGCACATGCTTGAGTCGACATGTATTTCTGATCAGGAGAATTGTAGATGAATATTTTCGCGTGCAGTGCGGTTACAAAGTACGGAAATTAAAATTTCCGAACCGTTGGTGTCAAGGCAGATCGACTCAAGCATGTGTGAAACGACTTTAAATCAATTTATTTCTCCATAGAAAAGCGATGGCAGCAATTTTACAAGTTGGAAAGGTGAAATGGACCTGAATACGTATGGCCACTGCATTTGAGGGCGATCGACATGTTCGATAATTTTTTATTGGCAAGTTTCGTTGCAATTTTGCCCTCGCCCAATTTGCCCGGTGCAGAGCTTCCAACCTTTGCGTTTTACATATATACAATATATACAATATATACAAAGTGATATTGTTCAGGGCAGACTCGATGAAATGGCTTGAAAATCGGTAGGTGTGCACTAAATAGCATGATAAACAAGTGTACTCGTCAGTATTGTGATTTAATGTGTATTTTACCATTTTCTGACTTTACAACATGCCAGTGATAGCATATGCTAGCAATTAACTTTATGATATTATTTCAAAAATACCCAAAAACGTATACAATCGATAAAAGAATTGAAGTGTAATCAAAAGAAATTTTATTTCCAAAATTAAGCGTAGAAAACAGAAAATTAGTTAAAACCACTTGTAAGCATGGGCAACTGTGGGTACACATAGTTCATTATTGGAATTAACCTAAATTTTTCAAAACATAATTATTCAACTCCTATCAGTCACTTCCCTGTAGATTTGATATGTCAAAAGAGCATGATTTTTATTGAGGAGAAAATATTGCAAGGACTTTGAAAGACATGAATGTGTCAAGAAAAAAATATTATATTATGCCAACATAAAATGCTGAGAATCACAGGTGAGGAATCATATTTATCTCATAAAGTCAATCGGATGTGTGTGGAGTTGTCGAATGTCAATGTTATCCATAGCAATTATTAAAACAACAATCTTTATGTAGTCATTATTGTAATGCAATGACTGCAATAATTTGTAAAAAATGTTGCAAATTATTATTGTAATATCAAATAATTTAAATTTTAACTCATTGCATGTATGATGTGTGATCAGAGCCAGGATTGAATACAGAAACGAAATCAATTGCTTACCTTTAATACAATACAATCATGTTCACTAAAACAATCGAATCACTCCTTACTCACATCCATAATGTTAACTTTATACTATAGCGGGACAGTGATGAATATCGTTCCCAGAGTATGCTCGTTTGCATACAGATAGCGGACGTATCCTGTGAACGAGACTGGGTGCAATGAATAGTGCCACAGTGAACGATACTTAGTCAGCAGAAGAATTTATTATCTGGATCTGTGAACTAATTATTTTTCGCATATGTTTCAGTTGCAAACTACGTATTTTTTCCCATGAAACGTTTTGCTTTTCCTAGACAAGCTGACCAAGAACCTCATTCTAGAAGCATTAAAATAGGGCAAGAAAGAAAATCTTGATAAACCAGTTTGCGAAAGATCTGACAAACACCTACAATCGCTTCTGAAAGCAATACGAAGCTGTGGGGTAACGTTTAATGTGTGGGAGAAAGTTGATGCTAACGAACAGGGCAGTGGTCAATACGATTTTACCAACCTGATGGGTTCAGCAAAAAAGTTGTTACTTAAAATGCTGCCCTCTAAATTAGAGAACATATGAAAGCCAGAAACGAGTGCTACAGTGGTTAAAATTTGGAGGGTATCCATAAAGACTGTATAATGTCGAATACTCTAGATACAAAGTAGTCACGTCCATCCCCAGAAGAATGGGACTTTGAGTCCTATTCGCACTCTTGTCGTTTGGGGGAGGGTCTTGATAAATAAGGTCCACTAGAAAAATGTTTGTTTACATTCTATACTACCACAGTAGTATGGAATGTATGGTACCCTAACTTTTGTGTGCACCAGTCACTGAAACACTTTTAATTTTCTACCAAACATGCCCAGTGGTGTACACTAAAAGATGTAGGCATAACTTTAGAATACCCCGCAGGTGAGAAGACGCTGTGTAGCCAATGGCTACTGACTACATGGCTACAGTATAAGTACCATGCATAAGTGTAGCTACATAAACTATTAATTTAATATTTTTTTTGTTGTGTGATACCAACTGGTGTCACAGTGATATGGGTACCCCCCTGTTTTGTGTATTTCCATACTCATATAACTAGCAAATATGTCACAGTGGACTTAGATGTGAGCATACTGTTTTGCTATATTAAACTTTACTAGAAAAAGGTATTATATTTAAGACTATTCTCACTCACTGAGACTGTATCTACTTCAACAAATTTAGCTGAAGCTCGAACCCGAAGGGCGAGTAATGATTGTCACGCTACACGCTCCCTCTTGGTAGTCAGGTACTAAGGTAGTCATAGATATTGCACGTAGCCATGTAGCGATGTAGCCAGATAGCCACGTAGCCAGTAGGTAGTAGTGACGTAGCTGGGTAGCCAGTAGCTGCGTAGCCAGATAGCCATGTAGGCAGTAGGCATCTGGCCATGGCATGTGTATACACATGTATGGGCTGGTAGCCAGTGAGGTGGGTAAAGCAATTTGAGATGCCGGGTATTGTAAAGTTACTCCAAGGTGTAATATGACCACATGGTACAGTGCTAATGAGTCAGCTAATTATATAATGTCAAAGTATATGCACAGAAAGACATTCGAAATGCCACACCATCATATTTAACGACGTCCATGCGAGATTTTTAACACCATTTCCTGGTAGTTTTGGAGACATTTTAGAGTGTAAAATGAGAGCAACTACACATAAAATTTTTCCTAATTGACAATTTAATTTTTTAATTGGCCATTATAAATACATGCACCAGAGATAACTGAATTGAAACAATTTTGTAATTCCAATTATGGTGCAGTTTGTCTTGTTGCAGGATTTTGACACCCTTTGTAATCTTATGGGACAGAGAAACCCAACTGATGCCCAAGTTTCAGATTTTTTTGAGAAGGTAACTTATCTGGTATACATGTATTTTAAAAATTTAAATGGTCTCCTTGTGATCTGTAAAATTGTCTGACATTAGACAGAGTAAATCATATATTACGTTATAAATTAAAATATTTGTTTTACTATAATTTCATTCTGTAGGCTCACAACTGGGTAACACTTTTCTACTCACTTGGTGGCAAATGTCAAATGTCTGTGAAAAACAACGTGTGACACCATACATGCATGCAATGGTGTATCACCTTCCAGGATTTATGGCAAAACATGGAGGTGTAAAAAAGTTTACTGGGCAAGGTCAGAATTTTTTTGCTGGACTATATCCTAAAGCAAAACCTATTCGTAATTTCGAAGTGAGGTGATTTAACATTCCTCATTCTTCCTTGGTTATTTAGGCCTTAAGGGTGCATAAGCCTTGGAATTGAAAACTTGATGCAAACAAATCTGGTTTTCTTATAGGAGTAGAGAAGCTGAATGGTGACTGCCGAAGAATTCATTTAATGAGATCTAATAAATGGGGTGCCACTAAGGATGTACTGCTGGTAGAGAAACGCCTTGAACATCTTTCACAATTTGAAAGAACTCCAAGAAAATACAAGAAACAAAATGAGGAGTACTGGAATGCAAACACTAAAAGCAGCTGTGCAAAGAGGAAAAGAATATGCATTGAACTGCCAGAGGAAAATTTGCAGCTCGATGAAAGTAGTACTGTGGAAAGCATGACAGCAGGAGAAATCAAGGTTATGTTGAAAGAGAGAGGAATTTCTACCCGCCTTTGATCACTAAAGAAACAACAAGACTTGCTTTATAAGAAATTGTGGGATGAGCAAATCCAAGTAGCCCCAATGGTGGATGTTTCTTCTTAAACAATTAAGTGGAAATGCATCGCTTCATGAACTCACTAGTTCGTCAAGGAAGACTCTAGCATGTTACCATAAATAATAGAGATGCTGTAAATGTCCAAAATTGCAGTAACCATAACCTGGATTAACAGTGTGTTACCTCCAAAATTTTGCAGCCCAGGTTTTGGTTACCATGCTACAATTCTGGACAGCCTGATAGAAAATTGACTTGTGTAGAATACAGACAGGTTTCGTCTTGAAAAACTCAAAATACTATGTCATCACCCTGGCTTCACCTGTTTTATTGACAATTGAGTACCGGTACAATGTTCACCTGTATAAGTTATCCACATTACATGTTTTTTTGACAAGAGTTACACAAATTTTTTCCAGTGGGAATCTTGGTGATTTGCAAACAGTTCCTTCTTTGATATAGCTGTGAGCAGGGGACCATGACAACAATTATTGTGTGAACTGGAAAATATTCTCAAACTGTCTAACTGACAGCATGCTCACAGTGTATACAAATATTTAGAAAACTTACAAAACGTATCTTTCGTTTGGCTAATTTCCCTTTCTCCTTTTCGGAGCGTTGTCATAAAAGAATTAGGATGAAAAAGAATGTAGTTGCTTGTAATCCACTGACTTTTTTTTCCTAACTCCTGTCACCGCCATGTTTTTGTGTTGCATGTGAGTTAACCGCAGAACGTTACGCGTGCTCAAATGTCTGAAATTTCTGGCCATGAAATTGTCAATAAAACAAGGATTAAAAAATGATATTTTGTCATTTTGAAAAAATATGCAGAAAGAATAAAAATTGCCGTGTTGCTATGACAACAACCTATGCAATTACTTCATGTAATTTCGAAAATATAGTTGCATGCTTGGTTAGTGGCGAGGGGTTGCTGCATGCATGTATTTCTAGTAACTCTTTTAGACATTCGGGATTCCACAGCCAGTGGATGAATGCATCATCAAGAAGATAGAAGAGCTTGTTGCAGTAGGAGTGAGAAAGGTCAACGAAATAAAGAGGCACATTCATGTTTTGTAAAAGGTGAACTTTTCAAACATCAGCAAATTCCACCTGTAACTAACAGACGATTTCATCCTAAACCATCTGATATTAGAAACCACATGTACCAAGCCACGATAAAACACAGGTTGTCTAAAATAGATCAAGAAAATGTTGCATCAAATTTGGGAAAATGGAAAATCCAGAGGACAATTTCTTCTTTAGACTGTATGAGTTAAATCCAAATTATAATGATAAACAACTGGAGGAGGAGGATTGCCATGAAGATGAAGGTATCACAATTAATGAACAGTCTTCATTGAAGCACTCCTTGTTGTTTGCACATCAGTCAGTATGGCAACGTCAACTGCTCGCTAAGTATGGAAAGAGTTTGTGTCTCTTGGATGCCACATATAAAGCAACAAAATATGCATTACCTTTATTATTTCTGGCTGGAAAAACCAATGTTGACTATCAAGTTGTTGGATCGTTCGTCACACAACAGGAAGCTATTGGTGCTATTGCAGAACCTCTGCAGATAATCAAAGAATGGGCACCAGAGTGGAAACCAGGGGCGGATCCAGGATTTTTCGTATGTAGGTCAAGATTTTCTGACGTCATTCAGGGGAAGGGGAGAAAAAGTACTTAAAACTATGCTAGTTATTAAATATAGGCTAGTTAGAGAAGCCTTAGTGATTTTAAATTCACTCACAAATCAAGTTCTGTGACAACTATATTTTCACACCATATATCAGATTCACATTACCAATGATTCAAATTACAATCAATCATGATGTGAAATGGATAGGCTGGCTTGCCTGGGTAATTCTATATGGCATCTCGATATTAGAAAAGTTAGTTAATGACATCTACATCTGCAACTTATTAGTCTTGCAAAGGGATAACCATCACTGCAGGACGTAAATAAATAATCGCAAAAGTAAGAAAGATAATAAATAATGAGTATGCCAAAAATAGTTAACTTGTATACACAAAATAATGTATACTTGTATATACAAAATAATGAGCTTCAACTTGTATACACAGCACAACAAAAGCATCTAGGAAGTAGGAATGATTTCACTACTTCAGAGACACAACCAGAAAATAACTGTTTGAAGCAAAAGCTTTTTGTCGTGTAGTTCATATACAATATTCCTATGCGTTTGTTGTATATGTGAACAATATGTTTAATATAGCACACAAATAGTAAGATCAATATAACATATTTAGCGAAGGCTAAGGAAAAATAACAAATATCAGACAATACACACGGTTATAAGCAAAGTAATATTGCTCTATAATGTCTATATTAAATTCTATAAATATCTCGAGGTCCTGACCTGTTTTGACCGACCCCGTGATGCGTATGCATGCAAATTCGATGCATATAAATTAGACAAATTACAAATACTTGCTGAATATAGATTCTTTACCTTATCGCAATACAATTTCTTTTGGCCTTTTCTCGAACAGCGTTCGGAATAAATGTCTCAGCTCCAATGTGCCGACTAATGCTGCATTGTGTGCTCTTTATATGCACACAAGAGCTCCTCGATCGAATACTTGCGTGGGAGAGTGAACTTGCAGTATAAGATCTTTATAGATCTCTTGCAGGCTTTCCACGTCGTTGTATCCGATAGCGGACTTCACAATGTCAAACAATTGCCAGACTACGAGCCATTGCCTGACTAAATCGCTTTGTAATAATTTTTCTGTAGGACTTCAAATTGACTGTTTATAGTCGAGAAGTAAGGTCAGAAAGGCAGATAATTAATATTCATGCTTTCACTATGCCTCACACGGCTGCACGCTCATCAGTCAGAATGGGTCAGAAAATAATGACCAATAAGGTTGAGGAATTTTTTAAATTGCCCAATAAGAAGCTTTGCATGGAGCCCTTGATTGCAACAAACAGGTCAGAAATCCCTACGAATGGGTCAAACTTTCATCCAACCAATCAAGTGCATCGATTTTGTCAGCTGATGGGGCAAAATTTATGTGTAAAACCGCAGCTTGACCTGTGGCAAAAAATAAATGACAGAAGGCTCTGATACTGAACGATTTTCGACCTGGATAGCTAATTGACAAGTAAAAGCACGCAAAAATGAAACTGGATTGTCTCCAGTAGTTTGGAATATCAATTATTTGTTTGGCAATTTTTACGTAGGTCAAGCGACCCATTTGACCACCCCTAGATCCGCGCCTGGTGGAAACCATCTTTTTTTATGACTGAAAATTGCGAGCAGGAGATCAGGGCTTTAGAAGACACATTTCCTGTTAAAAATATAATCAGTAGTTACCTTATATCAGAAAAGAGCAATTGTATGTGTAAAGTTGACAACTGAGTGATTTACATCATTCTAGGGTCTACCGTTTTCTTGTGTGACTTCCATCGGAAACAAGCATGGGAAAAATGGGTTGCAAAGAGCGATAATGGAATGGCGGACTGCAGAGATTAAGTTCTTACTAAGATGCGATGTATTGCCCAAGCGGAGTCAGAACAAGAGTACAAAGAAAGGGTAATGCCCTTAAGCAATCAGTTGCTTGGAAGAACAAAGATTTTCAAAAGTGGTTTCAGAATTTTTGGTTGGCTGAAAGAAACCCCGGAGGGCCAGGAGAGAAACCTACGAAACCTAACCGCTTCGCACCCCTGCTTTCTAGTTTATTTTCTTTTAATTCCTTTGGGGAAGGAGAAAGGGGAGGGGGTAAAAGCTTATAATTACCCTATCATTACCCTCCCCTTTACTTGGTTGACTTTTTTACTTTTAATTTGCTGTAGTGTTGGGTTTGGGCAAACCGAAAAGATTGTATTATTGGCAGGGGTCGAAAACTTTTTTTGTGCCTGAGACCGCAAAAGTTTCAGGAAAATGTGCCTGCAAAATGTCTGAATACAAAATGAAACATAACGTGTGATGAGCCATTGGGTGGTTAGTTACTTAGTTACTAACTTACTATAGTCGCTTCTTAAGCGTGTTTTAACACGCTTTAACGATGACTACGGAAATATTAAAATTTTATTCTTCAATAAAAACGAACTAAACCTTAAAAACAAGCAAGTAAACTGAAAAGTTATTTGTCCATAACGGGAAGTTTTGATTGTTCTTTCAACTTTGAATCAATTACTTTCAAAACTTCAAATGACTGAACTTTGGTACGTTCAGACTTCCTGATAAAATGCCAAAAAATTATCTTTCTTTGATTCTTTTCTCCAATACTGGGTCATCGCGGCTTTTACAACTCCTCCACAACGAGAAACTATGGGACCATTCAAAGAAAATTTTGTGATACTATGTATTCAGTTGCCAGTGTTGTCAACTACCTGATGATGAAATTGGGAAGACTTGCATTCAGTCCACCCACCTCTAAGCATAGAGAGCACTGGCTAGTGGGCATATTTCATTCAGTTACCCAGGACAAGTACAAGGAAAGAATTGTGAATTCTCTGAAAACCAGTGGATCAAAGAAGATTGTGGTTGCCACGTCAGCACTAAGCATGGGTGTCAATTTCCCTAACATAAAGTTTATTGTCATGTATGGCCTAGGCATGGCCCGATTGTGCTCGGCAACTTTTGAGCAACTTTTTACTTTTCGAGCAACTTTTTTCAGTTGGAGCAACATGAAGCAACTTTCTCGTATTTGAGCCAGTTCTCTTCAACTTCATTTTCTGCAATATATTTCCGTGCACATTCTGTATCAGTACAGCGCAATAAAAGATGGCCACAGGCTCAATTAAATATTTATGCAATATGCTGTAAATAATGCACGCTAACACCCTTTGGCCTTGACATGCTGCTTCCTTGCTATTCTTTAGGATTTACTTGCTGGGGGACTAGGGTTGCCTGTGTTCTCTTGAAAACAAAATGGCAGCTTATAAATATGCATAAGTGCTAATATTATTATGACTGATTTGGAGGAGCTGTCAGATTCGTCAACTTCATCAGGGGACGAAAATGTTGAAGAAGATCCAATTGTAGTAGCAGAAAATGCTGGTGCAATATTTCGTATTCCAGGAGGCGCTGCCATTGCACGTAAGCAAAAGCTTCTTACCAACAAAGGGAAGTATAAACAAAGAGGAAGTAAAACAGCTGTTGGTGCAAGTGCCTGGGATCGTTTGAAAGAGTTCCCGAACAATCATTTTGCTGTAGTTTCACAGAACTTGCGGTGTAACGCTTGCAATGAAATAATATCTAAGAAGAAAAGTTCTATCGTAAAGCATGTCGAATCGAAGAAGCACAAGAAAGGCTTGGCTGATATTGCAAAGAACAAAATGGAAAACCAGACGATAATGGCATGTCTTGAGAGGAGGAACAACAGAGAGAATAATGCTGGATCAACTTTACCTGCTGAGATGCAAATTTTCCGTTTTGAAGTCGTCGAATCGTAGCGGAATACCACTGGCGAAAGTAGATGCACTTCGACCGTTGTTAGAGAAGCATGGCCACCGATTGACAAGCCGTTCCCACATGAACGAGCTTATCCCAGCGGTACTTGAGAAAGAAAAAAACAAACTCAAGGACGAACTCCAAGGTATCAAGCAAGTTTCAGTAATTTTTTATGGTACTGCAAGATTGGGAGAAGCGCTTGCTATCATTATTCGCTATGTGCAAGACAACTTTAAACCCACTCAGCGCCTCGTACGTTTAGAAATACTTGCGAAGGCCATGAAAGGTGAAGAGTTGGCCCAGAGATTGATGTCTTGCCTGGCAGTGGAGTACAAGTTCGGCCCAAGCGTGGTCATTGGAGCAATGAGAGATGGTGCGTCTGTCAATGGAGCTGCCTTACGCCAGTTGAGTTTCTTTTATTCAGAGCTCTTGGATATTGTGTGTTTCTCTCGCACGATTGACAATGTTGGAAATCATTTTGAATTTCAAGTCCCAGATTTATTTTTTCGCTATTGGATTGCAATGTTTTCTCTCATAGTTATAATGCACGCCTGCTATGGAGAGAGAAAACTGGACAGTCCATTCAAACCTACAGTGAAACATGTTGGTGGAGCAAGTGGGAAGTGCTCAACCAAGTGCTAATCTATTTTGGTTTTGTTGAGCCCTTTCTTCGGGAGAATGAAGAAATTTGCCCTTCCAGTCGTGGGCATCTGCTGGAGGTAGTCAACAATCCTCAGAAATTTCAGGATTTACGCTTGGAGCTCGCCGCGCTTATTGATGCAGGGGTGCATTTTGTAAATGCCACCTACTACTTAGAAGGAGATGGACCGCTCATATTCAGTTGTTAAGAGCGGCTTTCGGCAGTTTCCCATGCAGTTGCAGTTGATCACTATCCCAATACCTCAGCTGTTGCCCGGGAAATAGCTGGTGGTGATGCTGCACTCTACAGCCAATTAATTTTACAAGCAAAAGCTTGTATCAAGCCTGGCCTACAGTTCTACCAGCAGAAATTTAGTGGTCAGTTCCATGCTATAGTGCGAGCATTTAAAGCTGCACGTCTCTGCTGCCCTGTGCAGGTTCTAAGCCTAAATCCAACAGCCGAGTCTTTAGAAGAGTTCAGAAACTTCCCCTTTATCAACGATGACACAAAGATAGCAAACCTGGCAGAAGAGCTTCCCGCATATCTTGCAGCAGCTGATGGTGTCACAGTCACTTGTGAGGAAGACAAAGTTGCTTAGTGGGCGGCCCATGCAGATACCCTCCCGCATTGGTCTTCATTGGTTAAGATGCTGCTATTGATTCAGCCAAGCTCTGCCTCTACCGAAAGGGCTTTCACTATCTTAGCTAATTCATTCAATGCACAGCAAGACAGGACCCTACAAGACTATCTGGAAGCGTGCGTTTATGCTCCAGTACAATAACGACAAGAGAGTGTAAATAATAGTACCCAGCTATAGCTAAGAGAGTTATACGAACGTTTTATTTCAGTGTGATATAAGACACAGTCATGAAACCCCAAACTTAAAATAATTAGAGTAAGAAACACAGAGCTATAAAGACAAAACTTACGATGTTATTTTATTGGAAGATTTGTTATTTTAGGTGTTCGTGTTTAACAAAATATCAACGTTGTATGATGTTTGTCTTATGTCGTATGATGTTGTTTGTTATAACTTTTGTAAAAAAGTGTTTTGTTAATTAACAGTAGTCTATACGAGCGTGCAAAAAATCTCTTGATTAACGTAATAGGTACGGGCAACATTTTGAATTTTATTAGCAACTTTTCTCTATTTCAGGCAACTTTTGTGCTTTTTAGGGAGCAACTTTCTAGTTTTAGCGAGCAACTTTTTGAGATTTTAAGAGCACAATCGGGCCATGCCTAGTATGGCCCCCCACGAGATATGTTGGATATGCACCAAAAGGCTGGGAGAGCTGGTCGGGATGGTTTGTCATCTGACATTGTGATATATTATTATGGTCAGCAAGTATCTCATGTTGATGAAGGGGTAAGAGAGTTTCTGGCAGCATCTGAGTGTGTGCGAGTTGCTGCATACAAAGTATTTGATGAAGGTATTGTTCCTGTATTACCTAAACACAGTTGTTGTGATTTTTGTGCCACATTATGTGATTGTAATGAAGTCACTGGTATGTGTGGAAAAGATCCTACAATCGTGGCAAAAAGTTAATGAAACACCTGTACTGGATAAGAACAATATAACCGACCGCACCCCTTCCCCCAAACAATGTTGATATTGTTTTGAATAATAAGCAGAGTTGGTTTGTGAGTGCATAGACCAGCATCTTTTCATGTTTTTACTTGGCTAGTCAACATTGTAAGGGGGAAAGGGGGCATTGTAGAAGAGAAAACAGTAAATCAAGCAAGGTGTTTCATTAGTTTTTGCCACAATTGTGTGAAAGAGGTAAAGAGCATGAAGTGCACACCGATTCACCTCTTGACACTTTTACAAAGGAAACCACGGGTTCGGTGCACTATAAAGCATATTTTAATGAAATAAGGCTAACTTGTGTTGGTTTCCATGGAAACATGTACTTCAACAAAACAATTCAACATGGTGCTGAAGTTGTAAGCATTACATTGCTATTGCGCTATGATAAAATGATGTAACCAAATTAATTTAAAACAGGTAAATCACAGTTTTTTCATCATCTTATATATCATCTTAATGTACACATAAAATCCTAAGAGTATATATTGTATGTGTTAGTTTGCGATATATATATATACCGATGCATTTTTATACAAGTAATTATGCTAATCTAATGTCCAATCGTATCATAGAAATGGTAAACAAAGCCAGTGTTGAGCGAGTGACGCCACGGAAGTCCGCAGCTATGAACATTCTTCATAAAGTAAACAAACTGTCAATAAGACAAACACATGAAAAATTTTCTAACTTCAGTCTTTCTACGGTGTTTCGTCATGCCACGCGCACTTCAGATAACCTTCGCGAGAAGAAAAAAAGGAGTGGTCGACCACGTATAGTGACTGATCGAGACGAACGGAAACTTATACGTGCTTTAAAAAGGCTTAGAAAAACTGATGGATCTCTAACGTCAAAAAAAATCCAAGTAGAAGCCGGATTGATACACCTCTCGAACAGAACAGTCCGAGCGATTTTGAACAAGCACGGATTTAAGTATTTGCAAGCTCGGCGTAAGGAATTGTTATCGGATAAAGATCTAAAACGAAGGCTTCAGCTTGCACGCAACATGCTGAACAATCACCAAGAGAATGTTTGGACTAAGCACGTTTGCTTTTATCTTGATGCAAGTAGTTTTGTACAAAAAACAAATCCATTCAGTCAGGCCAGAGCTCCTGGAGCTAAAGTCTGGCGAAAGAAAAATGAAGGATTATGTATAGATTGTACTTCAAAAGGAAAGAAAGCAGGTAGTGGTGGCAAGATTGCACATTTCATGGTGTGTATATCATATAGAAAGGGAGTGTATTTTTGCGAGCAGTTTGAGAAAATGGACGGACCGTATTTCGCTGAATTTGTTAAAAAGAACTTTCGAAAATTGATTCGCAACAGTTGCAACCCAGCAGAAAATATGTTTTTACAAGATGGTGATCCTTCCCAAAACTCTGCAATTGCCAGAGATGCAATGAAAAGAATTGGCGTACAAGTACAGAGTATTCCCCCACGAAGCCCGGATATGAATCCAATAGAGAATGTGTTTCATTTGGTCGACAAAAAGTTGCGTAGTGATGCAATAGAGAAAAATATTACTTATGAGAGTTACAAAGAATTCTCTGCCAGAGTAAAATCAACAATGGATAACTTCTCAGTGGATATGATAGACAAAATAATTGACACCATGCCAAAGAGAATGCGCGAAATCGTCAAAAGTCGTGGCCAGCGACTAAAATACTGACAAAAATATATTTGAAGCGAAGCGAAGGTAAAGCGAGCGCTTTAAGTACGGTTGACACGAACGGTTGACACGACAATCATAACATTTCATACTAAATTTGCAACGGTTGACGGTTGACAGCGTATCTAAAAAAGATATTTATATTAATTTTTTTTTCTATTTATTTTCCGTCAACCGTTGTTTACATTTCATATTTACATCATCTACTGCGAAGATGTATGTGTCAACTGATACTGTCAACCGCGTGTCAACCGTCTAAATAACATTTATCCTGTATTAGTTCTTCACTAAATGTCAAATATATTAGATTCGCAATCAAAATGATTATACACAAGTGAATCATATCATCATGCAAAGATAGTTGATATATGTAGCTTTTCAATAACATCCCATATTATAATTTTAACACAATATTTAACAAAATAATTTGAATTCGCTATGTGTACCTATGTATCTGGTATTAACCTATTCCAAAACGAAATTTGCAAAACACCTTGGACTGGGCGGGACATCCACAACATCGGCAGTCCGCAGTTGATGAAAAAAAATGAAGACTTTCCAGCGAACCTCCATCATTTCACTCTCCACTTCATTCACATCGCCATCCCTTGAAAACTTTCGTATTCGGCTTGGGCCGGTGCAAAATATGGGCGTGTCTTTCTCCAATATGATATCTTGCGCAAAATGTGTTTTTGGAGTTGCTATGTGAATCTTGTCGCCCTCTAGCAAGCGGAGCAAGTCTTGCCATGGGATGATTCGCTCGCTCCATCTGAAGTCATTTAGAAAAATGATTTCAGCTTCTTCAACTCCTACCCATGAAAATGTTCCACTGGCGGGGTTGACAAAGGCGTTGAATATGTCACACAATGGTTTGAGGATAAATGTTTTCCCACAATTAGCTGGGCCAATAATCATAACGTTACGACCTTTTCCCCGTCCATTAATCTATGCATTTTTTATTGCATTTTTTAATTCCTTAGCAGAACAGTTGTTTCGTTGCAGTGTTTGCAAAGCAAGATATTTCCACTGCTCGTTACAGCCGACAACGCAATCCGCTTCTCTAACTTCTTCCAGTATCTGCAACCGCGTTTTGGTGTCTCTCTGCTCATTGTCAACTGCCTCTACCATTTCCCAGCAAGTTTGCATTATCTTTAAAGCACGCGGTGTGTTGTTTAGAACATACAGGGCAATATCTGTCCTTCCTTCTTCCATTTGCTTACTAGCAAAGCGCAGAAATTGACGTTTATCTCTTAAATTGTTCTGTATCACTATGTGATGTAGATCTAGAGCATCAAAAGCCTTTCTCCCTTTTCTACGAGATATGCCACTGTTAGACTTGGCAGCTGCCCGTTTCTGTGAAGTTGCAGTGGTCGTCTTAGGAGCACTGGTAAAGTTTGGATGATTATTACTCGTCACAGTTTCTGTGTCAGATTTAGTACAATACAGCCAAGCTTCATAATAGTTACCAGGCTTCATAATAGTTACCAGGCTTATCTGAAAAATTGACTTGTATGTTATAGTTCTTTGCGATATAATCACGTGCTGACAACCGTCTTCTTTGTATATTTAACTTAATTGCGACGTGGTAGTGTGGGTTACCGTCCTGGTGATTTTCTCTGCAACAAAACCATCTTTCGACCACTGTTCTACCAGTGCCAGTTTTTTCAAATGCTTCCTTCACGATCGTTGCAAAATCTGTTCGGCTAGGAACAATTTCTAAATTTGCCTGTGAGTAGGTGATCAAGTAAACAGATCTTGCATTACGAGGTCCGGATGAAGCCATTCTAGCCCTTATTGCGGACAGATCGATGTATTCTAGAAAGACGTTTCCGAGTGAATTTTGTTAAAGTTATGTCAATGCGAGTTTCATGTATTCAATTGATAAATTTCGTTAGATTTGATATTACAAGCTTATCAGATTCTTTTGCTGCGTTAAAAATGACATTCACTCCTTGTACATGCGGATTTATGTATATTAAAGTATAATACAGACCTGTCGTATGTTGTCTTTCGAATGTTGTCTTTCAAATTAGCTTGTCAGTTAAATCAATATTGTCAGTTCAAATTATCCCGCCATATTGTTTCGAAAATTCACTTCCTCGTACCCAGACCATTAGCGACTTTTATCGGCTCCAGAATTTTAATTACTTTAAGTTGTCAAATATAAAATTTTTATATGTTAATACATTGCAAATAAAATTTTTTTAACTAAAATGAACGCTATGTTCTAGAACTTTTAAGACAATCGTGGCAAAAAGTTAATGAAACACCTGTACTGGATAAGAACAATATAACCGACCGCACCCCTTCCCCCAAACAATGTTGATATTGTTTTGAATAATAAGCAGAGTTGGTTTGTGAGTGCATAGACCAGCATCTTTTCATGTTTTTACTTGGCTAGTCAACATTGTAAGGGGGAAAGGGGGCATTGTAGAAGAGAAAACAGTAAATCAAGCAAGGTGTTTCATTAGTTTTTGCCACAATTGTAGTCCATATGAACTTGTAGCAGAGGATGTATCTAGTTCCAATAATTTATACCGGTCTGTCTCAGAGGAAAATAAAACCACCCTGAAGGAAGCATTAAAAGAAAGGCAGATAGATTTGTCAAACTACAATGCAATAGTTGCTCTTGGGTCAACATCATATCATGGTTTCTCAGAACAAGTTATTTCAGATGTTGCTGAAAACTGTCACAAGATATTTTCACTTGAAAATGTATTAACATATTCACCTATTTTCTAAAAACTGCAAGCTCTGGATCTTCTGTTAATAATGAGTGATGTTTTTAATGATATTGAAGAATTACCATCAATTGCTGATACCTGTGCATTTTCATGCAATGACTTTGAACAAATTAGTGAAATTACTATTGAGACTTTGCTATCCAGTGAGTTTAGTACAGATGACGATCTAAATGAAGAAGTCTTTGACTTGGACACATTGAACTAAATTTTTTACAGATTTGAAGCAGATTTTTTTACAGTAACTATATAAAATAGCTCTCAGATACAGTACAGACAGCAATGTGCAGCAGACGTTCTCAGATACAATATTACCAGAAAAAGGGTGTGAAGACCATATTTACAATTATCACAGATCAAAGATTGCATTTGGGCTTATTCTGTTTGACTATCAAGATGCAATTAAAAAAGGTGATGGTGAAAGACTTTTTCAAGTCTACAAGGTTTGTCTGCTGTTGTTCAAGGCAAACAATAAAAGCAAGTATGCTTATGTAATCCTCCTATACCTAGTCCAAATTGTTGCAATTCTATCCAAGAAAGATGCACACTCCTTAAAATGGAATAGATTTTACAATAAACATGGAACAAAAGCAGGCAATATTCCCCTTGACCTTAGGATGGAGCAAATGAACAAGATTGTCAAGACTATGTGGAGGTCGCTTGGGTCAAACCTAAACGAAGCATCAGCTGCAAGGCTAGCAAACACAGTAGATGAAATGGAACATATTCTTTCTAGTGTTGACAGAGATTGTGGATTTCAGTCATGCATTGGTTACAGAACAAAAGGCAACCCACATCCTGCTGTCCAACAAATCACAAAAGATTTAGTCGCAATAGATGCGTTTACTTATCACAAAGGCAACCATCATTTGCAAAATTTCCAAAAAGTCTGCTTGGAGACTTGAATTTCAGGGATTTACATTCATGGATGATGTCACTAATCAAAACTTGGGAACCACTATATGATTTAAATAAGATTTGATACATTTGATAAAAAAAATTTGCTATTTGTACAAAAAGGAAAACATATTTAACAATAAACAAACGGTACTTAATTTTGAGTTGAAATCATACAATAGGAACAGTTGAGAAAAATAACCATGCATGGGTTAGCTTAATGCTAATCAGGGTGAACAACCAACACCTGGTCATAAAAATATCTGACATTTATTTTATCTTGTCAACCCATTTAACTGAAAATTCAAAGAAGGCAATTATAATCTTCCGCTGGCAAATTGACCAATTGTTTGGGGAGGATTACTATCAATTGCTCAGAGTTATAGTAATTAAACCATGTAGTCAATCCTGATTAATTTAAATTATGTTATACTTACTTAACTCTAGCTGAGTGAATCACATACTTCCGGTCACATCGATTGAAACGACACATGAGCTGTTTAGGAGTGTCGTGGTTTCCCATCTCTCCCACCCGTTGCACCAGTGAGTGAACATTGCTTTCTGTGACATACTCTTCAATATACTTTAAGCACAATTCAACTAGCCATTTCCTTTGGTCCTCCTTCGGTACATTTCCGTCTGGAATTTCATAATTTGGATCATCTATAAAATGTTGATACAAGTAATACCTATATACAATAATGGCCTTAACATATATTAAAGTGCATATGAAAGAATTTTGATTTTTTCACTAAAAATCGGCCGTGGCGAGACGATTCGAATGACATGTTGCATTTCCCAATCCGAAAAATATTTTCGCAGATATTTGACTTTAAACCCGCCAATTTTCAAAAGTGGCCGGGAAAAATAAGACTGAGTCCGAATAAAGCTCGTGACGTCAAATCGGGAACGGAAGTAATTTTGCAAGTACCAATTTGCTATAAATCAATATTGTTTGGCGCAGCATATGAGCACAAATATGAGTGTAAAATACCTTCGCTTTGCGTTGTTTTTGGGTGTTCTAACACGCCGGATCCAAAAAGCAGTATAATTCTTCATAAGATTCTTTGTGATGGGAATTCCAGACCAGAGGCGATAAAGCGAGTCAAGCGCTGGGTAGATTTCGTTAAGCGCAAACACGCTAAACTGGAGCCTTCCAGTTCAAGCTGGATATACTCGAAGCATCTGGAGGCTGGACGCATTTGTTCGCCAAGTAAATTTGCCGGGGCAAACTTACATTCCGTGGCTAAAAAAAGATGAGATCGATGTTTCATCGTTCCCAACATTGTTCGCTGCAAGCGAAGGCGGCCAAGAGATGACGAAGAGAACAGCTAGAACACTTCAACACAAGGTGAGATTGCTGAGGCAAACAATTTATAAAGCAAAATTGCATATATGATGATGATATAGCGCAAGTATTTCTAACTTATGTTACCATTAAAAAAATTTTTAGATTGCGAAGGGAGAACATACTGCAGTAGAAGAGCCTCAACCCTCTACATCAATAGAGTTCGAGGAAACTGGTGTTGTAATGGACGAAACTACAGCATCAGAAACCATTGTTTCGGTAATTTAACACTGTTAACACTTTAAGTTAATTCTTTCATTTGCATACCGCAAATCGGTTTGCTACAAACTTAGCTTTATTGACCTTGTTGTTAACTAGACATTGTAAGAACAGTTTACTCTACATGTACAAGTAGAGTGTCCACAGTTTAACAATTGTTTTTGTTTGAACCCGAAGGAACTAAATGAAGGGATATAACGTGAGAAATTTACCCAAACAATGGCTACATACGTGTGTGACGAATGTGTCATATTACGAAAAAAACAGGCTTCTTCGCCATGAACTGTTGACGAAGAACAAAAGTTGACCCACGAGAAGAAAATCTCTGCCGAATTACGTCCTAGTAAGTGTTTTCAGTTATATATACTTAGATCTAGTAGGAGGCACGCTCATAAGGTTTTATTCCTGGTTTGCAGTCAATCTCTAGGAAAGCGCAGACAATGTCGGCCATCCACGCCAGCCAGATCCAAAAATAGTACTAATAACATATTCTTTATTCTGTGTTATACCTCCAACATGGCTGCTATGACATTATATACAAACCAGCAATAGAATTTGTTTGGTGCAATGAATGTTTCTGTATGTCGGTTTGATAAAAGAATAATTGTATTTTGCCATTGTTAGTGACAGATTTCGTTTAAAACAGCTTGAAAGTCACCAGGGCTAAGTTATCACATTTTTGTTCTTCCCACATTATGAATTCATACTGTTCATCTATAACTGAACAGACAAAGCAAAATCTTATCTATTTATTTATTTATTTTATACCAAGAAAACAGCATTAAGCATTTTGAAATACAGTTTTGTGTGGTGCAATTCTGTGTCTGTCTTGACCAATAAAAACACATAAATTCCTAACATTATATAATTATTTTATAGTGTCTGAAAATTGTTGAGAAACCAGAAGGGACATGAAAATGTCCTGGATTGCCCAAGGAATAAGCAGAGTGGCAAATGACTACATGATATTGTAGATATTGTATATTTAATTCTGTAGTTTTATTTTATTAACAAATAGATATTTAATACAACAAATGTGATGGAAATGGATAGAAAAAGTGTATGTACAAGATAATTTATTAACCTGTGTTTATTGTACTGTTCACCAAGTGACCTTTAGCAGTTTTGTGTTGTCATTGCCTCATTGCACTCGACTTGTGCACAATAGATTTAATGCACTAAACAATATTTGGCTCAACCTCAGGGAAGGGAAGCAAACATTGACTATGCTATTAAAACAGTTGAACAAAGGCCATTTGGGGCAAAGTGTAAAAATAGTATGTTGTATTTGTAAAACAGTTTATTATTCTGAGTCAATATCCTCATCAAAACCTGTAAATACATCTGAATTTTCTCTAAATTTTGTTTGAGTTGGTTGGTATACACATGCTGTAGACAAGTTGAGAAAACTCCAGTCTCTATATGATCTTGCCTGCTAGAACCTAAAAAAAGATTAGAAATAGTAAGTATACAAAAAACAAAATAAAGGCAAATAAATTAGATAGCATCTGTGAAGAATGCTGTGGTATGTGGTGGTATATTTTTCATGGTTAAGCAAAAAATATTGGAAACAAAATTATGTACAGTAATTTGAGCAATAACATGAAGAAAAGCAAATTGCAAACAACCACTGCATGCATTTTTAATCTGCGGTCTATCTATGTATCTGCGAGCGTATCGTTAGCTGTATTAGGGTTATAATTTATGTAGTCTATTTCTTAAAGTGAGTATAGCGTGTTTGTGTAAAACATGTCAATTACTTTTAATTGCAACAAACGCTCAGCCTAATACTTACGTCTCTTCTGAACCATTCGGCGAAATGCTCGGCGAGATATTGTTCGATATTTACTTGCGGCCATCCGGAGTGACCATTTCTCTAAACAGGTAATCCTAAATCCTGAATGATGTGCTACACATCACTGGCTTTCCTGTATGATCCAAGAAATTGAAGTTGCCGCAGCTACACTGTCTTCCGATGCCTTCACCTTTGCCTCGTGCGATGGCGAAGTGGAACCTACATGGCTACATCAAATTGCTCGACTTCAAGTTCGTATTCATCAACATAATTCGGCTCTGATTCATTAGATGAAAACGTTTCATCGGAGTATACCTTAAAACTACTCATATTAGTATAACTTTCGTAAAATAAAACAAATTTTCTCAAATTTTTCTAATTTAATTGGGCTGTTTATACAAAACACTAAAGAACAGTCAGGAGGTCAAATTACTTCCGTTCCCGATTTGACATCACAAACCTTAATTCGTACCCAGCTTCTTTTCTCCCGGCCTGATTTAAAAAAACCTATTTTTTGGCGTGTTCGAAGCTAAATATCTCTGAAAGTATTTGTCCTATCAAATAATGATATACACCATTCGAATCGTCTCGTCATGGCCGATTTTTTAGGGAACAAATAAAAATTCTTTCATATGCACTTTAATAGTATGGCATTAGACAGTATTAAAATACTGAACTATAGGTGCATCTGGGTGTGCTGCTAGCCAAATGGGATAATTTTAAAAAACTTACCATCCATACTGGACATTTTCATAAATGATGCACAAATGTGTGCCTCAACTTCACACTGATGGAAATTTTTATAATCATTGTAATAATTTTCTACACCTTTGGACACATTTGTTTTATTGGTTCTGTTCATACTGGCTCTAGATGTCCCAATCTCTGATGCTGATGAGTGACTTGTGAAAGTGTCAAATTCAACCTAAAAATATAATTTTAGAGACTTTCAATTAAAGGGTGGGAAATACAGTCCAATACATGACATATCAATCATTTTATTCTTCCTTCTATTAAAATATTAGGAACTCAATTTATTAAAATTACCATAAACAAATTAAGTTTGCCATGCCAATCTGCAAATTCTGTGGTAATACCATCAAGTCTATCCCATGCATCATCACCATCCTGAAACATCCATTTTGTATTTCTTGCTCTTTCCTCAAAAAGCTGATCTCCATGCAGTGGAATAGTTTCCAAAATAACCTTTCTGTCCACGAATGGGTTTATAAAGCTGGGTACATATTTGTTTTGATTTATCTGGATCAGCTGGGCAATTTCACTTGCTACATTGGGATTCTTAAACTGAATACCAAGGCTCCACTAGTAAAATGGAATAAAACTTCATAGGGGTGTATTAGAGAGGGGCCTATTAGAGGAGGGGCTTATTAGAGAAGGGGCTTATTAGAGTTGTTCCAATCAGAGCAAGGCTTATTAGAGAGGGGGCTTATTAGAGAGGGGACTTATTAGAGAAGGGGCTTATTAATTAGAAAGGGGACTTATTAGAGAGAGGGCTTATTAGAGAAGGGACTTACTAGAAAGGGGGCTTATTAGAGAGGAGGCTTATTAGAGAGGGAGCTTATTAGAGAAGGGACTTACTAGAGAGGGAGCTTATTAGAGAGGAGGCTTATTAGAGAGGATCTTTATTAGAGGGGGCTTATTAGAGGGGGTGGGGCATCAGAGAGGGGCACAGTGGAAAGAGGGCTTGTTAGAGAGAAGGCTTATTAGAGAGGGGCCTTACGGACGAGGGGTGTATTAGGTACTTATTAGAAAGAAGCACTTATTAGAAATGGTCTTTATTAGAGATTGGCTTACTATAGCGAGCATTAAGAGGGGTTGTTAATAATAAGTTGTTATTGAAAACCCCCTGCTCTATTGCTCAGGATGACTAAAGATATACATGATAACCTTTATGATATTAATATTACATAACTTACAATTTCAGATTTAGAAGCCATATTCTTCGAGTAGGGATGATGAATGTGGTGAATAGCAACACCGCTCAGGTGTTTGAACTTCGTCAGATATTTTGTGATAATCCTTCCTGCTAAAGCTGCCCATCTCAGCTTTAAGTTTTCTTGTACTTTCACATCTGGTAGCAATTCAATTAAATCAATGTCCTTCAAATGTTCCTGCGGGCTTTTCTCGTCTAAGGTCGGCTCATTCACACGGTCTAAAACGGCATACTGTTGCGTCCAGTGAATTGATTGGTTATTGTGCATCATACTTTGTATTTTGGCTTGTATGTTCAAGTCGATGTTATCGCCTACCAATCAATAAAATGACAAAAACACAGAACGTCAATCTGAGAAATAGACACTTCCATAGGAGATGTTTTCCTATTTACTAATCTATGATATGCTTTACTGTATGTTACACAGTGTTACTTACTTGTACAACGGAAGCTTTTCACACGAGAGAACGCTAATTGCCGTTACCAAGTGTTCATCATTTAGAGGACAATTGTTGTCTTTCTTGACTGCATTTAGCAACTCCTTGCAGAGTTTGTATGATTCAGCATTGTATGTCGTGTATTTACAAATACTTTCCTCAGAAAAATCTACTTCCACTTCCATATCATTCTCTTCCACTAGCGAACAGACTTGCTTCTCCTTTACTTCGTCAAGGAGTAACTTTGCTTTCTTATTCTTCTCTATTTCACTTTTCCATTAAAGTACCTTCCTCTCGCAGCTTTTGCCCATTTTCCTTTGCATTTCAACAACTATATGTGGTGACATGCAAACTGACAGTTTGTCCAAACGTTTAATGTCGTCGTATTTGGTTCCGCTGTGAAAAAGAAGAGCTGAAATACGGTATGATACTACCGTCATTTTTTGGTTTCGGCATCGGGCTACGATTGCAGACGCTAAGGCGATTGTCTAAGGCTTTGTCTTCAAAGAACTAGCGTCGGAACTAGCTTTGCATGCACCTGACACACAAGCCATCCAAAGGGGACACCACTGTCGTACTTCACTGACTAGAAACTTATTTGAAAAGGTTTCCAAGTCAACAGGGCTGCTTTGTTTGAGCATTGATTCTGAACTATTGCTACAATAGTTCTTAAATTCATCAGAAATGCATCTTTTCAGTGGCGCAATCAATTCCGCTTTTAAGCATGGTTGTTTGAACATTGCGTTTGCAACTGTTTTCCATTTTTTCTGCATCAAGTTTACTATCAGCGTTTTTGTGATTTCATGAAACTCATTTATCTGGTGCACTCGACCATTAGGATTTACAATAATAACTTTAACTTGCGTGGAGGTTTTGCTAGGATCGACAAGTTGTTCAATGTTCATTGCCGCCAAAGGCATATCAACGGCGGTGCAGTTCTCGTTTGCATTGTTGTTTTCAGCTTGCGGCTCCGCGGTAGGGTTTTCATTAAAAAGGGACCTTTTGCTTGTAACTTTTCTGTCATTTTTACCAGTGGCCGACTTTTGTTGTTTTCTAGCTTGAGGACTGTGCTCAGGAGTACTAACGGTCATTGGTAACTGACGTTTCTCTCTGGGCTTCTCTGATTCTGAACACGATCTGGGCACGTTGATTGAAGAATGTATCCACGTAAACAGGCCACTCGCGTTTCGTATTTACGCGCACATGACTTACAAACTCGGTCCGACAATTCTGGAACTCGTTCAACACGTATATTCAACGCGGTTAAAAATTGAAACAAAGTTTTATCTTTTTCGATCTCGCTATAGTCTTTCCTGGAGGTTGTAGGTGCCTTGAAAAGTCGCTTCGACGAAACGTACGAGGTCTTATCAAAATTTCCAAATTTAAGCTTGAAAGGACACTTACATAATCTGCAGAAATCACTGACAACCTCTGCTTTTGGCCATCTACCTTTGGGCACAGCTTTCTTAGGAGTTTCGGGTGCGCTCATGCAGCATACAATAAAAACAATACAAATGCAAGTGAGTTTTGCTCCTGGTTTTGATAGAGTTTACATTCAACATTGAAGGTGTGACTCATTATTACTTGTTTACAAGTAGTTAATGTAGACCGAATGCAATTATATGCTGGGCAGTCAGGTATTTATAATCTCTTCTTTGATTGGCTGTCCAATTAACTTTTAAAAGGGGGCGGTATTCAAAAACATAAGGAAACCTGGCAGACGGTCTTTCCCTTCGCCCGCCACACCTGAAACCCCTCCCCCCCTAAAATTGACCGGCTGCTACGCAGGCTAGAACCAGCCAACTAAACTGTGATTCTTTTCTAATCGCTGCATCTCTAGTACCAGCAATGTGCATTGGATCTCAGTCTGAGAATTTCCTGTTGGCACCAGTGAATCCAAAGTGACCGTCTAGTCAGGGAGCATATGTCATGAAATTAAGTCCCGTGGGATTTTCATGAAAAAAGCAAGCCACCTATCTAGGAATGTTAATTAAGCCCCAATGAACATGAAAATTTTTGTCGGCAATTTTGCGACCTGCTCCGAAGGTTGTCACAGGGCGTGGGGTGGGAGGACATTTTTGCCATTACTGAAAAATCGATTTTTCTCTGTAACTTTTCGATTCTAAGGAAATCATTCATTTTGAAAGTTCCTACCTCCCTAAACTAAGGGTCAATGAGCACAAAGAAGCTATATTCGGGGCAGTGATGTGTTTGCTTGACCAAAATGCATGTTAATTAGGTCCGCCATTAACAAAAATCGGATTTTTCACTCTGACTTAATGCAAATTGGAACAAGATAAAAAATGAGGGTTTCTACCTCCCCAATTATATGGTCGATTAGGATGATAATGCTAAATAAATCACTTCATCATGTTATTTTGTGCTTGAACTGGAAATTAGTTGAAGACAGACATCGACTGTCAGTAATCTGCACAACCTTATCTTCACAAAAAATGCCTTAAAAGGGGTCCGTGATTCGTAAAACATTGGATATGATGAAATAAATACTAATCATTTACAAGCCAATGATCAAGGGGTTATGCAACCCAAGAATCATGTTACTCTACAACAGTGGCGGATCTAGCGTAAGTCAAAATAAATTACCGCAGCTCATTCTAGGATATATTTACATTTTAAAATACCTTCAAAGCAACTTCATTGGTTAGATTTTATTCTTTTGAAATTCATAACTTATGACCTTGTTATAAAATTAAATTTGAATTTAATTAATTTATTTTGATTTACCCTAGATCCGCCACTGCTCTAAAGACGTGGCTGCTATAATTTATTTTGACTTACCCTAGATCCGCCACTGCTCTAAAGACGCCAAAGTTCTGAGGTTACTACTGAAGAATGATTATCTTCACAAAGTATCTTCCTCGTCGTCTTTCTGGTCAGACGATGGGTCAGATGGGCAGTCTACACAAGGCTCATCATCATCACCGCATGCGCAAATATCAGTGCAGTTGAGCCATGCCTTCCTGCACTGACATCTGTTCATTCCACATCCCTTGGTGCAACGGCACTTGATGAGATGAAGAACAGCATCCGGGGCGGGTCGCTGCTGATCATCACTGGATGCCATTCATCTGAATCAAAAGAAAAACCTCATATTTGATATTATTTTGGTCACTTTCACGATGATATGCCTTGGATGAATTACCTTTCTCCAGGGTCCATCCAAAGCCTGCCGGTGAGGGAAGCCTTGGGTTTGGGATTATATCGTTCTTCTATACCATTGCTTGGTAATGGGCACATAATACTGCCTGTTTCAGGGCTGACTTGGTAGGCCACTCTCCCTCAAAACAGCTACTAGAGTCTTGCGACAAGGAGGTCAAGATCCTGTTTGTTACAGAATTACAGACAGTACACAGATCTCCAAGGTAGGAGAACATTTAAACTGAATTCTGCATACTGAATCCCAGTTTTAGACTTAGATTAACTGATGGTAAACTGCTTCTTATTTTATAGGTACCAATGAAAAGACTTCTGGCACATGTTAACACCAAGAAAGAACTTACAGAGTACCTTGCCATTAAGATGCTGGAGAAAGGCCCTGAAGAGGGTTTACGTGTGACGGTGGCATGGGATAGTAAATGTAAAGCAATGCACAGAGACATGCAATACCTTGACAGCAACCAGGAGGAGGCCGACATCAAACTGCTGCTGCACGCTGTAGATGCCACAGTGTCAGGAGCCACAAGAATTGAATGTGTTTCACGGGACACGAGGATGTGTTTGTATTGGCACTGAGACGGCACGCAGACCTATGTGAAGACACGCGATTCGTGACCGGCAGAGGACAGCGGCATCGAAAAATTCCCCTCTGTTCCATAGTCCATGCCCTTGGTCCAGCTAGAATACCAGCTCTTCCAGGTTTTCCTGCATGGAGCGGAGCTGATGTGACCAGTAGCTTTGCTGGTAAGGGCAAGCTAGCTTGCTGGAAGGCAATTTTAGAGGCTGACAGTGTCTGCATGAATGCCCTAGCAGACCTTTGGGGAACCTCACAGCCTCTACCCTCAACCTTGGCTGCCATAGAGAAGCTTGTGTGCTTGCTGTACTTCCCTGGCACCCAGATCAGTAGTGTCAAGGAACATAGATGGTTTTTACTCCGAAGGAAACAGGCAGAGTCTGAGAGATTGCCCCCTACCAAGGCAGCCCTGAAACAGGCGATATTACGTGCCATTACCAAGCAATGGTATGGAAAAACGACATAATCCCAAACCCAAGGCGTCCCTCACCGGCAGGCTTTGGATGGACCCTGGAGAAAGGTAATTCATCTAAGGCATATCATCGTGAAAGTTACCAAAATAATATCAAATTATGAGGTTTTTCTTTTGATTCTGATAAATGGCATTCAGTGATGATCAGTAATCATCCATATAATTGGGGAGGTAGAAACCCTCATTTTTTATCTTGGTCCAATTTGCATTGACTCAGAGTGAAAAATCCGATTTTCGTTAATGGCGGACCTAATTAGCATGCATTTTGGTCAAGCAAACACATCACTGCCCCGAATATAGCTTCTTTGTGCTCATTGACCCTTAGTTTAGGGAGGTAGGAACTTTCAAAATGAATGATTTCCTTAGAATCGAAAAGTTATAGAGAAAAATCGATTTTTCAGTAATGGCGAAAATGTCCTCCCACCCCACCTCCTGTGACAGCCGTCGGAGCAGGTTGAAAAATTGCCGACAAAAATTTTCATGTTCATTGGGGCACAATTAACATTCCTAGATAGATGGCTTGCTTTTTTCACAAAAATCCCACGGGACTACATATGCTCCCTGACTAGTCCAACAATTCAGGAACCGAAAGGTGATGATTTTGTCCATCATAAGAGCCTCCTCGATATTGTTCCGTAGTAATATCCTTTTTATTCAAAACATCAATTAAACTCTTTGCAATTGCTGGACCTGTATGCCCGGCCTTAACCACGTGGATATCAAGAAATATTGGCTGAATAAGCTCGGTGGAGTCAGGCACAACAGTGATAAAAGCGACAAACTGCCGTGTTCTGTACTTGTAGGCTGATTTATCAGCAACTACTTTTCCAACTGGTCAAAAGCCGGTTTGGTCAAGCCGATTATTCAGAAAATTATTCACTCTATACTCAACCTCTCCTGCGACATAGGGGAGAAACCTAGCAGGGAATTTTTCACTATGATTGAGCTCACCGATATCAAGCGTGTTCATTGATTGGAGAAGTAATAAATTTGGGAAGTCTGTATCTGGTCTTCCTTTTTTAAACAGATAGTAACAAGTAGTTCCAATCCTCATTCCAACCAAGCATTTCTGCCTTTCTTCCTTGCTTTTCAACTTTTCTGCAGGACAGCATCATCCAAATTACTTTTGTGCAATACCCCAGTTAAATGCCGTCTAAGGTGTTTCTTCAGATTTCGGAATGCCTCAGACTGGACATCACGATTAAACTCCGGATTAGAAAGAGGGTCTTCGTCCATCACTGGATTAAAGGAAAACATTCCAAGCACGGACTTGTCAGGCCGAATTTGCTTTGCTTGTTCAACTGTCACACATACATTGCATATCATGATTGACCTTTCTTCATCAAAAGAAAATTCACTTAGTTTATCAGTTATTTCGGTAACAGACGTACATTGCAGTAAAAGTCTCTCGTAAGATTGTCATTTGGCTCATTTTTACTAATAGTTTCTCAACCTCCTGGTCTTCCTGGAGCTGATATTGGTGCATCTTCTTTCTTGCTTCGTCTTCTACTGTTAGTTCGTCTACGTTCTTATCAGCTGTGCTAGGATATTCCTTGTGCTTTTCCTACTTTCAAGGCTTTCATCATCACTTTCTTTAAAATTTTCTGCTTCATTGTACTCCTGATGATCAAACATTACTTCTTGGAGCTGAGATTGACCTGTTTGATCATGCTCGTTGCTTTTATCGTCGCACTCCATGTGATCGTTTTCGTTTAATGTGCTTGATTCTTGACTGTGGCAAAATTCAGCACCAATTACTGTGTTCCTTTCAAGAGATTGAATTGTTGAATCAACTTGATTTCCTTGCGCACATGTATCAGCTCTAGATTTTTTTGATGGCTTTCCAAAAAACGAGAGAAGTGTCTTTAATCCCTAGGACGAAGATCATTAGAATCTTCATAGGGATGTCTTCTTTTCAAATGAGTTTGGTTATTATGTTGTAACAAAGTCTTGCAACAAATGCGGCATTCAACGTCAGTTGTTTTCGCGTGGCTGCGACGATAATGTTCATCAGCAGATTAGCCATAGCCCATAGATATACTGTGAGAAACTTTGGAAAATTGCACTATCAATACAACACATTCTCACTGCTGCTCTTATACATAATACTGTGGAACATTTCCATCTACAAAAATCTCAGAGTAACTGAGCATTTTTATTTTTTCATTTAAACAACTGGTCTGTTGAAACAAACATGTTACGAATTTTTTTCTGTCGCTTGATGGGAATTTTAGAAAAAAATAAGATTGCAGGGACCACGGAAGATCGTTAATTGGGGCGTTCAATATTCATATATTCGTGTTCTACGTTATTAATTTCTTTTCAAATCTATTGTTTTTGCGCTCTGTAAACATGAATATGTGAATATACCCCCCATTTAACGATCTTCCGCGGTCCCTGGATTGGCATATAATTTTATAGAAACTATTGATGACAATGCGATTAAAAAAATAACAACAAAGGTATCAAAGAATCGTCTCACGACCTAGGCGGTAAACATGATTTCAACGTTTCGAGCGAAGGCCCTTTGTTTGGAATTAGTAGAGGAACGGCCTTTGGTCGAAACATCGAAATCTTGTGTATCGCATAGGTAGTGAGACGATTCTTTAATACATTTGCTGCCGTTTATCCGCTACCAACTCTGGCAACGGTCTGAAGTTTGTTGATAATTAACAAATTACTTTTTGAAAACATAACGTCGTTATTTCTTATTTTTTATACTACCGTAACTGATATATCGATGACAAATAATAATTCCAACTCGTTATCGTCAAGTAGACTGGTAATTCGTTCGTTGTCAGCATTCAACACATGGACAAAAGTTTAGACAAAATAATAACTTACCAGGAACCCATGGAGATTTGTAAACAACGTGGGTGCCGTCATTTTGAATAATTATATTACTAAACCGCTGGTCTGAGAAAAACTCACGCGCAGGCTGAAATTTAGCAGATTCATTGTACGGCCAATTTGCTAAGATTTTAATGGCTAAATAGTATTACATTTAAAAACAAGAATTATAAAAAAGGATGAAAATTTTATACCATATAATTCACTTTTCAAAGGCATTACAAAATGTGCCTGCGACCGTCGGTCCCAGTAGTCCCGACTTTTTCGACCCCTGATTATTGGTATTACTACAATAGGCTGTAGGATGAGCGTCCAAATGATGCAATTCCGTTGCACCCCTCGTGGAACTACATAATTTTCACACAAATCGATAGATAAAAACTCACTTTGTTAGAGTCCGCTGCTCCCTAAGCGAAACAGGTGCACAATTGGGAAAAAATTCCCGCCAAAGTTTGTTAATTTTGCGCTTTGAAATATTCGAACTGCCATTGTTTTGGTGACAAATATGCATGCGCACATCAGCCAAACTCCCACTGCGCACGTGCAGATAACAAAAATGCATTTTCCCTGTGGGTTTTCCTCGTATTCACAATGTCAAAACCACAAATAAAAGACACTGAACAGAGTTCAAAATTTGTAATATTAAAAAATATATAGACGCTCTTAAATATTTGCCAGAACACACCGAAACTACGCTTGCTTGTATGCTGGGTTGTCCCAATTGATTTATTTAAATATTGGTTTTAACATTCTAATTCAATACAAATTTGTGTGAGGTAAAAACCCACATGTATCAAACAGGACAGATGATAAATAAATATACATACAACTACAAATAATAAATATATATACAATTCCCACGATTAAGGAACAGGATAAATATTTCGAAAGACTAAAACCTTAGACTGCCATAGAGTATTTTAATAAAACACAAAACTATTGATACTCCGTAAATTGTCAACATTTATATTCTAAACGTTTCGACACGTAATACAAGTCATCTTCAGTAGAGTCACTGAAATGTTTAGAATAAAAATGTTGACAATTTACGGAGTATCAATAGTTTTGTGGTTTATTAAAACAAAAAACATTGTTGCGGAAAGTAAAAGGATTTCCTATTATTTAATGCAGGGGTGGTCGACGATCGATAATCGGGGGAGGGTGTGTGCTTATATTCATTTTAACAGACTGTAAAAACAATTGATTTAAAAAGAAATAAATAATGCAGAAGACAAATGTAAATAATACGACAAACATTTTCGGGCAACAATGTTTCCCGGTTTGTCCCAGGCTTTAAGTTATATTTTTTAAAAACCTCTGGCTGAATCTTTAACGTATTATTGAATAACCATACAAGATATGTTTGGCTCAATTTAAATTGCGCGTTCCATCTGTCACAAGTCTGTCGCATGGATACCAATCTTAAATTTCAATTGATATTAGTTTGGTGCTGTTCTTTCCCTCGATTGGCTCATACTTGCTCAGTGGCAGATCCAGGGTAAGTAAAAATAAATTATAGCAACTCATTCTAGGGTATATTTACAAAATACCTTCAAAGCAACTTCATTGGTTAGATTTTATCCTTTTGAAATTCATAACTTATGACATTGTTATAAAGTTGTTTTGAATTTAAAATTGAGCTGCTATAATTTATTTTGACTTATTCTGGATCCGCCACTGTACTCGCTAAAAGTTGGCTCTGAAGAGAATCCGCAAGTTTAAGCCAACATATTATAAAGTTCACATGGAACTACTTTTTTCACATTATCCATTGTCAAATCAGATGCCAATGGTGGCCAAGGAAGTTTAGTTTTGGTATTTCTTGGACCTTTTCACGAAGAATCATTGGAGCATTGTATAGAATTTGTAACTCATTAACTTCAGAATTTCTCAGTTTATGCGTCAGAATTCAAACTGTAATCATCAATGGTACAGTTTTCTTCATCCTTGTTTTCAGACTTATTTGACATATGTTCTTAAACCAATCCAGAAGAATAAAAATTTTCAACGTATACAATCTCACTAACATTTCTTGTTTTAAGGACACAAAATACAAGTTAGGGGTAACTTTTCATCAGTCGTTGCTTGAGTCCAAAAAGCTCTGTATTTAGATGCATCCACATTCTCGATGACTTTAGGAATGGTAACTTTAGGACTGGAATTTCTCCAGTATGTCTTTCATGTATATTATTTTCTTATCTCCAATGATCTCCGTCTCTATTACTTCCTTACAGAAAACATCATAGGACTTCTCATACACTGAAGCTGATCTTTCAGACTGATTGATCCTTTGTCTCTCTGGTGAGATATTTTGCATAATTGCAGTAGAAAACTTTGTGATAATGGACCGTTCATCATTCTTTCTCTCGACAGCTGCAAGTAAAAGACCAGCATCAATTGTTTCTGCCAACATGAGTGGTGTTCTTCTTCTCTTCTTTGTTACCTTAGTTGTGTTGAAACAAAGTTATTAGACAAATTACCTAGTAGTAATAAGGCTGGATATTCATAGCAATGTTACCCACATGTCCATATAACGCTAGAATTACTTTATATATACCTATCAAAGTGCCCCTGCCTTGTCTAATGAAAACTAAGAAGCGTCTCTCCCACAAAAAAAAACACATATCTCTGAAAGCACATGCACATTTCTTTGTGGCAGGGTGGCTTTACTTCAGGTGATACTTCAGTAGAAGTTGGGCCTTTAGAACAAGTTTCTTCACCTTTTTTCTCCTTTCTCTGTTGTCGGCAGATCTTCTCTTCATCACACAGTCTTCCAGCATTTCATATGATGGTACCATTCTAAATAATGGTGTCGGGATTCTTCTACATGTATGAAGTGACAGATCCGTCACGGATATTCTCATACGATTTTTCAGCTATTTCAGCTTGTTGACAATTCAGTTTGACCCATTTGGACCTACACTCAAGACATTTCTTAAGCTTTTGGCATATAACTTTAAAAAGTTGCTCCGTAATGCCATCAAAATGCATAAAACATGAGGATATCCGAATATTATAAAAATCTTCAGCCATGATTATTTTGCATAACGCAATTCGCACCTTGTGTGTGTTGTGCACGTTTGTGCACGTGTGCAGTGAGAGTTTGGCTGATGTGCACATGCGTATTTGTCACCAAAACAATGGCAGTTTGAATATTTAAAAGTCTCAAGTTAACAAACTTTGAAGGGAATTTTTTCCCAATTATGCACCTGTTTCGCTTGGGGAGCAGCGGATTCTGATAAAGTGAGTTTTTATCTATCGATTCATGTGAAAATTATGTAGTTCCATGAGGAGTGCAACGGAATGCATTTTCTGAGCATCTTTTGGCGCTCATCCTACGGCCTACAACCAATGGAATTGAAAGGCAAAACAGTGCTGAAACATCATTACCTGGCCTCACATCGAGACAAAACTCTTGGTGGGTTACTAAGTGTGCTCTGAACTGACTTTTTACCAGACAATTATTCAAGGCACTGTATATGTTAGCAATTACTTATTGCCGATACGACTAATAGACTAGTTTTTGCGGCATAAATGGGTTAAATTACTAACCGGTAATTGCCCCAGTGTGCACTAGTAATTCTTTTTTACTTGTTCAGTGCCAGACAATTTTACCTCTCACTGGAAAATCTCTGCTACTAAATGAGTTAATGTACTCACAGTTGGTGGGGGTAGGATGGTTGGGCTAGCCGCTGACGTCACGGAATATCTTATTGTTCTCACTTTATGTACATCACGTGACTAGCAAGCGGTACGCTGTTTTAAAACATTGTATGTTTCTCTATAGGAGTGAACCCGGAGGGTATCGTATTTCAACATAAAATGCCGTTTTTTCGATTATCTCACGAACTTAATTTAAAACACGTGTTTGTGATGATTTGCCGAGATCAAAATATTATTACCTGAAATAAACGGGATTCAAAAAACGAGAATAGCCGATATGGAGGGGTCAAAGTTACACAGTCTACACGCAAGATTGCATATTGGAGGAAAATTTAAAATTCAAAGGGATCTAAATTACAAATTTGAAACCGAATCTCGAACGTAATTGAAACGGAAACATGTGTTAGAGATTACAGTGTATCGTGATTGATAACAGCTGCGAATACAATAAGAATGGGATATCAGCAAGCACTATTGTATAGTCGCATTGACACCATCACCGAAGTTCACAAAGCTGTCTCTAGACGCTCTCGTTTAAGTTTTTGTTGTATATATATATACAATTTTTCATTTTGTAATTTGCAACAATGCCCGGCGCAAATTGCGCTTTTTTTGGCTGCTTTAGCAGTGGGAAAAAAAAGGGTATTGCTTTATTTAAAATCCCTGTTGTTTCCGCCAGTGATGGCGAGCACTCGAAGGAATTGAAAAGAAAAGCTCATGAAGAATGGCTTCGCTTGATAATGAGAACCAGAGAAATGACGCCTGACCTCAAGAGGCAAATCGATGGAAATACTATCCACCTGTGTGAGCTGCATTTTAAACCAGAATGCATAACTATTCGTAAGTAAATGTATTTGCAAATTTTGCGTCTATCAGTTCATGAATATTGATTATATATTGTAAGGTTAAACACAACTTGCCACAATTCTTGCGTTTGTTTATCTTTACTTATTTTATCTTCAAATAATTCAATATAGACCCGACAAGAAAAATCTTGGCATTAGGTAGCGTACCGACAGAAAATCTACCAACAAAATCACACGAGGGTCCAAAATCATCTGAGCCAAGAAGAACCTTGATCAGAAGTGAACCAGGTACTTCGTCATCTACCTCTTCGCATGAAACTAAAGATCAGTTCAAAGCACTAGTGAAACAGATAAATAAAGAGAACTTGGATCCATGGAAGGTAGATTTGTCTCAAGAAGACATAATTCAGTTTGAATTATCTGACCAGGTGCACTGTCTACCAAAATACACCATCATTGTGGACTCTGCCCTTGCGTTTACGACTTATGTGTACAACTGACCACTACCAGACACTCATCCTGTATACAAGGAAACAAAACGACGCATTAAATACAATAGTGTAAATGAAGTGCTTCAAACAATCAAAGATTGTGTTTTGTGTAATGGATTGCCAGATGATGAAGATGTCAAGTCAGTTGTTGTGGATCCAACATCACAAAGAGCACCCTCGGGGACTGTTGTTCGTCATTCTATACCAAAGAATATATCCAACAAAGAAGAAAAACAGTTTGAAGTGACAGTAGTGTATCGATCTGTGGATTGTGACATTATTGATTCATCAACTGCTGAACAAGATCAATGCAGCCCATGCTCCACTGCACTGAAAGCTATAAAGAAAGCAAGCAAAAGAAAAACAAGAGCATCGGAAGCTCCTGCCAAGCCAAAAGCTCCATTAGCAATGTGTGGACCTGAAAAGCTTAGAGCAACCTTGAACGCTACTCGACTTGAGTGTAAAGATTTAAAAGAAAGACTGCACAACCTTGAGAAGCAAATTAAACAGGATGGTTTTTCTGTGAGTGATGCAACCAAGAAGGACATCCTCAAAATTATGGCTGGTAAGAACCTGGATGATAACCCCCATATGAAATTCTTTTGGGATCAACAAATGAAGTTGCTGCAATCTACCAAGATGGGACGAAGATACCATCCACAGATCATACGGTTTGCCTTATCTCTTCATGCAAAGTCAGCTTCTGCATACAGGTATATAACATATCTTGATATACATTGTGGTTGTTTTTAGAGATTGTGATTGGTATTTTGGTATGTATAAGTATGGAATAACACAATGATGCAAGCTGCAGATTAGGGACTGGTCATAAAGTATGGGGGGGGGGGGGGCTATAAAAATTTAATTATTAAAAGGCTAATTTTGTGTGGCCCACCCCTGATTTTTCTACAAAATATACATGACCCACCCCCTATTTGGCACTAGAAATCCTTAAATATCCCCCAGTATATCCTTAAAATTTTCATGACCCACCCCTATTTGTGACTTGAAAAATTCATGACCCACCCCTCAATTTCCACAGCCCCCCCCCCATACTTTATGACCAGTCCCTTAATCAATTGTGTTTTGCTGACAATTACATTTTATTGCCTGGATAGCATCTCAATCTTTTGCTTACTCTTGATAATTCCCACATCACAAAAATTGACTTATTGTTCATTCTTAATAACTGTGACTGGTCAGCAACATGCAAATGATTATTGGTATATTTGTAATTATGGCATCATAACTACAAATAAACCCTGATATTTTGTTATCCTATATTTCAAAAAATCCTGCTTCTAATTAGCTGTTTTCCTGCTGATATTCACAATTTATCAAGGCCTCAGTTGTTATGATACAAGTGAAGCAATATGCAAGCAGTTAGGTGTATCATCATGTGGATAACTAAATAATTTCCTCTCAAATTAATTCCTTTTCTAATAAGGGGGCTAAAAGGGTAAGCCCCCCTCAGGCAGAATTGAGAAATATGATGACAAGAGCAATTTGATAGTTGTGAAAATTAAATGTTAAATCATTGTAAATAGTTAATGCTAGCTTACTGCAACCTTGATTTTACTCATCATTGGGGGAGACTTGCACTTTAATGAGTTTAATATTTTTTTTACAGGGAGCTTAAAGAAAGTGGTGCATTAATCCTGCCCAGTGAACGAGTCCTCAGAGACTACAAAAATTATTTTAAACCAAAAGCTGGGATTAACAAGGAAAATGTTGAAAACTTAAAGGACAAGGTTTCAAAATTTTCTGATCTCCAAAGATATGTAGCTGTGGTGATGGATGAGACGAAAATTCAGTCAAACTTAGTATTTGATAAAGTCTCTGGTGAGTTGATTGGCTTCGTTGACCTTGGTGATCCTATGACCAACTATGCCACACTACAAGAAGAAGATACTATTGCATCTCATGCTTTGGCATTTCTTGTGCGAGGATTAGCTACTGACCTAAAGCATATCATTGGCTACTATTTCACTGGAAATGTCACATCTTTCCAAATCATGCCCATCTTCTGGAAAATTGTGTCTGTCCTGGAGTTATCACTTAAATTGTGGGTGGTTGCTGCCATTAATGATGGTGCATCACCCAATAGAAAGTTTTTCAACCTCCATTCCAATCTGATTGGAGAAGATCCAAACCACGACATTGTGTACAAAACCCAGAATGTGTTTGCAATGTCACGTTTTATCGTCTTCTTTGCTGATTCACCACACCTGATGAAGACAGCCAGGAATTGCCTGTAGAACTCTGGTTCTGGGTCATGCAGTCGACATATGTGGAATGATGGAAACTATTTGCTGTTCCGTCATATAGCGAACTTGTTTTACGGTGATCAGGAGCTGGCACTACATTCTCTTCCAAAGCTTACTTTTAGACCACATAGTGTTTACTTCCTACAGCAAGATGAAGGTTAAGCTTGCTACCCAGGTTTTAAGCAAGTCTGTTGCAATAGCATTTGAAGAAAGTGGTCATGAGGAAGTCCTTGGTACTGCAAAGTTCTGTCGAATGATGAATGACTTTTTTGACTGTACCAATGTTCGTTCAACCACTGAATATGTGCGGAAAAGAAATGACCTCATCAAGCCATACAGCAGTTGTGATGACCCATGTTTAGCTTGGTTGACTGATGTGTTCCTCCAATATCTGGAAGATTGGAAGAGAAACACCTCAACTCGTCCTGGTGAATATTCCCCCGATGATCGAGGAAAGATGTTTTTGTCTTCATAAACATACAATGGGTTGAAGATTTCAGTCCATTCTCATGTCGAAGCTATCAAGTTCCTTCTTGGCCAGGGTTTCCAGTATGTCCTAACCAAACGTTTCATGCAGGATATACTGGAAGATTATTTTGGTCACCAGAGAGCCCGGGGTGGGAGATCTGACAACCCTACAGCGCAACAATTTGGGTATAACGATCTAACTATTGCTTCACAGAGAGACATTGCCCCAGTCATTAGAGGCAATGTTGGTGGTCGTTATGAAGTAAAGAAATGGCAATCAGTCAGTGAAGAACCCGTCAAAAAGTGTGCAAAAAAGTAACTCTGCTATAAACTACATGTACGGTATGTAGAAAGGAAATATGCTTTAATTAACAGAATTTACAATATTTACAAATTGAACATGAAACATTTAAATGGGATTCTATTTAAAAGAGTATAACAATAGTCAAATTTATTAATTCCTGTCTATGATTTGCAAATAACACAACCAGTGATGTCATGGTGCATAGATGGCATGGTAAATGTCTCTCAGATAGGTAATCTTGTGGCATAATGAAATAATAAAAAGTAACTAAAACTGTACTTGTATGTGCATATGCCATGGTTTATTACTCCAATTTTGGGTAAAATTATGACATTTTTTCAAATCCATTAACTTTTTGAAGTCATTATGCAGTATGGCATCACTGGTTGTGTTACTTGCATAACAATAATGTAAATAAGATTTAGTTTCATAGGCACTTTAATTAACCAGAAATGTGTTTCATGCATCCTGACGTTTGACTTTATTTTAATTCACAGAAGCAACTCAATGGAATAGAAATGTAAATTGTTATTGTTTATTATTTAACAATTAGTCGCCGAAGGCGAGGTGATTACAAGTCTATATTCACTGAGCCGAAGGAGAAGTGAATATAGGCTTGTAATCACCGAGCCTGAGGTGACTAATTGTTTTAGTATGAATTTCCAGTTGTTTACAAATAATACTCAACCAAACTTTACAAAAATTCACTTCAAATTCATTACTGTATGAAAAAAGCAAAAAGTAAAAGCTATAGTCACTGGTCAGTGACTATCACTTCAGAGACAGTGAATCTTGACCAATCAGAATGCAGGAAAATCAATAGTCACCTGGAAATTTATACTAAGTATATATATATATATGTATGTAAATACCATAGGGATAGAAAGTTATTTTCTCTTCAACTCACTTCTGAGTGCTTTGGTCTTTGTTTGCTTCTCTTTTATTTTGTACTTTGCAATGTAATCCTTGGCATATGAAAACGATCTAACTTTTAAATAGAGTTTTACAATATTTTCCAAGCACAATTTTTGAGTAACAGATGAGCTGTCAACCCCAGATGACAAAACAATGTTTTCCCATAACGATTTCACGACAGGAGATTCAAGCACTGTATTGCAAATAACTTCTGTCGGGATACTTCTTAATGTCTCGTTAATTCTGTCGATTTCGCCTCTGAATGATAACTCGGCAACCTCAACAATATGAATCAGGTCGTCGCAAGGGCATATAAGTCCACCTCTGGTTCGAGCATAAATAAAAGCATTCGCCACTTCCGTTGACTTCATGACATTTAATAAGGCTTGAATTTCATCGCTGGACTGGCCTTTCTTCGTTCGGTTTTTTGTAATTAGCTTACTGACAATATATCCAGCGATGTAGGACAATGGGCCGCGTTCAGCTGGTTCAAGCGTTACTGGCGTCTCGTTTTGCTTTTTCGTCATTGTAGACGTCTTACAGAAGCCAACCAAAAAATCAGGCAGTTGAATCAGTACTAAGTTCGCTATTCTATAATCATCACACTTGAGCAACTCTTGCGATCAAGGAATTAAACCGTAGAATGTTTCGAGCAACTTGTCCTGATTCTTTTTCTTGCAAAATGTCTCGTAAATAGGACGTACAGCAGTGAAAAGAGCTTCAGTGGTCGTCACATCTTTTAAAACAACCGTTGTTGCGTTGTCATATAGACCTTCGTCAATAATTCTAGCTTTGATTGCTTCAACAAAGCCATCAACCGTATCTTTGTCCAGATTGCACATGATAGTCTCATCGGCAGTCTTGGCTTTGACATGTTTCGAATTTGTATGCCTTGTAAGCCCACCTTTCGATTTGCATATCTTGCCGCATTTCTCACATTCGAAAGACTTCTTGCCTTCAATTTCCGTCACAGCTTCATTAAACTCATTGTCAATTTCATTTGTCTCTATTTCAGTCACCGAAACACTAAATCGAAGGTTGAAACTGTCGTCTGAATCGTCATCAGATAAATCAACCGCTTCGAGGCGTCCAATGCTTGCCTCATCTTGCTTTCATATTCGCTCATTTTGCTTCGTAAAAGACTGTTTCGTTCTCGATGAGCTTCCCACACAATAGCGACCCCAGCTGTATTAAATGACCCTGCTCAAGCCAAGCGAAATATGATATTTTGTGCAGACATTTGATCCTTCCTAATAAAAAACTATACAAAAACACAAGCAGCGTACCGCTTCCCTGTCACGTGACATTTTTCCTCTTTGATCCTCAACATAATTTGCCGCCGCCTTTGAAGTTTGCCGGCTAGCCCAACCATCCTATTTCTATTAACTGTGATGTACCTAAGTCTATGTATAAATTTACTGTCTACACCAGATGGTCTTATTCATTAAGGGGAGAAACCTTGATGATGCTTTTCTGTATTTGAACATTTTTACTATTTTGTACATATGTGAAAAAGAATGTCAGAGCACACTCATACCGTGGATACAGCCCAGACATTCCAGCATATTTGCATGATTGTTCACTCGCTAATTTATTAGGCAGTGCATGTCAAAGATACATTTGGCAGAAGAATTCACTCTTGAGCAGGTGATGGCTCCAGTCAATTTCAAGTTAAAAGTTCTACGGAAAAAAATGTCTGGCATGCAGTTAATTTTGATTCTCCCAGCTGTAGCTGTAAATCAGGCAAGCATAACCACTTGCCCTGCAAGCACTTTTTTGCAGCCTTTGGAAATTACCCAGAATGGGGGTGGCACAAACTTCCTTTGACCTATACACATTCACCAGCCTTTACCTTAGATGAAAATGTCATTCCTAAACGAAAGGCTAATAGCAACACAAAGAGCACAGGAATGGTGAGTGACGCAAGTTCAAATAATGCCTGTACTCAAGTGACAACCATACAGCCATCACTAGACAGCACCAACTTTGAACCAGCACCAAATGAATCAATGCCAGTAAGAAAACGTGCCCAGAGAAATATTGGCCGTGAAATTCAACGTGAAATAAAATCCATGACATACCTGGTGAGCAACTGTGATGATTTGGTGGCACTAAGAAACGAGTTGACCAAACTTCATACAAAATTAGGTAAAGCTTGTCTATCTGATTCTGGTTTATTGTTGGAGTCAACAACAGATGAGCCACAGTTAAAAAAGCGGAAGACAAGCAAAGAAAAATTAAAGAAGAAAATGGTACATACGAAAAAGTTCCCAAAGATAAATCCAACAAGTATGGCCCGTACTATGCGACCAGGAACTGGCAAGTTTTAGTAAGAAGTGTGCACTGTCTAGTGTTTAGAATTTTAAAACCTCTATATATGAACAGAACGAGGGACATTTTTTCATACCAACACCCGTGACTTTAGCTTAGAGACAAACGCGCCACAATGTATAACAAAAAATCTATTTATAGTGCTGCATAACGTTCACAATACAGGACTGTTCATGTAGTATCTTTGTATCACACAACTTAGTAATTCTTAAGCCATCTGTTAATTATTTTGTTTTGGAGTCTGATCTTGCATCAAAGACAGTGTTGAATTTAGTCAAACTTAACGCTTATAATTAATCGTTCAAATTCAGTCAAGAATTGCTTGTATTTTGCTTCAAAAGTCGAAAATGAAAAATCGAACACCGTCAATCAACGTGGAATATTGCTTTGAATACTTCTGTCAAGTTTCCTTCCGATCAGACAAGTGATGACAGAGCCTTAGGGTTTTTGAAAGAGCGTTGCCCCCTAACAACACGAACAAGAAGATTAGCAGCATTTGGGGACCAGTTCCTGGTCCAAAAAGCATAAGTATGCAGGGTGAGCGAGATCTAAAGCTTCTATGATGAAGAAGCTGTATAAACCAAAGAAAAATCCTGTGCTCAACCTAAATAGAACTAATAACAAAGTTCTTCCTGAAACAAAGCCAACAAGTCCTAAAAGCAATTCAGCTGAATTACAACAGGTAACAAAATTTGGTAAACCCGAGACTAATACCTGCAACAAAATGGAATTCCCGGAATGGGGTGGATCCGTCTGCGTTCAAGACACAAACACATCTATGGTAAACACCTGCCCAATTGATAACTGGCTAGTCATCATATACATTATCCTAGTTTATCCAGCTATTTATAAAGGACTAAGTTGCATGGTTGAACAACCTCAAGCTAAAATACTACTGAAATTATATGAGTTATACAAGCAAAAAAAGTTTAATGAAGCAAAGTGGTACTTGGCACAGTTAAATAATCTTTCAGCACATATAACCAAACAGGGTGCAGTTGTGAACTTTTTTGGTAATGAACACAATCGTTTTGTGAGACACATAGTTTCTTCTCTTTCGGCACACATCAGTGAGTACGTGTTCTAATGAAAAATGCCCGCAAAAGGTCTTAATAACAGAGTTCATCAAATCCAAGCATTGCAGAATTGCCATGCTTGTACAAGTAATAACATCCAACAGAGTTTGTCTCATGAAATTAAATGCTGATTTGAAAGTGGATTTGAGAGTGGATGTCTTTTAAAGCATACAGAACAAATTCCCGGGCAAGCAGACCTTTACTTAATGGAGGGTGCCACAGAGTAAGTACAGTATTAGAACAAGGATCAGTTCACAAAATTTCGAAGTGCGTAGTTTTAAAAGGTAGATTTTTTTCATCTTAGCCAGCATAGAATGTATTCTTCCCCTCAAAATAATCTGACTGTGCCTCTCAGTGGAGAAGCCAGCCTTGACAATTCAAGCATTTTTGTGTTCATAGACTGTAAAAATAACCAATTTCTAAAGAAATGAGGGATAATGATATAAAATCTGTGTAGCATTACCAAATTTTTGAGCTGGCTTCACCATTGATGCCCCTTATTATCAGACGTGACTAAACATTTCTTCTAAACAGTACTTCATTGGGGAGGGTGAATTTCTGAAACAGCTCAGAAAAAAATATTCTGTTTCAGCAATGTTGTGCCACTTTGTACTGGTGAGAGAAAGCATGAGAAAAGAATTTTTGCAGAATGCTTTCCCGTGTTATTGCCAGTCAGTTGATTTGTTGGCAAAAAATGGTATTGTTAATGGTTTTCAGGATATGCCTCGCATAATTAAAGGAGACAATTGTTGGTGAAGTATTAGAATAGTGTTTTTATAACTTTATACTGCTTTTTGAATACAAAAACATCTTTGTAAGATCATTAGCCTTAGCAGTGGTGAAGCCAGCTTGATGCAAGTGGTCATGCATTTTGCAATGAGCGCCGAAGGTGCGAGTCCGATGTACATGGGGGGCGGGTCCAGGGGACTCCCCTGGAAAATTTTGAAATGTAGACTCCCAGAATCACCATTTGTTGCAATCTAAGCATGAAATTTGAGGGAATATCTTGACCTAATGAAGGGCAAAATGTGGATATTTAAGCATATTTCGGACAACAAGATTGACAGAAAAATAAGAAAACCCCATTCACAGACACTGGCAGATATTGATATGATAATTCGTATGGCCGTGTATTCCAAAATAATTCGTGTTTTAGCCCCTGATCAAATTTCATGTCAATATTTATCTTAATTTCACTGGAAAAATATATCCCAAATAAATTTTCTACCATTTTGCTACCATTGACATATATATTGTTGTAATTGCTAGGATATGATGAGCATAAATATAGTTGAATGAAACTCATAGCACGTCTAGTTAAAAAGTTACGAGCGAATTTATATCGGGTTTTTTGGTGGTCATGCGCCAGAAGAGAAGCATGACAAGAAAGGATAATTTGGCGAAATACGCATGCGCTGAAGACGACTTAAGGTGATTTAGCTAATAGGATGGTAATATTCCTAATTGAAAGTCATGCTGGCCTGAATAGAGCATGACATGCGGGCATATTCACCCAGTTGTCATGCTCATTAGCCTGCATTGAGGCAAAATTACAGAACAGTTCGAAATGGCCAAATATAATGCAAATTCGCTTAATCTTAAGGATTTTTGAAATAATATATTAAGTATTTTAAACAGCAATTTAATATTTTGAAAAAACATATTTTTAGACAAAATTTTACTCATGCCCAGCATGACAAGCATGACCGCTAGCTTTGCCACTGAGCCTTAGGCCATTTAAAAAAATATCCCGGTTTATCATCAGTGGCTGGGGAAGGCTGGCTGGCTTTTTTTAAATTTTTCACATGGCTAACCCAAAAGTGGACTGGAAATGAGTTTGTCAAGCAACAAGTTCACCACATTTTTAAGATTTTCAAACAACATTTACAAGGTTTTAAAATCAAAATACACTTTTTAGCAATATACAATACAATGTGTGCCTACAAGCCATTTTAAGGCTGGGGCGGATCTAGGTAAATTTCATCAACTGGAAACTCAATTAACAATTGGCGCTGGAGGCAACGCCAAGCACCGGAGGCGCGAGATAACTAGGAGGGGGAGTTCCTCCCCCGGGAAAATTTTGAAATCTAGAGCCTGGGGAATGGAATTTCCCGAATTTTTTGAGCAATATTTAACACAAAACAATGCTTAAAAATGAAGAATTGTTATAAATACTTCTGATTTTCAGATGCATTCATAAATCTCATTAAAACTTATAAAAGATAGAAAATTAAAATTTTTGTAAAGCATACCTAACGCGCATTGAAAGATACAATATACTCACAGTTTTTGGCATGAATATTTAGTATTTAGTAATAAAAACCATATTGGTGTCTAGCAAAATAGAACAATGTTTTGTAACAACAGCCCTTTTGTTCATAATGGGGCAGCCTCCATGTAATATGAAATATGATATAGGATGCGGGTCAGGCCTGACTGACTTAATGTAAATCTATGAGATAGGGAAGGTGAAAAACAATATCTAGTAATGGAAATACTCAAATAGGTAATAGGAAGCATATTGGTATCATGTAGAACAGACAATATTTTAAAACAACAGTCCCTATTTTGTAATGAGGCGGTAACTGCAATATGAAGTATGGTATAGCATGAAAGCTGAGTCTGAATGACTTGCAAATGTATGAGATAGGGAAGGTAAAAACATTTAGTAATGGAAATATTCAAATAGGTAATAGGGACCATGTTGGTGTCATGCAAACATAAAAAATATTTAGTAACAACAGTCCCTTTGTTCCTAATGAGGCAGTCAATATAGAATATGAAATATTATATAGCATACCGGCTAGTAGTGAGTGACTCATTGTAAGTGTATGAGATCGGAAGGCCAAAAAATAAACAAACAAACAAAAGAAATTTAGTGTGTATGTAAGTTTAATTAGCAATCAATTATTAATCATGAACGCAAACAAGTATAATAAACTAAAGCTTGTGTGTGTATAGATTACCCCCTTACAAATTGCCACATCACGTGTTGTGTGATGTAGCTCCCCATCACCCAATGCACTATCCAACACAGTCACAGAGAATGCAGTATTCTCACACCAAAATATATGTGTATTTTCTCACACATATGGATGTAAAGCATTGAATGATAAAACTCTTATTTGCAATAAGTTCCAACGCTAGTAAAGCCTCCCAGGAAGTAACGCAAATCTTCCTTGCCACATAATAATTTTGAGCAGGCTCTATAGAGACAATTGCCATCACCACAAGTGCTATAACAACAGTTATTATCTGTGCGAAAGACAAATATAATAATTGTGTTAAATTTCAAGCTGTGCAAATTTGATGAAAGTACTAGTCAATGGTTAAATACAACAAATTATCAAGAATTAGAACAACCCCCTCCACCCCATCCCACTACCATAGACCACTCATTCCATTACCATCTACAATACATGAATATCTTGGCCAAAAGAAGTAAATAAGACAACTACAAAAGGTCAATAATAAGGATTCTTGCTTGTAAGGTACTCCCAGGTCTCCAATGCCCTTCCCCTCCTATGCAGCTTACCCAATGTTGCTATTTATACATTAGTATTATTATAGTATTTCATCAATAATCCTACAAATACAAAGTCTCTCAATTTAAATAGCAGAAATTGAATCTCATAATATTGAATATAAGGCCTAGCACATTAAAATATAACTAGCACAGCAGAACTTTTCATATAAAATGAATGATACTTACTTTAAAGCTCTCAATTCGCCACTTTCGTTCGTAAGGTGTCAGTTGGGAATCAACAATTTCAAAGCAAGATCTCTCCCCTTCCTGCCCTTTGTGAACGGATTCCAAGGTTTTGCTTTCCTTCTCGTAGTATTAAAGGTCGAGAGATCACAATAATTTGCATAGTTGCCCCAAACCGACCCCATCGGTCACCGATGCCCGTTGCATCGGTCAGTTGAGACAATCTACCCTTCAAACAATAAGATTCGTGCGGTACTGTCACGATGCATCGGTCAGTCGAGACACAATCTACCCTCAAACAATAAGCATCGCGCGGTACTGTCTCGATGCATCGGTCAGTCGAGACAATCTACCCTTCTAACAATAGAATCGCACGGTACTGTCTCGTATGACGGATGCATGCATCGGTGCGAAGCAATCTACCCTCTGCAATCTACCCTAGCCATGTGCTTACTCAAAAATGCAAAGTAAGCACAATGATGTCCAGACATTTTTGACAACAACCTGACGCTATAATCTCGCAATATATATATCGATAAAAAGACGATAAATGAAAAACACGCAAAATGGCTATCAAAACTCTCCTCATTTGAAATCATTGTTTTTATCGATGAAATCATTGTTTTTATCGATAAAATCATTGATTGATAATACCACAATAGGCCCTACGTGCACGCATTTTGAGATTAAAATGTGTATATTGTTATTTTTTCGAGTTTTTATTGAAAATTGACTTAGAGGTATTAAATTAACATGAAATTCTGACCGATGCATTCGCATCGGTTGCATCGGTCTGGATCCGCCCCTGTTTTAAGGTAACTTTTTCTAGTAGTCCACCAACTAATTTGGTTTGAACATGCACTTTTCTTTAGTAGTCCACAAATTACTTTGGTTTGAACACATGCTTTCCTCTAGTAGAAACCTTGCTTTTCTTTTGATTTAGACACTCGCAGCAGATCGGGTAGAAATCAGGAAGAACTTCAGAAAGCATGTCCACTGTACCACAGTGGAAACAAATTAGGTATGGCTAACATCATAATATGGAACCTCTATTTGTTCCCGGCAAGTTAGGTTTTTCCTGACGAAAACCTGTGCAAGGGCATTGTTGTCTGCATTGATGTTGGAAATACACTACCACAAGAGTAGTCCAGTCGTTCTAATGCCTGTTCAATCTTGCAGCTACTGTTTCTTCAATACATGTTTAGAATGAAGAACTCACCACTTTCCACATTCCTCACATTCTACTACAAGTTTGGTGTTCTTTGCAGTTTGGGCAGTTGGATTGAAAGGCCTGCCATGACCCTTTGTTGCAGCCTTCTGAAGTTAAGGCCTCTGGGTTTCGCTAGTTGGCGTCCCGTACAGATCATCAAAGCTCTTGTAGTGACCATCTCTTGGTGTAGGATCTGGCAAGTGATGCAATGTCGAAAATACACTTGAGCCAGCCGTGGAGGCTTGCAAACTTGACAGCTCTGACTTCCACACTTCTTTACAAAAAAGGCTTAGTGTGTCTCACGACAGTGGCTTTCCAGAAATTTCTGAAGCTTTTCATTGTCCTTGATTGCTTTCTTAGTTGTGTCACTTCTCGTAAGTGTATCATCGACACGCAGAATTTCACTCCATAATGATTCTATTTCTTCATCAGAAGCAGATTCTTGGATGATGAATAGCTTTCCTTTCAAATTAAATCACATGAACAGACTTCCTAGAAGCACTTTAACTTGGGCAACTTCTTCTCATATTCCAGGAGCACAATCAGCCTGTGCTCTAATTTGTTTCATACTGCTACAGTCTGCTAATTGTTGTTCTGTCTCATTGGACATCTTTTCTCTAGCAAGCCCAACACCCTGCATTGCTATATTCGAAATTGACATGATCCTTTCTGCTGGATCTTTCCAACTGTTGTATGGTGGAGTTCTAACAGCAATGATCATATCTTTGTCAGACTGTAAGAAAAAGCATATCAGAGCAAGCTTAACTAACAAATAAGGTTAATCTGTGATCCGGGCCACCATCTGTATAAAGACCAATATCTCCTTGTTATCATTTACAGAAGTGAGAAATTTTGTCTAATTCTGTCACATGGCAAAGAGCACTGAAAGCTTCAAAACAGTTCTCTTTCAGGGTAACAAAAACCTGCCCATCGTAAAAACTGCCTTCCATGTCATTAAGCAAATTGACAAGAAGAGCTACACTGAGAGTTAGTGATAGCTTGCAGAAATCATGATCAGCAACTTGAAATGACTCATTCAAGCCAACTATTACTTGCTTCCCCCTTTCAACAGCAGCAACTGGGCAGTTTGGTTCACCTACTTTGCAAGTATGCTTGTCATCCATACAAACAAAACTAACAAAGTTGCGGTACTTCAGTGAAAAACATTTCTCGTATCGGAAAAGAGCACTTGCATAATGACAGTTAATGTGGCTCTGACAGAATTGTCTACCCTGTATCATAAACTTTACTTTGAGTCGGCCAGTGAATTACCTAAGTAAATATGCAAAACATTTATGTGCGTAGATGTTAAGTTTTTCAAGCATGCACATACAAACACAGGCAATAATTACGAAAAGTTTCTACTGAATACTTTGAGGTGGCAGCTTTAGTTGGCCTTGGCCAGAACTGTAATCTGAGCCATTGCTGGGACGGCATTGGTGTTCCTGTCGGACATCTCTTTACCACCTCATCATGGACGTCCCGGATGCTCAGAGCTTTTGCAAGGTGTGTAACAATGCCAATATTTCCACCTTCTATATCAAAGTGTAGATGCCACAGGTATTACGTGATTACTACAATCATTGACAAAACACATTAGGACAAAGCGCAAACAGCACAAGTAACACTAATCTTAAAATTTGCACATTTTCCACACTTCCCTTTCCAGCCCCTTTCTTGCCCCTCCCCCCAAATCAATGTTGACATAATTGAAGGAAAATTCATTGAAGATTGCGTTGATACCCTGTACAACATTAATTTAAGGGGGCAAGGGAGGGGGTGGTCTGGTTGAAATCTGAATCGTTCCCATCAATTTGTCAATGATTGTCTGAATTTTTAATGAGCCCAATTTACATGAATGCTTACTAGTCACAGGGGTTGTAATTAACAATTGCTTTGTATAGCCTGATTTTCATTTGCAACAAAATCATAAGCGAAAAACAAAGGCAAAGGTTTCCTCAGAGATTTACGAAGACAAAGCAGAAATTCGCTTTAAAGTTCAATTTGCTTTTATTCTGACATAGGCCAATAGCTAATGCTCTTAGCATTATTCTTGTTATTGTCCTTTTTGTGCATGGCTACGTTGAATGGTTCAGTGGGTTTTTCTTTGTTCCATCTATTGTTTTACCTTGTTGATATGCTTATGAAAACTACGCTTATTACAACATCGCTCGGTTTTATTTCCGATCAACATGGAGTTCCTGCAGCAACACGAGAGTTCTTCAGACAGTGATTTTGAGCTAGGTCCTTGGCAAGTTCGCCAGATATATTTAGTTACATAAAGCCAGGCCGATACCATCAAATTTCCAACGAGAAAATCATTTGCCGATGCTGTTGTCCTATCCTTCTGTCGAGGAACGACAGCATCTATCCTTCACTGGTGCTGTTTAAGAAAAACCAACGTTGGTTACCGGCGAACAAATTCTTACAAGATACGTACGGGATATCTGTGCATTTTTCCAATGTGCACGAGAACTATTACAGCACATGGCGCTATGTACAAAAGAAGATGAAGATTATGAGCAAAGCGATCCACACCCGGATCTCTCAAGTATGGGCAAGCCATCGACGCCAAAGGCGCATGATGCAATAAAGAGGAAAACAAAACATGTGCAAAGAACAAAATCCACAGCAAACTCCTGTGGGAAAGCTGTCCATGTTTCTGGGGCATCGAATAGTGAAAATACAAATCAAAATGCCGGAGAGAAAACGTCAGCACCTTTCATCATACGATGTTTCATAAATCATTATTTCAATGAAACTTCCCAACTAAATAGCGTTAATGGCATTTGCTAATGCCCAGAAGCGAGAGGGAAAGACGAAGTTGGCGGAATTTGTTATGAACCGAGGGACAAAAGCAGCAAATGAGTTAATTACCAATGCGTGGTGTATGGAAAATGCAGAAGCAACGATGCGAAGAGAAAAATCCCGGATGGAAATCTTAAATGAGGCTTTGGAAACCGAATGCTCCTGCAAAACGCATGGGGAATCGGAAGCGTGTACTTTGGTGACACTTCATAACAATAACATACCTCCACGGCAATTTAGTTCTTTTGTGAAAGAGCTGCTTTTAAAAGGGCGAGGAAAGTATCGAAATTTGATGCTTACCAGACCCGCAAATTGTGGAAAGACTTTCCTGCTGAATCCGCTGAATAGAATTTACTGCACATTTACCAACACTGCATCTACCACTTTTGCATGGGTTGGAGCCGAAGATGCCGAAGTTGTGCTTTTGAATGACGTTCGTTGGTCTCCACAAATAATTGCTTGGCAGGATTTGCTGCTCCTGCTTGAAGGCCAACAGGTGCACCTGCCGGCTCCAAAGTCTCATTTTTGCGAAAGATATCACATTTAAGGGAGACACCTCTATCTTTTGTACCACAAAAAGACTGCTCACTTACGTGAAGAATGGATGCGTTGACTATCGTGAAACTGAAATGATGACCGCGAGATGGAAAGTGTTCAACTAGACCAAGCAAATTCCAGAAAGCGAACAACAAAACTTGGAAATGTGTTCATCGTGCTTCGCGCGTCTAATTTTAGAAGTCGAAGATTCCTAAATTATTTAGACTTGGTCGTCGTGTGTGATAAAGAAACCAATAAATATATGCCATGAAATGTATTGGTATGTAGTATCACCGTATAGCCTTACTTGTTCTTTCTGTTTCTGCTTGGCCTAAATATCTTTATTCTACAACTGCTTTTGATCAGTACATGTTTTCGTTGAAAGTTTGAAAACTGTGCAAATGTCTCAACAGATGAAAGACAAGATGAAACACGTTCTCTATCGGGTTCAAGTCCGGTGATGTTGCAGGGATTTTCTGCATTGTGTAACCCATATCAGCTACAGTTCTCATTGCTTTGGTCGATGTTTGCGAAGGGTCATTGTCCATCGCAAATATCTTACGATCGTGTTCTCCTTTACCAGCTATTTCAAAAAGAGTGGGGAAATTGCGACGTATGAAACATGAAAAGAAAGCCGCAGTCATTTTTCATACGGTTTCTCAAATATTACACCCTTTTCATACGCTATCACTACGATTAGATGCAGTCTTTTCCCACCAGCCAGATCTTTACTTCCTTTGGTAGTTACAGTTAAATCTTCTCTTCCTTTCAAACTCTTCCTTTTGGCTTTTTTCCATCAGTCATCAGATTTCCTTTATAGATGAACGATACACCGCCCAAGTAAAATGCCACATGTCTTGACCAGTAGTCCGGTGGACACTCTTTTAGTCGTAATTTTCGAAATTGCGCCGTAGTTTTAAGTCCTCCTCAGTTAGGATACCTTTTCTTCGACTGGAGCGAAACACAGCCAAAACTTCGTATTTCCCTAAGGAAAGTCCTGTATTTTGCCTTTGTATTGTGCAATCTCGCTACGTTTTACCACATCCATGACAGTAAAGTTAGGATCCTCTTGCCGCAATGCATGCACTGCTCTGTTCAGCTTTCTCCGGTCGCACAATTTCAATGCTTTATGACATCCACGTTCGCCACAACTTTTACTTTTACTCTTTCCTCGTTTGTTTTGAACAATTTCGCTCTAACGGCCACTTGCCGCAACGAAATCGTTTTTCTTGATGTAAGAATAATGCAGAAGGACATTACTCTGGAGCAATTCGCTTTCTCAATGCCATTACATTTGCTTGGGTCAAGCATAGGATGTCATTTATGACGTCATTTAATGAAAATTTCAATATATGATGTCATGCATACGTCGTTTGTTATTGGGGATTGAATACTTTCCCTCCAATTTCCTTGGATATGTGCAAAAATGCGTTTAAAATATTTCGGTAATTCGTAGACAATCGGTGATGTTGTACTCGGGTAAATATGACATGATATTGTGATGCTACTCCGAGTGTAAACCACACTGGGCGGGCTGAAAAGTTTGCCTGGCCACAGTGAGATTCGAACCAGCGACCTTTGGAATACTAGCCCCAACGCTCTACTAACTGAGCTTATCGAACCGTCCTGACCGTGTAGCTTAATTTAAGGGGGCAAGGGAGGGGGTGGTCTGGTTGAAATCTGAATCGATCCCATTAATTTGTCAATGATTGTAGATCTGTGTTATTATTGCTATGCATTTTATGTTTCACCAAAACCAAAACAAAGCAATGTAATTAAAAAATTTCAGAACACAAAACAAAATTTGAGAACTTTTTCAAATTCAGAGCACCTTTACAAGGAATCCAGGAAAAATAGCTCATACATTGCTTATTTATAATATAGGATGACTTTCATAGTTTACTAAATTAAGGAACAGTTTGTCTATAGCAACCACTCAAGTATTAGACAATCAAGTTAATAACTTGGATTTTCAGCTCTCCCATGTAAACAGCCTGAATGCAAACATACAGTATTTATATTTATTTTAATATTTATTTTTGTGGTTTATTGCAACTATGTGGAACCTACCATCTACTTCAACAGAATCATGTATGCCTTCTATTTTACATGTATGAAAAAACAATTCACATATAAGTAAACATCTATTTGTTTAACATTAACATACATTAAAACCTTTCCTCTACCAGTATATTACACATTCAAAATATTAAAAGACTTCTACAGGCACCAATGAAATATGATAAATGTATATTAAGGTTAGAAATTCTACTTTTTATTAATATTTCTTTACCTTGTGATTTTTGCTGACTACAGAATGTTATCTGTGTTTTGCACTTCTGCACTGATTCTTTAGCCAGGTCTTGAGCCTGTTCCAAACCTTCCCCATACTTGCACAGGGAGTCGTACAATAAGTGTGATATTTTAGTACCTCCCCCTTCTTCATAATTAGCCAATATTTGTACAACTTCAGGGTAACGCTCTCTTGCTAGCTGACGCATGCCTTCGATACTCTTCTTGTAGTAGGTACTCCGTTTTGATATTACACTTGGCTGTGCACACGCAATTAGGAAATGAATGCGTTCCACACGCATTTTGTGACACCACAGTTCTTAAGATCTAAGGTTTGCTTCAAATTGCAGTTGGTACTCTGCAATTTCTAGTATGAATGTGTTGGAAAATTGTTGAAAAGGATTTAATGGGTTCCCATACCACAAGCTTTTGAACTTTTTTTTGAGCATATTAACTGGGACAACAATGTTTCCATGTCCAGGTCTTGTTTGAAAGGAAGTCTTAAATCCTGTATGCATTGGTATCACAACGGAGCTTTTGGATACATTATACTCTGGCTGGCTCGCATTACTGAAGGCCTGACTAGTTTGTTCTTTAGATTTCCATGCTTTTCATGCACTGTACTCACGGGTCAATCTTTTGGCTTGAAATTTTGTCATTCCAAAATTCATTTCAGCATCCTTTTCCGCCACATCCTCAAGGTGATTAGTCATTGTAACACCCTGAGCTAGAAAAACTTCATGAAATTGCTCTAGTGATATACTTTCAAGAAACACCAACAAATTTATATCTGTTTCTTTTTGTTTTCCGCCATCTTGAAATTTAACACATTAACGCACGTAAAAGAAGGACTAGAGACAACTCTGCATGAATCTATGCCCTGTTCACTACGCGGATAAATCCAAGATGGCGGTAAATTTGAAATTTCAGGATTTAACTTCGAGGAATAGAACGAGGGGTAGAGATCTAGGCAGAATTATGCATTTAATTTTTAATCCTTAAATTTAAGCATGTTCAAGTTTCATTGTGTAACCAGACTACAGCAGAAGCAAGGGAGAAGCTTATGGAAAGAGCACGTGTCACATCCTCAGATCAATCGCGTGTTAGAATTGAGTCATTGGCCAGTTTGCTTGATGAGTTGATCGTCAACCCGTGTTTGCCATTTGAGAGTGGATACGAAGAATATGCTGCTATGTTGGACTCTGTTGCCCTGTCGAAAAATCAGAAGAGTGCAAGAGTACAATTCCGCAAATCTCTCCTTTCTAGCCGTCATAATACTGGAAAATAGAGGGAAAAGGTGAGTAGAAATGTAGCATTGACAAATTGTGTTGTAGCAGGAGAAATGTGTTGCTGTGTTGATACAACCTAAACCTGCAATATGTATGGTATGTAGCTGAGGAGTACTGTAGCTAGAAAGAGGGGGTTATCCCAACGAAATTTGACCGCAATGTTTTAGTATATAAAATAGTAGTGCTAAGGCCTAGGGTTTGTGATATGAAATGGTCGCATTATTTTATACGAGTATTAAAGGGAGACTAGTTTATTTTTTGTATCTCTTCTATTGAATACTAAACTTGATATTGATTTTTCATAAAATTGGGATATTTTAATTTAAAGTTAATTAATAACGCCAAGTAAAAAAACATATGTTTCTCGCCCCCGCCCGCTTCCTTTTTTTGTTTCTTAATTTTGCCAATTTCTCTAAAAATTTTGCTTCATGATTTTTCAAGTATATATTTGAGAACATGAAGCACCCCGAGCTTGAAACTACTGCGGACTCATCCAAGTAGCTATCTGCTGACCGAAACATGAAACACAGATCACTTTTTAAATCATATAAAATATACATGCTTTGTTTCGCTTTGCAATTAAAAATATATGCAAATTTTATGGTATGATATACTTCATATTATTAGACTTTCGTTAAAATTCACGTTTTATTGCATGTTTTCCTTGCCCAACTACTTGAAAGCTTCTTACTTTGGCTAACAAAAAAAATGCCCCGCTTCCCTGCTTTTTGGCCAACGTCCAGACGAGAAACATATTTTTTTTGCACTTGGCCTAATTGTTTGATTGATGTTTTCAAGGTTTGTTTGTCTTTATGAAAAACCCATCGATTCCACATGTTTCTGTCATTCCATTGATCAAGTTCTGGAGGAAGAACATAGCCAAGAAATTCGCACAATATTACTAGCAAATTTGAAAATGATTTTAAGCCTCATGTCATCTACAAAGGATAAGGCCATACTGCAATTTGTTTTGGACACCATTTATTCAAGCACTCAGTTAAGATATGCATTTGGATATTCATCATTGTGCATAAACAAGAATAATGAGACAGTTTGAGACTATAAAGCAGAAAAATCAAAAAAGGTATCAGAAGATGAATTTTCAGAACTCATCAGAAAACTATCTGAGAACATTGCAAACAATGAATGTGAATTGGAAAAAAAGAAATACAGATTAAGTGTGGGGGAAATTCATGATAGAGAATTTGAAATCAACAACATGAAGGAGCGTCGCCAGAGGTTGCATAGAAATGGAAAGCATACAAAGAAAAGGATAATGCAAAGACATTTTAACAAATTTAAACAAACCTTGAAAAGACAAACAGGCAAGAGTCAAGGAAATTACCGGATATCTACGGGAGCTGAGTTGGCAGTATATGCTGTTCTTACTGAACAGTTGAAGGCACACAGAAGGAAATGGGGTGATGAAGGAACGGGGTATATTGAAGGACATGAGAAACGGCTACACAAAAGAGAAATGCAACGGATTGCTAACAAGTACTTGTCAGATCATGGGCTACCTCAGGTAAAGAGTCTTGAAACCGTCAGATCATGGAGCAGACCAAGGAATAAAAGAAACCGACAAGCTAAGCAGCATCGTGGGAGAAACCTCTGGTGTCATGTAAGGTCTCAAAAAAAGGCTGGGACACAAAATATTAACATCCATTATAATCACATTCATGTTAAAAATTATACTCGCCTTGCTTTTGGAAAAGTGTATGACAATAGGAAACACGTGATTCGCCGTGCCATAGATGACAAGGCATATGTGCGATGCGGTACGTCTGAAGGATTTTCTCGGCCCCTTCACCCACCAGTTCAACGCACTGCAACTCCGTTTGAATTACCATCTTCAGATTACCCAGATACATTGGGCTATGTTTCACCTGGTGTTGTACTTCTTGTGAATAACATGCAGGAAGTTTCTCATGATGGAAATGATATGTTCAAGCCAGAGGATGTAAAGGTGACAGTAACGTGTAAGCCCAAGTATGTTTACCCAAGTTCTGCGACAAACTGGGCAAATGACATGTTCGCAGTCCAATATCTATTTCGTAAAGAGCATGAACAGCCAGAAGAAGACTCAAACAACCTTCCACACAATGTCACAATATGATGGATACATTAGTAATGCTGCAAGATAGTTTATTCCAATAATGACTGATGAGCATAGCCGAAGATCACCTGAGAGCATGCAAAGAATCAGATCATCTTTGTAGGGAAAAATTATGACATGTTCTTATACAGCGCGTGGACATGTGCTTGGTAACCTTAAGATCAATTGAAGTTCCCATTGCAGAGTCATTGCATGTTAAGGTTTCAGAATTCAACTTAAGAAAATTGGTAAGTGGATTGTTAGAAGTTGATTGGAAAGATATGAAAATAGATATTAATTAAAGTACCATGAAATGTTTTGGCCCCAAATAATCAAAATTACAGGCAGAATTAGTGAATAGAAAGATGTCAACCATGTATTACGTTAAGTTTTTTTAAAACAAAATTTTCTTAGTCGCTATTATACTTTTTATTGAGGAGATTCTTGAACACTTCGGCGAAGAAACCACCACAAACCAAGAAACCATTTCTGACCAAGAGACCATAGAGTTCTATACCACCGCTGTTGGAATGTGAAAAAACATAAGAAGTTATTTGGAGAGGAACTGTAACCTTCCACAACACAGGTAAGTGTTACGGAATTTAAACATAAGTGTTGTTATCTGGAATACATGTAGCTTTAAGATATTAATCTAGTTTGATGTAACATGAACGTTTTTTAATATAGGCCAATTGATATACAAACTTCAGGTGCAGGTCCTGGAGTATCAACGCATGAGAAAATGACCCAAATTCGTCTAGCTGAAAGTTTTATGGTGAATGGATTAGATCTGCAAGCTCGATTCTATTATGCTCCAGGTATAGGCAGTATTTATTTACTATAAATATTAGAACGAGATAAAGAGAAAACTACACTCTTGTTTTAGGTTGGATTTGGTTGAGGTGTACTATACAAATTCCTGAAAAAATGTGCAAAATGTTCGCTTGCCCGACAACTTCCAGATATTATCCTTTTGTTCGAGATGTCAAATGTCTTTGTACTTCCATATAACAAACATATTTTCAATGTACTTCTGTGTAATAGCAATAAACAAATTACATATCATTTATTGTGTATATTTCAGGTGATTCTGCTTGTCACATTGCAGAGAAGGTTATGCGTTCCCTTAATGAATGTTTTGGTGGAGGTACTTCTATTCCAATTAATTATCAAACAGAGTCATCACTCCTAGATGATATGAAAGAGCTGTCAAAGGACAAATTAAAGCATGTGCAGGAAGAAAAAAAAAACAAAAAAGCTGCTGTTAAGTGTGCCCAAGAAGTGAGCCAACGATGTAATGGGAAACCTTGTATGAAAACATCCATACACTCACGGCTGCCATTCTGCAAGGTCATCGGAACTTTTTCTTTGATGAGGAATACATGATGAAATGCTGCATCAATGCATCATCAGTCAATCTAGAAAAGTGTGCAGGCTCAACCTACTTTAAGTTTGTTCAGCATTTTTCTGATATCCATTATTATTTGTATGATAATGGATGTGAAGGAATTAGGGATGGTTGTACTGAGAATGGTGATCGAATGTGCAAGTTCCAAAAGAACTTTGCGCATACAGAAAGCCTAGTCAATGGCTGGTGGAGTAAGCCATTGAAACGCGTACCTCCCCCAGTTCCGGATTACTCAAGTGTGGATGGATTTCACTATTGTAAACTTGAACAGATCTACAATGGTGATGTAACTGAGAAATTTGGCGTCAAGAAAGACGTGGTCTGTGATGCAAGAAGAAGGATGAGGGATGACTTTTGCCCCAGAAAACAGCTGGACAAACTTTTATCTTCATGTGGTGAGGCAGATATAATTGTAGAAGAGAATGTCCATGATGATGAATCCATATCTTTGAAAAGCGTTGATAGGAATAACACGATGCAGAAAGCTATGGCCAAGGTAGATGAGTTTGTTGAGCAAATCTCAGGAGATGACTTGCAGAATTCTGTTGAGACTGAAATCAAACGAAGACATGACATAAAGGTGAAAGCATTTATTACGAAGTTAACAAATGCAAGTAATAAGGCTATAGAAAAAGCTAAAACATACCATGATATTGACTGGGCTAAGTGCATCAAAGAAGATTATTTGGATAAGCTCTATGTGTCACAACTTAGCTTGTGTTTAGTGCACAAGATTGGAATGTCAAAGGCAGAGTGCGACAAGAAGGGATACACAAAACCCAAGAAAATTGAAGATATAAAAGCAGATTATTATACAAATTCCAACCGTAAAAGTGGAACTATTAAATTAATATAACCCAAAAATACCCCACTGGAATGTATTCATTGCAACCAATTACAGGTGTTCATGTTCCACCTTCAAGCCAACCTGGTCATGTTCCACCTTCAAGCCAGCATGGTCAAGTTCCACCTTCAAGCCAGCCTGTTCATGTTCAACCTTCAAGCCAGCATGGTCAAGTTCCACCTTTCAGCCAGCCTGTTCATGTTCCACCTTGGGGTGGATGTTTCCATAACCAGTCCATTATGCAGACACAAACATTGGTTAATACTTGTCCCATCGACAATTATTTGACTCTGTTCCACCTTCTGATGCATGATTACAAGAATTTCTTCAATTATCTCCTTGCTTCACCTGAAGTATTTGCTGCCACCCTTGTGCAAGTCAAATCGTTGTTTGACATGAAGCATTTTGAACAGGGGAAGATCCTGTGGTTGCATCAATTTCAAGGCCGGTTCAACTTAAACGCACCTATCATTGATACATGGGGAAACGAGGATGACCTGCTCTTCTCACAACTTCAGCCTGTCTTGTGTTCAAAATATTCAGGAAAGTGTTCTTCAGCAGCATATCCAATTCCATTTAAAAAATATGTTTCTCACAACATATCTTTAAGGTACGTTGGTGAGTTTATAAAGTGATGTCGTGTAACTAAATGGAACGTTGGTAGGTATAGATTTTATGGTATTGTTAATTCTTGAATTTTATGTGTTGTAGTGATGTCAATGCATCTCCTACTGCATTTATCCAAGCAAGTATTGAGCAATGGATGTCTACAGATTGTATACACTCTCAGTGTGGGTCAACCATCATTGGTCCTTTGCAACCTGGCAAGCCACATTTCTTTGGCAGTGTGATTGTTCAAAATCAAACAGGGCGATCTGTGTAAGTAGAGCATGGAATTACAGAGGGGCAAACTTGAAATACTCTATTTATGCCACAAATGTTTTTTTTTTAATTCTGTCACACAGGCAACAAGTTTGAGCCTACTGTGGAGCAGAAAGGAAATAGGAGGCAATTTGTATATGGACCTCCTCCATTTCTATCTCTTGTTTTGGACCATTTTTCATCCAAGGGGACTATATCTAGTGTTGTTGAGCTTCCAGGACATGTTACAATTGAATGGGTTAGGTATTACATGTATTCTTTATGTTCATCACTGTTCATGGTTTTCTTTCTGACATTTTTCTGTTTTTGAACAGTGGAATGTTTTCCAAGTTGCAGATATATTCTCAGGGGTGTGACCTTTTTCAATGGGAATCACTACAGAGGAGCTGTGGAAAGGAGAGATGGCTGGATGTTCTATGACGGGTTATGGGAGAGATATCACCGAGGAGCTGGTCTGAAGAAAATTTTAGAAGCAGTACAAACACCACCTGGCTTGATGCTTTAAAGTAGCTTCTACATCAGATCAGACTTGTCATAACCAATGAACTCTAAGTCACCTGGAAGGCTAACTCTACTGATCAGGCCTGTGATTGGCTGAAGCCAATTAGCTTTTCTCACGCTATGCGACCAGGCCTTAAATCTGCCATTTTTGGGTGGCAAAATAGTTGAATTAGGTAAATTTTGTTTTATCAAAACAAAATTGGAACCATATTTATCGTTTTTCAATAAACCAGTGTCTGTTGCTAACTCTGTGTGAAGTTTCAGCACCAAATTTTGAAATCTGGTCAAGAAAATATGCCATGAAAAAATACATATTTCTGGCAAGTATTTGCATAGGAAATTTTGCGATTCCATCTAAATTTTTAACATAATTGTTTACAAGCAAAAAATATCATCTCTTTTCTTTTGATAAAAAATAATTCCCACACAAATTAACACTCAAAAATGGCGAATTTTTAGGCCTGGTCGCATAGCGTGATAAAGGCTAATTGAAGCTCATGGCGCTAAATAAATATTAAAAAAGACTTGGGAGAGTTCTGATGAGTGGAAATTTCGGCCTCTTAGCTAGAGTTCACTGGTTATGCGACAACTAGCAAATACGTTAATATAACTCCTTCAGCCAAAGGTAGCTTTTAAAATTCTGATCATTCGCCAATGGCCATGGTTTCATGTCACACGCACGAACATGTAGGATAACATTAATTAATGTTATTCTGCCTGATCGCAGGTCAGGAGGAGTTTGAAAATGCCAATGCCAAATTTGAGGAAACATAAATATCCTGCAGGTTAATTGTGCCAAAAAAATCCTGCACATCTTGGCACAAAAAAACAATTGCATGCACAAAAAAATTGCCCAACCCCCCCCCCCCCCCCCCGCCTCCTAGAAATCTAATGGTTCATCCCTTAGACACCGTCAGTGGGCGACTGTTTACCACACACTCAGTCTCGGTCATCATCATTAACAATGACTCATCATCAAGTTGTTTCCCATGATCGAGAGAAGAAGTTTAGACAGTACTGAGTGGACAGTACGAATTAGCCTTTCCCAGGCACCACCCATGTGAGATGGGTGTGGGACATTTGTTTTGAATTTAATCCAATCGCAACCTTGGTTGGAAAGGAATCCCATGATAGATTCTTCATTAAGTTCTTCGAAAGCTGCAACTAGTTCGTTTTGCCCACCAATGAAATTCGTGCCTTGGTCCGACCGTAGTTCTCTCACCGTGCCGCATCGACGTATAAACCATCTTGAGGCATTCAAAAACGAGTCGGTATCCAGAGTTGAGGGTTTCCAGGTGAACTGCACGGGATGATCAACAAGTGAAGGTAATACCCCATCTCTTCAATTCTTTGCGACCTTCTTTGACATAGAATGGACCAAACGTATCCATGACTGTGTATGTAAACGGAGGAGCAGGGTTGATGCATTCGCTTGGTAGGTCTGATAGAGTTCCTGGTTGCGACTGACCTTCTGTCCTGAAACATGTCCTCGTTTCCTGTTAGCTTGTTCATGTCATTAATTTCACTAGAAAAATGTTTATGTTGGATGGATTTCAGAATCGTCTTTCAGCTTCTTCAAGCTCCCTGACACTTGATGGTCCCTTTTCTTGTCGCCAGTTGTACTGCTTGTTTGGTCTTTTCCTTTCGATCATTCGCTGTATACAAACTATGGTTTGCTTTAATCGATTGAACAAGGAGAAATGTGTGAAATGGTCAGCTTCAAGCACTTTCAGGAACGTTTTCTCCTGTACTTTGGCTTGTTGTGGTATTAACACCGTAGTCACTTCTTTCTTTACTTTATTGTCATTGAAATCCAGGTCGACCGTGTGTCGTAAGCTATTTTGATCAAACTCTTTCCAAAGAAACTCTAGGCCATGTAACCAGCGATGATTTTGGATCAACTGCGTTGCTGAGAGACCATGCGAAGCTTCGTCTGCAGGATTGAGTTCCCCAGCGATGTGGCACCACTGTTTGGGATCTGATCGGTCGCGGATGTACTGTACTCGATTTTCTACGTAGATGTGAAACTGTCTTGCTTCATCGTAGATATAAGCGAGAACCACTGTGGAGTCAGTGTGATACCATGTTTCGATATCTCTGTAGTTTAACTCTTTACTGAGCATGTTCGTCATGTTTACTGATGCTACGTCAGCTGTAAGCTCCATCCTCGGTGTTGACATCGTCTTCAAGAGTGCAACGCGGGCCTTCCCCATGAGGAAACTTACGTTTATTTGACCTTCCGAATTGATGAGGCGAAGATACGAGACTTGCCCCATTCCCACATCGCTGGCGTCAGAAAAGCTATGTATTTCTACTTTGGTAGGAGGTCTGAATCCAACAGGCTTAACACATCTAGGTAACTTTACGTCTTCTAGAAGATGCAGGTAAAATCTCCACTGCTCCCTGCGGCGAAGGAGATCGTCGTGAACAGGATTGTCCCAGTTGTAGTTGTCATGACATGGCTCTTGTAGTATTTGTCATCCGACGAGTATCACTGGTGCCACTATTCCGAATGGATCGTAGACTGAACACACTGTTGATAACAGACCACGACGTGTACTGGGCTTGTCTTTGAGTTGCGTGCAGAAGCCAAGGGTATCCGACTCAATACACCAATAGTTGCCCAAGGAACGTTGGATAGGTAAAGTGTCATGGTGAAGATCTAGATCTTTCAAATCATTTGCACTATTTTCTTTTGGAATTGACTCATGTGGGATGGAAACAGGTTTGCTATTGCTGGCGAACTTGTGAAGAAGAGGTTGGCTGACGCACACATGGCTTGTGTATTTTTGATTTTCACGATAGCTTCTTCAGTTGTAGCAAAGGATTTGAGACTGTCGTCAACATAAAACTCTTGTTCCATGAATTCTCTTGCTTGATCTCCAAATTTCTCGCTGCCTTCCTTTGCTGTTGTCATAAGCCTGAAGTTTGCAACACTGGGAGAAGACGCAGCACCAAAAAGATGTACGTTCATTTTGTACTCGACGGTGGACTGGTTTATGTCATTGTCCTTGAACCATAGAAATCACAAGAAATCTCTGTTCTGGATTTACAGCAAAGTTGTGGAACATCTGTTCAATGCCACAAGAGAGTGCAATCTCTTCTTCTCAGAATCCTGACAAAATGCCAACTAGTCCATTCATCCATTGTGGACCTTGTAAAAGGTGTTTATTTAGAGAGTTGCCCTCATACACTGCGCTGCAATCAAATACGATCCTTATTTGATCAGGTTTCTTTGGATGATAAACCTGGAAGTGGGACAGGTACCAAAACTGCCCTGGGGGCAGGCACATTTAATTCTTCATCTGGTATTGGGCTAGCATGCTCACGTTTGATGATCTTTTCCATAAATTGTACATAGTCAGCATGTAATTTGTCATCCTTTTGCATCTTCCTCTTGAGGCTCAGTAACCTTTTTAAGCAGTGTTCTCGATTGTTTAACAAGCTTATCTCGTCCGTCTTGAATGGCAGAGGCATTTCCCAGTTGCCCCGGGAATTGTTGTGAATGCCATTGCTCAGGATCTGGTTGAATCTTCTATCTTATGTAGACTTGGATTGTTCCGTATCGCAAATGGTGCAGTTGTAATGGAGTTCGCTATAGTCTAACTGCATCATTTCTTTTATTTCCTTTGGGCACGTCATGTCCTTGCTGGGTGAATTGCTCACAAACTGCCCTTTACCTTCATTCTTCTGTAACGTTGCACTTCTGTCCTCCTTCTCAACTACAGTGACACGATTTACCGTGGCTTTGTGTCTTCCCAATGTTTCATCCAGGCACACCTTTCCGATTATCGTCTATCCGAACTTGTATTGCTCCGCCCATAGCTCCTCCTGTTTCCTTGTATATAATCTTCAATGGCTGGAATGCAGTGGGAACATTACATCCTACTAGCATACCAATGTCTATGTCTTTGCGATGGTGAATATGGTGTGTGATCTCTTGTAAGTGGGACCATCGTTTCGTGATTTCCGGTGTGGCGATGTCACACTTGTCAGCTGGTATATCTTCTCTTGAATAGGCGTAGTTTACGTTAATTGGTTGATCTCGACCTTCAACATCTTGTACACAAAGTCCAGGTACTTTACTGGTGCGAATGCTGCTTATTCCAACAATAGTGCTAATACGAGTGTGATCTCGGAACCACTAACATTGAGCTTGTCTAGCAGAGCGTCTGTCATGAAGACATCTGTAGATTGGTCATCTAGCAGAGCGTAAGTGGGTACTCGAATGGTGGGGTCATCTTGGTGGAATATTTGAAGAAGGGCTATCCTAGCACAAGATGGTCCAAATTGGTTTTCCTCGCAGACTTTACTGCAGACTGACTTTGACTGCTCATTGTTCTCATTGTCATATTTAGATGGGGATATGGAGACACGTAGGATTTTCTGCTAGCAAATCTTGTGAATTTATGGTCAAGAAATTTAAACTGCCTGTGAATATCAAATGAAAATACTGCACGCTGTTGATAGCCTCTGCAGCCAACAGTGGGAAACAGGACGAAAGATATGAAAGGTAAAGTTTTATACTTTACATGGCTATCGGCTAGTGAACTTGAACAACATAAAATCTGACCCAGTGACCATGAATACTTTAATATTTAGTACTCAGATACAATGATACAATGATACAATCATTCCAATACAATAAAATTTATACATATGTCCATGCTTTATTTAAAGAGCATGCTTTCCGATCAGAGGTCAGTTGTCTTGAGCTGAAAGAACCTTTGTGTGGTTTTGGTCAACAATTTGTATAAATTGTAAACACAACTTAAAAGAAAACAACTTGCATCAAGTTAAACGTACAAAAAATAGTACATCTTCAATAAAACTATTTCACAAAATCATTTTACCACTTTTTTCTTAAATTTCTGTTTAGTTTTATAGTATATCCATAATGTTGTTTGTTTTTCTCAAAAGTTTACCCAACTTAGAAACAAAGCAAGATGTGACCAATTGTTATGACCAATTAATTGTTATCATATGTATGTATAGTACTTGATATATAATAAAAAACAACTATTATTAATGAACAATGATTTTATTAGTGAAAACAATACCAGCATTAACATATATATAATTATATATACATATACATATATAAATTTATAAGATTTAAATTATGCAGCACCAGCATTTATTCCTGTTTAGTGAAAGGAAAAACATGATAATCAATAAGGGTAGATTTTAGGGGGGGGGGGTAGGGGTGTACACCCCCTAGCATTTTCTTTGCACCCCAAAAAAACAACACAAAAAACAAAAACAGCATGTGCTCTGTACATCTTATATGCTAGAGTTGAAGAATATTTCAGTTAAAGGCTAAGCATAATGATGTTATGACAAACAACAGTGGCACAAGATAGACAAAGTCCAGTCAGTCATTGATGGTGCACCAATGCACCTCTCCTTAGGCACATCTGCACCTCTCCTGTCAGATGAGAATTGATCTGCCTCTAATAATTGAATATATACTTCACTTTTATAGGTTCAGGCTTCTAGGTGCCCAAAAATTCAGGACAGCCAGAAATTCAGAAATTGCAAAACTGTAATTATCCAATTGAAATGTGGAGTAAAGAGAAAATTCAGTTGCTGTTAATAGATGAAGACATATCAACATATACTGTAGTTTAAATATATTTTACCTCTGGAATAATTTGAAAATTTATTACTTCATTGTATACAGTTTGCATTATGGAGCTTTTAGATTGAATAAATCGGAATAAATTCCCCAGCTCTTCTGTGGTTGATTATCTGAAAGTTAGAAGATAGACTTGCTAAATATTAATATGAAAGTAATAAATACTGATAGTAGCCTAAAAATGTTACAATTCAATGTTCAATTTTACAGTGTTCAATGTTCATGTTTGCTTTCTCTTCCCCTGTGAGACTATTCACCAGAAAATATCCACATGATACGTTCGAGTTGGAATTTAGGGAGAGTGCCATAAACACTAGTGTGTCTAAAGCTTCTGGCAACGAGTCATCGTCGACATCTGTGCCATAGTCAACAAACACGTGGTACTTCCCTGCCTTACCATCCCACTGGACGTGCTTGCGTATAGACATATCATCCAACATCAATGCGCAAACTACCTCATGGCCATCTCGTTCTCCAGCTTGTAAAGCTGTCAACGCTCCTTTGGTAAAGCCAGGTTCAGCATCCATAACATTGTACCAACTGCTGACCACAGACAGATGTGGTAACCCTAAATCATGTTTCTAACATATTTATATATATATGCCTTTGAAGAATAAAACTTCAGGGTCATGGCAAATATGCTTTCAACTCTTTTGGATATGCACCTGGATTTTTCTTCTGTGTGACTAACCTTTTCATAAGTTCCTTAGTAACCCCATAAAAAGTTTTTTCCAGAATATTAGCACAATCACTACTGGCATGGTTTTCGTGTTTTAACTCACCACTGTCATCAAGGAGCTTGCATTTTTCTTTAACCTATGTGTTTTTTTTTTCTGAGATATACTCAATTTCTTTCTCAAACTTTCAACCTTTTCTATAGAATCATCAACTTTTCCTCTTAATCGACAAGCCAGGAGATCTTAAAAAGTGGGAATGATCATAATCATTTGCCTCATCACTCCTTGCTTCACTTTGAAACTCATCAGAGAGTTTCCTTTTTTTCCTGTCTGGCTACTTAAAATTTTGAAAAACTTCATTTCTAAGTTGTCATTACCAGTAACAACTTCAACACAACCTGGTTCTATGGATACAGCTTCTAATTCCTTCCTTCAAATCACTAGCCACCTTTTCTTTTTCTACCTAAACAATATATATTTATTTGCTTCAGCTAGACAGTGACAATAATTGTTTATTATAATTATTGTAGATTTTTTTAAAATTGGCCAACCTACTCAGTATTCAACAGTGTTAAATTAATCTTTCAGGCTATTTTACAGCCGTGGCAATTGAAGTGTACCTAAAATATTGTATCAATTCATTTGCCAACATGAACGAATTCATTTGATAAAACATTTGAAAATTTTACAATTCCTAAATAATTGATCAACTTCCTGTTGAATGCTCCCATCACCATTGGCTTTGGCACAAGCGGCCAATCATAACAAAGCAGGAAGTGACCAGAGATGGTCAGATTTGTGAAGTTTGTAAACAGTTCCACCAACTGTCATATCAATTTGTTCTAGTGAGCAGATGAATTGATGCAATATTTTAGGAACACTTCAATTGCCATGGCTGTAAAACATTGTTACATAAAACAGCTCTACCAACTGTATACACAAATCCAAAACATAGAAAGAGGATAAAATTTTGCAAAATTTCAGTGGACTGACCTGAATATACATAACTTTCAAAGGCTCTTAATTCAACAAGAAACTTAAAAAATCAAGATTGCTGTTTAATTGTCTTGTATGTGTCAAAACATGGTCACAAATTAGATATTCTACCAGATGTCTCACTTTCTATCTATTCCTAATGTTTTTGTTCCGCGATTTTTCGGCTGATCATGAATTGCACACGCGAGATGGCGCAACCAGAGTGCACGTATTGCACACGCAATGGCACTTGCCACGCTGATGTATACTGTTTACGTGAGAGCACGAATTGCACACGCAATACCTCTGGCAAGTGTAATGCACATTTTTTATTAGAAAAAAGATAGGGAAGTGCAGAATTTTGGCAGTTAAACGGCGATTTTAGGCGCAACTACCAATTGATCTTTATTTTTATGACGAATTTTACTGAAATGATACGCTGCTTCTTTTTTGCGAGAAAGAATTCATGCCATGCAAGCAAATCTGACGCGAGCAATCTGACAAAGGCTGACGCGAGCTCTTGAAAATCGCGGACATAAATTTTGCTTAGTGAGACATCTGGTAGAATATCTAATTGGTGACATGGTGCCATGGAGCGTGGTGTGGTGGAGCTGTTAAGCAACTCGACCTCCCAGTAGTTACTGAAATAGTCCACCGTGATCATGTAATTGTTGTTGTTTTCAAAAAGATCCACGCCGACTTTCTGCCATGGTCTGGAGGGTAGCTCGTGAGGCATAAGTGTCTCTTTTTGTTGGCTGGTGCAGAACCTGGCACATGTTGTGCACTGTGCCACAAGTTGTCGTATTTCGGCCGACATGCCTGGCCAGAAGAGACATTCTCTGGCTCTTCGTAGACATGATTCTGCTCCCAAGTGGGATGAATGTATCGTATTTTTCATGCCCCGACGAAGCTTTGCGGGGACAAATTGCTCATTTGAGATGGAAATGAACTGTGCCATGTTTATGCTCTTGAATTCCACTGAACTTGGGTTTGGAGAGGCTGGAAGAAGTACAGTCGTATAAGTATCTTGGTGTAATGATAAATAATAGCTTGACATGGCATGATCTCATTCAATTTATTAAATCTAAGTTTATAAAGAAGGATTACTTAAACATATTAAAAACTAATTACCATTACATAGTAGAATATTATTTTACAATTCTTATATTTTGCCAAATTTTGATTATGCTGACATAGTTTGGGGGGATTGGGGGAATGGAACCCTTATGTCTAATCTTCAAATCCTACAGAATAAGGCAGCACATATAATCCTGGACCTGGATTATAGATCTTCAGCTAGTTTTGCTCTGAAGAAATTGAATTGGAAAGACTTGAAGTCCAGGAGAATTGTTAATTGTTTGTTATTTACATATAAGTGTAAGAATGATCTTTTTTCATTTAATTTTGAAATTACGTATTACCAGGATATGCATACTTACAACACTAGGTCACAGTGTAATATATGTGTGGTGGTTATAAGGAAATAATTACTTATATTTAAGGAATTGCCTTAGTGGCCAGGCCTCTTGTTTTAGGTTATTTAAGGACACCATATTGTTTAAATAATTTAGTGTAGAGTAAAGCCTTGAGAATAAGGTTATTATTTCTTCTTTATTTTAAATAAATATTAAGTTTCATATCAATTTACTCTACACTCAGTATTGGAATAATCAGATCGTGAACATGGATAAAGTGCTTCGACCAGAGAGATTTGATACGAAACCGAACGCTCAAGATGCTTCGAAATCGTGGCGACATTGGCTGACAACTTTTGAAAATTTTGTAGAAGCAATCCCGGACAAAGAAGTGAACAAACTGAACGTTTTAATCAACTATGTCTCCTCGGAGGTGTATCAACTATTCTATGAAGCAACTACGTACGATAAAGCCATAAATTTGTTGAAAAATTTGTTGAAAAGTTTGTATGTGAAAACACCCAATGAAATATTTGCACGACACAAGTTAGCCACACGAAAGCAACAACCCGGGGAGTCCTTGGACGAGTATCTTCAAGAATTAAAGATACTTAGTAAAGACTGTAATTTTTCTGATGTTACAGCGTATCAGTATCGAGATGAAGCAGTGCGAGATGCGTTTATTACTGGACTATTATCTACGAACATACGTCAGCGTTTGCTGGAAAATAAAACCTTGAACTTGCTAGGGAGGCTTTCTGTCATAAATGTAAAAAGAAAGGACATTTTCAAAGAGTCTGTAAATCTACAGCTGTAATTGAATCACAATCATCTTACTTAACGCTTGCTTCATTGAAGCATTCAGCTGCTGAATCACTAAAGAAGGCCTGTGTAGGAGTCTTGATTAATGGGAAGTCTACACAGGCTTTGGTGGATTCGAGGAGTACACATAACTTTATACACCCAGATATTGTAAAATCTCTTGGGTTAGTGGTCTATCCTACCTTAGAAAAAGTTACAATGGCTTCTTCCTCCCATTCATCAAAGATCGAAGGGTACTGTTATGCGGATATAATCTTAAAGGATAGAGTCTACAGAAATATAAAATTTTATGCACAGACATCATCCTAGGTCAGAACTGGCAGCAGCAGCATGAGAGTGTAACCCTATGTTTCGGAGGGGCTGCACCACCTGTGAGCATATGTGGTCTATCTACTCTGCATGTTGAACCTCCACCATTATTCCAGTTTCTTGCACCTGAATGTAAACCAATTGCTTCGAAATCCAGAAGATATTGCATGGAAGATAAAGGATTTATTGCCACTGAAATTAATGAATTACTTCAAGAAGGGATAATTGAACCAAGTGACTCTCCATGGAGTGCGCAAGTAGTGGTAACACGAAGCGAAAGGCATAGGAAACGATTGGTTATAGATTATTCAGAAACAATAAATAGATTTACTCAACTTGATGCATACCCAATGCCCAGAATTGATGATACTGTTAATCAAATTGCTCAGTATACTGTCTTTAGTACCATAGATCTCAAAAGTGCCTATCATCAAATACCTATTAAAGAGGAAGAAAAGAAGTTTACGGCATTTGAAGCATAATGGTCGACTTTACCAATTTCGCAGAATCCCTTTTGGGGTAACTAATGGAGCTGCAGCATTCCAGCGAACAATGGACAACTTTATCTCTGAAGAAGCCCTAAAAGATACTTTTGCTTACTTAGATAATATTACCATCTGTGGTTGGGATCAAGCTCATCATGATGAGAATCTTAGTAAGTTTATGGAAGCAGCTAAGAGGAGAAATCTTGTTTTCAATGAAGGTAAATGTGTATTTTCTACCAGAACAATAAGTATTCTTGGTAGCGTGGTCTCAAAAGGAGAAATAAAGCCAGATCCTGAGAGATTGAAACCTTTACAAGAATTACCTGCACCAGTAAACTTAAAATCACAAAAAAGAGTAGTTGGCCTATTTTCATATTATTCTCAGTGAATTAAGGATTTCTCGGAGAAAATACGACCTTTGTCTCAGAATATTGTATTTCCTTTGCCGGAGGAAGCTTATAGAGCATTTAACGTATTAAAGAAAGATATAGAAAATTCAGTTGTAGGGGCAATTGATGAAACGTGTTCCTTTCAAGTAGAGACTGATGCTTGCGATCATACGCTTTCCGCTCAATTGAATAAAAAAGGGCGTCCTGTGTCATTCTTCTCGAGAACATTAACTGGCCCGGAATTAAAACATTCTTCAGTTGAAAAGGAAGCGGCAGCCATAGTTGAGGCAGTACGTAAGTGGAAGCATTATCTTACCGGTAAGCATTTTAAACTTATAACGGATTAGAAATTCGTTGCTTACATGTTCGATACCAAACGTCGCAGTAAAATTAAAAACGATAAAGTCATGCGATGGAGAATAGAATTATCTATGTATGACTTTGACATTATATATCGGGCGGGAGAAGAAAATATACCAGCTGATGCTCTTTCCAGGGTTAAGAGTATGTCTCTTACGCTAGACAAATTGCATGAACTTCATGAATCATTGTGCCACCCAGGTGTGGCTCGGATGACGCATTTCGTCAAAAGCCGAAATCTACCCTTCTCAGTTGATGATGTAAAATGTATGACACAAGCTTGTAAACAATGTCGGGAGTGCAAACCACAGTATTATTCTCCAGAGCCTTCGCACCTAATTAAAGCAACGCAACCTTTTGAAAGATTGAATTTAGACTTTAAAGGTCCACTGCCAAGTAACAATAGAAGTCGATTTATGTTAACCATTATCGACGAGTATTCTCGATTTCCCTTTGCATTCCCATGAGAAGATGTTAGCGCTCAAGCAGTTATAAAATGTCTCTCGACGTTGTTTTCTGTATTTGGTATGCCAACATTTATCCATACTGATCGTGGCTCGGGATTTATGAGTTCGGAGCTAAAGAACTTTTTATTACAGAAAGGTATCGCAACTAGCAGAACAACAAGTTATAATCCAGCAGGTAATGGTCAGATTGAACGTCTGAACGGAACACTATGGAAAACCATCATCTTAACACTCAAGACGAAAGACCTTCCTACGAGCTATTGGCAAGAAGTGTTATTGGATGCACTTCACTCTATAAGGTCTTTGCTTTGTACAGCGACGAATGCAACTCCACACGAGCGTATGTTTTCTTACCAACGAAAATCGACTAGTGGCGTTTCTATCCCATCGTGGCTAACAACACCCGGTCCAGTGTTATTGAATTGTGACTATGCTGCCTCGGCACTACAAAACATATCAATGCATTTCTTAAGAGTCAATTTTCTGTCCTGCAGCAATCGCTTGCTGGTGTGTTGGCTCTGTATACCCAGGACAATTCTGTCTCTCAACAAACTGTCTTTAAGACAGTCAGAAAAATTGCATGTTTTTGCAAGATTTCGAAGGGCTGTGACATAAGCGTCAATGGGTTCATCAGGTTTCTGGTTTCTACTATTAAATATATAATGCTCGTATGTCTCATTAATCTCACCTACCTGTAGGTCGAACATCTCGAAGATCGTCGTTGATGATTTGCTGTCTTTGTTGCTTGCGAAGGCGAGACCATTGTAGATTTGCACAGCATCCGGCCCAACACAGTGTAAAAACAGGGCAACCTTGCATGCCTCTGGCTGCGAGTTTAGATTAGTAATAATAGCGTAGTTTTCCCAAGCTTGTTTGTATGCTTTCCAGTTGTCCGATATGTTTGTCTGAACGTTTAGTTGTCCGGGCGGGTTTATTCCTGGCAATATGTTCATTGTACACGAGGCTTGCATGGAACCATGCATTTGTAGGCAATTTCTCTGCGTATGTACATGGATTTCAAGTATCTGCATACGTACGTGGATCCACACAGGGATCCCAAGTACCTATTGTAACAGTATGAAATAGTTAATCATGAAATTCCTGATAATGCATGTTGTTTTTCTGTATTAATTACTGTAACCTGAAGTATCACATTCTTGACAGCAGAACAATTTTTTAAGTATATTTAATAAAATCAGAAATGCATTTATCAGACCTGAAAAGGTACAAATACAGTTAGTCTTCAGAATTGTTTTTGTTCCTTTATCTGCTGGGTTAAAATTAAATCTATTAATGGCATTTGATGGTAACTTGATCCTAGTTCAGCAACTCCATTCTGGTACATCTCAAAGCATGTAAAAAAGAAAAGTATATGATGTGGTATCTAATTTATAATTTACAAAAAATAGATATATATTTAAGATCTAAGGAAAAAATACACATTTTAGAGCAATTAATTAACCCTAGGGGGTTAGTTTCAGTACAGACACTTTTAAAAACATGGTTGAAAAACTACAAGTTTGGATTATATTTGACCCCAATTGATAATGGGTCTTGAATGGGATTTGGGGTTGTAAATTACTATTTTTTTTACATATGTCAAACAAAGTGACCTTCCTGACAAAGAACCTTCACTTGTAACCTTGCAGGATGTCCTGTTTGTAATATTGTTTGTATACAGTGAAATATCCTATGGAAATATCATGTGTGCATCATCTAATCTAGTGGGTCATATGTGACCTATGGGGTTCTCAATGTCGATATGCCATTCATTGGCATTTTATTGGGTATGGTAAATGTAATATGACATGAGAACAAGGTACTGCACCAACCTCAGCAAGCTGCTTAAAGATTGTGGGTACAGCATATGGTTCCAATACTGCTTTTCCACCACGGCCATGTTCTTCAAACATGTCAGCACTATAGTGCTCTGAACATATACGACTGAACATATCTTTTACCGGAACAAACTTGGCTGGTCCACCTTTGTTTTCATTTTTTACCCATACATGTATGCTGTAAAACTCTGGATTTTTCACAGAATCTGGAAAGTACAAAACGTATAAACGGACGTTGGACGAATTGATAACTCAGAACAAGCTCGCATTAAAGTGTATTAACACGTTACAAATGACCTTTAACTGCTGAAATACTTTTTAATAAATATTGCATGCGAAGAAACTTTGATGTCAAGCCGTCAACTGACAAGCGGTTAAAAAAAGTCGTGCATGCATGATTACTTTTTACAAAAATAGACAAATAGCTGTTGAAACTATTCACTATTTATACTCACCTATAAAGAGATGAATTTTTTATTTTTTCCAGTGTTCCAACACCAAAAGATGGAGCAAGAATTAGGCATTTTGTTTTTTCTCAATAACAAAATGCCTTTGAATATATTTCTTGCTCAAGTTTAAAAAAAAACTGCCGAGGGGGTGAAAATATTTTATTTTTAGCCCCTTTTTTCACATTCATAGCTGGTCAGTGGCCCATGCCATAAATTTGTGACGTAAAAAGGACATATTTTTGGCTAAAAGCCGCCATGTTTTTGAGGACACTTTTTTGACTGGCGAGGTATTAGAGCCCGATCTCCAGATATATTAGTAGAGCTCAGTGACTATCTGGCAGAGGCTTCTTTTCTTTCTCTCTTCCCGTCCCTCCCTGCACCCCTCTTTCTTCCTGGGGAAACCTTATGTAAGTCTCTATCTAAAACTTCATGTAAGCCTGTAGTGTAAATATTATCTCCCATCTGCTAAATTAAATATTAAAAGCCTCTGCTGAGGAAAGAGGGCTTTGGTGAGTGTTTTCTCTATCACCTTTAGAGCTCTTTTGCCCTGAACGGAAGTAGGTTTCAAATGGTTGCGAATGGTCCCGAAGGATTCAATTTTCCAAAAGGATTCCGATTGATTGGTTAGGGTAAAATCGTCCGCTATACACACGTTGTAAATGGCAGACGGATTCGTAGTTGATCTGTGAAAGCTGGAAGTGTTGCCAACTCAATCCAAGATGGAATATCCTGAACAGGACCGCATTGCTACCAGGGCTTCTGGGCTATCGTAACGGACGTCCAAAGGCATAAACGCTTCAGGAACATTAGTTTCGATGATGATAGAAATTTTCTTTCATTCCACACCGGAAAAGGGAATATCTTGAAGGTGATGTCAATGGAACTTATCGTGGAAGACGCGCTGACGATGTAAGGGTATTTTCAGCTCCTTGCTACACCAGGCATTAGTCAACTCCAGCCGTTCTGGAGTTTCATCTATAAGTGATTCGATTGATAAGTTTACTCGACCACCATGCTGGAGATCGTTTTCATTGCTGACGGTTGAAACCAAGAGCTTGTTGGAATGTCCTTGAATGCCAAGTTGTTCCATTAAAGATGGCCTACCAACATTATTTCTGACCCTGAATCAAACATTGCAGAACTAGTTGTCGCAGCTCCGTGGTGGCCAATGATCCCGTGATGACTAGTAACAAGACAGCATCGGATGTTTCCAATCTAGTTGCATTATTTCTAGCATTGGGAATATCACCGTGTTTATCAGCGTCATCTTCATCTTTCTTCTCGGCTGGTTGGTTCGGCTTATGCAGCAGTGTATGGTGTGATAAACCGCATCCTTCTGTTTTACATTTAAATTTGCTTGGGCATAATTTGATTTGATGTTTCATTTATCTCCGGATCGTATTATGGGATTATTTTTCAGGCAGTTATAGCAGAGTCCATGTTTCTTGGCTAATTTGAATCTTACATACATACATACATAACATACATAATTTACTTGAGGCTCTTTGAAAAGCTTTTCAGCTCAAATTTACAAGTTTGCCATTACGGATATCTATGTTACAATTTATAGTATACAAAGTTATAATATTAATTATCTGTACAGATTGGTGTATACAGGAAGTGTCTTAATTTAAAAAATGTTTCAGAAGGTCCTGCGTTAAATTATATTTAAAGCTCACACCTGCCTGAGGGTTTTGATTTCTGCAATTCGATTAAATCATTCCAGAGAGTGGAGGCTCTGAATAAAAATGGTTTCTGCACTGTGGATGTTCTATAAAGCGGTTTGTGTAATTTATTACTCTGGCGTGTCACTCTACCACTGATCTCTGATTGCAATGTGAACTTTTCACACCAATAATCCGGTAAGCTATTGTTCATACACTTATAGGTCATTATGAAGTACAAAAATCATTTTGACAGGGAGCCATTTATATTGCTTTAAAACAGGCGTTATATGGTCGTATTTGCGAGTGCCTGTCACTATACGTGCTGTGAAGTTTTGTACGGACTGTGTAGCTTACTAATATTCTTATGACTTGTGGCTGACCATACAGTAGAGCAATAGAATAACTTGGAAAAAACACAAGATTGAATTATCATTTCCAGAATATGTGGTGTAAATAAGTGCTTTATCCTATTAATTTGACGCAGTTTCTTCATACTCGACGAAATCACTTGTTTAATGTGCTTATCGAAAGATAGGGTAGGGTCCATAGTCAAACTAAGATCTTTGACGTTTTGCACTGGGCGTATTGTTTTTCCAAGGAACGTGAAAGATGTATTAGGTGGTATGTGTTTGAACATCTGCCCTGAATGGAAAAACATTTTCGTTTTGTCAAGGTTTGCAAGAAGACTATTTGTACACAAATATGTAGCAATGGTGGAAAGATCTTTATTTATCGTTAGCAGTAGGTCCTCCAAATCCCCAACACGAAAGGATAAAATGAGTTTTTTGAGTCATCAACGTAACTTTCCAACTTACCGTTGAGTGGAATAGAGGGAAGATCGTTAATAAAGATATTGAACAAAAGAGGTCCAAGTATACTGCCCTGTGGGACTCCTTTTGTGACAGGAATAAAGTCAGATGTTTCAGTCCCAATCCGAACAGCCTGCATCCGACCAGAAAGATAACTCCTAAACCATTCATGTGTACGGAATGATATTCCACATAACCGTAATTTATGAAGGAGACCATGATCGATTCTGTCAAAAGCATTATCTTAAATCCAGTTGTACAAGGACAGTGACTTTCTTTTCATCGATTGCATCAAAAAATGTAGTCGGTTACCATGAGGTTAAGTGTCTCGGTTGAATGTTTTCGTCTGTTTCCACTTTGATGACTGGACAGTCGACTAACCCATTCTAAGTAGGATGTCAATTGATTACAAACAATCTTTTCACAAATCTTGAAATTTGCAACCAATAAGCAGATAGGGTGATAGTTGTTTGCTGACTCAGGATCTCTTTCTTTCACGTGTGGCACAACTTCAGCAATTTTCCACACGGTAGGGAATGTGTTAGAGGTGAATGATAAGTTTATCAAATCGGTAAGAGGTTCTGAAACGACAGTGAGACAATCTTTCAAAACATTTATCGACACTTTATCAATGCCTGGGGATTTATTGGAAGGCATGTTCCTTACTGTTGCAGTCAGTTTGTCCTGTGTGATTTGGCTTAGAAAAAATTGTACTGTCTCTGGCATGCCTTTTACGGGTTCACGCTCTATAATTGGAATAGATTGATGATGCGCTGATTTCATTACAGCTTCCACTGTAAAGCTACTCACAGAGGCAAAATACTGATTAAATTTGTTTGCTTTCCCTTAGCATTTGACATGGAATACAATTTTTCACCAGATTTATTTGGCAAGTATCTCCTAATTGTTTTGCAGATGGCTCGACTATTATTTTTATTTTGTTCAATCTTCATTTCCACAAACAACTTTTCAGCTTCATTAATCATTTTAACTGTTTCAGTTTTTGACTTCCTAAAAAGCGCCCAGTCCAGGTCACAAGGTGTTTTCCTTGCCTTACGTAAGTTTTTATCTCTAGATTTCATTTGCCCTTTGATTTTAGGTGTAATAAATGGGCTCTTCGATGTTTAAAAGACGTATGTTTAACAGGAGCGTGGAGATCTAGCACCTGTAGAAACTCAGTATTAAAGTGCTCCAAGCGACTATTTACGTCACTTATTTCATCTAAAGCATTCCATGTAACTTTTGAAATATCCTCAGAAAACTTTTTGCTGTCATAATTTTTGTATGTTCTTATCAGGAATCGAGATTGATGTGGCTTAGGGGCTTTAAGGCTCAGCAAGGTGCATAAAGTAAAATGATCACTGATAGAATTCTCCAGAATTATTGTTTGGATAACCTGATCTGGGTTTGTTGCCGGTGTTGGTGGTGTTGCAAGTTGGTTTGGAAATAATTTGGGATAGGTTAAACATGGTACAAAAATCATCAAGTGCTTTAGATTCAGGTTTTTCAGAAAGTAGGTCACAGTTAAGGTCACCTATTATAAAGGTATTTTCAACCACCATTACCCTCGCTTGAACGTAGTTTACTCTGTTCTTTATTGAGCAAACATTCAAGTGAGTTAAGCTGATATTTCTTAAGGATTTGCATGATGTATCCTTCGTTGTTTTGTCCAGTTGCACATTAATTAAATTTGACAGACACGCTTGTCATCGAAAATTTCCCAGTATTCTTGGTCCACGAGATGAGACTATTGTACGAATATCTGCCCCAACGGTTACTCTATTGATTAAGTTACCAGTTGAGGTTTAAGGCAACATCATCAGGCTCAGGATTTGGCTGAATGTCACCACAAAGCTGTACAATATTAAATGTTGCCAAACCATTTGTATTATACAGACATCGGGCTTTACTGAATTTCTGTTGGTTTTTGATACCATACCCCAAGTATACAACTCGCTTTCTTGTTGCTTAACAAGCATGTACAACACATGCTATACAATTATAATTTATGCTATTTCCAGTGGGAAGCATGCAACGTGTAACGTGCTTCTCAACGTACTTTATAAACACGGAAATCGAGATGTTTATGAATTAATAGTTAATTTGATTTGTGTTGAATGATGATATGAGAAAACTACTCAGGGAAAATCCACGGACATTTCATTTATAAAAATAGAATGCAAGATAGGCACAAAGTTTTGAACCATTATTAGGTAAACATTAAAGATTAAAGACTATCACTACAATAATGCAAAAATTCTCTAAATGGACAAATGTGGAATAGGGAGGCTTACAAGGACAGAGTGTGGCCCAATTTCCGTTAAAGACACAGAAGTAAGCGAATTAAATCGCTTAATCAGTGTCAACATGACATTTACAAATGCTGAAGCTTTGCGGGGATGATATCACATCTGAGAAAGAGTTGATCTTGCTAAGGGAAGTGAGTGCAGTATTAGTGAAGTTTCTCATGTGATGACTGTAGTCAAAACGTGTGAGATTTATTAGTTAACATTCACCAAAGCATGAGAACAAACGAATATGCACGTATGCAAATGCCTGTTGGCTAAAATTTGAAATTTGATTGGGTTGCATAATAAATCACGCATGCACCTGACAAGAGCGATGACAAGAGCGAACGAATATTACGAATATGTAATTGAGATGAGTAAACAAGATTAAATTGGCATTATCATGTATGGTTGGCCAAATGTAGCAAAATTCAAGAACGAAAATCACATTCACATTTCAACATTTTCAATCACGTTCAACACATAAATTCATGTCCAATGTTTTTATACCATCCTCAACGTTTTTGTTTTCTAGTATCCCAACAAAATAATTCCACACTCAACCTTAAAATTCTTTACCACAGTCACTAAATTTCATTCACATTCAACGCTAGAAAATACTTGTCAACAAACTAAATTTTTGTGTCAACAATTGTAAATTTCATGTCAACAAATCCCATGATTCCCCAGGAAACCACAGACTTCACATACACGATTATCCATGATAAAATATGATTATTTATTATTATTACTATTTATACGATTATTTCGATTCTTTCTTGATGAAATATGGACCTTGCACCTGCAAGGGACTGGCTCACGTTTTCTGAAAGTCTTTTGGAATTGTTGGGATTCTAGGAGTTGTACTGCTCTTGCTGTTTATAACTTGGTACCACCAATTTCACATGGATCTGGTTCAGTTGGAAGACCTAAATTGGAAATACCTGAAGAGAATTTAGATCTTTGGGGTTCACCTGGAAGCAGATAGCTGGTATGTAGCTTGTGTCAAGGTGGACCCTTCGCAGGAGGGTGAAAGAACTAAATATTGAAGACGCTTGTGGATACTCAGACTTAAGTGATGACGAATTAGATAATATTATTCGTCAATTTGTTCAACAACATGGAACATTTGTAGGATATCCAATTGTAAGTGGACATCTTAAATCCATTAATTTACGTATACAAAGGAGAAGAATTCGTAAAAGTTTGGCAAGGATTGATCCCAGAAGCGTTAGGTTGAGATGGGCTGTTGTTGTTTCTAGACGATCGTATTCTGTACCTGGTCCAAACTCGTTATGGCACATCGATAATCATCACAGTCTGATAAATTGGGGTTTCATAATTCATGGTGCCATCGATGGGTTTTCAAGGTGCATAGTTTACCTGCATTGCTCTACTAATAACAGAAGTGAAACTGTAGCAGATTTGTTTGAAATTGCAACTATAAACTTTGGCTGTCCTTCAAGAGTTAGGACAGATAAAGGTGGGGAGAATGTTTTGGTCTGGGCTATGATGGAAGAACGACGAGGTTGTAATAGAGGGAGTTATTTAGCAGGCTCGTCGACCCACAACCAAAGAATTGAAAGACTGTGGTGGGATGTTTTTTGTATGGTGTGCAATACCTTTTACTACACTTTTCAAGCTATGGAAGAGTCTGGTGTGTTAAATATGAGCAATGTTCTGCACAAATTTGTTCAACATTTTGTTTTCACTCCTAGAATTAATAAAGCACTTCTTAGCTTTGTGTCAGCTTGGAACAATCACCCTATTCGTACTGAGCATAATTGGTCACCTACACAAATCTGGTCAAATGGCATGATTGACATGCAAAACCAGAACAGATACTGCACAGATGACCCAGCAAATTTTTCTGAGGATCTTGAATGGTATGGATATGATGGTTCTGCACCAAGACCATCAGATGATGGACTTTCAACTGTTGAAGTTGAAGATCTAAACCACAGTATAGGGTATAAACAGTAGGGCCACTCAGCAGTGCAACATGTCCCCCTATTTTTATGCACTTATCTGGCCAGAATAATGGCGGAACGGCCAGTTCAGCATTCCTATTGGCCAGAAAAGGCAATTGACTGGCCAGAACCAGCATAATGAACATGCGTAATGAGACATGCGTGGAGACACAAACTTCAAAGGTTCCGACTCGAGTGGCCTTTCTGTTAATTTCTATTCTGTGTCTAAACCATGATTTCCCTGATGATGTCATTGAGCAGTTGAAAAACAGTGTTGATCCATGTCAGCATTCTAATGATTTTGGAATAGACATCTATCTGAGGGCCCTTGATGTTATGTTGGCATTAACAGGACATCAAATGCAGTGAAGTACTGAAAATTAATAATTTTGAAATTTGTATGACTGTAATTGGGAAAATGTGTATGTATTTTTAGCTCAGTTTTTATTTTCTCATTTAAAATGGTTTATGGTAAATTGGAATACATTTTTGGGAACAAGTGTTACAAATACAATAAAACACACAATTGATATACAATAGGTCTGATGTTTTCTTTGAACAAATTTAAACCACAGACCGGGCATACACATTATACGATAAAATGTAGAAAACATGGATAATTGAATGACATGGAAAACATAGATAACACAAGTGGAAAACATGGATGAGTCTTTTAGATAAACTACAGTAGTCATCATTCATTTCCTGATGATGACTGCAGTTTTTCAAAATGTTATCTATTGTAGGACTAACGATTGTTTTGTGATTTATAGAGAGATTTATAGTGAGGTTAAGATTGAGATTTATGAGAAACTAGTAACTGATAAGTTCAACTCATATTAAAGTTAATAACTTTATCAGGCACTTTATATTAAATTTCAATCCAAAACATGCCCAAACAGCAAACATGAAGTTCTAAAATCACAAGTTGAAATTTTAATATTGCAGGTTGGCATCAATCTTATCTTTTCTAATACACTACATCTGCATATAAAAATTGTATGTAAAGAATAACAAATTATCTACTCCCCGCATAAAATGCATTGCATGCAAAAAAAATTAGGTCACAAGTTTACATGGCATATCAATCACCAGTGTCGGTGTCCTTTGTTAAGTGTACTGGGGTAACATTTTCACTTTGCATGTAGTGAATTTCTTTGCACTTAATTTGGCCAATTTGCAATGCATTTGACTAGGGGAATCTGAAGTAAGAACTGAAAAATGAATAGCATTAACACTAATCTCAAGTCACAGGCCATTCCTTTATGCCCTTCCCCTCTGTTAACCAAGTTAATTGAAGATTCACCATTGTAGAGAAATGGTATGTTACAAACTATCAAACTAGAACTTAAAAATATATCCAAAGCCAACAGAACATCTCTTGTCATTGACATTTCTATAATACTGTTAAACCAAGTTAAGCTACATTTTATGATGGGATGTCAATTTTCCAAGCAGAATAATATATCAATGGAATATCAAATGGGATATCCTGATTCTTTTAAACAACAACACAAAAAATGAACAAACCACAACTTGCGTCAAATGCTTAAAGTGTGAAAAAACCTACACTTGTGTGTACAATTTTGTCTTACATAGCAAGTATCAAGGAGTTGTGAATGTTTTCCCCTTTACAACTGCCATCATGCTACTTATGAATTTATCATAGTTGCTGAAGCTGGAGGGAAGCTTGAGACTAAGCAAGCAAGTGGAGGCAAAAATGCCATCAGTTTCAGCAACTGACACGGTAACTGACCCTGGTAAGAAGACCGAGGTTCTTGATCTTGATCCAGTTACAAAATACAGGAAGTCAGCAAGGGTTGACATTGAAGCATTTTCTATGAATGTGAGCAACATCTGAAAAACTCTAGCATGTTCTTGTCCAATTGCATCTGGCATTTTAAGCCAGCCACGGACAAACTCTGCTGTAACTTCCTCCCCTTGATGCAGAAAGTAATGTTCAAACACTTTAGGTGATTTCTCAAGCTTGTCTAGAAAACCAAGAATTGAAAAACCCTTCCTAAACTGATCCAGGATTGCTTTGTGCTTTATTATGCAATTGTGTAATACAATGCATTGGACTACTTCTTCCTTATTCTGTTGCTGAAAAAAAGTGGAAATTATGGCATTGACTAGGTCATTACAGAAATATTTAAACATTTTATTATTTTCCTCTTTGTAAACAATATAAAATAATAAATGATTGTTTAAATTAATAGTCTAATACATCTAAAAAATAATACCATTTTTACACAAAAACCTTCAATATATATATTTACAGTTAGTGGTCAAAAGTTTGAATACATGTGTGAAATGTAGTTTCATGTTTTGATAAAGTGATACTATTCCTTTTTTTTAGTGATTCTTTCATTGTTAAAAAGTCTGACCTGCATCTTCCAAGGTCTTTACACACTTGCAATTAAAATAGTACTAGTAGAATATGCATATAACCTCAAAATCAAGGAAATGGATTGGCGCAGTTTAGTAAGCAAATCACCAGGTGTATTCAAACTTTTGAGCAGTAACTGTATTTAGCACTTCCCTTTATGAACCTCCCCCAACCTAAATGCATCAAAAAGAAATAAGCCTCAGGTGCCAAATAGAAGGAAAATACTCATGCTTACTAGTAAACGGATTTCAACAGAATCTCTGTAGGAGTTTTAGAATAGAACGTTTTAATATGGTACTGCATTTGAAAAAAATGCCTGAAGTAGGTGTTATAAACCATTAAGGAACACTGAATTACTGAAAAAATGTCCAGGTTCAAATTTGACACTTACAGTAAGCAACCTGGTTTCTCCACATTCCATCATGTATCTAATGAATGCATCATCTTGTGCAATTCTTTCAATATCACAGGGTTCACCATCTCTGATCTATTACATAGTAAATGTGAATGTTAGATAACATTAAATAACAGTAAACGTGATGGCTAGAAATGGTTTTTTCTCTAACTCTTTAAGCTACAGAGCTTCCCCACTGATGACTAAAAATGTCTGGCTTTAGACAAGAAAAATAAGTAGGGTGCATTGCAGCTCAGTTGGTTAACTTAGCTAACTCAAGAAGCTTAAAGAAAGGTATGCTATTGTGTACCCATTTAGAATACTTTAAGCTACCCACAAAATAGCTAAAGCATGGGACCCTACTTGTACTCACTATTGCAATGATTCCTGCAAGTTCAGCATCTGCAATATCCACAAAAGAGGACCGTGCAACAGCTTTGCCTAAATCCCCTGTGGCAACATACCAAAATATACCTGGTGCAAGGTACGGGAAACCTGGCCCACCTTGGACGATAGAATGTGCAACAACTTTTACCAAAATTTCAAAAACGCCAGTTAGGATGTGTTCACTACTATACGCGGGACTAAGTCTACCATCAGGACCAGTGAAGAGCCGAAAATTTGCAGTTCCATGAGAAACCATGCTAAAAAACTCAGTCAAGGCTTGTCTTAGTACACCACCTGTGTCAGAAGCTGGCTCACCCCTCACTTGTATCTTAATAGGAAAGGTTGGATCAAAATCTGGGCTTTTATAATAATGTAAGATATCCATCAATAAATCCTCCCTATCAACTTTGATCTTTTCAGCCAATACACGTGGCTTCATTGATGATCTGACACTCTTCAAAATATCGTTAACTGTTTCACATTTGACACTATCAGATGTTTCATCTTTCAACTCATCCTCATCACACAAAGCTGCAGCTGCAGAGTCGATATCTTGATGGGCCAATACTGTTTCTCTTACAACTTCTCTCTGTGTATTAGGAAAGACTGTAGAGAGATATTCTACATCATTTGACACTGATGTTGACAATTTGGTAGCAGTATTTACTGGACACGAGGAACTTGTAGTGGTATGTTCTTCACCACTTGTGTTACTTTGGGGAACTGGTGATGAGGGTGTGGCAGTTGTGGTACCAATGTCACTGGCAACCAATTCACTACATACACAATTTAGCCTTACATACAGTCGTCCATTTCTGCAAAATTCTTCACATGTTTAAAATCCCATTTATGATTTTCCTTTACAATTGGCTTTGAAATAGTGTTTCGTTCCCTTTTCACAAAATCAAAGTCTGCAGCTGTTATGTACGGAAATTTTGTGACGAACAAAGAAACCAATTCATCTCGAATTTGCGTTTCGTTAAAATTTGGCGAAAGCTCACACTGACCTTTTAATAAAATCATGTCATCAAGTAAGCTGTACTCCTCGTCAGGAACATCACTTTCTTCAAGGAGATAAACGCTCTTAGCCACAGTTTTGGGAGGTTTACATTGTCCCGCATTTCTCTTCTTCGGTCGCCAATTATGCCCGGGAACATTTTGAGGACGCTTTATTCCTGGTACATTTGATGACTGGATCTGGATCGGCTGGCACGATCCAGCTGACACGTTACTTCTTCCCGGAATTAATATCCCGCCATTGCTATTGGTATTCCCACTCAATGATAAGTCTCTCGAAACAGACGACACTGAAGATGATATTAACTGCCTGGTTTGCTGAATTAAACTTTGCTGCCCAGAACTACGTTGAGAAAGTTCTTACCTGACACACTGCCTTACGCAGTCAACTAAATCATTAGTTAGCTGATTATCGACCCCATCGACTGATTCCGCCATCTTGAAAAAGAGCACTACAGAAAAGCGCGGGAAATTTTACCACCAGAAACGCCAAGGGAATCATGGGATTTGTTGACATGAAATTTACAATTGTTGACATAAAAATTTAGTTTGTTGGCAAGTATTTTCTAGCGTTGAATGTGAATGAAATTTAGTGACTGTGGTAAAGAATTTTAAGGTTGAGTGTGGAATTATTTTGTTGGGATACTAGAAAACAAAAACGTTGAGGATGGTATAAAAACATTGGACATGAATTTATGTGTTGAACGTGATTGAAAATGTTGAAATGTGAATGTGATTTTCATTCTTGAATTTTGCTACATTTGGCCAACCATAATCATGAGTCATGACATTTTTTACATGATCGAAAGGTCCAAAGGGACTAAAAATTTAAAGCAAAGACGTTAAATTACATGCAGTTATTTATACCAAAAGTTGATACCCTTGCAATTCTATATAATTTTGTATACTCTAAGATTCATTGTTAAGAAGTAAAAACTGAAACATGGTGTTAGGTGGAGTTCTTGATCAGTTCCTATGCTTGCCATTAACTGAAACTGATCCAAGCCCTCAAAATCTGGATACAGAATTCGCTTGACACGAGCTCTTTGTAAATTAGATTGGGCACATGTTGCTGTAAAGGCAAGTAGATCGTAGAGTGCACAAAACAGCTGCCCAACGGTGGCAAGTAATGAGTGTAAAGCATCGTTTTTCTCAATGACATTTGTCGACTCTTCTATTTATGCATTTCTTACTGGTTCGTCGGCATAAGAGTTCGTGTGACGCCAGCTGTCGCTCACTGGGAATACTCGAAAAATTTATAGCGGCCTTGTTAATTATATTATTTTCTAAACTCAGGTAACTACATGCATAAATTCAAGAAAACTCCCAAGAAATTAAAATTTATTTCCGAACAGGTTTTAACAATACCTATCAAAAGATTAACTAAATATTTGCCATGCAATTTCTTACTTGCTTGTAAGAGGATATGGAATAGTATAACAAATTGATATATTTGGCACAAAAGCTTAACTTATACAAGTTATAGGCATGTTTAAAACGTTTTGCTTCTCTCACTTTCGTCATTTTCAGCACATTGGAAACGCAATTGGACAAGGCCTGATTTTGTATAGGTTATTCTGGAATCTTAACAGGTTGTCTCATACCCGCATGCTCGATTGCAGAAGCTCAGTGCTCTCTTGCTAACTTTTTTATAGCTTGTATAATTTGTATTTCGAGATGCGGGTATATACATACTGCCGTATTTACCGCTGTAAACAGCAGCGACAAATGAATGTGATTTGTTGCTGTATTGATTGCATTATATCCTAAAACACCGTGCTACTCATGGCACAGTTTAATAATCATATTTAATATATACAACAAATAAGGGTTTACTATAAGGCATTATAATGATTTTAAATCTCATAGGCAATAAAAAACGTCTATCATGCAAGTGAGTACGACTCTGTCATTCAGTTAATGAGGCTATTCATTCATTCTTGTGCTTCGGTGCATGTTAACTATTAAGACTATATCTTATGTCTTTAAGGTATATTTGAGGGTTTTGATGCTACAAATTTTATGGTGTGTCCGAAACATCGACAATCCTTAAAAATTGGATGGCGAGGACAGAAAAGCAGTTGTCAAGTTCCAGTGACTGTTGTATCACACAACTTTAAAAAGCACGCTGGTGACCGAGCAATAATGGCTCGGGGACAATTATCAGATTTTCATAGATGTCAAAAGGAGTGAACAGGAAGGAGAGGTAAATACTAGGTGTGTGTTGCCCCTTTTCCTTTCAAGGGAAGGCTAGAGATGTACTATTTTAATGAAGGGTGAAGTACGATAATGGGAATATAAAACAGTTTAGTCCAAGAAGCATTAAAAATGAGACTGAGCATGTTATCGAGAATTATCCAGACCGAAGTCAATGCTGTTACTATTGATGTTGCATTAAGAGTCCAAATGCGTGACTACAGCAGGAAATTGAAAATAAGCCCTTAGTTTTTGACCAATGAGCTACTGCACAATATTAGAATTTGGTTTGTTTTACTTTGACTTTGCAGCAGAAAAAGTCAAAAACTACATTAGCAATTAGGCTTCAAATTGCCCCTTTAACTTGTACCAAATTTATTTTGCAGCCCCCTCCCATATTCTTATTTCGTTTTATGATTGTATGCATACATATAGGGTGTGACCCAGAGTTTCTAATTTTATCAAAATGCATAGGCAATATAAAGAGTACCTCAAACCGAAGAGTTTATCAATGAGAGCAAATCAAACGACCGTACTGTTGTAATGCTAGTAGACAATCTGAACAAGCTGGCCATTGACCCTGAATGTTTACTCTACCAAGCTGGCAGTTCCTCGTCGCAAGGTTCACAGTCGTTTTCAGATGACAGTAATAGCCAGGCAATGGGTGCAGAAAGTTCCGTTCGCCTGATAAGTTAGTTGATCATGATATCGATAGGAAAGCAGGACTTGAGAGATTTATGGATCTGTGCGACATGAAGTTTCCAGGATCTATAATGAAATGTCCTTGGGAAGATACCACTGCCAAAACACATAATCAGTACATCAACAAAGTAAGCGAAATTATCGCAGGCGTCATTAAAACAGTGGCTCCAGATTTGGCTCGGGAATTGTGGCAAGCAGTAATGACAAATGACAAAGTTAGCCAGTTTCTTCAGATTCCAAAACCAATCAACGACTCCCTCTTCCAACACCTTCCGAGAAAAAAAAACAAGGGAAAGGTGGATCTTGCAAAACTAGAACACTTCTTGGACTTCATAACTTCTTCCAATATAGTGCAAGATCTTCCGTTTGGTAGAACTCTTATGTTAACAAACGGGTGGAAAATCGATATCCTTAACGTTATACGAATGATGCTGCCATCCCATCTGATCAAGCAATACACCAGTGCTGCAATGAAAAAAACTTTACCCCCCTTTCAACCTGGACCCTTTTTCGGATCTTGTCTGAAGCAATGCGTCGCCTCAGTGAGAAAGAACTTACAAGGTTTGGATAGCTATGCAGCTGAGGGTGGACGTGGATTTGATGATTTCGTTTCCCTCTTGGACATGCTGATGCAGTATGGTTCAAGCAATAATGAAATTTACAATCTGAAGGACAACCTTAAACATCTTAAACAGTACTTAAAAAGCAATTACAAGGTAAGTTCACCAATATTTTGAAATGCCTCTTGTGTGATAACACATAACCATGTGCCTCCCTTTCCACAGATCCATTGTGCTATGGATAGTTCAGTACCTGACCCTGTATATGCGCTTAGCAATCCGAAATAGAAATGTTTTCACCGACCCTGTGACCATGACCACAATCAACAATGTGAAAATTGTGAAATACTGAAAAGTGTACATTGAATAAAATACCATGAAAACTTGACTGTTATATGATATCTAATTTGATTACTTGTGTACACTGTATTTAATCGTATAGCGTGCAGATACTACAGAAAACTGTTGTGAATCTAGTCATACAGAAAATGTAGCTTTATTGAACAATATATTTTTCGTTTACCTTAGTCTTTAGGTTTAGTTGGGTCCTTAATCCAGTCCACTAACCTTGCTGAAGATGTGCAAGACGATGCTTTGTTTACAGCAAGAATTGCGTGTGATACAATTCTTGCCCGGAAATCTCAATAACTCTGCATGGTCCATCAGGATGTGGCAAGGTCAGATACTATCGATAGTTTTAGTGAAAATTCTGCACTAATCACAAAAGACTTTGCTATAAAGTTCTTACCCGCCCAGTTCAAGGCTTCCTTCAAGGCTTATGATTTTTTAAGAAAGTAATGTAGGTCTTTGAATCAGGCATGTGACAGACGTTATGCTGACAAAGTTTCAAAATTTAGAATATTTGGGCGATTTCCGGCTTTGCACGATCCTTACAGGCAACGCCTCTTAAGTACTTGTCTTCATAGTTGTAATGATTAGACTTCATAGTTGTAATGACTGCCCAGTAGTCGATTTTAATCTAGATTCTAGTTGTACCTCGCATTTCGTATATGAACTGATAAGATGGCCACAATAAATCTACCATTTCCAATATTTAAGAGTACAGGAGATGACAAACGTGATATAGAAATCTACGAAGAAGACTTAAAAGATTACTGTACACTCAACAACTGGTATGATTTGTCCAAGCAAAGCGAAGCAGAAAAGTGGGTCAAGGCAGATAAAGCAATAGCATGCCTCTGGTCGTCTCTCACACCGTCAGCAAGAACCGTATTTAAATACAGTTTAGGTCTGAGCGAAGCAGAGCAAAAGAAACCTCATCTCGTACTTCAAGCCTTGCGAGAATATTATGGCGCCAGCATTGGTGTGTCAGGAGAACGGCAGAAATTTTTACAGTTACTTCAACAAGACGGTGAATTGATTAGTTCATGGGAGTCTCGAATGCGGAATCAAAGTGCCCTGTGTGAATATGAAAGATTTGAAGATGAACTTATGCGAGTCCTGTTTATAGCAGGTTTGATATCAGAACAGCTTTGTTTAAACCTAATCAGGAATTTTTATAGACACAGAGGGTGAACAGGCGAAAGTTTCTTTAAGAGAAGTTGTTGAAGTGGCTAAAGCATTTGAAACCACAACAGTGACAAACCAGCAAATTAAAACGGCCAGAGAAACACAAGAGTATGAACAAGTGAATTGCAGTAATTATAGTACAAGACAAAAGCATATCAGCCGTGACCTGCGTTATTGGTGTAATAGTAAGCATAAGCAACCTCAACAGAAGTTCTGTCCAGCCTATTCGAAACAATGGAATAAATGTGGACATTTTGCTAGAGTATGCAGAAGCAGCGGAAATAGCGAAAGTAGGAAAATCTACTTACCACCACATCAACAGCAACAAGATGCAAATCAACTTGAGGTCGAAGACAATAGGCCCATTCCCTTATGCGGTAGGCGCGCAATGCATGCCGGAAGTTTGGTATCAAAATTACTTCCAAGGAAAATGGCTGTTGTCAGGTTGGCGGTTTTGCTTGGAAGAATAAACGATTATTTTTTGCTCAATCCTCGTTGCGATCGTAGATGTTTTCACCGCAGCATGTAGAAAGATGCCATAGCTCCCTCCACTTCAAAGGAAAGTACGTTTATTGCCACAGTTAAGGAGAAAAACTGCTCGAACATGGCAGCATGAGTGAACACGTTTCGAATACAAACAGCAATTAAAGATCGACCCACTCGACGTTTGCAGGTATTATATTATTTTAAGGCACCGCTATAAAACGATTTTACTCTAGGAGTATTTTTCTGTTGTCTGCCGAGGCCGATCTGGCGGTTTTGGCGAATGTAAACGCATCTCACGGCATCATTCCCATGCTGAACTTGAACCAAAATGCGACTTTTCAAACGCTATGACCGTATTTCTTTGTAGCCTTAACCTGACAAGGCTTGTTGTGGTTTGGCGCGAAAATATAAGCTGAATTTTAATTAGTTTGCCAAAAATAGATTTAAAATTGTATTTTTGCTTGTTTTGTGTGGCATTGAAGCGGCGTTTTGCGAAGTTTTTTCTTGGAGTACATAGGTTCTTCTAACATTGTAGAAATAGAAAATATTTTTTAACAATTATAGTTAGCTACTGGTTTTTTAAAATATTTTTAGCATTTAAATCTGGTATTAATTTAATATTTTAACTATAAGTAGTCTTGTTAAGATTATAGTTAGTTGATATTAACAAATAATTTTAGGTTAGCTAATTTTTAAATTGATAGTATGAATTTCAACAAATTTAAAGTTAACATAGGATTTATAACAGTGGTTAAATAAAATGGATGATGAACCTAGTACTTCCAATGAAACAAGCAATGAACTGCATGCCAGTGAAGAACGACAACAACAGTGGACAAAAGAACTTAAACTTATCCCACCATTTACCTATGAGCTATTGCAAGAACATCTTGGAACTAACCCAAACTCTGTCAAAGATGGTACCACTGGAGCCCACAAACATAAGAGGAAAGGATATCAACTGTTTAAGGATAAATACGTGAAGCAAGTTGTTGTAAAGCCTGATGTAAAGAAAGGAAATAACCAGCTGTACTTTATAATGAAAGGATGTGTGAATGCGTCAATGAAGAAAAAAAACTATTTTGCATATGCTCATCTCAAACAAGATACTGGAGAAGTTGCTTATGCCAACTGCAATTGCAAAGCTGGAAAGGGAGGATGTTGCAAACATGTCGTGGCACTGTTATTTCAGTTACTAGAATATATTCAGTTGGATTCAAAGGTAATACCAGATGACCTCACTTGTACACAGTTACTGCAGCAGTGGCATGTGCCTAGAAGTGATGAATTAGAGGAACCCATTTTATATGAAGATGTGGTATTTGAACGTGCTTCATACGAGAAGGATAAAAGTGGTAAAAAACGCAAGAAATCAAAGACATCTGATAACATTGTTAATCCAGTTCCACAATATTCCCAAAATGTTGAGCAAGAAAAGATTCAAAGTTTAGTTTCAGAGTTGAAGGGAGCCCAAAAGGCAGACTATTTGTGTAGAGTGCTAGAAGCAAATGAATGCAAACCATATGGATACGAAGAAATGCACAGTAACTTACCCTCCAAAAAAAAATGCACTGAAGCAAAAGCCAATGCAAACGATTTAAATGACTTTACTATAAGAGACAAAGTACTTGAACTCTTGGAACCTGCAGTTGCTAGCTTAGCTGGCCTAAGTGATAATGATATAGATATTGTGAAAGATAATTTAAGCAAAAACCATGATGAGATTTTAGAGGTAGAGAGAAATACAAGAGGACAAGCCTCATGTGAACGATGGTATGTGGAGAGGAACATGAGATTAACCGCATCAAACTTTGGTGGTGTTATTAGGAGAAGAAAAAGTATTTACCCAAAGTCTCTCTTGGATAAGATATTAGAAAGCAGAGCAAATGAAAAAAGTCCAGCACCTTGCATATGGGGAAAGGAAAATGAAACAGTGGCTGTTCAGGAATACTTCAAGACAAAGAAATCACAAGGAAAACATGTAAATGTATGTGCACAAGTTGGTTTTATAGTTAATCCAGTTTATCCATGGCTAGGCGCAAGTCCTGATTTTTTGATTCGCGATTTACAAGAAGAATCCCAGTTTGGTATTGGTGAAGTTAAATGCCCATTTGCAAAGAGAGAGATGTCACTAGAAGAAGCCTGTGAGGATAAGAAATTCTACCTGATGAATACCAATGGCAAAATCACTTTGAAACCAAACCACCTATACTATTACCAACTACAAGGGTCTATGGCTACTCTTCAGCTAAAATGGTCAGATTTTGTTGTGTACACGAAAAATGCTTTACATATTGAAAGAATATATTTTGACACTAAATTTTGGGAAACAAAGATGCTGCCAGAGCTAACCAGCTTCTATTTTGATTACTTAGCATCAAAACTACATAATAAAATATGAATAATTATATTGTATCATTACAATATATAGCATATACAGGATACATTATTGCTAAAAACATTGTTTTAGTACATTTTTGTTCAAAAGTGTTTGTGTGTCATGCAATTAAAATGAAACAAGACAGTGTTCCATATAGAACATTCAAAAGTTAAGAACACTATAAATTTTAAAACATTGCTGGTGTGTACATAAATATGTACTTTACCTCTGTTTATCACTGTGTTAAATGCAATGTACTATAGCATTTATATTAAAATGTTTTTACACCACTTTTGCTTTGTTCAATTATCAACAATAAGCGGTGGCAGAAATAAAGTTAAATATGAACAAATACCCCATATTTTGTCTAGGTCAGAGGCCATAGATAATGGGATAACTTGATGAAGGAGGCGATAGTTTTTGATGCGCGAGATAGCTCTTTCGACATGAACTCGTGTAGATGCAATCTTCCTTGTAGATGTTTCCTCTTCCAGGGTCAGCTGATCATTTCCACTCAGGAAAGCTGGAATGTTAAGCGTTACTCCACTGGGCAAGTCGTCTGCTATGTCAAATCCCCTGTCTGCCATAATCTGGTCTCCTGGTTCAAGCAGATCAAGAATACCACAATCTTTTGTGATCTTTTTGTCACTAATTCTTCCCACATACAGACTTGACACAAAGCTTGGATATCCACTTGGTGATATACCCAACAATCCTTTTGCTGTGTTGTGATTTTTGTAGCTGGAGAAGGTTACTGACTGACTTCTGTAGGAGGAAGGCATTTCTATGAAGAACTCTGTGCAATCTATAATCACTCTTGTTTTAGGAAATGAATCTTTGAAGCAGATAGGCATGTTGTTATCGACAAATTCTCTACTGGGCCATATAGGCAGAAATCTTAAGCGTTGGTGCAAAAAGGTAATCCAAGTTGTCCAAATCCGTGAGATATGTGCTGGTGACATTGCATACCTATGGGCTAAATCTTGACCAATAAATCCACAACGTAACCTGGACAGTACCATAAATAGCTCCTCTTCAGGTGATAAAGATCTTGCTTTGCCATGTTTTTTTTGGACATCAGATACAATTTGAGCTGACAACATTCAGGCGACAGATAATTAAAGAAAGCTTTAAAGGTAGTATAATCTGGAAATCCAGTGTAAAATCTGAAGTCAGTATCACTACTTAAAAACCGCTCTAGCCTGAACAAGCATTGCTTCATCTCCTTCATATCATTATCATACTTTGCTTCGAGTTGTATGTACCTTTCTTTTGTCTCTTCCAATTCTTGTATTAAGCACTGCTTCATTTCCTTCATATCATTATCATACTTTGCTTCGAGATGTATGTACCTTTCTTTTGTCTCTTCCAATTCTTGTATTAAACTGCTTGTCTTGGTTGTTGTAATTTCCCTGGATGGTGTCTCACTCTCTTCAACATTAACTGGTTCTGCCATACTGGTGTTGGTTTCCTTATCAGTCTCTACATTTCTTATAAGAAGCCGTCTTTCTTTTTGACCTTTGCTTGTATCAAATACTGAGGGAATATTGTTGTCATAAGTTTTCTTTCCACCAGAAAAATGTGCTGAACATACCACATGGTTTTGACTAGGATTAGATAGTCCCTTGGCCTTTAGTATCTTTATCCACTTTTTTTTCAATATTCCATCTTTAGGTATTCGGTGAAATGACAGCAAATGGTTTCTGCGACTATTATTCCCACAATGTGGCACACAACAATTTCTTCCTCCTCGATAACTCATGGACTTACTATTACCTTCACTGGCATGCAGTTCATTGCTTGTTTCATAGGAAGTACTAGGTTCATCATCCATTTTATTTAACAACTGTTATAAATCCTATGTTAACTTTAAATTTGTTGAAATTTATACTATCAATTTAAAAATTAGCTAACCTAAAATTATTTGTTAATATCAACTAACTATAATCTTAACAAGACTACTTATAGTTAAAATATTAAATTAATACCAGATTTAAATGCTAAAAATATTTTAAAAAACCAGTAGCTAACTATAATTGTTAAAAAATATTTTCTATTTCTACAATGTTAGAAGAACCTATGTACTCCAAGAAAAAACTTCGCAAAACGCTGCTTCAATGCCACACAAAACAAGCAAAAATACAATTTTAAATCTATTTTTGGCAAACTAATTAAAATTCAGCTTATATTTTCGCGCCAAACCACAACAAGCCTTGTCAGGTTAAGGCTACAAAGAAATACGGTCATAGCGTTTGAAAAGTCGCATTTTGGTTCAAGTTAAGCATGGGAATGATGCCGTGAGATGCGTTTACATTCGCCAAAACCGCCAGATCGGCCTCGGCAGACAACAGAAAAATACTCCTAGAGTAAAATCGTTTTATAGCAGTGCCTTAAAATAATATGATACCTGCAAACGTCGAGTGGGTCGATCTTTAATTGTTGTTTGTATTCGAAACGTGTTCACTCATGCTGCCATGTTCGAGCAGTTTTTCTCCTTAACTGTGGCAATAAACGTACTTTCCTTTGAAGTGGAGGGAGCTATGGCATCTTTCTACATGCTGCGGTGAAAACATCTATGATCGCAACGAGGATTGAGCAAAAAATAATTGTTTATTCTTCCAAGCAAAACCGCCAACCTGACAACAGCCATTTTCCTTGGAAGTAATTTTGATACCAAACTTCCGGCATGCATTGCGCGCCTACCGCATAAGGGAATGGGCCTATTATGCAAATGAGGAATTATTCGTTGTAGATAGTGACCAAAATAAACAAGGAACTAAAAAAAGGCAAAAATTCTTTGCACATTTAACTTTAGTGGAAACCGATTGTTCAAGAGTTGTCAGAGCGCAAATCGATTCTGCTTCAGCGTGCAACACCATTCCTCTCGGCATCCTATATCAACTGCTCCCGAATATCAAAATTGACAAAACCAAAGCTGCAATACAGACATATGGAAACCAGAAAATAAAACCGCTGGGGAAAGTAATCCTTTGCTGCAAGAGGAAAGGAAAATTATATCTATTAGATTTTCTGGTAGTGGATGTACCTCAAGGAAAACCGCCATTATTGAGTGGTCGAGATGCACAATTCCTTGGATATTTGGATATTCATGCAGACAAGATGTGACTTTATTCTATTTCAGCAGGGTAGCCCATTCAGCGCTAAGCTGATATCCATAGGGGCCCTGCATCAACTTATATATCTATTTGCAACAATAAAAAATACAAATAAAATAAAAGTAAATAATCTCTCCTATAACAGGAAAACCATCATCCAGCCCAGTCATGTCTAGCATTTAAAAAAAAATACAAAAAAAAATACAAATAAAATAAAAATAAATAAATCTCTCCTATAACAGGAAAACCATCATCCAGCCCAGTCATGTCTAGCATTTTCTCTCACTTAAACTCTACCGGTCACTCTGCCAACTTCGACGACTTCGAAATTCTCTCCTCTTGCTACAACACTTGTGAATTAATGATTCACGAAAGCCTTCTTATATCCAAGCTCAAACCATCTATTAACGTGCAGGGCAGCTCAATTCCGCTTAACCTTCTATAATTCCTTGTGTGTTTGTCCTTTTTTTTTCCCCTTGTTGTATCGTCCTGTTATGTAGTATTCCTACCTTCCTATCCTTTATTATCCTTGACACTTTGTAACATTACACCATGTAAATAACTAGCTTAAATATATTCATAGTCTCATGTAATTTTATACTATTAGTCTGAAGATGTCTTAAGTTAAAGACGAAATGTTACGAATAAAACTATTTTAAAATCTTACTGTTACTGCTTTGATGGTTTTACTAAAAGTTATATGTTGGGCTCTCATTTTTATTATAAAAATAATTATATCGATTGTATTTCTAGAGCTTTCCCGTTGTAATATTATCCTTGCTGCACGGTTTTGCAGCTTTTGGAGACTTTGAGAACAGCCAACAGGTAACTCAGACCATACAACATCAGCGTAATCAAAAATTGGTTGCACTGTTGTGTTATAAATACATTTAGATGCTTCAATTGTCAAACATGGCCGTATTCACGACAGTAGACCCAATCGTTAGCTCACTTGCTTGCAGATTTTTTCCGTGTGTTCTTTCCATGATATTTGTTCATCTAGCATTACGCCCAAATAACTAAACTTTGGCACTCTTTCAACTTGTTTGCCATGTAATTTGATGTTAATGTCACCAAAAAGACCAAGTTTTTGTTTTGTTCCAAAAAACATAACTTTAGTTTTGACTTCATTTAGAACAAGTCTACTGGAAATCATCCATTGCGCAACACGATCTAAGATCCACTCACCGGATAAATAAACAATTCGGAAATGATGTCGAGTACGAAACATCAACAAAACCACAATATTCCAGTTAAAGGAAAAAGCCCAGAGTACAGTAAATCTCCACGTTTGGAAAAGCTGACAAAGGAGTACGTCTTAGGACATTACAAGGACATATTGAAAGCAGGAAAAGGAAAACCCTTAGATGCACCAATGCACATTGAAATGGATCCCAACATTCGATCAGTTCATGGTCCTCGGTGTTGCATTCCTGTCCCAAGGGTACAAAGAGTGAATGGAGCATTAGAAAGACTTTGCGAACACGGTTTTATAGCTCCAGTGACTTAGCCTACCGATTGGCTATCGAACATGTTAATAAAAGAAAAGCCCAATGGGAAACTCAGAATATGCATTGATCCAAGTCAAACAATTAATAGAGCAATTAAATGACCAATTCACACAATTCCAACTATCGAGGAGAAACTTCCACATCTCACCAAAGCAAAAGTATTTACAATCGTTGATATGTCTGAGGCTTTCCACAATGTCGTTCTAGATGAGCCTTCTTCCCTATTGACAACATTTCAAGGCCCAAGTGGACATTACAGATATTTGCATATGCCATTTGGAATTTCATCTGGTCCAGAAGAATACCAAAGAAGACAACAAGAATTTTTGGAAGGATTGGAAGGTGTGATTAAACATCGTGGATGATATGTGTGTTTATGGGATACAGAGGAAGAAGCAAACGAAAATCATGATAAAAATTTAATTATGTTGTACAACCGATGTAGAGAACGTGATTTAAGATTATCAGCTAAGAAGATCCTGTACAAATCAGCTTCAGTATCATTCATGGGACACATCCTGACAAACAAAGGTGTAGCTCCAGATCCATCGAAAGTGAATGCAATAAAAGAGATGCCGAAACCGGATGACAGAAATGGAGTTTGGCGATTTTTAGGAAAGTGTCAGTACCTTTCTAAGTTCTGTTCAAGACTGAGCAAGGTTGTTTTTCCTCTGCATGACTTATCAAAATGAATGTAGAGTTTATGTGGACAGATATTCATGAAAAGTCTTTCAATTCAGCAAAGGATCTTTCAATTAAAGTCTTTCAAAGAAGTCTTTCAATTACTCGCAGATCAAGAAGGAATGTATGACCAAATGGCACCAGTACCTCCATGGAAAGAAAGACATCCTTGTTCAAACAGATCATCAACCACTAGAAACAATATTCAAAAAACCATTCTCCTCGAAGAGGCTCCTCGAAGAGGCTCCTCGAAGATTACAACATATGATGCTTAAATTGCAGCAATGTGATTTTTCCGTTCAATACAAGAAAGGAAAAGAGATGTATATAGCGGGCACTTTGTCTCAAGCACCTCTTAACAATCCGACAGCGCATGGAATCGGTGAGGAACAAGTATTTCGTAGTGAGCTATTAGCCATGGACCTGAAACCACCAAACTTGTCTTCTGCCACTTTTCAGCGATTACAGAAGGAAACATTAATGAACATAGCAATGAGTGCTCTTTATAAAGTGGTAAAGCAAGGGTGGCCATCAGACAAGGCGTTGTTACCTCCTGAAATTCAGCCATATTGGTCTTTCAGGGATGAAATTTCTATTCACGAGGGTGTACTCTTAAAATCTGATCAAGTAATTATCCCATCTTCACTGAGACAAGAGATGTTAACCAAGATCCATAAGGCACATCAGGGTGCAGATAGTAGCATCAGAAGAGCCCAAGAAACATTATTTTGGCCTGCAATGTCTGCGACCATTCGCCGTGCTTGTTCAACTTGTGGCTTATGTGCACAATATAAGGCAGAACAACTGACAGAACCAATGCAGTCTCAAGAGATTCCTCAACTTCCTTGGGAACGGATAAGTGTGGATTTATTTCAATTGGATAGCAAACAGTATCTAGTGAATGTGGATCATTACAGTGATTTCATAGAAATTGATTTGTGAAGGAATACATCCGCAACAGCAGTTATCAATGCCATGAAGAAAAATTTTGCTAGATTAGGAATTCCACAAGTGTGTGTTAGCGATAGTGGTCCCCAGTTCATTAGTCATGAATATTCGCAATTTGCTTCTGAATATGGCTTCAAATCATCACCGTATCATAGTAGAAGTAATGGGAAAGCGGAGTTTGCTGTTAAGGTAGCCAAAAACATCCTTACGAAAGCGCATCAGGAAGATCCATATTTGGTGCTGTTGGCGTATAGAAACACCCCACAACAGGGTCACACATACTCAACTGCAGAGAGAATTATGTCTAGAAAACTTTGAGACATTACTGTGTCAATACCGCAACAATTAAAGGCCATATCCTGTGTCCAGCACGGGGGTCGTGAATGAAATAATTTCACGAAGAAACAAATCAAAGGAACAATATGATAAGAGAGCATCCTCACAACCTCTGGATACATTTTCATGCAACGATCAAGTCTATGTGAAACCAAATCTAAAAAAACAAGCATAAGCCATGATATTTGGCAAAGTTGTGGAAAATCGGGGGCAGCAATCATGCATAGTAAATACATCGTTGGGACTGATACGTCGAAACAAACAAATCCGGAAAGCTGGGGTGAGACCGCAAGAGCTTTACAAACCAAAGCAGGGGTGATTTAGATATGTTGTCCCTCCCAGGATAAACAATACCACAACCTACGACCCTGGAACCAGTGTCTATTTAACCAGCACCTATGTCATAACCACTGAGTTCGCCAGTACCCACAGAGTTAGCACTTGCTCCGCCATCATCCACGGAGGGAACACATGTGCCTCTACGTTGCTCAACAAGAGTTCACAGACCTCCAACAAGATGGGGAGATTATATTCAGTGAATTTAAACTTTATATATAGATATTTTATGTTGAAACTCAATTTAGCATATGCAACAACATTTTATACGATTAAGAGATGGTTTCATCATTAGAAACATTTATTTGAATTAGTTGACATTTAAAGCTTTGTTTCCCTCAAGGAAAAACGTGTTGATCCTTATGCACGAGTCAGTGTAAACCCCGACTCCTCCCAACCCGGGCCAGGGTGGGGGTAAATAGGGGATTGGTAGGGGTTTGGATCAGAAAATGCTCCCTAGAGGGTGGAGAGTTTGAAGATTTTAGAATTTACATTTCCCGAGGTACGGGGATTGGTTAGGGATTAGTAATAAGCCAGTTGTCGATTTTTCAGCAGTTGCCCATCTTGAATGGCATCGTTATCATATGGTGCATACCTTTGACCCGAATTCTATGCTTTTAGAATGGTTTTGTGTGTATGAAAATACAGGTATGTAAATTTTATAAATCGTCAAATTTGCAATGCATATTTCGACCATTTGGCCATTAAAACATAAACATTGTTGTTAGACAATATGTATTAACATTCTATGATCTGTCTTTTATATTCTTTTCCATGAAATTATATTGAAAATGTCTCATATACAAACATTTCGAATTTTCAGAGTATCTATATGAAATAAAACATGGATATAGACTGGAAATCTTTTTTTTTAATTGACTGTAGCATACCTGAAGAATATGCTGATACATGCAGTATGGAAGATGTTTTGAAGAAAATTGGTAAGTATTGTTTTTAAAGGAAAACTCCACCCTCAATACAAGTTAGGTTTATATGAAAGGCCTTGTCATCACTAGTTTGTGTGCAAAATATTTTGTCTCAATTCAGTTTCGTTAACGAGATATTGTGCCCAATATAGCACGAAATTTGCATATAGAAGGTCACCATTTCGCCATTATCTGGCGGCGCATAAGGTTTCAGCGGTTTGTTGTTTGATGTCACTGGAGTGCTCGAGTGCTTGAAGTGCTCTTTAAATACTATAAAGAAATGTTATGATCTGTCGCTTCCTGGCAAAATAAGCAAGATTATGTTTTGCTTTTTTTCTTTTCTCGTTTGTATTTTACGGAATATGTGTGTCTACGACGTGTGCAGTTTTAATTCACCAACAATATGATAAAAATATGGAGGAATTAATTTGCTAATGGAAGGGCACCCAATGTTGTGTTATTGTGTTGAAGGACTACGTCTACAGGAAGCCTCAAGTATGAAATACTCAAGTAAATCGGATTGTCAACATAAATTGGTCAGCAAAATTGTAAAGCTTTTCCTGTAATATAATATAGAAAATGATGTGTAGAAAATTATATATACTAATAAAATTATTTCCCCTATAGATTGTGTACATATCGTGTATTGATATATTTGTTGACAGACTGTGTCTAACTTTAATACACAACACCATGCCTCACTGTATGGTTCCAAATTGTTCTAATGGCTGGCGCAAAACAAAGGGCACAAATATAACTTACCACCGTGTGCCGAATAACCACATGAAGAATGTTTGGCTTCAAAAAATTCGGCCAGACAATCCACGAGAAGTCAAACAATCCTTCGTCTGCAGTGAACATTTTACTCGTGATAGTTACCTTACCTCACTGGCTGAGACACTATGTGGGCATAAGGGGAAAAGAATATTGAAGCCCGATGCAGTTCCAACAATTTTTAAGCATTCTGAAAATACACCTAAACCTAAACCTAGACTATCAAGTGAAAGGAGAAGTCACACTTGAACAAAAAACGAGGTAAATTATATATGTGTTATATAGGTTAATACAGTTTAAACCCATTATATCCTACAATATTTCAACATACAGTTAAGTTGAATTACTTTTTGATGGCCCTGACACATTCAGAGTAACAAATAAATTTAAGAGCAAGGGTGCAAACCTTAATATTTTGAAAATAAGGGGAGGGGATGTATAGATATAAGACATGCTAATTATTTTCCTATAGTGTCTGAAACAGGATTGGCAAGGTGGTTCATCCTCACCTCTGAACAGAAACCAAATAAATGTTAACAAAGGGGCTCAATTCTTACATTACTAAAAATTGCCTTTAGAAAACACCTATTGAACACATAGAAACATTGTACGACAGGCATCTCATTTTTGTCTCACTTGCGTAGACTGTGCAGAAATAATTAGTTGAATACCCAAGTGCTGGAGGTAATGATGATGGTAATGGTTCAGAGTAATCAGCTACTAATCTATGGAGAAGATGTTTGTCATCTGAGAACTGACCAGTCTCTAATAATCCCAGAAATTAGCCCACTTAAAGAAAATGTTGGAATACAGTGCTGTATTTGCTGCAAAAACCTTTGCCAATGCTAAAACACAAACTTATGACAGCTATCTGAGTCAATCAGACAATACTATCGACATCACTTCTTCATGTTATCCCCATTCACCATCAACCAACCATCATTTATTAGATCACAATTGTTATGCAGATCACCAACATTTTTTTGAAGAGCCAATAATTGTTCCAAAACCTTCAGTACAGACCAACCTTCTAGAACATGAACCTCAAGAATCTGAGAAATTGTCTTCTGCTGGAGATGGCCAGAATCTTGATGAGCTTGATGCAACATCCAATGGTAGTGATGACGAGTATGAACCAGAAAATGAGATCCAGTCAGATGATGAATGTGAGAGTGCCCCCATTGTTACCAAGCAACCTAAGAATTACATTGTTAGTGAGGAGGCACTGAGTAAGCTTTTCAAAGTATGTTTCACATGTGGGTAGGCAGTGCTTGAGCAGACTTAGTTAATGAAAGGAAGCATGTATCTGTAAAATCAACATGCATAAATGGCCACATAAACACATGAAATTCACAACCACATGTTGATGGAATGCCACTATGCAATTTACTGACACCAGCTGCTATACTTTTCACTGGGAACACATTTACACCAATAGAACACTTTTCGTCATGCCTTAATCTAGAAATAGTTAGCAAAACTACATTTTACAAAGTACAAAATAAGTATGTGTTTCCTGTAATACATAATACCTGGCACAATCATCAAAAACAAGTTCTGCAAAGCATCAAAGAGCAAAAAGTACAGGTGAATGTTTCTGGAGACGGTAGATGTGACAGCCCAGGTCATTCTGCAAAGGATGGTACCTACTCTCTTGGGCAGTTCCATAATTACGTGTGTGACATTCAGAGAACACAACTTAATAATTTCCCAAGACTGGTATATTAATGATAATTGTGTGCTTATATATAAATGCTACCTACAAGTAATCTAAACCAACACAGCTTAGATTACACATTAGCGTGAAAAAAAAATTTTGAGAATTTTACAAGATGACGTGTGTGACTCAGAGAAAATATACATTCACACCTTTATATTTTAGAGGAAAAACTCTGTGAATTTATTTTTTTCATGATGCAGTATGATATGCGTTAAAACAAGCAAGGGTGGGAGACTTCATCATAGGAAAATATTTTTGTAAAAAATTATTTGCGAAGACATTGGGCGATTGAAACCAAAAGTGACGTATGTGACATTGTTAATGACGTGTGTGACTCGTGTGAATTGTAACAGTATTTATTAGTATTTAAGAGAAAAAAATGTTTTTGAAGCCAAAACTTTCAACATATTTATAACATTTTAACAAGTAAACCTTAAAAGGATAAAATAACCAAATGTTATTAAATGTTATTGAAAACTTAAGTGTATATACCACTAACAAAAACCATAAATTATTGTTATACAAGGTTTCATAGCCGGACATGGACTATCCTATTCAACCTCATGAAGTGCTCTGAGTTCACGAAAGGAAAATTGTCCTCGATTTCCAGCGACAACAGGGGGTGAAAGTCTCTGGACAACGTTTTCGTAGATATAAAATATATTATCTTTTGAACGTGGCCATTTGTAATAGCTTTCGGACTTTTGCATTACGTTTACTTGCAGCTGTTTAGGATCCGCATACCTGACCTCTCCTGGATAGGACTGTCCGTCACCATCGTAAGTCACCAAAACCCAATCGCCAACAGAGATTTCCATTTGATGCTCTTGCTCACTAGCTTCTTCTCTCGCATCTCCGGTATAGTTGACATCAGTGCTTTCACCACCCAGGGCATGTTTGCATAAGCGAAGAGTGGAATCCTTGGGAGAATGGGCTGCAACGTGAAATTTGGTAATCCCTGGAATAGCCGGGAGATTATCTTTGCACAACTGCCTTCTTTCTTGCTCGCGTCGTATCTCGCTCTCTGGGATGTAAAGCACGGTCGTTTTGGGCATCAGCTTTCTCGCAGTATCAGCAAAATCTTTCGGAGACTGCACGATTGTGGGATCTGAGGAACGACTCATGACTTTCTGTCGAACCAAGGATTTTGCCCTGCCACCAATTCCATCTACAACTCCCTTTCCATGAGACGTGGCTGAAAATTTCCATAAAAACGTTTTCTGAAATTGGGTAGACAATTGGTGAAGAAGCTTCATGACAAATTTATTCTTGAATTCGAAGGTAGAGCCATCACCCCAAATTATTTCTTCTTCAATTTCGTCGGAAATTGTGGGAAACAGATGGTTTTCGTATAAAGAGAAGAGAAATGCAGCCACGGTATCTTTATCTTTATCTTTTGTGTCTGAGCAAACTAAAAAACATTGGCACGAATCTTTAGTGATTGCAGCAGCAGTGAATAGGGTTACGCTGGCTCTGCTCCATAAAGCTGATTGGACTTCCACCTGGTATTCACATGAATAGTTCATGGCAAAGTCAATTTGCAGGACTCTGACGTTTTCACGTTTCTTGTCGCTTTCAAACTCTTGTGCTTGTACTCGCTTGGTATTAATATGTGCTATTATAATGTCCCATTCATCTACGAGTTGTTGCAATACTTCTCCTGCACAAGCTCCAACATTTTGTAGACTTTGTTTGGCTCTGCATTATTACCCGGATCTTGATCAGCTCGTCTCACACTTTCCTTGATGATTGTTTCCCATTGCCGATCCTGGATTGTCGCCCCAGGATCCATGGTAGGTTTAATCAGCTTGCCATTCGCACAGGTGTGACATTGTCCCTGCCAACAAAGCGAGTTTATGGTGTTGTCGCACAGAACATCTTCCAAAAAGTTGTGTAAGGTAACTTGAGGGACCTCAGCTTCAAGAAGAGATTCTCGTGGATCTTGCACTTGCATTGGTCGGCAGGCGTCTGCTTCACAAAGAAGGACATTCTTTGGTCTCATCTCACAGAACTTGCTAAATTTAACATGCTCGCTCCCGGCAGAAGATTCAAGGTACATGTGATGCGCTTCTCTCAGAAACAGCACCAAGTAGTATTTTCGCAATTTAATCTTTTTTTCCCTCCTCCCAAACAGTCATTTCATCTTTCATGCCAGGCATTGTATACGATACATCTGGGCGATAGAAAAATTCGGTGACTGACGCTACAACATCATCGTCTTCCTCTCTCCGACACTGGTGGTCCTGCAGCTGTGTTTATCTCAGACTCAGATTCATCAAAGTTATAACCGATGCGCTTCGCTAAACCTGCCACAACACATCTTCGTTTATTTGGGGATGATGGAAGAGATCTTAAAGATTTACTGACCGCCTTTCTAAAGCTCTGAGGTTGCTTGTATGGATTGTTGAGCGTTGATGTTGGCGTGGTAGTAGAACTGTTACTTGGGGTAGAACTGTTGACAGATGTGGAGCTCTTTGACAGTGTAGCTATGGAGCTAGTGGCTGAATTCTGATTTTTCAATGCACACGACTTTCTTTTTCTTTCTGTGGCCCTTTGTTTGTACTCTATCTTTTCTACAGGCTTCAACTCTCTTACTTTCGTTTTTCTTAAAATCGGCAGTTGCATTCATTTTAGCTCTGTACTTTTTAATCACTTTTCTATTGCTAAACGTCTGTTTCTCAATGTGTTTGTTTTGTGCCGCAACTTCAACTGCGGTCAATTCACTATCCTGCAGAAATATTTGAAACTTACTGATCAACAACAAACTATCTTTGTGGCATATTCCTATTAATGTATACATGTTTGTGAATCTAAGAATGTTTTTTTTAATAAGTCACAATACCTTTGGGGTTTGGGGGGTTTGAAATATTTAGGGGCCTTTATAAAGTATTAGTATTATGTGTATTGTGTAAAATTTGGTAAGCATTGTTTGTAAACTGTATGGAATTTGTACTGCATTATATCGAGTTAACAATTTAGTAGTTTAGACTATAAATAACCGTTCTTGAATATTCTGGAAATATATTTTGGAATTTTTTGAAGCATTTTATCAAACCAGAAGCAGAATTTTTGCACACGTATCGTAGCATGGCAACGACAAACAATTTAATTTTCAAATTTTGAAAACATGGTTTGTGGAAAGATTTTGCTGGCTACTAAAGATATGAAACAACGTAATAAGCAGGGGCAGATTAGCCCAGCAGGCTACCGGGCGATCCCCCGGTGGGCCCCACATCTTCAAGCCGATGATCAAAATCAAATTGCTATACGCATCACGCTATTAATAATTTAACTTGCAAACCGATATGGCTCCAGCTATATAACTAAGTCAGTGGTTAACTAGGTCATGAATTTGAAAACAGTAAAATGCGGGTTGACTAAGTTGATTAGCTTTTAAATTTTGTGGCTTCAAAATTGCAACTAATTACTCCGCCTGCCGTAGGCGAGGCGAAGTTTTAAATTCGCCCTGTTTCTGTTTTCTTATTTTTTTTCGGTGTCGCAAGTAGGCGCAGCGCTCATGGGTGATACCCCTGGCACAAGCCGCGTGAGCCGACCTAAACACGGCGTTTAAACTCAATTTCTAGCCGAATATGTCAACAAAACACGCATTTTAACATGTATGCTAGAACATCTAAGCCCCAAGAAGGTTTTACAAGCAAAGATTCTTATGCAAAATGTTTTAAAACGACAAATTCCACCGTGAAACTTTACCGAGGAGCGATGTATCGCGATGAAGTTTTGAGAGCGTGTTTCCGTCATTTTCTGTTGTGTTCCTACTTTTAAGGAAATTTAAAAATTTCTACACAAGAATCAAACGCAAATTCTACTGAAATATCTATATACAAAACACAATTTTTAACATGTAATAGTTAACAAAAAGGGACAGGAAGGTTCTTTATCAAAAAATTGCTCCAGAAATGTTTTAAAACGGCAAATTTTGATAGACTCCATCATTCCATGATTAAGGAGTGAGTCTAGGAAATGTGTTCCTAATTCTAAACACGTTGTGATTTCTTTCCTTGGTTTTCTATTTCTACCTATGCTGAGATGCTAATATTTCGTGCAAAATGATTTATTTGCTTGTGGGATCTCATATAATTATAAAAAGTAAGAGATGTTTTACATTCCAATTCCAGAAATACATACAGGAAGGTTCTTTATCAAAAAATTGCTCCAGAAATGTTTTAAAACGGCAAATTTTGATAGACTCCATCATTCCATGATTAAGGAGTGAGTCTAGGAAATGTGTTCCTAATTCTAAACATGTTGTGATTTCTTTCCTTGGTTTTCTATTTCTACCTATGCTGAGATGCTAATATTTCGTGGAAAATGATTTATTTGCTTGTGGGATCTCATATAATGATAAAAAGTAAGAGATGTTTTACATTCCAATTCCAGAAATACATATAATGTTAGTCTAAATCTCCCAACAAATTATATCGTGGAGACTTCAGGCAGTGTGCTACCGAATAGATTTAAATTATGCTATCAGGTTAATATATTGATGTATTGTATACACTTTTAGTAAAATTTTCTTTACTTGCAAAATAAAACAGCTATATGTTGGTGGTATTATGACAAAAGAATCTTGTTTAAAATATGTACTATGAAAGTCTTTAATTTAAATTAAATTCTAAAAAATGCAATCCTACTAGGACTCTGGACAGAGTGCCTGGCAAGTCATTTAGACATTGATTTTTGGTTATCTTAGTGACTACATAAGATGTGCTAGCAATGTCTTACTGGTAAAATGCCTTGGAAGGTACCCTAATAATAATTGATTTAAAAAGGAATTAGTTGGGCAGAACAGAAATAAGTGAATATACCCCACCCCCAATGAACTCTCTAGTTACAGCCCTGCCTGGCCTTGTGCCCATTTTCGTTTTGGCAGGCGGAGTGAACGCCTTAGCAGGCATCTTGTTAATATATTCGGTGACCATGTGACTGAGCCCGAGTCGTTAAAGCAAGAACTAGTTGATTTTGCTGCTAATTGGACATCGTTGAAAGAGTGGGATATCTATTTACAAGAAAATGACGAAGTTCATAGTGACAATTCTGAGGACCTTGAGAGCGAACTTGAATTGGGGATTGAAATCGAATTAAATGAAAATGATGATGCCATTGATGGGGGTAGATCTGAAAACGTTGCGCTTGAAGGTGAAGTGAATCTGGACAATGTAGATAGTGAACTGGAGAGCACTAGTGAGGATTCAATAGTTACAGCGGAGCAAACAGAAACTACTGAACAACGTGGTGAACCTGTTAACGTTGGACTTAGGAATGAATCTACCAGTTCTAAAACACATGATAGTGGTTACCAGGAAATAAGCGATAAAAGAAAGGGATGCAAGCAAGGCGATAGGTGCAAAAACTGCCCCACGTGCATCTATATGTTTCTGGTGAAATACAACATGCACTCAGCTGCATACAAAAACTTATACCAAGTGTATAAGCTTTCTTTGACATTGCCTGTCACAATAGTGTTTTGTGAACGAACAAAAACTATTGAAAACATGATTACGTAGCACATTGTCGACAGATATTGAAAACATGATTACGTAGCACATTGTCGACAGATCATTTGAGTTTGTTATTGCTCATCATGGTTGAAAATAAGCTTGTGGAATCCCTTAGTAAAGAGGACATAATTGATAACGTGGCACAACACTCCTCCGAATTCCGCAGACTTTTATTGCGTTGAAGAAAAAACCCCGTTTGAGTTAAAAAATGACTGATCTTTATTCGCATTTGTATTTTATATTGAATTTAAATGTTATTGAAGTATAATATAGTATATACTTGCTCATTGTCTGCCGTAATTGGCAGTTTAAATGCAAGATGGCTTTAATAGCGTGTTGGTCTTCTTGGTCTTAGAGAGCTTGAGCAACACAGGACGTCATGATTCATAAATATAGAAAGCAGAACTATGAATGGTTCCAAACGTGAAATTTATTTCCGGTTAACGTTGTGTGGTCAAAAGCGTTGCTTGCCTAAGCTCTCTTATTGTTAAACTAAATGATCGAGTCTTATTGAACAATCCTTCAGCGGAAAGTGTAACCAAATGAAAGTGGTACGAAAATGATAGAAACAGCCTCACTTGAATGACGTCAGTGGGGCCCTTCAAAGGGTTAGCCCGGTGGCGATAACAACGCTAATCCGCCCCTGGTAATAAGTAAGTTTAAACACATTCATTGTTTTCATAGTAGGTAGATACACTTTTGGTGCGTTTTTTACTGTAGCATGCGAGATTCAAACATTGCACTTTGATTCACTTCAACATATACTTTTGTTTCATGCTGGACAAGTGGTTTCCAATTCTGAAAGCATAGTGGTAAAAATTAATCAGATTTAAGAGCTTAAAATAGACTTAGATGAGATAAAACTTTTAAATAGTGTGATTTATTTAAAAAGATGTTACTGGAAAATACTCCTGAAGAGTGCTTTTAGACTTCGAATCAATTGCATGAAATACTTTTGATTCAAAATTTGTATGTATATTAATGACTATAATTATATATAAAGTCAAACAGTCTATAAATAAATGCATGTAGATTAAATCATGCATTTAGATTCAATAGGTTGTGATCATCCAAGCTTACTGGCAGACAAAAAATTATTTTAATCTATTTTTCACTTACCATGATATAAATTGATTATGATTGAATAAATATATCTTTGTCAACCTTTTCCCCAAATTGATGTACAATCACATCATGACTTTCTCTTATAAATACTATCACATTGAAAAACTTTGGACACTTTTTTTAGACTTACTTGTAGATCATTTTTGGATCAGGAGCCTTAAAATGTCTGCATGCCTGTTTTAAATGAGAAAACAAACTAAAATCCTCAGGTCACATACGTCATTGTCACACACATCATAAATTATGATGTGTGTGACTCACCATAAAAAGTGAAAAAATTATAGAAGTTTTGCACTAACAATATAAATATGATATGGGATAAAGGTAATAACACAAGTCAAAAGAGAAAATAGGAATATTAATTAATATCACACAATAGCATATTTTTAGAAAAACTTTTCACAACAACTTATGACGTGTGTGACATTAACCTCCATGGGAGATTTCTTTTTTCTGCAAACCAAGGGAGCTTTAGAAGAAATCAAACTTCCTACTTTTTATTTATATTTTATAGGCATTACATGTCTGCTTTATTAACATATATTTTTTTAACTACTTTTAGTTTTTGTTTTGGCTTGCTTTGTATTTCATAATTTTGGTGTACAAAATGATGGCTAAATATAGTATTGACTCAAATGACCTTGTATATTTCTTTGAAAAACATATTTCTGAGAACCTCAGCATTATTTTTTGAAACTAGGAGTCATGCCCTGTTATTACAGAAAAAATCTGTGTTTGTGGAGGACTTTCAAAATTTTCCACATTGAGGCTGATTTTATGGAATGGCCCTCTTCTGAATGAATCATCAGGAAAGGTGATAGACTTCAGTCTTGTTCAAGTGACAGAAGTTTCATCATCCAATACCATGGAATATGAGGGTTGCAAAAGAAGTTTAAACAAGCTCATTGCACAAAAGATACCTGTTCGATGCTTGACTACAGATAGACATGTGACCATCAACACCTCGAATGAGAACTGAATTTCCAGAAATAATCCATCAGTATGATGTCTGGCATTTATCAAAATCTGTGACTAAGAAGCTGACCAAAAAGGCAAAGAAAAAATGTCAAAATAAATTATAGCAGCTCAATTTTAAATTCAAAATAACTTTATAACAATGTCATAAGTTATGAATTTCAAAAGAATAAAATCTAACCAATAGAAGTATTTTAAGATGAGAATATATCCTAGAATGAGCTGTGGTAATTTATTTTGACTTTCGCTGGATCCGCCACGGTTTCAAACACCTCATCATTTTTATCAATAACTTCCGGTACCTCATGACAACATACACCTTCTTCTGTGCGATCCATGATTTGACAGTGTTCACAGCTACACCTTAAATAATTACAATTGGGAAAGCATTATTCAAATATAATATAATGCTAAAAAGAATTTGAATAAAACTAGGACTCTATATTTTAATCAACTCACCAATCTAAATTTTCAAGTCTGCTTTTGTCTTCTTCATCACTACTTTCTGCATCATTATCGTCGGGAGCATTTTCAACGTTGTCAACGTCAATAACAGGCTCGAACTGGTAAGGTTGCAAATCCGTCATTTTTTTCGGCACTCAGTATTCGGCCTCGTTAGAGCTCCCGGCATCGATTTTACCCTGAGCGTCTTCAAAATCTATATCTCCCTCGTTATTTAAATTTTGCACCATTATAACGCAATTTGCAAACAGTAGCCACTAGGCTAGCAGGTTTGATTACTTCGATATATACATAAAATGAAAATGCTGCAATACATGTATAGAACATGTGTCGATTTTTTTCTGCATTGTCAAAAAAAGTGGACTCTCAAATTTCAGTGTTTTATCTGTGCAATGCCGCCCATTATGCACGCAGATGTGCATCCACTATGATTTTAAGCGCAAAATGCTCAAAATGTCTAACAATGCACGCAAAATGCTCAAAACGTCTAACAATGCACGCAAAATGCACAAATTTTTGGGTCACTTGCCAATTTAAATAATGCTTATCAGCATGACCATCAAAAGCAGGAAATGCTTAAATGCTGTGCCTCATGGAATATAAACCAGATGTTATTTCGGCCAAATAGTATATAGTTATACCAAAATAAACCATTCTCGAACCCCGAGAGAAAAGCTATCTAGAACCTATGGCTAGTTGTGTTAGTTGTAGCTATCAAAATGATGGTAGTAAACAACGCCAATTTAATAGGCATAAACACCCATGTTAGCATCCGAATACGGTCATTCTGTAAACTGTTTACCAACAAATGAAACGAATTTGAGCTAGTTTTATGATATTAGAAACAATGAGAATCATAAAACGTTCAAATTGTAAACTATCCTGCTGTCGATGCCACGGCTGTGACGGCTCTCTGATATTCTATCAACAGAGCTAAACATTTCTAAATTTCGACTTGCAAGCTGCAGCACGAACTGATTGTCTTCATAAATGGACGCAAAATGCGCAAAATGGCAGTAAATTATTTCAAAATGCTCATTATGGTTGAAGATGTGCGCATTTGTGGTATTAATATATAAAAGCCGCAATATATAAGCATAAATATCGTCAAACGTCATTATTACATATATATATGACTACAATCAGTGACATAATTATTGGACCGATTGCTCAAAACATACAACTGACCCATTCCCCCCTTTTCAATGCTGCTCATATGGTGAGCAATTTCAGCAGTAACGGCTACGGTGTTGTATGATGGCGCCAATAATTTTTATGGCCGATATAGCAACATTGAAATGGGGGGGAAGGGGGGTTTACATGTGAATTTTTACAAATGCTTAAAAAATATCTTATTGATCTAATGCATGAGTCAAATCCAAGCGTGCCCATCCCCCCTTCCCAGGGAATTTGCCTGTCTACTACATCCCAGGGGAGGGACATTTGCGTGTGAACCTTTGCCCGGGGGTGGGGCATTTGGAATGATTATTGTATTATTTTAGAACCAATATAAAATAATACAAAACAACATAATCAAACCAGTTTCAAATAATATCAAAATATATGTAATAATATGTTATGATATAAAAGGTTCCAAATAATGTCCCTATTTATTGTTTGTAGTACTGGTATTAAATTAACATATCACGGATCTCACACAATTATGTGATAGCGATCTCACCGAATTGTTGAATTGCATAAAAAACTCGTACCGCTATCACTCTCACAAATGTCTACGACCGCACCTACATAATTTTGCATGTCCATCGTTCTAATTTTAAGCAGCCAATCCGGTTCTTGGTACGAATTGGTATTAAACGCTGATTGGGTGATTAAATTAGAATTGTAAACATGCAAAAATATGTACGTAGGTGCGGTCGTAGACATTTAAGGGAGAATCTTTATATTACGGAGAATCTTAAACGTTTGTGATGTCATTTGACGGTTTCCATTTGCTCAGCCAATATAAAGCTTGGCGCTGGTTAAACGTGATTGGCTATATAATATGATACATATAAAAAACAAAACAAATCCCGAACATGTCACATGTGGTTAATAAAAATTGGTGGCATGATCAACCACAATGCAATGCGCGCTTTGGTTTACGTTTTTAATTTAATTTTCTCACAGCTGCCGCAATTTTCGACGCCAAGAACATGGGTGCCTCTAGCAAACAACGTAACAGAAACGTGAACAACGCACGAAGAGCATTGTCGATCATGCCCATTCAATACTCTAGCCTATTTGTTCCCATATGGTAAAAGCCAACAAAACATAATTTCAAGCTTTCTTCTTGTTCTTTTCCCGGGTAGCTTTTGCTTTCTTTACTCCACGTTTCCTGTTCTCAGCGACTTGGTGAAGGTGCTTTAACCAAAGTTTAACCTCATCAGGAGGAACAAGACATTTCCTAGGTAGTTTATCCAGATCAGGTGCACACGTATCCATATTCAATAGTGCTTCTGTGTCGTCCTGACAGTTATAGCAAGCTGCTAAAATATTGCTGGGTGGTGGTGATCGGATGGCTTTTCCCTCTGAATACAGTTGCAACAATTGCTCCATATCTGTCACATAATGGCCATAGCAAGTTGGAGCACAAGTCTTGCAATTTGTTCCTTTCCATGGCCTACTTGTATCAATAACACGATACGGGAAAAAGTTAAATGATGGCCCATCGGGAAACCATTTCACGTCAATAGGAAGATCTCGGATTCCTGTAAAACAACCGTAAATATGCTGAAAATGAACTTTATTTCGTAAATGCGTGAATTCAACTGTGGCATAAAATAAATTTCAAAGAAACACACCAGGTTCTTTGCACCTAGGACATATAAAAGGTAGATCTTCATCCTGCAGTAGGTCGGATTCTTCTTCAGTCAAGGAAACGCAATCCCCGTGGAACCAATTTCCACATTGATCACAGGAAATCATGAACCTGCGAAGTAAAAATCGTACTCTTTGGTGCATGGTTCTAGAAACGCAGAATTTAGTGTCTCTAAAATATTTATTAATATAACACATTATTTTTTCCCGGTCCGGTTTCCCACTGAATCCTGTAATCTGATTTAATAGCTGCAACTATTGTTGTACTTATATATGGATTGTTTCAAATCTCGCGTGTGCAAAATTGAATTGCGTGCAACAATATTATTTTGATCATGTTAAGTTTCTTTGTAAACTCAAAACAGCCCATAAGCATAGTAAAAGCACGTGACTGTACCTTCCCTTCTCTTCAGGCTTTTCGCATGTACAGTAACATTTCTTCTTTGCTTCAGTTTCAACGTTATCGGATAGTGACTGCAATGACGATGCTATAATTATAAAAGAAATTTCAGATTATTTTTTGTGACACGAAAGCCTCTAAGCATTGCTAAATAAAATAATAAAATACTTATAAATAATTAGGGTAGGAAAGGAAATACTTGAATAAACAATGCGTGTACCTTGTTGACACAAAGGATGTTTGCACCAGCTTTTTGCGCAGCACTTGAGCATGAACACATAGTTCAGAGGGAAACTCTCGTCCAAATGGTTGTTCCTAATATCCCAAATTTCTGCAAAGTACTCAAAAAAAGTCGAATTATCATGCTTTAACTGTTTTTTCGCTTTTTTGCTCCCTTTTAAGAATATCGTCAGCTCTTTCCTTCTGGAAACATGTATTTGATCCACAGGTCCTTTGATAAGGTGAATCTGTGTCTTCATGTACGGCGTACCATGAACTCTGCTGATGTATTGGGCAATTGCTGCACTCATATTTTGCTAGTAATTCTTTTCATCAAGTCCGCCATCATCAGCTTTGTTTGATCCCAGCAATGTTGATGGTATAAACAAGTTCGAATGGGCTCTACTGAGGCATCCATTTTGCAGCTCAACTCTGTTGAGGAAACTGTCGCCACTGCACCGGGTAGTAACTAAAGTTACTTTCATTGGCTTATTCGCATGACGCTCAGTCCACATGAACTGTACCTCGTGATGCGACGGCCCCTCGTCACCGGCTCCATCCACCTGAACACATTCCACTTCTTTAGGTTCTTGGGTATTCTCTTTGTAAAATGCTGATTTCAATACATCTACCCTTTCAAGTTCCACAATATCATCAGCATGCTGAGAAGGGCTCTTTTCATGAAGTTTTGAAGCTTTAACCACTCCAGCGCATAATTCATCTGTCGTTTCTGTTTTTGTGAAATTATAAGAGGTTGTCTGAAGCTGGGTTGAATGCTTGTTAACGAAGTCAGTTCGAGTTGTATTTGTCTGTTTCAAGGAGAGCATAGGGTAGTTTTTGTGCGTAAAGGTGGAGTCAAGGTGGAATCCGGCCTGATCATCTCGATTTAAAAGTAAAATACTCTTACCATCTCTTAGGAGCTGTTTAAACAGCTTGTACGTCGAATGACTCCACTTAGTGTCGGGATTGTACTTTAAACTAAACCCTTTTCTCGCTCTCTGATATTTAACATTGGCTACACTTTTGTAGCACTTGCTGGATAACCTGCGTTTGTGTCGTGGAACACAAAGTTGCACGACAGTACCATAACTAAAGCTTCTTCCATAATGGACCTTTAGCTCCTTTTGTATCTTGCCAAATGTCAATCGCTTCGTTTTCTTTGGATTGCCTGAAAAACGTATACACCCTCGTTCTTCGCCAGCAATCTGCCCCAACGTCACTCTCTTCCACTATTTTCTTGATGACCTGGCCAATGTCAGGGAACTGGCTTAATATAGTCTTCGTAGAACGTGTGACTTTTTTCCTTAAAAATCTGTTAACTTGAATTTCCTTAAACATTTTCTTTCGAAACCTGTCTCTAATCCTTCTCAATTTGTTCTTGACATTGTGACTCTTTTGTCGAGGTGCCTCATGGATATCTGTTTCATTGCAACTTTCCTCATCGCTATTTTCGCTAGATTCGGACACATTTTGGCAATAAGTCTCCATTTGTTGTAGCTTATCAAGATATAAAGTCCTTGAAGTTTGTGTCAACGTAACTTCTTCTCCACAAAGGTTAAAATCGGGAAGTTTCGAAGAAAAATAGTCCAAGAACTGATCAAGCATTTCTGTGGAAGAACCTGCATCTCGAAAACGTGTTTCCATCGTTGCTATGAAAACGAACCAGTTGAAGTTTGCTTGTCGTAGTTTCTCTGACGCGAAAGTTGAATCAGCCTGAACTGGTGCCTTGTTTAAAGTTGTATTCTCATCTGGGGAGGTTTCTTTGTCAACAACTTTGAGTGTTAAAACGTCTCTTTCCCGACATGTATCACCATCGGAACTTCTACTTTCACTATCTAAAGAAACTTCAGAATCATCGAGTGAATCTGAGCTGGAACCGGAGCTAGACGTTAAGTATTCACTAGGGTCCAGTCCACATGAATCCTAAAATGTTTCTTGCTTGAGTTTCATCGCCTTCTTATGTTTTTGTTTGATTTCTGCAACTTTCAAAGCAGCATCCTTCACTGCTTCTGCACGCTTCTTCACGTTACCAAAGCCATAAACTTTACTCGCTGACCTTTTGGACATGTTGTAGGCACGGCAAATGGTATGTTTCAATAGTTCCCTCTCAGGTGCACTTTCGCCTAAGCTGAGAAGTTCTTCATAATCCTTTCTTGGTAGGTAGTTTTTTTCTTTCAGTAACGAATTTTTCTTAATACATATGTTAATGCTCGCTACTATGGGCTCATAGTTATTGCACTCTTGGCTTTTCTCTGCAATAAACAATTTGTCACTTACTGAAATTGCTGCTACCAGCATTTGCAATATTTTCCGCTGTGCCTTACCACTTTCGTACTTGCCTTTAAAGTATTTGTTCCAAAGGTAAGTCATATATACAAACTTGTTCTCAAGAACACATTTACCAGCATCAACAAAGCAACTACATTTTGAGCAGTTTTTGTGACGTCTTAAACACTGTTCCTCTTTAGCAGCTACGTACTCTTCGAGGGTTAACTTCCATTATTTACAATCGTTTTACTTAGCATGCGTGATTCTTCCTTTGTAAGTATGTCTACTAAGCTGTCCAGATTATGTTCAGGTAATGTTAATTGCCTTCCCAGAACAGTTGACGTCTGGGAAGGTCCGACACAAAATCCATTTCATTTTCAGATTCTTCAACTTCCTTAGTTATCTCACTGTCGCCAACTGTTTCTGTTGCGCACTCGATATCTCTGATTGCACACTCATCATCTTTGGCATTGACACAGGGAGCCCCACTATGAGTTACGCATTGAACTAATATTGTATTCATTTGTAAAAACCTACTTGAATTTTACTTTAACCCTTGATTACTGCTTGACTATCGCTTCTTTAATCTAATCGGTCATTACAGTATAACTCTACATGACGTTTTCGTTGAGCAGAAGCTTTCATGTAAGGAACGCGGGCGCGAAAAGTCGAAGGCAGCGGAAGAAGGGAGAAAAGAAAGGGTTGAAACATCGACGGGTCGACGATTGAAAATGCCTTAAAATTCACAATTTATGCACATTTTCGAATATTTTTTTCCAGATTCAATGTCTTCAGGGACGTAACTCAATTACTGATATATTAGAATTAATATACGATCGATTTTTTGTATGTTTTTGCATGAAACACTCGAAGACTTTTTTCGCACAATGTGTTCCACGAGTAGCTTGTTCTCGTGACGTCACAAGACTCCCGTCGGAAGCGTTCGGATAAAGATCGCTGAACTATTTTCGGCTTCGTGTTGACTTCGGCACTCAGTGGTCTATGGTTTACAATCATTTACAATTTATAATGTTAGAAATGTAGAATTGAGGTTGGAAGCAATTGATCAGTTGTGTTTCATCGAAACATCCAAAGTTATGCACGTTTTGAACAAAGAACAGGTTAATGTGATTAATTTAGCCATGGATGGGCATAATGTCTTCGTGGGTGGAAAGCCAGGCACTGGCAAAACGTACATAGTAAAACGAGTTGTTAGTGTTCTGCAACAAACAAAACAGGTGAAGGTAACGTGCACAACTGGCATGGCTTGTTCACTATATAATGATGCCATGACCGAAGATTTGGTGGAATTCAAAATTCAAGAATGAATGTTGATTCTATAGTTTCATCAATTATGAGCCGGGATACTTGTAAACGTAGATGGTTGGAGACTGATGTGCTTTGTATTGATGAAGTTTCACAACTTAGTGCTAAAAACTTTGAATTGATGAACACTTTAGCACAGCGAGTTAGAGGCTCGACAAAATTATTTGGGGGACTACAAGTAATTTGCATTGGAGACTTCTTCCAGCTACCACCAATTGAAAATGATGTTGAGGGGAGGTATTGTTTTGAAAGCATATTATGGCAGCATGTGTTTAATCACTCGGTAGTGCTAGAGACAGTATATCGGCAAGATCCAAAAGAGAAGCAATTTCTCGGACTACTTGAGGAATTTGCTTTGGGTGAGTGGTCTAACAGATCTCTTAAGTTTATTAAAGATGAACTTAGTGAAAAAGAGCTAAACTGCCAGGACTTTGGTACCATTTGAACCACATATTTTCTGCACAAATTTTGATACAACTTTCTTTAATTTAAGTCAGCTTGATAAAATGCCTGGTGAAAAGTATATTTACACAAGCATTGATACCTGTAATGATGAAATACTAAATAAAGTAACACTTGCCGAAAAACATCTTGTTCTAAAGATTGGAGCTGAGGTGATTCTGTTATACAACATATCAAGCAAGTTGACTAATGGGACTAGAGGCCGAGTCATTCAGTTGGAAGAAGATGGGCCAACAGTTAATTTCTACAATGTCGGCATAACCTGCAAACTGACTCGGGTCTCGTGGTTTGCATATGAGTCAGGTAGCAGTTGTGATGTTATTGGACAACGAAACCAGTATCCACTGAAGTTGGCATGGGGTATAACTGTGCATAAATCCCAAGGCCAGACATTACAAGCTGCTTATGTCCACAGTGGAAGAGAATTTGTGGCTGGTCAACTGTATGTGGCAGTCTCTAGGGTATTTTCACCAGAAGGTCTGTCTATCTTACAGTTCAATCCTGCTCGTTTAATAAAAGCAAACAACAGAGTTGTTGACCTTTACAAGAAAGTTAGTTTATCAGAGCCTTTGCTGGATCATCAGTGTTGTCGGAACAAGATAGTTGATATTCAACCCATAGTTGTTGATTTCCAGTTTATTGATGATCCTTTGTTTGATGAACCACTTTCATCAAGTGACCTTGCAGAAATTGATGCTTTTTGTCAAACTTATTTTGTTTCCTCAGTTGATAGTGAGTGTGAACCTCGGCAGGTTGATGAGGAAGTAGAGGTTGATGAGGGAGGATCTTCATCATGCCACAAGGAGACTCATCCTGATCTAATGGACAATGACCACATTCTCTCTTTCTTAGAGGAACTTAAAGATATGTCAACACAAGCATCTATCAGTGGCTCACTAGCATTCAAGATAAATAATTTAATAGCAAGCCTGCAGCAACCAGAAAGTTTACCAAAGGTAAAAACTTTTATTGAAATTCAATGGACTCGCTTGTCCAAAGAAGGTAATAAGAATATTAAGAATAAGAAAGATGGATCAACCAGCTATGACTTTAAATCTATCATGGCAACTGAGTTTAGTATTTTGAATATGGGACAACTGGACAGTGAGTTTTCAGCTGTCGTAGGGAGCAAGAACTTTAATCTTGAACATTATTGCCTAAAAACTGAGTTAGTGAAGGCTGTCCGGGTAGCCATAATTAGTAAGGCATATTTAGAAAGGTGTGTGGAAGATGGAAAAGAAACCGAAGAGATAAATGTTTGGAATATAAGTGAAGAAGGAAAGGGAAAAGTGCGGTATGCTGGTGGGTGGACACTTATAAAATTGATTTATGGGTACAAAAGGTACATTACACAAAATGTAGCATCAAATAACCCAAAAGTTCGTCAGGAAATGAATCAACGATACCTATATGTTACTGTGCTTGAATCTTTGTTGGTGCAGTCATCTCATATTCATGAATGTACAGAGTATGAGGGAACACTGTCACACTGATACAAAACAGTACAGGAAAAACTCTCTCGTTCATATAAGTGACAAGGCATTTCAACTTTTTATGTATTTGGAAGAACTTAGAGTAAAAACACTTTGCCATCACAACTTGAATATCTTGCAACAGAAGTTCTTGCCTGTTGCCATTGCTGGTGTGAAGAATGACAAAAGATTGCAGGAATTGTGGTTTGAAATACTAGATAAAGTAAAAGGTACAAGAGGGCAGAAGTTGGTAATTCTTGGCAGCATTGTTGATAAGTTTTTTAAAATGGGTGCAGGACAATATATTCGGGACTTTCGGAGAGACCATCACATTATGAAGACAAAAGCACACCGGAAAAGAGTGCAAGAGAGGAAGCTTGTGAAAGAAAGAATTGCTGATAAAGTCACACTTGAGGCAATTAAACAAGACACTAGCCACAAAAAACAAGATTAACATAATTTACTGGTAGCCTCAGTGACAAAAAGACCAGACATATTTAACACCAGTGCATATACAAAAAAAGAGTTAAAGATTCTATTTGAAGCATACGAGGAACAATTTGTAACAAAATGGAAAAAGGAAAAAATGAATGACACCCTTGTTCTCAAAATAAAGTCAGAAGGACACATGAAAAATCCAAACGTTTTTGACAACTGTTAAACAGGTAAATTTGATACATTCCCCTATTGAAAGTTAACTGGCTGTTGTTAGCATATTCGACTTTAAGGAATAATCTGTTAAGCATTATAAAAGGCAAAAGCATTTTTAAAATTTGATCAGTATGCATTTGCCTCTTATAATGAGTTGCAAACAAATATTTTGTTCAGTGGTATGGATGATTCATTTTAGTTTTGGAGTACGCTTATATAATTTATTTACAAGTTTATTTTTCAAATATCAACTTATACAATTATCAACCAATATAATATGCATATTAGCCCAAATATTCATAAAATGAGTCATATATACTGTGCACTGATGTACAAAATGCATTTAGCAGTCCATACAATTTAGTTAATTATTGATTATACAGTTTAAACATTCAACATGCATGTACAGGTACATTCTTAAAAAATGTTATGGAGAGCCTTATAAATACTGTACTGCATGTGCATATGTTAGTATACAGTTTAGTTAACCACATGGGATGGTGTGCAATTAATGATTAATCTTACAAGTAATTTTTGAAAAATGTACCAGTATTGCACGGGCCATATTTTAAAAAATCAAGAGTTATTAACTGTACGACATTCCCATGGCATATGATCATTTAGTTATTATACAGTGTGTACCAAAAAAGGCTACGCACTGTACCTATTTTTTCTAATGGGTTTACTCCACATCACTTCATCTTCTTTGTTTGCCTTGTAGAATGGTAAACAATCCACATTTCCAGTGTTGCTCTTCTTTGTTGTTGTGGATTGCCCTAACAAGATACTGTTCATTGTGGGGCCATATTGTAAATATGTTGGATTATCATTCTGCCCGTTCCTCCCGCATTGCTGGCAGAAAACATTTTCCACTATATTGCTGTTTAATCTGTGGGCATATACAGTACAACCTGGATGTTCATTAAAGGTAAATTTGCAGAACTCTTTGAATCCAATTATAGAGGACGAAACATCAAACATAGTTTTCTTTGAGATGAACAATTTATTTCTTTCAGTGGCACTCAATCCCTGCATTGAATCTACTTCTGCTTCCCACGTTTGTAGCCATAGTAAAGCCCTTTCATTTTCCAAAAAACGGCGGTCGACCATACTCGTATATCCTTGATGACTATTCAGATTCTCAATTAAGGTACTTGTAACTTCTAAAAACTCTATTGCCTTGTCAAGATCATGTATTTCTTTGCCAGCCTGTTTGGTCATATGTGCCTGGAAAGCCTGGAAAAATAAAGTTTACCAAACCAAATGACCAATGTTTAGCCTCGGCAGAGGCTTTGATTATCAAGGCAAATGACGTGCTACAGTAGAAGGTAATAACATGATGCTTCTAAAGCATCAATCGCCTCGACAATTAAATAGATAAAAGCCTCCGTCGGTGGTTATTAATACACAAACGTACATCACCATGATATAACCCGTAACTCAATAACCCATTTGATGAATATTGCTTTCATATTTTTTTTAAATTTGTAAACCATTTACTGTCTTAAAGTTACCGCGTTTATGATAGTCACCGACGTAGGTATTTGTATGAACATATTTAATAACTGAAACTAACGCTTATAATAGTATATTTTCTCAACAATCCCCCCCCCTCCCATTTTTTTTCTCATAGTACCTTCATCAAGTTTAACATATCACGATCGAGGACTTGTTCTGCCAAATGATTTCGCATTTTAGTTGCATAACCCAACTCCATATGGTTAATAGTCAATCGATGATGAATGGGTAGTGAATTGGTTTTTTGATCCCAGTTGAAAGCATTGATCCATTGTTTCCATGCGATGGGCTGATGGGCAAATGTGAGGTTTCGTGTACCTTTGGGAGTGCTTTTGTATACGTTGTTTCTTAATTTCTTCACATTATGCTTAAAATAAAATATCATGATGTCAGACTCTGTAAAGCTATTAGTAGTAAAAATAAAGTATAACTTTAAGGATTGAGTTTGATTTTAATTTGTAAAACGATTCTTTGACTCGCTTAAAACTGCTTTATTTAATTTTACACGAATGACTACCAAATCTGCCTTTTGTGTTTTGCCAACATTTCCCCTTAACAATTTAAAAGTTATCTTACTGCAATATCGAGAATGAAAAACATCGGCTCCTTCGTGTACGGGTTTGTCACTGTAAACAACTCTTTGAAAGGATCTTTATCTTTGAAGTGCAGTTTGATTAAACTCCTGTTAGCTTCACCACCGTCACAGCAATTATATCTGACTTTAAACCCTTCCTTTAAAAGCCAAAATACAGCCTTCCAAAATAAATGATATAAAGTGCTCGGGTCAACTTCTTTAGTGGGCCAATGTGCAAACGCAAATCTAAACCCTGTGTTTCCTAGAAACACAAACTGCAGGACGTGTGACGCAAGTTCAGCTTTCTTGACACCTGTGAAACATATTTTTTTTTAATTGCAATTAGTTGGTCTATATTGAGCGATATCTTCCGGGCTAATATTAGGGATTATTTGGTAAGGGGACAAACTTCCCTAAAGCTGTATAACAGGGCAGAATTACTCGCGTCGGAATTTTTTTAGATATACTTTTTGGTTAAAAAAGCACTTTGATGATGTTTGTGTCAATTGTCACATTACGCATGTCGACTGCCATTATCCTGACCAAAAAACCATGCATAAAAAACGAATAATAGATTCATGTTTTGTTGAATCTTGCTGTTGAATGACAAAAAGATAAATTCCAATAGAGTGCTAGCCAAAACTGATAAATAACGAGACATGAACATAGTAACCGAACAGGGTGGCACATTATTATATTGCCTGCAAGCAACTGAATGAGCGGAGACGTTTTTTTTGTAATTCTGAGCAGCGTCTAATTACGTAAGCAAACGTAACAGAGCAATTCATGTGTGTTAAGTCTTTTAAAAACTGATGTCCGCGCATTGCTGGCAGGCAATTTATGTGAACAAGGTTTACCCATCTATAGTCCTCCAGTCTAGTTAATGCAACCGAAAATACATCCCAGACCTGTGTTTATGTCATCCATCGTTGTCTTTTCATCTCCTAGATCTACTAGTCCCACAAGTGATGTCACCCCATTCGTTGTCTTGAGTTGCAAATCTTCCTACCTGATCAGGATGATATAAGTATTTAGGTTATTTTTATAACACTGTCACTTAATTTTCATATTGACGAGGTTATTATAAGTATTAATCAAATTACTTGAATAACATTTGAGGGCTAAACAGTTGTCTGACATGCATGCAAGCAAACAAAATGAGCTTAAGCAACAAATATTTATTGAGATCCATTAGCTTCATCATAATTTAATTGCTCGGTTGGAAACATGTCGGTCTACAACATTAGTATTGTAGATTATGCAATGTTTTTTTTAGAATTTTGATGATTACAAACAAGAAAATTAGCCTTTGCCAAATTCATCCAACACGGTGACGGTGATGATGAAACTTGACAAGTTGTCGACTAGCAAGAAACATTACCTGAATGGCCATTTCATCCAATATCAGACCTCCCTCTCTCCCGAATGAGTCTGAATTCAACTTATCAGCTTCATGTAGCATCCACTGTAGTACTTCATCATTCAGTCTAGATTTTTGACTAACTGAATTTTTGTACATGGAAAGAAGTCGACCCAAGGGAAGTTTGAGCATACCACTCGCCTTCAGTTGCATGTAAACATCAGGGCTCTTACTCCATATAGACAAACAAAGCCTGACAATCCTGAAAAAATGTTGGTTGAAAGGTATGTCTCAGTCTAGACTAACAATTTATCTAACCCATCAGATAAGATAAACTCATACATGGATTGTATAGAACATGTGTTTTTTCTGGGATAGAAAAAAATTATATTTTCTTTGGGTCAATTATTTTCTAGTTAGGCAAGTGTTATTCCATTAATAGGTAGTACCCAGCCCTTATCTTAATTCTCAAGCAAAGTGTGATATCTGTGGAGTAGTACAATAATTGTACACCCATAAATAATTTCAGAGAGTAAGAGATTGTCATATAATATTGTATACCACACATTCAACTGAATTTAACGGTGTGTTTGGAGCAAATTTGACCCATAACACCACACATTTTTGTACACAGAAACACATTTAATTTTGCTGCTGGATATGCACTGTTCCAGTTTATTCAATTCAGTAGCAGTATTTAGTTGAATGGTTAACCATATGCAGTACTTACTTTAAGTGCCATCTGTAGCCTTTAGGATTTGGAGTTTGTAAAATATCATGCTGAACCTGCCAGAATATTTTCATATCAGGATTTAATAAATTCTCATCAATATTCTCAAACATGACCTTAAAATCTGCATGATCACTTTTCTCAAAATCCTTTGTTTCTAGCAAATACTTTTCTTTAGTGTATTTTTCCCTCCTTTCAGCAGTGATCCTCTTGTCCTTTTCTATCTGGAGCTTATGTTATATTTCATCAGGTGTCATGTATGATTCCCTTTTCTGCTTTTTGAAGACATTTTCACTTTTAGGGTTTAATGTTTTGTAGAAGCTATTACATTTGATGCGGGCACAACTGTTACACATTGTTGAATGTCTCATTGGATCTAAAATCATAGAACAGCTGCGTGAAACGTGTCTAACTGAAGATGTTATTTCACCATCAGAACTAGAAAATTCCCAGTGTTTAGAAGAACCAACAATGTTGCCACATCGGTCGTGTGTGTTTTTCTCTACATTCACTTCAAATCCTTGACATAAATGCACTAGTGCAAGCAGCTGGGAAATTTGTCTGAGCATGCGCCAGATAAGCCAGCGTGAACGCGTGGTATTTAAAAATCATATAACAAACATGGATCACAAGCATTTTCAGTGGACTAAACGACCTTTTAGCGTAATTTTTAAGAACAAGCTAACAAATCAGGTGAGTAGATATAAACATGAAGGCCAAGTTCCAGCTAAAATCATGTTGGAGCAAAAGGCTGATTTTTTAAAATTCGACTCAAACTAGTCAGCGCTCATACTCGAACATCAATACAAAAATGTCACTGAAATCGATCGACTAAACGCATTAGTCAATTGAAAAATATCTTTACCATTTGTACGAAAACATTTATACAGTATCAAAGACATCATTGCACTGACGGCCCACATGATTGTGGATGTTTTATCACTTTCACGACCATTTCAACAACAACCGTAATTTAAAGTACTTTTCCAGTAGCGAGTTTCACAACAAACAATTGGCCATTAGCGGAATTTATAAAACAAAAAAATTGGTTTCGAAAGAAACATAAACATATTGGAAGTAACAGGAAACAAATATCTTTTTGGAGCAAAAGCTAAATTTTTCAGTATTAAGTCAAACGTAAATTCAACATCGCGCTTAATTCTTGGCAACCCACTTACATGTCAAAGTTTGGAAATTTGCTTCAACAGACGATGTCATCACTTCAAAATATGATTAACTGACAGCTTTATCAGTCCTTTACTGAAATCAATGAAAAATTGTGAACAAAATTATAACTGGCTCGTCAAAGAAACTAAATTCCGAGCACCTCTGAAACCAATCTGTATTTCGCAAATATTATGCTAATTACATTTTGTGTTCAGCCGCCAACAATATTTTTGCACAGCGGTGGCAAATTTCCCAGCTGCTACTAGTGCATAATACTGAAACATGTTATCCAGAAATTCCTTTGTCAGCATGAACATTTCCACACCATGTCCATATGAAACAGTATCAACTTTTTTTGACATTACATATAATTCACATACCAAACTTTTGTGCAATCTGAGCTCTCGAACCAATCGCCTTTCTGCACAAACATCATCAGATGGGATAATCATCCACTGGATATAATCTGGACAGCACTTGTTCTGAACCCAGCACATAGTTGATGTTGTGGGTTTTGGCGGAGAGTACGTCTTGGCCAAGACGTCCCAGGTCAAAACAGTATGGGACTCGCATTTTGTGAGGTTACTATAAAGCCAACATTTCTTTTTCGTTCCCCGTTCATCGATTGTTTTTTGGATTTTCTTTACTTCTGGGAAAACCTTTAAAATGAGACGGCCAAATTCTGTTTCCCTTGGGCAGTTTTCCTTGTCAACAATTTCGCTAGTACTGCAATACCTTTCAGTGATTTCAGGGAGCCCAACAATTTCTCCTTTGGAGGCAATGTATTTTTGCCATAACCTATACATATGTTGTAAGAATTTTAATTCTTATAAAAATATCAACTTGAAATGTTTAGACAAATAATTTAGATGACTAAATTAATATATGCACATATATTTTCAAATTTAAAATTTAAATTTTCAACGCTCCTACAATCAACGTTTGTTTTATATTCATTTACTCCGTTGAGATACTTACCAATTTATAATTGAATTATTGTTGTGCTTCTTTGCTTCTGCCATTCCGCCATTTTAAATTTCCCGCGTATTGCTAGCGAAGAATGTTCGGAAATTGTCGGAGAACAAGGTACTCCTGGAACACATCAATCGTCGACCCGTCGATGTTTCAACCCTTTCTTTTCTCCCTTCTTCCGCCGCCTTCGACTTTTCGCGCCCGCGTTCCTTACATGTAAGCGATCATTTCTGCTCAACGAAACGTCATGTAGAGTTATACTGTAATGACCGATTAGATTAAACAAGCGATAGTCAAGCAGTAATCAAGAATTCAAGTAAAATTCAAGTAGGTTTTTACAAATGAATACAATATTAGTTCAATCCTAACTAATTCAATGCGTAACTCATAGTGGGGCTCCCTGTTGCATTGATAATGTCGTTTCTCTCTTCAGGAGACACTATGACCATTTTGTTAGTATCACTTTCAGTACCACTGTCAATTATGATAGTGTCATCACTCTGGTAGTTATCATCACTCTGGTAGTTGTCATCCTGTTCTCTAACAGGAGTTTTCTCCTTCACTATCATCATACTTCGGATGTCATTCACACAAGACTTCTTGGCTTGTTGGGAATGTATTGGTGTCTCTGCACTTTGACGTTTTTCCTTTTTGGACTTATACTTCAGATGTTTAGCTTCCTTTTCTGCAGTTGAATCAGTCGGGTCTCACACCTTTTTCTTTCACCCATTAAATGGTGATATTCTTTCTGTAGCAATGCACATGCTTCAAAATCTTTGACGCTTAAACACCGAGAAATTTGATTTTGTCATCACGACTTGTGATGCCAAAGACTTGATTTTTGATGAACATACTTCAATTTCTCTCTGTCGTGCTCCTGAATCCAGTTTCACTCTTTTTGTAGATGTTTCACCCTCATGAAATTTAGATCTGCTTCCAGCAGCTTTCTTGAAAACATATGTTTTCCTAGCTTCTTCCTCTGCAGCATACTTAAGCTGGGCTCTGTCATACATCTTCTCGAGGTCTTCAACACACAGATTAAAAGCTGCGTTATTAACAGCCTTTTGCCACTCAGATAACTTTGACTGGTTATTACGCCGCCCATATATTTTTGATTCTTCTCTTATGGTTTCTTTGGTAAGCTTACCACTTGGCACTTCTTTGTTTTCTATACAGTCAACATCTACGGGAGTGGGCAGTTTACCACAATCTTCTAAAATTTTGTCGCTGACAGATGTGGCACTATTTCCATCATTTGCCAAAAGGTCAAAATGATGCTGAAACTTTAACAGTGCTCCTTGTTTACTGATCATATCTTTCATTGATTCACTAGTCATTAACACAAAAGCATCCCCATCAATTTCATTATCTATAGGTTAAAATTATGGAAATTGTTTTGAAGATACCATTATAAAAATACCACTTCTGGTTTATAACTACATAAAAAGTAGCTAATAATGCTGCTGCAGTTTTAGTAACATGCAGCTTGTATGAACCAATGCATGGGCCAGTGCACATCTGACAACAACTCAAAATGTACACTAGTCTGGCAACTGCAATGTAAAGGGTATATCCCTCATATGTACCAAAAGCTTGTAAGTATTTGGATTTTCAATATCACAGGGTAAGCAATGATTTTTCAGGAAAAGCACATATTTATTATGTTGGGTCATTGCAGAAAAATATCTACACTTGCCCCACCAAAAAACTGGGACCCATACCCATTTTAGATGTCCTTGCACATTTCTATCAAGCTTTCATGTTAGAAAAACATGCTACACAGCAAAAAACGCACAGCCTGTTCTGGCCTGATGAAAACAGGATTCAACAATGTTGTGCTGCCGACATTGTTCAAGGTTGTCAACAACACTCAACAAGTTGATGAGCCTGAATTAGCCTGCAATCAGGTGTAACAATGCTGAACAATATTGTTGACAACCTTGAACAATGTGGGCAGCACAACATTGTTCAATGCTGTTTTCATCAGACCAGAACAGGTTGTGTGTTTTTTGCTGTGTAACGGCTACCTTTTTGAGACTTGGATAATATTGATGCCCATCCTCTTTCACCCTCCCCTCACATTGTCTGTCACTGTCTGTCTGTCACTTCTTGGTTTATATAAAATCAATCTCGAGATAATATCAATTGCATTGGAGTATAGTATATTCATGTTGTACTGTTTCCCTCATACACTGGAATTTAAACATATGGGTGAGCAAAAGATTTTGCCATGAATAATGTTTTCATCAGGAGAGTATTAAACTGTTTAATTAATCCTTGCTAAGCAAATTGTTTGAAAAAATGCTTTGTTATAATACTATCTCTATAATATAACAAAATAAATAATAATAATACTCTATATATAAAACTGTTGAACTTGAATCCGTTTAGAAACTATATGTAATGCGCCGAGCAAAACGAAGGTGCAACATCCCCCCGACATGATTGGGGCATTTGCCGTTCCTGATGTTCCCAAGGGGCAGGCATTTGTTGTTGGGAAAATTTAATGTGGTGGGTCATTTGATTCCACATGTGAGGGGTGGGAATTTGACCATCTTGCTGTAAAACATTTGGTTGACCTAACATGAAGTCTTTGAAACCTACACTCACTTTCCGCTGGCAAAAAATTGTTTACACAGCAAAAAACGCACAACCTGTTCTGGCCTGATGAAAACAGGATTCAACAAAGTTGTGCTGCCCACATTGTTCAAGGTTGTCAACAATACTCAACAAGTTAATGAGCCTGAATTAGCCTGCAATCAGGTGTAACAATGCTGAACAAAATTGTTGGCAACCTTGAACAATGTGAGCAGTGACATTGTTCAATGCTGTTCTCATCAGGCCAGAACAGGTCGTGTGTTTTTTGCTGTGTACAATTAAAGCTATCTATATATTAAAGTTAAAGCCTTTTGAAAACTAGTCCAATTTTTCTTAAAATCTCACTTCCTGAGCAATATTAAAACTGCTTTGACTAGCTGGGATATCTAATTCAACCTTCAAATTAAATTGACAGTGGGGTATTTAACCACCAGTTTGTCATGGAATGTAGGGCATTTGAACGCTGATTTTTGACTATGGGTGGGGGATTTGATCAATACAAAATCCCAAAAGTCTAATGCTATGGTATGTGCCCGGGGAGGGGATGTTACACCTTCGTTTTGATCGGTGCATGAGGCTCCTCTAGCCACACTATCATTAAAAGATCAAAGGAATACCAAATGTTTTCCATACAGGATAGTGTTCATCCATTTTATAGACTTGAACTTCATACTTTAAGTTTATTTGTAGTTTTATATATATAGCTTTTATTTATTTTTGAAATTCATACATAAAAGGTAAAAATGGCACATTGACTTCTGCATTTCATGAATATTTTAATATTTTATATATATATTAAAAATGTATGTAAATGAGCCCAACAGTCCGCCTTTATTTTAATAATACGACTTTACAAAACTTGTGCTTACTTTCAAACACTTCAACTAAACTCTCCAGACCTTTACTTCTTAACCAAGATTTGACGAATTCCGTATCTGCCTCTGAACACTTCCATGTCGAAACCAAAAGGCAAAAGCCGAACGAATTCAGGTATTCAACGCACTGAGGGCGAACACCACACGTGACACGGCCACGCTTTGTATTAAAAATGTGCTAGACTGTATTATTCAAAACGTGCTAGACTGTATTATTCAAAACGTGCTAGACTGTATTGAATATTACAGTCGAAATACAAAAAGTGTCCCCCTTCCACTTCTGTAGTCTGTTGCAATTTAGTGTAGTTTGTTGTATTTTCCGTATTAGATATCGATTAAACACAATAAAATATATATTTTGCACCATTTATCATCGAAAAACACTTACTTTGCTAATTCAATAGTCGTATATATGATTTATACGAAGCATAAAATAGACAGAATTATTACGCCTATTTCAAAAACAATTTGGATAAATAGGGTTTTAGATTTCAGGTGTCCCCGGGGAGGGGAATTTGTCGACAACTTTTTGCCCCACTGCGGGGCATTTTCACATGTATTTTATCCCTGGCCCTGGGGATTAACCACGTATTTTAAAAATTTGTCAAAAGCCCGGGGGTTGGGGGGGGGATGGGCACGCTTGGATTTGACTCATGCATAAGCGTCCCAAATTTCAATGTCACTGATTGTCTAAGTTTTTTTATCAATGGTTTTTATGACTTGTTAGCATTAGTTTACTTGGCAATGAAGCCTTCCAAATTGTTATGGTGCTTCCTAAAATATCATTCCATTATATATAGAGCTAATCTTTATATATTGGTATGCTAAAAGTACTTTCGCTGAAAGTTTTTAAGATCTTTATATAATGTGGTAGCTTGAAGCGCGTGTGCGCTTATATTATTGTAATTTCATTTTGCGTGATTGTTATTTTAACAAGCAATGTTTAGACTGTTCGATATATTTTTCATTGGCCAGTGAGACACATTAACTCTGTATAATGTATCAGGTTACAGCGGCGAGTAATTATTCACTCATATCATTCAATTCGTGACTCCATTGATTACATGCATACCGGATTACATGGAAACCTACAAATATGAAATCTGGCTTTCTGCCAATTTTGCATTAATCTTATTGAAAGCTATAACCATAGCCGTTCTTCATGTGAGTCAGGAAGAAGGGAAATTTCAAGCTAAATGTATTTAGCAACTTATAGCCAAGCCAATACTTCAAAATTTCCCACAGGAATTCCTATGCTGAAGCTATTATAAATGCATTTCATAGTGGACCTGCAAACGTTCTTCACTGGTTTTGTTTACAAGAATTGCACAAAGATGTCTAGAATGCACTATCACATGTGTTTAAAGCTTGACAGAAATCAGCGGTGCCTCCGTGCTAAGAAACACCATAATGAAAACTATGGCATTTCAGTGCAACTCTTGAGCTTCGCTCACCTTATCCTCGAGGATTACGACTGGCCAGCTTGAATATTTTCAAGCATGAAGTATGTTTAGATTAATTCAGTAAAATACTGCATAATATGTCCATAATTTCACAAACAAAACACGAATTCCCTATTTTTTAAACACTAATTCTCAAGCGGGAAGTAGAGATAGCAACTCGTCTCCACACAAGTAACCACAAACAAGGTGACAAATATAATGCATTATATAATTTTTTGGACAAACACAAATCTCTAATATTACACTAGATTTGTGAATTTGGTTTTTTGTTCAGAAATAACCATCACCCAAGTGTAAATATTGTAAGTTACCACAAGTAACCATAAGTAACCAGAAGTAACCATATATCATATATACTTATCTAATTATGTGGTTACTTGTGAAAACAGTCTGTTATTTTGATATAAGTACATGGTTACGTGGCATGAATATATGTGGGCATTAAATACACACGGGAACTTGCACTGGTTATTTAACTGAAACAAGAAATAGATAGGATTTTTTCAAAAATAGACAGCATTTTTTTGGAGTCCCTATTTTTTGTATTTTATTTTGTACAAATTCTTAAGATCTATGTGTAATTCGTCATGAATATATTATTTTGTGAGCAATATATACAACAATTGAAACTATAAAGTATCATAAGAATGTAATTAACACTAGTATTTTGTCGTATTTTAGCACAATTTGCTGGTATGAATAATCAAATTTGTGCCTCAGTAAAAGCACTAAATCTCGCTGATCTGGCATTAAATCATGAATCCGGGCCATCTTTGTCAATTAAAATGAAACTTTTGTCACGCAACATATTTAATTTTAAAATGATATAAACCTAATAGTAGCTCAGTTACTACAGAAGACGTGCTGAAAATTTCACGAAGATATCTTGTTTAGTTTTTAAGTTACATATGTTTAAAGTTTAGTGAAATGCAGTAAATTATTGGACCGATTGCTCAAAACATACAACTGACCCTCTTCCCCCCTTTTCAATGTTGCTCATTTGGTGAGCAATTTCAGCAGTAACGGCTATGGTCTCGTATGATGGCGCCAATAATTTTTATGGCCGATATAGCAACATTGAAACGAGAGGAAGGGGGGTTTACACGTGAATTTTTAAAAATGCTTAAAAATATTGTATTGATCTAAGTGTCCCAAATTTCAATGTCACTGATTGTAGCTTTAGCCAACTTTAGCATGATGTTATTTTGTTTAGATTGGCTTCATAAATGCATGCAAAATGTGCAAAATAGCAGTAAATCAATGCAAAATGCTCATTATGGTTGAAAATGTGCGCATTTGTTATATTAACATAAAAGCCACAATGAGAGCATAAAATATATCACTAGCTTTAGCCAACTTAAATTAAGCATCATGTTACTTTGGTCAAATAATATATAGATATAGATATACATATACATATACATATACATATACATATACATATACATATACATATACATATACATATACATATACATATACATATACATATACATATACATATACATATACATATACATATACATATACATATACATATACATATACATATACATATACATATACATATACATATACATATACATATATATACAAACATAAGCTATTCCCAAATTCGGAGAATTTTTTAGAATCAACAAGTTCCTGTGGCTATATCAGCATGAAATTAATAGGCATAAACAAGTGCCCTTTTAACTAGCAGCTGCATATTGTGTGCAGGCTAGTGAAACTATTTTAAGCTATAGTCTAGGACCTGTCAAGGACTTTGTATGCATTTCATTTACCCCAGATAATCTCAACTGTTTTAGGGTAAGTTAACCATGGCGAACAAGATGGGATATTTGCCCAAACCAGAATCCGGGACAAAACATTCGAAAACGAGCACCCGCAGAAATAACCCTCTCGTTAGCACTACAACTTCTGAATCATTAGAGATACATTTGTTTTAAAGCTGGTTGTTAGGAAGCAAAAAATCTCTAGCTTTAATATATTCCAAGAATATAGCCATACCTTAACATGGGAAAATTGCTGAATATGCATATTTTAAGTTACAACATAGACAAAGTGGATTATTTATATTTTTTTCCAAAAATTTTTTCGCTGTTTTCAAACTTCACACGTGTTTAAACAAAATTCTCATATTCTACATAACAGAGCATGCAAACCTGCCGATATATAGTACCAATAAATCTACTCACAGACGCCATTTTGCAAATTTGGCCATGTGTTGCAGATTCCTTTGCTTTTCACCGTCGAACTTTGCTTTTATGATCAGCAAAATGCCATTGGTTTTGCTAGGTACTATTAGAAGAACATCCTCAATGGCTTTGAACGAATTCCGTTGCTTTGGTGACTTTGAAATCTTTGATGTTGTCGAAGTGTTGTTTTGGTGAATTATAGCTTCAACTTTGGGTCATGTCACTTGTCTTCTCGAAACATAGCATGTAACACACTTCACACGAGTTTTAACTGTAGCACACGAACAAACGGTAATGTCTTAAACTTTGGAAGCATAAATTAAACAACTCAACTCGCAGGTTTTCATCTAAACCACTCCGAAGAAATTCCATCATGAGGCAACCGGTTGCCAATTTCCAAACACACACGAACTGCACGAAACAAACATGCAAACTTGATGACAGAGGGGTTGTACATTTTCACGATCGACGCTTGTGTGAGGACCACAGCAAACCCAAGCAAGCAAACAAAAGCCAGCTCTTCACATCGCTATTTTCAACAAAAAAATATCAAAAATATTTTTGACAAAAAATTAAAAAACAAATATCTTGTGCTAAACAACATTACTTTCTTGGTTTTGCCCTTTCTCCAGACTCGTTCAGTTTCGTCTTCAATATCAAAAAGCTACAATAAACGTACATAATTCTTTGGAGCATTTAAGGAGCATTCGGCATCACCGTATTTCAAATCTTAATCCTAACTCCAACCGTATTCATTTGGATTTTTATATACAATATGTCCTGATTTATCCCTTAGAAGACCTATTATTTTTTCCCCACCTTTTGACTAGTGGTTAATTAGAAGGGGGTACATAGAATGTGGGGCTAAAAAAATTTTATTTAAAGTTGTTTGCCGGAATATTTATTTCACAACACATCATATTCCTCCAAATTTCTAAAATGTCTAGTGATGGGGACTATAAAAGTGTGGCATTGGAGCTTTATAGAGGGTAGAGGTTTTTCTGCTCCTTGGTTTTAAGTGATGGCCTAGCCTCGAATTCTCTTTTTCAAAATTTTTGCAACCAATATACGTGTTTCAAACAGAGTAATAGAGAAACGAGCGAAAGTGGTACCATTTATAATTTTATAGAAACGTATTAACTTACCTAATTGGAGAAAAACACGAGATGATAATCTTTTAACAACGGTGTCTCAGTGAGGTAATTGGCCCACTTGTAGATCAGCTTGAAACTGAAAAAGGGAATTTAGGTAAATTGTTCAATTCTAGAACACGTTAAAACAGGAGCACAGAATTGAGGAAAATGCTCAATTATAGATCACGTTGAAACGAGAACACGGCACTCAGGAAAATGTTCACTCGTAGATAACGTTGAAACAGGAACACGGCATTTAGGAAAATGTTCACTTCTAGGTCACGTTGAAAGGAGAACACAGCATTTAGGTAAATTGTTCACTTCTAGATCACATTGAAACAAGAGCACGACATTTAGGAAAATGTTCACTCGTAGATCACGTTAAAACAGGAACACCACATTTAGGAAAATGTGCGCTCGTAAATGACGTTAAAACAGGAGCACGACATTTAGGAAAATATTCACTCATAGATGACGTTAAAACAGGAGCATGATATTTAGTAAAATGTTCACTTGTAGATCATGTTGAAACAGGAACACGGCATTTATGTAAATGTTCACTTCTTGATCACGTTAAAACATGAACACAGCATTTAGGAAAATGTTCACTCGCAGATCAGGTTAAAACAGGAAGTTGGCATATAGGAAAATGTTCATTTGTAGATCACGTTAAAACAGGAACACGGCATTTAGGAAATGTCATGTTTGGGGTTATGAATCGTTAATTAGTCGAAAACTGTTCTGTTATGTTTGCCATGATGAACAAGAACTTATGGTGTGAGTGGATTTCTACATTTGTCAGGGGCTTTGTATTTGCAATATTTGCAGCATTTTATCCCAACTACTCTACACGGACAAACATTCTTTCTGGCACATTTCCCACATCTACAGGGATCTAGTAGCTCCTCTGGTTTTGTAATAACAATTTCAGGAACCAAGATATCGTCCATTCTACTGTATCCATATGACTTCGCATTCATTAGTATAGCAGCATTGCGGAACGGGGCTTGGATCCATAACTGTACCTGGTAATAGCTTCTTTGGATGTGTTTCCTGATATTTGTTGAAGTGCGTGCAGTTCTTTCGAAATCTATTTTCAAAGCATTATTATCAAATGCAGCTACACGAAGAATATCTTCGACATGAATCATCATTCGGTCGTCGGCTTCTTCGTGGGTACAATCAAGTCGAGGGAAGGCAGAAGCATGGCCACCTGACACCAGCCATGTTTTTGGATATATACCAAGTTATAGTTTTTGATCCTGTTGTAATTTGTAGTGAGCCATTCGACATAGAATGCTTGGAACGCTTTTTTGCTAATGGAAGATGCCCAGAAATTTTCTAGCATGACGGGCACATTTTGATTTGGGCATATCAGATCCAGAACGACCATTTCTTTAGATCTTGCTCTCCTCATCCTTTCTTCATTCTTGATACTATCGTCTTTGTAGTTGTCAAAAACGATGTGGATTTCATCACTTTTCCATACGGTGTTGGTTATCATGGCAGTAAGGGCAATCGCAAGGTCGTGGAACGTCTTTACAGGAGGTTCAAGTTTCTTTAGAGGGACCTTTCTAACTAAAGCCATGAAGTTGATGATGAAGGCATTTGTCAGAGGAGACTCTTCTGATCCACTTGGGTTAATCTCTGGACACAACTTCAGTAGCTCCGTTCCAAGCTGTGATTTGACACTCTTTTTCAAATAGCCATCTTGGTTCACCAAAAAGAATGCAGAAGATGTAAGCTTATGACAAAGTAACTCATTAACGGTGAAACCTCGATGATGGCCATACTCTATGAACATCAGACCCTTGATTGTTTCATCTTTAACATTAACTTTCTTTTCCGAGGGAGATACTTTCTTGCCGGTAGAGAACTTAGTTCTGCTGATGGTTGAGTGAATAGAGCTTTTTCGTATTCAGAGTCGATTCTCTACATATTCATCATAAGCACGGTCACCTTCTTTCATTCAACTCAACAATTTGTCAACATTCACTTTCGTCACGATTTCACCGGTCAAGACATTTTTCATTGCTCCTTGATGTAGAATGGGAGTGTATACTTTTTGTAAATACTGCTTTATCTCTTGTACCATCTCGACTATTTTAGCTGTAGTGCTCTGGTTGAAGTCATGGTGGAATGAAAGCTCTTCTGGGACACTATCTTCCATCTTTAAGAGATTGACAAACTGTTCTTTCTCGTGCTTATGATATTCCACAAAGCAACCGCATCTTTCTTGTTACACCAATGACTTCTCCACTAACTTTAGCTGGCCGGTTGTAGCATTGCTCCAAGGCTTGATCAAAGGGGACTCCACTTCCTTTCCTGCTTCCATTCATCACAAACCCACCATTAACATATGACTGGTACAAAAGTGGGAACTTGGCTTCCAATTGGTAACAATCCTGAAGAAAAATTGGTGTCCATCTGCAGTAGTTTGTTCTGCCAAAAAAGAAAAATAGCGAGCTTGCTCTCTCAACAGCGCTTAGAAAAAGATGCCAGTCTCCACAACGCATAGAATTAGACCTCTTGCAATCGGATAAAGATCACAAACATACGTGTTCCAAAACGAAAATAACTGCGATTCTGACACCATTTCAGCTAGATGTGCTTGAAACATTTCCTCCAAGGGTTTAGCGTGTTGTTTGCCACTATTCCAAACTTCGCCTGAAAAATCTTTCGAATGAAAATCGACTAAGAGTTCCTGTAACTCCAATTCTTTTTTGGGATACTTCATCAGAAACTCTTCAAAGATCACCGATATTAAAACTTCGTGAATCATGGAATGTGCATTTCGAGCTCTGACATAGTGGGAACCAGAAATGACACAGTTGATGGTATCTTGACCATAGCACTCTGTCTCTACTAAAACAGAAAAAATTCCTGATGGATCCAAATATGTACCGAGGCACGCAAATACTATTTTCTCCATGTGAAACCCACCAAGGCCAAGAAATATGTTTCCAAACTCCTTTGGTTTCAGAAGTTGAATCTCCTTCGCAATGCGGTAAACGCCTTGGTCAGCCCATAACCCACCATAATCATCGCCTTTTTGCCTCGAAGTATCGCATCGTAGGTGGTAGCTGGGTAGGGAAGGATTGGAGTAAGGATTCTTGTAGTTGCGTGAAAATTGAAATCAAAGATAGTACTTCTAACGGCTGTAAATCCTGGGACAATGCAGCTAGCGGCTGTTGTCTTGTTGGCTATACGGTTTAATAACCACAAAAAGTATTCCAAACGTATTGACTCTATAGACTCTTTCGAAAACTCATTGCCGATGAGTATGCGGTGTTTCTTTCTTCATCAGAAGTGCTATTAGTAGCTTAATGAAACGAATCTGAGGAATTGGAATCGCGGTAAACATCAGACGTCTCGGGAAAGGATTCAGCAGAACTAGGGAAAATGAATGTCTCTGATTTCTCGTAAGTTGTCCCTACTTCTCCTCGCTCTTTAATAGCTCCCATCCTTATAAGTTCTTGACAACTAACGTTGGATCTAAGTTTAACAATGCTTTGACTCTCAGCAGAATTTGGCCTGGTAGAGATCTCACAATCGTCTCACGGTTTGGCAAGGGTAACTGGAACGTTTTGGAAAAGGACCAAAATTGTGTCGTGTGTAGATCCTGTGCCTGCCAAGGTGCTCTTGTTGCAGTCAAAGTTGTCCATTGCACCATTTAGTGGGCTTGTAATTTCAAGGACACGAGGAAGTGGTACTCTGTTGTTGCCTGCCATTTCTATGATCAGTTCAGCTAGATCGACGTCAATCCTTCTGATGGTGTTGTAGCTTGTGCATATACCGTGATGATTAAGAGCAGTGATGAGTTCCTTCGATCTCGTGAGACTGTGGACTGCCTCAGCAACCATGACATGGAAAGGGGTCAACTCTTTTCCTCCGCTCATTGCATAGTGTAGAATTTGAAATACTACATATTTTACAATATTTGATATTTTCTTTCCTCTGAACAATTGCAAAAGAAATTCTTCCCATTTTGCTGGTGGGTTCTCATGGAGTGCTGTCAAGGATAACTGCAGATCTTTAGGAGCACAAAAGCTTTTATCCAATCTGAACTTGTAATCTTTGAGCTCTTGTTCAAGGCTACTTGCAACTCGTTGAACAGGCGAAACTCTGGCTGACTCTAAAACGAAGCTGGATTACTCTTGGTGGAAAAAACCATTTGAGAAATGTGCTTGTTGGTTGGATAAGTAAAGCAGACACCATCCCCATATAGCTCGATGATCATCTGCTTCACAGCTCTGTTTGAAACAGGTGACTCTTGATTCTCGTTTAATTTATTTCTGCTAAAAGTAATACTGTATGCCGTGGTTTCAAAATCAAGCTCTAGCGTTGAGAATGCTGTCCTCAGAGATCCGTCTTCAGCTGTTATGGTATCCTCTTTTTCAAGATGTTGCAGTATTTCTTCAACTTTGGCATCATATCTATTAAAGTAATTCCTACAACAGTATTTATGATAAACTAGGGATCCAAGGATAGTGCAAAGTTTTACAAGTCAGACAAGTGTGATGACTGTCAGTACTCAGTAATATAGCCGATATCTTTGAAAAAACATTTAAAAACTTTCTGCTCTGCAAATCAAATGGAAAGTGTATTTTTAAAAATTTCAAAATGTTTCAAGTCGAGTCTTTTGAATATGTGAACATACAATTTCATCGCAAACTATGACGTCGAAACCGTTTAAGCATTACCTTTCAATCTTTACATAAACTTTTAAAGGTTTCAAAATTTTTTCCTTTGGCTTGCGCACGTTCACAAGCACAGAAAATGATTTTAAGCATTGGCTGATGGGCAAAACACAGAAAGCACGTTAGATACGACCCGTCGCCGTGGCGTATGTAGTTCGTACGTTTTTGACAAGAAATATTAGCCTACAACGTATAGACCTCTGAACCGGAACGGTGAAATCGATTTCACCGTGGGTTCTGATATGTACATCATAGGCTATGAAATATAATGCTTCCGGTTAATTTTGTTTACCTGAAATTATTAATACTTCGCACACTAACTTTACTTATCGCTATGTCAAAATATTCGTTATATCGTGTTTGGCTGGCTGGCTGCCTGCCTGCCTGCCTGCCTGACAGGCTGACTGGCTGGCAGGCTGTTTATATGAGTATTATAAGTCTATGTTTGTATGAGAATTACAAGTCTGTGTTTGTATGAGTATTATATGCCTGTTTTGTATGATTATTATAAGTCCATGTTTGCATGATTATTATAACTCTGTGTTTGTATCAGTACTATAAGTTTGTGTTTGTATGAGTATTGCAAGTCTGTGTTTGTATGATTGAATAATTATAAGTCTATGTTTGTATGAGTATTATAAATCGATACAATATATAGTTATCTGGTTATCTTTAGTTTAGTTAGTTATCCCTTGTTTATGAAATTAAATTTATTGTGTATGGTGCATTTATATGGTGAGTATAGCTTGCATGACACATGTAGCTTGTTTATAGCTAGCATGTATAGTGTGCATGGTATGTAATAGATATAGCTTTTATTCTGCAGCTTTCGAATTTGAATGATTTAACTCCCACGTGAGCCCATTCTGAGTTAGTTTAACGAAATCAATTCCAATTAATTTGCAATACATGCATGAAAATTCTCTGCTATAACGTACGGCACTGCGCTTGGCTTCACGAATTAATGTCATCGGCAAAGGGAGGCATGATTGGAAAACCCTAATCCCCTTTATCATACATGAGGTGCAGAAACTTTAAACAAATAAAGATAATATCATGTACCCACGCAATGAGCAAAACTGAGCTTTCATATTCAAATTAGAGGCATAGCGTTACTCAGACCATGGATACTCAGACCCCGTTTACACGGTACTGGATTCGCATAGTCACGACATCGAGTTCGGTCAGTTTGTAGTCATATTTGCTCTTACCAGTTTTTCTATGATTAGTTGTTATTAAATTCTGTAATAGTCATAAATTTAAAAGCTACACTCCACTTCAGATTATCCAATTTGATATCGTGACCATGCGGATCCGATACCGTGTTAACAGGGTCTCATCCTGTACAGGGTAAGTACAAAAACCTGATAGCTTTCTTACTAATATTAGCTGTAAAATTATTGCTGGAATTAGACGATTCCCATGTGTACAGCGGCTACAGCCAACAGAACGTGGTTAATTGTGCGAAAGAAGAGTTAGAGCCACTATGCGTTTATATGAAAGCTATCAGCATTTTTGACACACTTTGAATAGGAAAGAGCATTTGTTATTGCAAATAATAGTTAATAGTTATCGCAACTTGCGTTTATAGATTTTTCGTTCAGTTCGGACCTTGTCACAGAGCTTTTGTAAAGTATGCTTGTCCAATAATGGGGCTAGAATTGCGTTACCTTTAACTTCTTTTTCTACAAACTTTTGGGTAATGGACTGATCACTCTGTATCAGTGTTTTAAACACTTCAGTAAAGCAACTTTCTTCCTCGTTTGACAGCAGTCTGCTGTTGCTTGTTTTTCTGGTGACATTTGTAGAAACTATGCTCGATGAAACTATGCTTGGCGAAACTGTGCTTTGGTCGATATCACCAAATTCATCACGACGTTCTTTCTCTGTTGACTGAGGATCAGTATCTGCCCACAAAAAAAGGGGATCAGTGATACATGTTGACGAGTAAACATAAGACAATGGACTATAGGAATGGATAATTGGCATTTCATCAACTCCAATCAGTGAAGGGTTTTTATCCGGAGTTTTCCATCAATTTATTTTATTGTACAATCGTCCCGACTGTTCTGACGTTTTGGCTGCCATAAATATAGTTATAAACTTACAATTATATTACTAACTTGACGTTTCAAGTGATATTAATACAGTTGTAAATTTGTAACTGTATTTATACGTCTTTGGTAATGGCAGCCGTATAAGTAGCCAAAACGTCAGAAACAATTAAAAAATTCTAATCTACTGTCGAATTCAGCTGATAAACACATTTTAATATCAACACTTACTGTAGGCTGGTCAACATTAGCCTTGCAAAGCCCTACTCAGGCCAAACGTTGTCGAGGAGACTCACAGGGAAGTTCTGCCAAAGGTATTGCAGGGTCCTCACCAAAGAAAGATCAGACTTTGTCCCGGACTTTAGATGGCGAAATACTTCTTTTACAGCAGCATTCTCCTCTGAAGTCCACTTGCGTCGGCTTGTTTGCAGCGTGTTCTCTCGCGACGCAGTTGGATTTGCCAACTTCTTGAAAGAATCTTCAGAGGCATTCACCACTGTGCGTCATTTTGCACACATAAGTGGAGCTTTTAGCAGCAGTTTTCGTTTTGTCTGCAAGCAAGTAGTACTTGTCAGCTGTTGTTTTGTTGTGTTCCATTAAATTTGCTAAATTTTCTCTCTGCCCAGCATCATTCCTGTGTACTGCAGACAACTACTTTGCGAAAAGCAGTAGCACCACCAGCACCTGATCCTTTTCCAAACACCTGTTCCCATCAGCTGCCAATTTGGCTTCCAACATCAGATGCCTTCATTGGTCTACCACTTAAGGCCAAAAGTACTTGTGCTGTACCTTCATTAGAAGCACTTTCCACAGAACTTCTGAATTTGCAAATAAATATTAGCATCCATTGATAAACAGATGGGGTCATGACAACGCTTGCTGGACTATGAGCGGTGAATATTTTGTGCTTTTTCACCTGAACAACAAAACAACTGTCCTCCTGCTTTGCTTTGTTGAATTCGGAAAGTGTCATATTTCACAACACTCCAGCGCGACTGCCATTGCTAATGCAAAGTAAAGCAAGCAAATAATCCCTTACAAGAGTATACTCTGCATTGCTTGGCGCATCAACTGATGACTTCTCCTGAAATTTACCAAGAACTTTAACAGCGTCCCGAGCTACTGTCGATAGGTCAAATGCCTTAATCTGTTCTGGTTTCCTTAAACTACTCAAGTCGTCCATTCTCTTCTGCCAGAATCGACCTTTAACAAGTCTCTGGATGGACTTGTTCCAAAGTTTGACTTGTACAGACAATAAGCTTAGTTGCTCTTCAGTTGCTGCAACACCATCCGGTTTTTCGCATTTTACAAAAATGTAGAAGTGGTTGAGTGAAGCAAGGCAAGATTTAACAGTTCCTGGACGCTTTTCTTTCTCAAATGGAGTTAGCCATTTATCTCTCAAGATTTTTGCTCAATATATTTTGTAGATCCCTGTTCTCCCGATCAATATACTCCAAGACCATCTCCACTTGTCGTGAACACTGGTTGGCTACATGTTCTTCCTTTCTCCTGCCGTCAGCTCCTTGCAACCATTCTCGAAAGTGTTTAAACAGTTCTTGTTGCGACCGCGGCATTTCAGTTTCACCTTTGTCATCTTTTTTATCATCATCCAAGTCATCAACAAACTCACCATCATCATCATGCGTATCCCTAAAAATTGTTCCTTTTACTGTATTTCAATGTCAGCTATTTCGCATGATTTAACGCATTGTGTAGAAAGCACTAAAATTGGGGGAAACCCCAAGGCCGTGAACAAAATCTCTCAAGCACAAAACTCATTAAAGTTGCCAAGTTCGCTTCAGTAGAAGCTATTTTGTTTCAACAGGGTTTCTGCATCTAATTAAACAGCACAATCGGAACGCGATCAAATGGCGTAATCTATTCCTTTTCTAAAGGGAACATTAATTCAAACAGAACAAATCGTTCCAACCAAAATTTGTGTGTTCCCATTGCTTTGCGTTCCTCAAAGCGGAATCGTACAATTACGAAACGTCTAAGCTGTTCCTTTTTTGGTTCCTTATCGAGGAACAAATTGGTCCCCAAATAGGAACACGTCTTATTAGCTACTATTCAACTCGCGATGAGCTTAACGAATCGGAATGATTTGTTATGCACATAGCGTTCCCTTTTATTGTTCCCTTTTATTGTTCCCTTTGTTATTCCGTTTGATAGCGAACAATGCAGTTCAAATGAGACATGGAATTTGCATGCCAATTCTCGCCCTGCTTACTATAAAAGCCGAACAAAAATATTTGAACGTCAAATATTTGTCTAATTTGTACATGTTCGCACGCAAAAAAGCACAAATCGATTGGAAGTCGTTAGAAGGCGCACTTAAAAAGCCGAGACGATTGCATTTGGTCAAAGGCAGCGATGGGTTAGACCATTGTCCAGTAACAGGCTGCGAGCATCGAGGATTTGCCAGTCAAAGAGGCTGTCGTAAACATGTAAAGAATATTCATGGTTGGTATTACTATTTCGATGACAAACCCACCGTATGCCTATCGCCGTTTCCAATCGCCGAAGCTAAAGAAAAAGTGTGCAAGCGGCAAGTCCCTGGCTGTTCTACAGACAATGACTTCGCTCGCTCCTTCTCACAGTGGCTTCAAAGCAGCTGCGGCGGAGGAAAATCTCGTAAACAATCGGATAGTTCGGTCACAAGAGCCTTAAAGTTTCTCAAGTTTTGTTGTGACGAGAATGGCGCCGCCGAAGAAGACATGATAAACTCTCCTAATTTGATCGACTACGCGCTAGGATCGCCGCATCTTTTGACAAAATTCGTTGACAGTTTGAAAGACAAGTGGGGAATAGGACAATCGGGACAAATATCATATGTAGCAAGTATTTCAGATTTACTAGACTTTCGCAAATTTGATCGTCCGCCTGCTTCAGTGCTTCAAAACTTTGCCGTAACTGAGGTGTACGTGAAGAGAGCGCGAAAGTGCCTAGCAAAGGACATGAGAGCAAACTGGACAACCGAACTGGACATCGAAACCCTCGAAACGCGTAGAAGTTGGGCTACCCTGTCCGAAGTGCAATCCGTGATTCCATTTCATAGCGAACGTTACGATTCTGTGTTGGAGAACTGTATGACGTGTCCTTGTTCAGTCGCACCTGCTGACGTGACCTTTGCCACTCGATTTGTCGCAGCGTACTTGTTCGTAAAAGTAAAAGGTTGTCGCCCAATGACATATCAGCATCTAACTTTACAAATGTTTGAAAGTGCGAAGAAAAACGAAGGTATGGTTGATCAGAAAATTTTCAAGACAGCTAAAAAATACGGTTTCGACAGCGTGTACTTGGACGATTATACTATTGACATGTTGGACAAATATATAACGTATATTAGGCCCCTTCTCACGCCTACTTGCGAGTATGTGTTGGTCAATCGAAATGGGAAACAATTTCAAAAGCTTACAGATCTTTTGAGCGTGTTAGTGTTCGAAGCCATTGGTAAATACATTCATCCTACTAGGTACAGACAAATCATCGAAACACAAAGTGCGAAGCTTCTCTTACCAAAGGAACAGAAATGGATATCTGAAGACCAGAAACATAGCTCTAACGTAGCACGTGTTCACTATCAGAAGAAACGTTCGCGAGAAATAGCTATGAGAGGTCGCCAGTGCATGGAAAAATTAGTCGTAGAGAGTAAGAACTTGGACGAACAAGACGACACGTTCGAGCAGTCCTCAGCTGCAGGAGACGATGTGCAGAAAGACACTCCAATCGTATCTTCCTCCCAGATAACGCCACGACGTAAGGCTATTCGGTTTACACATGAAGAGGACAATTGCATAAGATTAGGAATAAAAAAATTTGGTTTGTGTTGGTCAAAGATACTGCGCCATTCTGAATTTCATTTTAATGCATGTCGTGTTCCAAATACCTTAAGAAAAAGGGCTGAAGCTTTAAGTTTAGTGTGATTGTAAACTGTAACCATAAGTTTGTAAAATGTAAGAATTAGAAGAGACGAACCTATACATGCAATTAATTAAAAAGTTTCAAGTTTGCACAATGTGTATACCATTTTTTCTAAGTGCCCATTTCAATTAGTGTGTCGAGAAATGGACGGGCTACGGGCTACCCCACACTATTCCTAATAAATATGACGGTCTACCCTCGGGCTACCGGCCAAAATCACGGGCTACCAATGCTTGTAGCCCGTGGCTGGATTTTTTCTATGTGTCGTTTCAACTATAGCAAGAACGAAGAAGTTTGGATGGAAAAAATTCTAAGTCTTCTCTGCCTGTTCGTTTAAGAAAAACTTTAAGAAAATTCAAGGACGGCCTAGCACCGACCAAGTAGCCCGTGGCTGGATTTTTTCTAAGTGCCCATTTCAATTAGTGTGTCGAGAAATGGACGGGCTACGGGCTACCCCATACTATTCCTAATAAATATGACGGGCTACCCTCGGGCTACCGGCCATAATCACGGGCTACCAATGCTTGTAGCCCGTGGCTGGATTTTTTCTAAGTGTCGTTTCAACTATTGTAAGAACGAAGAAGTTTGGATGGAAAAAATTCTAAGTGTTCTCTGGCTGTTCGTTTAAGAAAAACTTTAAAAAAAATCAAGGACGGCCTAGCACCGATCAAGCAGCCCGTGGCTGAATTTTTTCTAAGTGCCCCTTTCAATTAGTGTGTCGAGAAATCGACGGGCTACGGGCTACCCCATACTATTCCTAATAAATATGACGGGCTACCCTCGGGCTACCGGCCAAAATCACGGGCTACCAATGCTTGTAGCCCGTGGCTGGTTTTTTCTAAGTGTCGTTCAATATGCTGTAATAAAATTGAAAAAATTTACTTAACAATATTATAAGTCTTTAAAGGCTAGTCATATATAGAATCATAAGACTTAGAATTTTTTCCATCCAAACTTCTTCGTTCTTACAATAGTTGAAACGACACTTAGAAAAAATCCAGCCACGGGCTACAAGCATTGGTAGCCCGTGATTATGGCCGGTAGCCCGAGGGTAGCCCGTCATATTTATTAGGAATAGTATGGGGTAGCCCGTAGCCCGTCCATTTCTCGACACACTAATTGAAATGGGCACTTAGAAAAAATCCAGCCACGGGCTACTTGATCGGTGCTAGGCCGTCCTTGATTTTTTTTAAAGTTTTTCTTAAACGAACAGCCAGAGAACACTTAGAATTTTTTCCATCCAAACTTCTTCGTTCTTACAATAGTTGAAACGACACTTAGAAAAAATCCAGCCACGGGCTACAAGCATTGGTAGCCCGTGATTATGGCCGGTAGCCCGAGGGTAGCCCGTCATATTTATTAGGAATAGTATGGGGTAGCCCGTAGCCCGTCCATTTCTCGACACACTAATTGAAAGGGGCACTTAGAAAAAATTCAGCCACGGGCTACTTGATCGGTGCTATAGCCTGGCCTTAATTGTTTTTAAGTTTTAAAAAACACAAAATACTCCACAACTAAACTTGTTCACTGTTAATATATTTTTAATGTCACTTGGAAAAAATGTTGCAAAGGGGTATTTTTCCCCCAATCGTTTGTTGAAACGACGACTGATTAAAAAACTTCAAAGTTACTTAGAAGGACGACAAACAGAAAAATTAATATACACTTTAGTTTTTTTTAATCTCTTTCTTCAGGCTGTATTCCAGTTACACGTTTTCCAGACGACTGTGTACGCACGGTTAAGTGTAAATCCCATTTAAATGTTACCTGTCGAACAACTGGAAGTACAAAAGGGCAGAATTTAGTTTTCTATGTGATTTAAATTGTATTTGTGAAAGTAGTCGGAACCCGTGTGAAATTTGGAAAAATTTAAATCTTCGCGTGCGCACACGTGCGTATGGAAAACGCGTAACTGGAAATCAACCCTTGGTCACACTTAATAGTTCTTAATCATTTTGGTCCTGATGCATACAAGGAACAATGGCAGGCGCGAATGTCACACAATTTTAACAGCAGGTCAGCCAGCTATGTTCTACCAAGGCACCCAGCGTTTTACCACCGTCCAGTAACTCTGGGATGGAACCTCTTCTCGTTGCTGACTATTGCTCGACTCCCCTTCAGTCTGCCTCCTTTGTCTTTCCAATTCTCTGGCGACGGGACAGCGACTGGTCAAAACCAGTATATTAGCGGCAGGTCGAAGGCTCTGAAGGTGGGGTAATATGTCGGGATGGTTGTTTACAAAGCTGCTAACGTCGAATACATCTCTTTTCCGGCCAGTTAGAAGCATCCACGCGTCTATCCATGGGTCGGCGGTCGTGAAGAATTGCTTGTCAGCATGTGTTTTCTGTAGCTCGGCCTTTCGCAAATGTTCCAAGAATGAGTGCACGTGGGCTTTTGAAACCGAATTAATTAGCCCGTATTTGATCAAGGACGCCACTCTCGCCAGGTAACTTTCGTCATTTAGTGTCCAGCCACTTGGTGGTGTGTGCACGTTAAACTCCGAAGGTGGTGATAATGTTTGGCCCGATGATTTCCATGGATCGCGCGCATCTTGGAACTGTTCGTCCACGTCGTCATTACTGCAGCCGTCTCCCTGGTTGTGGGGTTGTGGTAGCAATTCCTCCGGGTCTACTGGATGCTCGTCGTCTACTAGGTTCGGCAACGGTTGCTGCAACGAGGATGGAGAAGATGTCGCGGCAGTACAAATGTTGGCAGGGACTTCGATGTCCGCGTCTGAGGAGTCGCTCTCGATGACTGGTGTTTGTCGTGCCTTTTTCCGCTTTCGTCTCATCTGTCGCACTTGAAACTCCGTGGCAAAAGTATCGTGGATCACCGGTGGATTTGGCTCATCTACATTTTCGGGACGAAGATCGGCTTCCGAAATGGCTCTTAACCGGGCGTTGTCGAACAATAATTCTCCCTCGTTTGCGGCGATCGTCAGCGGTTCAGAATTGCTACCCTCATACCATAACTCGGTGTCAGAAATTACGTCTCGGTTGCCATTTATTTCATCCGCGATCCAAGCAATGCAGTTCATAGCATGATCGTACAACCAACGGTTTATGCCTGGCCTGGGACGAGGTAGGGATTCGGTCGTGAATATGTCGATGCGTCTCCTAACATTTTCGTCCTCATCACCGAAGTCTGGCATGTGGTTCGTCGTTGATGTAGTAGGGACTGTTGTTCAACACAGTACGGGGTACTCCGTGTTTCACAGCAGTCACCATCCATCCACCTTGCAAAATGCTCTTTGCGAGGTCTGATTCCATAGTGCTCGCCGACCATTCATCAACGAGCACAAGCTGCGTGTCGTTTGTTATCATCGCCGCAGAAAACTGTTTTTCTTTCGTAAGCGAGGCGATGGCTGCAGATGGAATAATGCGATGGAAAATGTTCGACCACGAAGTCTTCCCGGAATCTTTTGGACCTGCCACGACCAACTTTTTCACCTTGTGTGGCATGTTAAAGGCGGAAAGGCACTGGTAAAATTTGTTCAAAAACTTTGCACGCTCGTCATCGTCTGGGAAGGAGTTGAGGATTGCTTCTCGGAAATACTGGGGATTTGGCGGGGTAGTATGGTCGTATGGTACAAACGCCCTTGGAGATAGTTTGCCCAGCTTTGACGAGGGTGTGGGGCAAGGAATGAAGCTTCGCGTTTTTATGGAGAAACAGTAACCATTTGCTACCTCGATGAGATCCAGATCGAATTTTATTTGTTGTATTATTTCGCACGCGGGATGACTCAGGAATTTCTGTATCGACGCGAAATGTCGAAGCATATTATCACGAAGCGACTCGTTACCCAGTAGGCGGTGCAAATAACTGGCGACGTCTGTCATTCTGACGAAGGTCACGGAAGCTTCGTCTGGCTTGGCGTACACGTCAGAACGGTATATGGCGTGGTGGCAGATGGTCATCACCTTCTCGATTTGATGGATCGTTGTGGCCAAGTCGCTGTCGGACGCGAAACAGGAGTTGTCCAGATTAACGCCATGTCCTGCACCCATTTCAACTACGAGCCCGTCTGAACGAAGATTTTCGATTGCTGAAGTTAGTTGATCACCAAATTCCTGCAGGTTAACCACAAAAAGACAACAAGGAAGGAGGGGGAAACGCGTGGATTGGGAATGAAGGAGATCATCAAGCTCCTCTTCATCACTGTCAGACGACGACTCTTGGGCGTTTCGAAAGCAGTACACATTGGAAACGTCCAACATTTCTTGTATAGTGCCGTTGTTGTGATCCTTTACTACGTTAAAGAGTTGACGTGCGGCGGTTTCCATCTCCTTGTTGGAGTACGAAGCCAATTGTGCTCTCACTCGAATGGCCGTTATTTCTGGCTCCATGTCTTCGTTGTGTAAAGCCGAAAACAAGGTAGACTCGTTACACGTATCGCACTTCTTATACACAATAAAGAAAGCTATGGCAGGATAACTTTCCTTCGATGCAGAACCTTCGGCTGGAACGGATTGGGAGCTCTTCGCGTTGCACATCACACTCGTAACGCAAGAGAAGTAAAATTGAACGCCTTGTGTTGCAGACAATATGTCATCGAGGCGCAAACGTTTCGACGCAATTTGATGTCTCGCCAGTTCTATATCTTCGCTGTCGACCTTCCACACAGCACGACATGCGAGTGCTTGGAAACGGTTGGAAATCTACAGGTACAACAGTTCATCAGCGTTAAAGCACATAGGAAATGTATCAGCGTTACAGCACAAAATGGCCAGAAAACAAATTGAAGAACGTCTACTAGAATGAACTTACCAGGTTTAGAATATTTGCACGAAGTGAGTTTTGCAATCGCGTCGAGTCGAGAGATTTGCGAGGCTTAGGAGGCATCGCTTCTCCTGTGTAGTTCGTCTTATAACTTGTAGAGTAAACACTGTAGAAACGAAGAGCTTTCTTGCGAGCAGCTTGCTAGCGCATGAAATTTTATTTGCTTCAAAGCAATGATCTTATATACAAAGTATATATTCTAATTTGCATTTCATGTATAAAAGGAACAATTTTTAGTACTTTGGTCATAATCTTCGTTCTCACCATCATCATCATCATCATTGTTATCGTCATCGTCGTCGTCATCATCATCATCATCATCATCATCATCATCATCATCATCATCATCATCATCATCATCATCATCATCATCATCATCATCATCATCATCATCATCATCATCATCATCATCAACAACAAACTAACCATCAAGGTCTGATACCACAACTTCATCACCAGGGCTCTCAAATTGATGGCTACAACTTGGATCTTTTTCAAAGAAGAGCGTAGGTGAATTAGCCAGTGTCTCTTGTTCAACTGTTTGATGTTGAAAGATGCTAGGGTATTCATCTCTAAAACTTTCCTCATCGCTTCTGTAAACTTGTTTATAAAACTCTCTACGTTTTTCGGGTTTATGAGTTTTTGCATATTTTCTCCTACCGGTGGTTTCTTTCACATCTTCTGACGAGCTTGAATCTGGAGTAGACTCTGAAGATCCTGAGATATCCTTTCCTTGGTAAATAACTGCCATCTTTAACCAATATTTGTATTCTTTACTTCCTCGTTTCTTGTTGTGCACGTCAGTGAGGTGATTGTGAATTCGCTTCACTACGAACCGACAACCATCAATAGGGCACATTCTTTTTTTATGGACTCGCTTGCATTTTGTTGACGTCCTTTTTCTTTCTGCCCTTAACCCAAACATGTTGAGAACACCAACTGCATCTCCTTCATCCCATTTGTGTTTCTGCCGCATGTGGCGAGGAAGGTGGACAACCTTGGCCGAGCATGAAGGGTACGGACATTTGTGTTTTTGTCTTCCTTTTCCTTCTGATGTTTGAGAACTACTTTCACTTCTAACAGCAGCTTCCACATGTTCGCCATTCACCTCATTAACACTGTTTTCTTCAGCTCTGTTCTCAACAGCAGCTTTATCATTCATTTTAGTATAAAAAAAATTCAGTCTCTAAGGCCATAATAAACTGCATAAGTAGTCAAAACAAAGCCATATATTTTATTGTTATAAACAACCGTAGATCAAGTGTCACAGTATTGCTAAAAAAGAAACTTAAAGAAAATACTCATGAAACCATAAACTGATAATACTCACACAGATTTATAATACTCATGAAAACGCAGACTTATAATACTCATACAAACACAGGCATTTAATACTCACACAAGCACAGACTTATAAGCCTGTGTTTGTATAAATATTACAAGTCTGTCTTTGTATGAGTATTATATATAAGTCAGTGCTTGTGTGAGTATTATATATAATACTCATACAAACACAGACTTATAAGCCTCTGTTTGTATGATTATTGCATGTCTGTCTTTGTATGAGTATTATATATAAGTACTAGAAATACATGCATGCAGCAACCCCTCGCCACTAAGTAAGAGCATGCAACTAAATTTTCGGAATTACATGAAGTACTTGGTAGCTTGTTGTCATAGCAACACGGCAATTGTTATTCTTTCTGTATATTTTTTCAAAATGACAAAATATTGAGTTCTTAATCCTTGTTTTATTGACAATTTTTTTAAATGGCACAACATTTGTCATCGGTATGTTATTACGCCTAATGTAATCTTAAATTTGGTATAAAATACGACCTATTATATACATTAATAATAAGGAGACAGTCTTGCATTTACAAAACATAAACTTACTCTGGAATTTAAACAGTGAATAGACTGGATGAGTACGGCTACGCCGGCCTTTATAAAGCATTAAAACACAAGTATAAATACGCATTATCAATAAACTTGCCTTGTGTTTCACGCCATAGTCAATTGTCGGCACTTCTTTGTATTTTCCCGAATTAATCTCTCTTCAATCTTCTTCGGCAGTCTCCTCGAGCCTTTGTCGTCGTCTACGCTCGTTTTGCCTTGCTCAATGTTCTGCTTCCTCGTTTTCCTTTCGCTGCTTGCTTGACTTCATATTTTTTGACCTGATAAATGCTTTTTATTTAATTTTTACAACAATAAATTGTTGTTAAGGTTCCCAAAATTTTTGCAAAAATACAAAATATTATAGTGCAAAAAGCTAACTAAAGTTAATATGTGCTGACAGTTGAATAACTTGAATTCGTGATTAATCAATCAACAATAAATTTTAAATCTGGCCAATCAGTGTTAGCCATTCATGATAGTCCGCCATATTGTTGAGATCAGCGAGATGACGTTATGACATACCATTTTTACTACCTACCACAAGCAACGACTTTGAACTCTCCTAATACGAAATTAGTAACCCTCGCCCGGTTCGCGCCGTTGGCTTGGGGATTATATATAAGTCAGTGCTTGTGTGAGTAATATATAATGCTCATACAAACACAGACTTGTAATACTCATACAGACACAGACTTATAAATACTCATACAAACACAAATGTATAATACTCATACACATACAAACACAGGCATATAATACTCATACAAACACAGACTTGTAATACTCATACAAACACAGACTTATACTCATACAAACACACACTTATAATACTCATACAAACACAGACTTATAATAATCATGCAAACAGAGACATGTAATACTTATAGTAACACAGACTTATAATACTCATAGTAACACAGACTTATAATACTCACACAAGCACAGACTTATAATACTCACACAAGCACAGACTTATAATACTCATACAAACACAGACTTATAATACTCATACAAACAGACTTATAATACTCATACAAACACAGACTTATAATAATCATGCAAACAGAGACATGTAATACTTATAGTAACACAGACTTATAATACTCATACAAACACAGACTTATACAAACACAGACTTATAAGCCTGTGTTTGTATGATTATCACATGTCTGTCTTTGTATGAGTATGATATATAAGTATTATAAGTCAGTACTTGTGTGAGTATTATATATAATCTCATACAAACTGTAATAACTTGCTAGTAACTATTTTATTCGTTTAAAACTACTTATATACACAGTCTATCTAATTAATTATTTAAACAGGAAACTATTACTTAAACCTAATTACTTAAACAGGAAGCTTGCTTAAACAGGAAGCTATTACATTCCTCCCCTCTAAGTTTTAAAAATACATTCCTAAGATCTCTACTGTTTTTTTTTGTTCATTTAATTCTGTTCGTTCACAATTAATAATAGAGACCTTTAGCATAGCGTAATTTCATGGAAACCGCTAACCTGAAACCGCAAAATATCACGTGACCGTGATTTTGCGGTCGTGTTTGACGTTTGACGTTGAGGTTTGGACCTGTAGCAGGAGTTCTAGCGGTAAGTGATAAACGACAACGCTTTTCAACTGTTTAAATGTGTGAAACACAGGTTAATAAAATAATTAAATAAAAATAAAGTAATTCTTGTTGTATGGTTAGTTTTGAGTCTTTATTAGTGCCTCTGAGGAGCGTTATAGTTGATTAAATTAGCACGAAGAAATACCCACTGGAAGTAAACATGGCCGCCAAATAATTCTATATTTTATATTAATATTTATAAGTGCTATTGCTGCTTTTAATTAATTTAAACTTTACCTTAGGTGTTGTGATGGTTTGAAATTATGAAATTACTCTCATCTTTATTGGATTAGCTTAAAACAATGAAAATATGGCTCCATTCAGGTGGTCACCATCAAATGATGTAATGCTCGCAAAAGATGTTGCTGCAGATTGGGATAACGTTGCCAGCACGTTGAGTACAGCTTTTAGTACTGACGAAAAGAAAGTAGAGATAACCGGAAGGGCATGTCGAGAGCGCTTGAAAAGACTGCTTATCAAATACAACGAAGATGATAAGAAATCCTTAAAGAAGTGAGTACTGTACTATGCACAAAACTGTGTAACTGCTATAAAACACAAAACTATCGACACTCCATAATTTACTGAATATCAATAGTTTTGTGTTTTACAAAAATACTCTAGCTATAGCAGTTTTATAAATTGTTTGACAATAATGTGTTTCTAGATAATTGTTAAAATGTCATTTACAAATATCATTTATAAAAATATGCTATTTTTGTATAAATGTACATTATTGTAAAGTACTGTGGTATCATAAGTGCTGGAGTATGGTAGCATGGGACTATAGGACCCTCCAAATTTTCTTATGGCACAAAAAGGACCATTTTTCTTTGGGGAACATTCCTTTTGTTATTTTGCAAGTGTCACTGCATCACTGGCACCTCCAAACGTTTTGCAGCTTCGTATATCTCGGATTGTAAATGTGCATAATCTGAATTCCGTGCTTGTGGAAAGTGCCTGACTAAAAACACATTTTCCAATCCTCAGGTCAGGCACAGAAGAAGAATATAGTGAGCTAATGCAGCTTTTAGAGGACATTTCAACATACAGCAGAGACATGCAAGAACAAAAAGATCGAGAAAAGGAACTTAAAAGTCGAAAGGAAAGAGAGGATAGGCAAAAGGCTTTACAAATGAGAGAAGCTGCAATAAATACACTTAGAAGTAAGCTAATCAGTTATAAATAAGATGTCCTAAGAACACAATTAAAATGTGTGAAGTTTATGAGAAGTCAATGAAAAAAAAATTGCATGTAACATATTCATCCCTTTCCCTTTTTGCTTCAATTAGAAAGGCGAAATAGCAGTGATACTCTGGACAGCAGTGATGATGATGAATGTAGCACTAACTCTGATGAGGAATCAACTGACACAAGCATTAACAAAGAAAAAAAATGTGAGTATAGTTTTAAATGGTCTTTTCATGGTGTATCCAAACATATTTCAACATTTATGATGCTATCAGCTAAATAATATCCATCATTGCAGGATTTTTTCATTATACCTCATGATTCCTAAATTATCCTCTTTGTTATTTCCTTCTTAATTATCTGACTGTTTCAAAACTTGGGTCATAGTTTCTGTTAGTCATTTAGGAAATTACCTGTTTGCAGGTATTTATTATATAAGCTATAAATTCAATATATGGCTATGATCATATTTTACAGCTCAAAAAAAGAAACAGAAAAGAGCTAGTAAATTGTCTGCTGTTGAAATGCTTTCTGCAAAATATCGTAAAAAAGCAGAATTAAAGAACAAAGAACTGGAATTAAAGAAAATGGAACTGGAGTTCCAGAAGCAGAAATATGAAGCAGAAGCTCATGAAAGGAAAGTAAAATTTGAAATGGAAGTGGAAGAAAGAAAAGCAATCATAACTTTGCTGAAGGACAGGCAATAATCAGCCAAGCTATTGTCAGTGTTAGGGGTGTTTATATTTTACAGGTTTGACATATCAAATAGCTTTCATAAAACCATGATTAAGTTTAATATAATTATTTACAGGGTTAGAGCTAATTAAGTTTGTAATTGGCTTATTCCAGAAAATATCAATATTTATTTAATATTTTTGTTTAATGATTTGCCCAAAATACATTACACAGATAAAAAATGGAAATATTTACAAAAGTGGGGCTAGGAACCTTCTAGAATATTTGCATAATAGAAAAAAAATGATAATTCATTTGATTCTTCTATCCATTTAGTACTTCTCAATATATGCACGTACTGCTATCAAATGTTTCTGGCCTTTGGGCAGCACAAACAGTGTACTGTATGTATCTTCTGTGAATGAAAAATATTTTCTGGAACAACCAATGTTAATGTTATTTATTCAAAGTTTAACAGCATACAGGGTAAGCTAATTGTTTGAGAGATATGTCTCTAAGGTTGGAGGGTTCAAATTAAAATATTCACTGGTAAGAGAGCTGTATAGACATGTATGACAATTTGTGAGCATTGTAGCCACTAGGTAATATTTTGCCACTGGTTGGAGAAGAATCTTCAAATTCTTTTTAAAGTCTGTGAAAGGAAAATTCTGGCTGATTTTTCCAAACCCCCATTCCACACTAACTCGTAGTTTGCTCATTCTGGTATTGAATATTTTTTCAGTATCAGACAAATCCACTCCTTTGAATGGAGAAAGAATGTTCTTATTTACCCCATAAGCAGGATCACCATATACAATGTAGTGCTTTCCATTTTGTTGATTGAGTCTTTCCAGCTTCTCAGTTAAATGACTTTCAGCTAACATGAATGCATCATGTCTTCTGCCTTCAATGGGGCCAAACATATGAGCAATTAACCCATTGGGAGCTTGCACTGACTAAAGGAAGGTAATTCTAAACATAAATTCTTGTGTTGACTCAATGCTATTGAGTTACAATAAACAAATCTAGAACTTACAAACCTGAAATTTGACACAATGTATTCTCTTGTGACCACTATACATCACTTTTTGACTGTGGATTGGACGGGCAATTGGCCTTTGTGTCCCATCAATGAAGCCCCAACATTGAGTAAGAGGGGCACCTTTAGCATGGATGGCTTTTGAAAAATTTCTGGATCCAGCCAGACAAGGTCCAAAGAATCGATCAGGTGGTGGAAACGATCATAAAGGTCATCTAGTATCTGTGAAAGTGTGCAATTGAAAACTGTCACAAACAAAGTTGTAAATATATGATTGGGTGAAAGGTACAGTGTACTGTATATGTTAATATGAGAAATGTAATGATCATAAACATCTCGTACCATATTAATAATTAAACTTAGTTCTGTCTCAGATCTACCAAAAAACATTTCCAGATCACACAGTCGATTAGGATATGAGAGCCGCCGAAGAAGAATCATCAGTGCTTCCATGCCTGTTGCCTTGGTTCTTTGTTTGCAAATGTAAAACTCTGGTATTTGGAGGGCATTATGAAGTCTAAACATATCACCTTTCTGAAACCTGGATTTAAAAAACATACCTTAGGGAGTGGTCATTTTTTTGGGGAGGGGGTGGCAGTTGGTTAAGAGGGGGGCAAACAAAATTCTGCTTGCGTAGATAGGGGGGTCAAAAAGTTTTAATACAGGACAGGGAGATGTTCAAAAATCTAGGCAAGCAAAATTTTGTTTGTCCTCCCTCCCCACCCAACTACCACCCCCCCCCCCTGAGGATGGAATACAGGCTGGCATGTAAGATTTACCAGTTAAACATTCTGGTAAATTAGCACATGTGCACCATCTTCAAATTAAAAAGTTACAGTTACTAAGCAAAATACCTAAACATTCTTGCACACTGTTCTTCACTGACGTCTTCAATATTCAGTCTTGGTATGTTTGCTTTAGTTTTTGTTGGAAACAAGGACTCGAGTAATAAAATATCGAGGTCTTCATCGCTGCTACTTCCAGATTCTGAACTACTGTCCTCGAATGACATGAGAGTGAGTATGTCATTGCAATGCTGCCTAAGATTCAATCGTTACAAATTTGTTGAAAAGAACTGCTTAGACCGCCTGGTATATAAAAGATAACAATGATCATTGTTTAAATACCTTTCTAAAACCGCCATTTTGTTGGAAACTACTCAACAATCGTTGTGAAAACGCAATGCTAAATGTATCAAACGATGAAAACTGACATGGCATACCGCTAAAGCGAACCTGCAGTTTCCGGTTACAGGTCTATGAAAACGCAAAGCTAAATGCGCCAAACCATGAAAACCTGACACGCCATACCGCTAACGCGAACCCGCGGCTTCCGGTTTGAGGTTTACAAAAATTACGCAATGCTAAAGGTCTCTAATATAAATCAGACAGTTAACCCAGTTCCCAAAATACTATATGTCTGTAAACTCAGTCATGATATTGTACTTCATAATCTCCAAATCGCTTAGGTCTTTGACGAATTTGCAGAGAACGTCTTTTTGGAGGACTAGACGTCGCTTGTGGTAACTCATCTTCTATGGTAGCTGGTTGTGGTGGTACAGATGGTGTAGGTGACGGTAATACAGATGTCTGTGATTCTGGTGTCGGTGAAATATCACTGGGAATCAAGGGTATGTCCAAAGGAGGGGTATTCTGATTTCCATTGTCTGTTGGTAGCGTCGGAACGGGATCGTGCGGATTCTGATCTGGTCTTGATGCCTTCGTATGACCTCACCAGTGCTCAACTGAACTTTAGCTGAAACAGGACCAGTTTTTTCAACAACAGTTCCCGAAATGCAGGATTTTGGTCGTCTGAAATCTTTTACATAAACAGAATCGTCCACCTTTATTTCTCGGTGTTTAGCATGATAATCATGAGTTAACTTTTGTCTTGTCTGCTTTCCCAAAACTCGATCATGGAGGTTTGGACGGAGTTGGTTTAGTTGAGTGTGCAGTTGTCGATTCATCAACAGCTCGGCTGGCGAAACACCGGTAGTGGAATGCGGCGTAATACGATAACTAAAGAGAAATCTTGCGTGCTTGGTTTTTAAGCTCCCTCCATTTTCACAATTCCTTCTTTAAATACGCGAACTGCCCGTTCTGCTTGACCATTTGACGCTGGATGATATGGTGATACCTTAATATGTTTGATGCCATTCTGACTCATAAACAGCTCAAACTCGTTACTCGAAAAATTCGTCCCATTATCGCTCACCACTGTCTTAGGTAACCCATGCGTTGCAAATATCTCTCTTAACTTTTCGATTGTGGCTGTAGATGTAGTTGATTTCATCACGTGTACTTCCAACCACTTTGAATAAGCATCCACCAATACAAGAAACATTTCCCCCTGAAACGGCCCAGCATAATCAACATGAAGGCGTGACCATGGCTGACCTGGCCATTCCCAGGGATGAAGAGGTGCTTCTGCTGGCTGTTTCTGATTTTGCTGACACTTTCCACAATTCTTTACCTGCGTTTCAATCTCTTGATCTAATCCTGGCCACCATACATAACTACGGGCTAAAGCTTTAGTTCTGGTAATTCCAGGATGAGCTTCATGTAATAGTGCCAAGACTTTCGATCTACCCTTCGAAGGGACAATTACTCTGGTTCCCCACAAGAGGCAACCATCTTCAACACTTATTTCCGTTCTCCGATTGAAATAAGGCTGTAATTCTTTGCTGGAACAAGCTGAAGGCCAATTCCCAAGTACATACTGATAAACATTGGAAAGTACTGGATCTTTATGAGTCCAGTCTCGAATTTGGCTAGAATATAACGGGATTTGTTCCAAATGTTCCATTAGTTTTATCGTATCTCCAGGTATAGGTGTAACATCAGGCATCTCTGGAAGTGGCAAACGGCTTAATGCATCAGCATTCCCATTCGTTATTCCTGCTTTGTATTGGATTTCGTATTCATACGCAGCCAGCGTCAGTGCCCACCGCTGAACCCTCGGTGAAGCTTGTGATGATACCCCTTTCTTTTCTCCAAACAGCCCAACGAGTGGTTTGTGGTCAGTCCTTATTGTGAATTTCTTGCCATACAGGAACTGGTGAAATTTCTTTACTCCCACGACAACGGCCAATGCTTCCTTGTCTATGGTTGAATAGTTGCGTTCTGCTGGACTGAGTGAACGTGATACATATCCAATAGGACGCTCTGTTCCATCTGGCATTTTATGCGACAACACTGCTCCAATCCCGTAATTTGAAGCATCACTAGCCAGAATAAGCTTCAGATCAGGATTGAAATGCACCAGAAGATCAGCTGATTGTAACAAATTTTTAGCCTCCTCAAACGCTTCCTGCTGCTCTCGATTCCATTTCCACGCTCTTCCTTTCCTCAACAAATTGTGCAGGGGTTCTAAGATTGTGGCGGCATCTGGTAGGAATCTGTGATAATAATTTAGCATTCCCAAGAAAGCACGCAATTGAGTGACATCTTTCGGTATAGGTGCATCTTTTATAGCATCAACCTTGGCTGCCACAGGAGAAACACCTTCTTCATTAATCATATGTCCACAGTAGACCACTTCTAGTTGCATGAAACAGCATTTTTCTTGCCTCAGACGTAATCCAGCTTGCGAGAGCCTTGTCAACACTTCATTTAGATTTTCTAAATGCTTTACATCATCTTCACCGCTGACCAATGTATCGTCCATTCTTACGATGACATGTGGGATGCCTTGCAACAAATTTTCGATAGCGCGTCGGAAGATTCCAGGTGACGATGAGACTCCAAATGGTAACCGATTGTACTGAAATAACCCTTTATGCGTATTGATTGTAGTAAATTTCTTGGATTCTTCATCCAATTTCAATTGCTGATATGCTTGAGACATATCCAGCTTCGTGAATTTCTCTCCTCCGCCAAGACTAGCCAACAAATCCTCTGTCTTTGGAATAGGATAATTGTCCAATTTTGACACTTGATTCACGGTACATTTGTAGTCACCACAAATTCTAACAGTTCCATCGGTCTTTACCACTGGCACGATTGGTGCAGCCCATTCGGAAAAATCCACCGGAGAGATTATCCCCTCTTTTTCCAATCTTTCGAGTTCGTCCTCAACCGCTTTCTTGAGTGCATATGGGACAGGGCGAGCCTTGAGATATAGTGGACTTGCCTTTTCATCAACATAAATTTTCGCTTCCATACCATTTAAAGTTCCTAATTCTTCTTGGAACACTTCCTTATGCTCTTCTAAGTACCCGTTGTAGACCATGGTTGGCAACTTGTTGCTTGGCTTCAACTTTAAATATTTGACTCCAATTAATTTGGATGACTTTAAGCCAATCACGACCAATTAAGTTTGGTCCATCACCGCCGATCACCAAAGCTGGAAGCTTCGCCTCTTGATCTCCATACTTTACAGGAACAGACACAACTCCAGCAACCGGAATTCGTTCTCCTGTATACATACTCAAGAGTGCTTCCGTTTCCTTTAATGGTCCCAGTTTCCCACACAACTTCGTATACGTACGATAATTCAGTATCGTTCTGGCGGCCCCAGTATCAAGTTCCATTGTTTCGGGTGAACCACACAGGTTAATATCAATTGTGATCGCTTTATTTTTGTCCCCAGTCACACGGTACATCGTATAAGCCCCCTCGGTCTTTTCTTTTGAATCAGCCGCGTCCAGGAAATAATTTGAGGACTTCTGGCCTTTAGTCTCATCCTTTCTAAGTGATTTCTTGTCTTGACCCTTATTGCGACTTCTACATTTCTTTGCACTATGGCCTTTCTTTTGACAACTATAACATTTCGCCTCTTTAAATTTGCACGACGAAGCTTCGTGGTCTCCTCCACAACGGTAGCATTCTTGGTTCTTCTTGCCCAATAATGCATGCTTCCCCTGCGTGACCTTGTCGACATACTCTGTTGATGTCACTAAATTTGCATTTGTTTTTGTCATATGCAAATCGCCCACATTCTTCGAGGCACTTTCTATAGCTAAAGCTAGTTCAACTGCTTTCTGATATTTTAGATCAGGTTCTGCCAACAATCGCTTCTGTATTTGGTGGTTGTTTATGCCACAAACAAGACGATCACGAAGCATATCTTCCAGCGACTCTCCAAAGTTACAATATTCTGAGAGGTTTCGCAAACCTGCCACGAACGTCGCTACGCTTTCGCCTTCCTTTCGCACTCGACTGTGAAATTTAAAACGTTAGACAATCTCGCTTGGCTTTGGATTGTAGTATTTCTTTAACTCTTCGATGATTTCTTTGATCCCAGTATCTGCTGGTTTCTTGGGCTGTAATATATCTCGCAACAACCCATAGGTTTTACTGCCACAGATGCTCAAAAGTATAGCTCTCTGCTTCTTGCCGTCTGTTATCTCGTTCGCCAAAAAATATTGTTCTAACCGCTCCACATACTGCGTCCAAGATTCATCACTTTCTTTAAACTCTCCCACCGTACCATACAAAGCCATTTTCAACGGTTTTTTTTTTCCTCGTCGCCAATGTAATAACTTGCTAGTAACTATTTTATTCGTTTAAAACTACTTATATATACAGTCTATCTATATAATTATTTAAACAGGAAGCTATTACTTAAACCTAATTACTTAAAGTGCACCTAACCCCAATTTTTTTTTCAATGAAATCTGAAAGATTGTGATTTTAGAAGATTTTTGGCGAAAAAAACCTGAATTTAGATAAATTTTGTAGTCGTAAGCCCTTTGTTAAATATCGGAATTTAATTTAAAATTGCCGCCATTTTGGTTCACAACCGCGCATCTATTGTAGCAGTCTGGTGGCTAATGTGTGACGTAAATTCCGAACATCTACAAAAGCTTTCCTGTAGTATTTACATATAGCGCAGTTGTTGTTGACTCAATTCAGAAGAAATGATGCCCGAAATGTGTGTCATATACGGGTCTAATACCACTAGAAATGTTAAAGAAGGAATTTAAATCCATGCTATCCCTTATCTCGATAAAAAGAAAGAAATAATGGGCAGAATTTGTTCGTGGAACGCATGCGAATTGGAAACCTGCGGGCCGGTCACTCCGGTCAGTTTTTATTGAAGGCTTTTCGTATTGTTATGGGAATTTCCACGAGAAAGATCTTGCAAATCGATAGCTAAGAAGAGATGAGACAGAAATCTCGGTATTTCCCACAGTTTATCCAACATCGATCGAAGAGCGACAGCTTTCGCCCTTGGGCGAAAATCGATACATAAAGATTATAGAATGGTAATGTAATTGGACACTTTGACTATTGAGCATTGTGATTTCTGTAAAATTTCCTGCCATAGTGTACGTACTGCCCTCAATTTGTCTATGTTACGTGGTAGACATACTCCAAACATTCTTGAAAGCCAGCAAAGAACAGCCTGCGAATGCAGCAAAGGAATTAATAAACAACAGTACAAAACTCCACTGCTAATGAACATGATGCTACAAAATCAGTTTAAAGTGAAAGCGTGAAGCAGTGTGGGAAAAAGAAGCCAGGAGTATTAAGGTTGTGAACTAAGGAACAAAAAATATATTTACAAGACAATTTCTATTTCATGGGAACACATGTAAATCATTTATATGCAAGAAATGTGATTATTTAAATGAATTATAAAACCCTCTGATTGTGGTTAATTTCTGAAATCTAAACTATCCACCACCTATACGACTTGCATTTTAGAGTGGTTCACTAATCAATGTAACCTCCTATTTCCATAGTCCCCCTGGGACTATGTGGAGCTTACCCAGGGATTAGCAAATTCTTTGCCATTTTATTAGTGACTTAACTAATTAGCAAATCAAATTACATTGAGGTTTACATTGAACAGTGGGTATCTGGTGGATACTTGTGTACATATTTGCCCCATTCTTGGAGATGTTCACCCCCAGTCCTATTCAAGTTGGCCACAACATGGATTTATGGTGCTTTCATGGACAACAAGGGTTTGCTTTATGTTTGGGGTTATGATCAAGGTTTCGATTAGCAGAATACTCTAAATTACTCTATTACAACAATCTAAAAACAGCAACTTACTGGTTGGTTTCTCCAAACTTACTAGCAAGTTGCCCCAAACCATACTATGAACGTTTTGACTTATTCAAGATTGTAATTGAAATTATAAGGTCAACATACTTCTAACATCATCAAAACCATATACTATTTGGGTATGTATTGCTTAGGAATATATATTTGAACACACATTGACATTGTTGGTTTTGTAAATATTGATTATGAAAAACAGAACATGCATTGACATTAAGAAATTAATGCTAAATTGTTCATGTAAAATTAACAATAATTTTAGATATTTCTACACTGAGTTCTCCCACACCAAACCAAGCTAAAATATTTTTGTATTAGCTTTGTTATGGCTATTGTTGTCAGCTTGGTCAAGTATTGGAATGTCCGTATAGGAACATACTACAGATATTGACATTGTTAGTAAATGTTTGCAAATTCAAATAATTTAAATACAATAATCATGCAGCACAGTTGAAATAAAAGTCAGCTTTTATGATCATCCATTCCCAGTTGTGCATATTTTTCGTCTTTATTTACTGCCAATACTGGAAATTACTTCCTAGTTTTGCTGTATACGCACAGGCAGGCATAAACACTTGGTATAACACATTTTGCAGATATCTATAATAAGACATGGCACTGTAAATCTGTGATACTACCAGAAGGCAAAAACTAAGTAACTTGTTATCATCAGTACGATCATAGAAGAAAATGTTTGTAAACAGAGCGACAGTAGAGCCAGGAAAGTCTGCAATCAAGCCTATGCTCATATTTAGTAGCTCTATGCCTCTATCTCACATTTAAGCAACATACCCTAATTCAATCCTGTAGTTACTATTGTTTTATACTTTATTAAAATACCCTTCTGTGATTCGCGCGATACTCATAATAACTGGTATATATAGACACAAAATATATTTCAATATATCCATACCATTCACTTATTTCTACAACTCCGTTAAGTCGGTCATTTATTTATATCATTTCTCAGCATCGGCGACTTGAATTACCACATATAGCGCTTCCTCTGTCGACTGACGAGTAGGCTTCGCTTTGCGTAGACACATTCGGATGAGAGTTGAACTTTTCTCTCGTAATCTGAATACTTTCTCACATCTGCACCATAAGAATGGTTAAATGACTCGGATTCGGAAGAACTTGAAGATATTTCCCACTTTTCCCAAAAAAAACACGTTTCCTTGTCCTGGATGTCTCAACACTTCGATATTCTATACTGTTTACATTACACCGTAATAGATACACTGTCCGGAATTTACGTCACAGACCTAACTCTCCCCAAACTCCTATGGCGCGGCCGTGAACCAAAACAGGTAAGGTTTCAGCGTCGCTTGCGGGCAGAGAATTTATCAAATTTGAAAAATGTTTTCGCCAAAAATCATCTAAAATCATATTTCAGATTTCATTAAAAAAAATTTTGGGGTTAGGTGCACTTTAAACAGGAAGCTTGCTTAAACAGGAAGCTATTACACAAACACAGACTTATAATACTCATACTAGAAATACATGCATGCAGCAACCCCTTTCCACTAACTAAGAGCATGCAACTATATTTTCGGAATTACATGAAGTACTTGCATAGGTTGTTGTCATAGCAACACGGCAATTGTTATTCTTTCTGTATATTTTTTCAAAATGACAAAATATCAGTTTTTAATCCTTGTTTTATTGACAATTTTTTAAATGGCACAACATTTGTCAGCAGTATGTTATTACGCCTAATGTAAGCTTAAATTTCGTATAAAATATGACCTATTAATTAAATTAGTAATAAGAAGACAGTCTTGGATTTACAAAACATAAACTTACTCTGGAATTTAAACAGTGAATAGACTGGATGAGTACGGCTACGCCGGCCTTTATAAAGCACTAAAACACAAGTATAAATACGCATTACCAACAAACTTGCCTTGTGTTTCACACTATAGTCAACTCTTGGCGTTTCTCTGTATTTTCCCCGAATTAATCTCTCTTCAAGAGTCTTGTAGCTGTCGTTTTCATCTTATTTCTCGCCTTTTTGGATGCCTTAAGTGTTTGCTACTGCTAATAGTCCGCCATATTCCTGAGATCAGAAATGACCACCCTTCGTTAATTGTGAAAGTTGCCAAATCTTTTTGCAAAAATACGAAATATTGTAGTTCAATATAGCCCACCATATTTTTGAGATCAGTGATGACCACCCACTCACCGCCACCCTTGAACCACGCGCCCGCGATATTTGATGAACTTCAGACTTCGCTATACTTTCCTTTTCCCGAGTGTAAATAGCCGTGTGGAATTAGTACCCTTGCACGGCGCTTCGCGCCGTTGGCTCGGTGACAAACACAAACTTATAATACTCATACAAACACAGACTTATAAGCCTGTGTTTGTATGAGTATTATTATAAGTCTGTCTTTGTATGAGTATTATTATAAGTCTGTCTTTGTATGAGTATTATTATAAGTCTGTCTTTTTATGAGTATTATTTATTATTATAAGTCAGTGCTTGTGTGAGTATTATATATAATACTCATACAAACACAGACTTGTAATACTCATACAAAAACAGACTTGTAATACTCATACAAACACAGACCTATAAGCCTGTGTTTGTATGATTATTACATGTCTGTCTTTGTATGAGTATTATATATAAGTATTATATATGTCAGTGCTTGTGTGAGTATTATATATAATACTCATACAAACACAGACTTGTAATACTCACACAAACACAAACTTATAATACTCATACAAACACAGACTTATAAGCCTGTGTTTGTATGATTATTACAAATCTGTGCTTGTTTGAGTATTATTAGTCTGTCTTTGTATGAGTATTATATATAAGTCAGTGCTTGTGTGAGTATTATATATCATACTCATACAAACACAGACTTGTAATACTCATACAGACACAGACTTATAAATACTCATACAAACACAAATGTATAATACTCATACACATACAAACACAGGCATATAATACTAATACAAACACAGACTTGTGATATACAAACACAGACTTATAATACTCATACAAACACAGACTTATAATACTCACACAAGCACAGACTTATAAGGCATACTGCGAAACCCGGACTCGGACCCGGACTCGGACCCGGACTCAGACCCGTACAAAACCCGGACTCGAGAAAAACCCAGACTCGACACTCGGACTTACCTTCAGAAAAAGCCGGACTTGTCTCCACAAAATCCGGACTCGATTAATAAAAAAAAACTGAATTCAAAACTGGACTCATTAAAAAACGTGGTTTTAAAAGTGTTGCGCGCCAATCAGTAATATATGCCTGTATACATAATCCCTGAATGGGCCTGAAAGTTTATGTTACATGCTATCATATACTCTGAACTTTACCTAGCCATGATAAAGGACCTTAATCCTGGCTTTCGAACTAAAATTGCCAGTGCACAGACCATGCATTAAAGGCACACAAAAACGTATGTTTCTTAACTAACTTTCATTCTTTCACTGCCTGAAACGATATGTTAAACAGAATTCGATGTTTCGTGCAAAGGCTGTTCGTCAGGAAGTTAGCGCTAAAGCCTGCAGTATTTAATAATAATATACTTGACTTTTCTTTGCCTAAATAAAAAACAGACACACCAAACGAGTGCGGACCACGAGTGTTTTGCAAATCGGTTGTGTCTGCAAGATGTCAATCCTAACAATAATAGTTTGCCTCAAAAGACGCAATATATATATATCTCGTTTACAGGGGGAGGACCGAAAAAAGTGGCCCCCTATGAAGATAGGGTTTTTAGACTATAATTGTGTAAAGCGTGCGGAAAACGTAGAGAAATTCAGAAACAGGACTGTACAATTACCAAACATGACCGAAGGACTAACACTTTTGAACCTCAAGTGTAATTTTCATCACACAAACAGATAAATAATAGTATGTTTTGTGATTAAATTGAATAGTTCAAATGGCTTCCCATCAACCGTTGCTGCAGTTGTTTGGCGGTATTAAAAACGTTTTCACGTAATGAACACGTTAACAACTCAACATTACGTCACATTTGTACAATTTATAATGCCATTGTCACATTAACTTAATTTCTCGTTATCTTGTTGTGTCTTATTTTCAGTACTTTGTTGGCATTCCCTTCGATTTAATAACAGCTTTGCATCTACTACCCATGCTCTCCACAAGTTTTTTCAAGTATTCGTCCATGCAGTTTTAAGAATTTGGAAAAGCTCATCTTCATTCTTTGGTTTTCTATTTTTGGTCTTACGATTCAATTCAGACCATAAATTTTCAATAGGGTTTAAATCTGGTGACTGAGCTGGCCATCGCATGACATCAATCTTCCTATTTGCAAGATATTTGGAAACAACTCCACTTGTGTGTTTGGGATCGTTGCGATCGTTGAACTTTTCCAAATTCTTAAAACTGCATGGAACGAAATAAATGACGAATACTTGAAAAAACTTGTGGAGTGCATGGGTAGTAGATGCAAAGCTGTTATTAAATCGAAGGGAATGCCAACAAAGTACTGAAAATAAGACACAACACGATAACGAGAAATTAAGTTAATGTGACAATGGCATTGTAAATTGTACAAATGTGACGTAATGTTGAGTAGTTAACGTGTTCATTACGTGAAAACGTTTTTAATACCGCCAAACAACTGCAGCAACGGTTGATGGGAAGCCATTTGAACTATTCAATTTAATCACAAAACATACTATTATTTATCTGTTTGTGTGATGAAAATTACACTTGAGGTTCAAAAGTGTTAGTCCTTCGGTCATGTTTGGTAATTGTACAGTCCTGTTTCTGAATTTCTCTACGTTTTCCGCACGCTTTACAAAATTATAGTCTAAAAACCCTATCTTCATAGGGGGCCACTTTTTTCGGTCCTCCCCCTGTAATTTATAGTGTTTTTATTTTCTTTCAATGATGTTTCAGTTCAAGCACAATAAAAGTTTTATAATAAACAAATTGGAATGTAGGTGTGATTTAACTGTGCGTCATTATGTTCTTCTATTTCGCGGCGTACTGACGCCACCGAAAGGCCGGTAGGCAAAAGCCGCGACACATATAAAAATCATTGACGTATTGATAACCGAAATCGCTGGGGCTTATTTCTTAACAACGCCTCAGAAAACAGTGTCAGTTGCTACACATTTTATGTACCTCCCGAGGCATTTGGATCCTCGTAAGCTTGGTCAACATCTTTTGCCGATATAGTAAGTATTGTTTACTGGAATTTTAAATTGTCAATTCTCAATATTCTTTTTTCTTTGGTAAACATTGTAGTCTTCCTTTTGATTTGTTTAATGGCTCCAACCACCTCGTGCAGCTGTGTGTGACGAGGTTTTGTATATAATAGAACCCTGAGCATATAGTCCGTTTGGTAAATGTTTTCCCTTTATTTTACAGTAATAGGTATACTGAGTTGAAGACAGGAGAGAAATTTGAGAAAACAGAAAGACAAAGGTCTGCCTTTTTTAGCGCCACAGTATCTGCACATGGCTTCATCATGCAGAGGTTGGTATGCGAACTATATCATCTAGTGCTCTGTAAAGATAACACGCAGTTCTGGTATATAATATACATCATTATATGATCGTCCGTTGTATACATGACGGTACATTCTTATATAAAATAACATGCCTGCCGACACTCCACCTACCGACAAGAAGAAAATAGGCACAAACTGGACATTTGTGTACTACGGCTCAGGCAGGAGGGATTTAGGAATCTTACATTGTTATGTGATCATCCGTTGCATACATGACGGCACATTCTTACATAAAATAAAAACATGAAGTGCCTGCTAAAATGTGTATGCCTGTGTACTGCAATCTACTTTTTCACCGACTATTATCATTATAACTTGATATTGTCCTTATTCGCGCAAACCCGCGCAAAGCTTTCTAGGCAAAGACTGCATTTTCAAACCTCTAGCCTATGTGCTGTCAAGAAAATTTTACATGCATATCACATTTGTTACGTGTATATACCGTAAACCCAGTGGCAGTGCGTGTAATTTTCGATAGAAAGCGTGTCTTTGACAAGTAATTGGAAGAATAGCGCGATATCAAAATGTTATCACATAACGCGTTGAGTCGTTGAAAAACTATTTTGACAGAAGGAGCCCGACCTGCAAATGCCTTAACCGCATAGTTTTTATCTTTTTTGTTAAACATGTAGTCACAACTTAATGCTTCGTATTTAATATATGTCACCATATAGTCTATTATTAATTGTGTAATTGGAGTTCTATTTTTTCCCATCCAAGAAATGGAAGATACAGTCAAACGACGACGCCTTGAAACTATAACTTATGATAGTGGTGCGGGGAAAGAAACATCTAGCCTGGTGAGTTTAAAAAATACGACAATAGTCAATACTATAATAGTCAATACTGCTGTTACAGCGCAACGGTCAAAAATAATTTGAAACCGGCCTTTATCTGTTACTAGAGTACAAACGTAGACGTCGTTGACCTAACAGATGAATTTGTGGATGACAGTGACTCCAGCAACGGCATTGAAGGTAGGGGTGCTTTTAATGTAATAATAAAGAAATTTAGAGTGTATCAAATTACGAGAGGCAAAATTCACTTTATGTTTACTTTTTCGAATAACCTTCTAAAATTACAAAACGAATGACAAAACGTTTTTTGGTTTTAATTAATAGGCAATTTTCCGATTAAGCAACTTTTGCTTCCTTCCCAAGCATCCGTTTCCCTATTGACATTTTAGCACGCAGTCAATTTCTAATGGCTATAGAATGCTATTCAATTAATGATTTTAAACTATAGTGTCCGAAATAAGAGTTTTCTTTTGTCTGGTTTGGTGAGCTTACAAATTATGCCAATATACATATATAAATATACATATATAATTTATGTGAATGCACTGTATTTGCAGTTACCGTTCGTTCTATTCACGCCAAAATACTAAAGCAAATTGCATAACTGAGATGAGGGTTGGTTTAAAGCCTTCGGAAGAGCCCATATGTTCCTTTGATCATAATAGTGTCAATCTAAGCTAACATTTCCGCACACCTACCACACCTTCAATTCTCGCTGTTTGCTACATACGGAAATTAACGCTTGACCGCAGATATTGAATTAAAATATAGTAATACTGATAGTAATATGGTTACTATTTAACATGTTTTATTGTGTAATAGTGGTGCATGTATTTCAAAGCGGTAGGGGAGTAATATTTGGGCAAAATTATGGGGTGCAGGTTTTGCTCCGAAAAAAATTAAAATTTAGAAATTAGAAAATCTCTAAAATGGTATTTCCTGAAAACTAAGTTTCCACAAGGCAGAAAGCAGTATTTCTGCCTATTTTATTTCACGAAAACCTAACTATCCCTATAACCATAGAACGCCAATTTTAAACAAGAATGACAACGTCAGCATCTCTTTCTATAAAAAAGCAAGAATTGTAAGAAAGCTGCCACTCTAAAAGCAGTCGAGACAGAGGGGGTAGTGTTTAAAATGAGAAGACCGAGTCCTGGTCATTGCATATGACTATCTCTATATTGCATAGTTTTTCTTGTGTTGTGAAATGATTTTCTTAATTCCAAAAATAATTTCTATTCGTGACGAATCTAACTCAAAATACCTCGTATGAACTGCGCTGAACGTTTTGGCGAAAATATTAAGTTTTAGAACTCAACCAACTCACGAATGAGTTTTTTGGACCGTTTTAAGGTCCTGTTATTTGAATTGACCAGCCTCATAAGTCGTACACACGCCTTCCTTTATTTTGAATAACGGCAACAGCTGCCTAAAAGCTCACGTGAGTATGAAGTTCAACGACAAAAACATGGTGTATTAAAAATTAAACGCAATCCTAGGCTCGAATAGAACTTGAGGAAAGCAAAACAATAGCAACTATATACCGTTTGAAAGTCCCAAAATTTTGCTTTCTAACAATGTGTAATGTGTCAAAGTTTAACATGTAGAGAAATGAGAAATATATCGTTTAGTATGTGCAGTCGAGAAATTTAATTTGTGAGATTGATTGAATTTAGTTATATATAGCTGTAAATTCTCCTCAAAAATTTTAAGAACTTCCTTTGTTCCTTTATGAGTCACTTGAACATGATTATTAGCTGCCTATTGTTCTGCTCCAATTGGGTTTCATCCAGAGTCATTGAACTCTTAAAAAAATGAACGCCGTTTTCTTGTCACTGTAAATCTGTCAACAGAAATCTGCCCATTAAACGACCTGCACACTGAGTTTGGCAAGCTTGCGTTAATGTTAAAAGTTCAACAAGACTTTTTAATTTCCAATTTGGTTTTCAAAATACACTTCCAAGCTGTCTTTCAACGACATTTTGCTGGAAATTTAACTGCTGCATGAGAAAATTTACCAAAAAAATATAAAGGCATGCGTCCTTTACGGTTGACAACATGATTGTGTTTAAATTTCAAGGCTTCTCAAAGTGACCACTTCTCGCAGATTTCTGCTGCTGAAGTTATTATTTGAAATTAACCAGTGACTTTTAATTAATTATAAACCGACAAAAGATCAGGGTTTTTTTACACCCTGTAGACATACCATTGCTATATGCAAAGTCTCTGTAAATTTTTGCGCGCATCAACGTTTTTCTCAACCATTTTCTCTCAATTCCTCTTCTTAAAGGTATATAATTTAAATTGGCAAATTTCAATAAATTTGTATACAGAATGTGTTGACTGCTCTACTGTGACTGCTGTTTAGATACGTAAACCTAGATAAGAATTGCGTTGCAAGTTGCTGCGGCCTTGTTCTATTCAAACAAATAATTAAGAATCGTGAAAAAAGAGCGGTCCCATTACAAGGCGATTTTTGCTGAGAGTTGAAGTGCATTTTTCTTCTTGTAATTGATGTGAATTGTGAAATAAAAAATTAGCGGTGCATGAATAACCTTAATGATTGATGCCAGTAGCGGAATGACAAGTGACAAATAGACAATTCCTATTCATAAGACTGACAAAACTGCATCTAAAATTGCAGCATAAATTAGCCGTTTGAACTACTGGCCTTAATGGAAAGGAAAGTCAATTTACTTCTATCGTAAAAAGAAAGTCGATTTAATTCAGTCGCTCCTGTCATCATAAACATACCGAGTAAAGAAAATGTACTCATATCTTTTATTTTCTTTCTTCAGAAATGACATGATTTGTGAATCATGATCAAGTACGCTTTCTCTACCTAGTATTAAAGCGCATATGACACAAAACGTATTATTCCAAAATCATGCAACTCGTTGTCCATGAATGCAGTGATTATATCACAGCGTATATTTTTGAAAAAAAAAACGCAACTACGAGGCAGACTGTCATATGCCTGGGAACGAAATTGCGCTAAAATGACGCCACTGATAAGATTTGCTGTTCATTGACTGAATTTAACTCGGGGTAAAACCACGGCGTTATTATAATGTCATTTTGATGCAATTTTATTCCCATGCATACGACTTTTGCCTCACGGCCACGTATTCAAGCTTTTGAACAGTCCTCTCACTATCATGTTTCTCAGAAGTAAATTACACTGCGATAATCACCACACAAAGGATCTTATACATTAAATTCAGAATTTCGTGTCATATGCACTTTAAAGAATTTTCTTATTGAAAAAAGTTGTTTTGTATTTATTTTGATATTAAATTGCTAACTTTTTTGTTCAGTTGTAAACGTTGTTAGTGCTCCTCGCATAAAGACTGAGTACGCACTAACCGAACCAAGCAGTAGCGAAGAGGAAGTCTCGTTCTGTGATGACAACAACAGCGACAGTGATCTTCCGCCCAGTGGTATTTCGGAGCCTTACTTTTACAACAAAAATCCAAGGCTACCTGTGTTTAAGTCAGGGTTAACACATGGAATGGCAACGAAAGAGGTCGTAGAGGAACTTTTATCAATTACGGATGAAAGCCCTGTCGCCACAGCCGTACCGTGTGACATCAAACATAACACAACATTTATTGTTGACACTTGGAGTCTTAAAGACATGTGGGATGTTAAATGTGACGATATGGGATCCTGGACCAACCAAGGGCGAAAGAATTTTAAAAAAGGGACCCTTACGAACCATTATGACACGTATCGGCAATCGTATACAAACGCTACTCTCCCTTCGTTGAAGAAATACTTTATCTACCTTCAAAATGAAGATACCCATTATAGATATATGATTGTTCAGTATGTTTTTACGGCAGGAGAGTCCCAGTTGACGTTAAGGCCCCACAGAAATACAAGAAAAGACCAAAAGCCATATAAAAGAACGATGGCAAGTACCATGAAGGCAATAAAGGACGAGAAGGCGAAACCACGCGAAGTCATGCACGCAGTAATAGAGAAAAGGGGGGGAATAGACAGCATCTGTTCCTCCGGTGAATATCCTCAGAATCGAGACCAAATTTATCGTGCTCGTAGAAAGGACAGGACAGCACAGGAAGCAAGCAATGGATGTCTTGCAAATGACCCACTTGTCCAGCTGCTAGAGATTTCGAAACAGCAACAACGAGAAACTAAAGCAGATTGGTTTGTTCGTGACGTCAATATTTCAAATGAGCAAACTATTTTTTTAGCTAACGAACAGCAGCTTTTAGATATCGAGCGATTCTGCACAAACCCGGAAAGCTTTTCAGTTTTTTCGGTAGACGCGACGTTTAACGTTTCCGATTATTACTTTACGTTCGGTACCTGTCGTAACTTGATGTTGGAAACAAGTAAAGGAATCAATCCTGTCTGCATTGGTCCAGGAGTGTTGCACAAGAGAAAGCTGCAGTCGTCCTACTATACTCTGCCTTCTTCGATTGTAAAATACCGTCCGGAAACGAAAGGCGTGCTTGTGATTGGCACAGATGGAGAGGAAAACCTATGGAACGCGTTGTGCAGTGTTTTTACAGATGCAGTTCACCTACGATGTGATATGCACCTGAAGGACAATGTCAAACGGAAATTGTTGGAACTGAATATTAACTCGAATGCAGGTCGTGAAATAACACGCGACATATTTGGCCTTGAGTCCGAAAGTTGTCGAGAGGGCGGTCTTGTAGATTGTCAGTCAGAAACAGAGTATAGCGAAGCTTTGGAAGTTATCAAGAAAAGGTGGCCCCCACTCCATGAGAATGCAAAATCGTTCCTCGAATATTTCTTGGCGGGTCCGGCGAAGACAATTAATGACAGCATGCGAGCAGACATTCGTTCAATGTGCGGATTGGGTTTTCCACCTGTAACCTACACCCAGAATGCCAGTGAATGCCTAAACAGGTATGTGGGTAACCTTCCGACTGACAATTTGATCACATATCAGACGAAAAAAGCCCCGGGAATCATAATCTTGTAAACTGAAGTTTGAGTATTTAAAAAACCAAGACACAAAAATTCTGGTGATGTTTCTGCAAGGACATTGTCAAACCTGAATATTTCAGTTGATTTGACAATGACTTTGCAATAAAATCGAGGAGCATTACTTTTTTTGTTTTTTATTAACAGATATGTAAAAGAAAATGCAAGAAATCCTACTAACGTGAGCTGATCTTTAGTCGAAGCTGTAGCAAATATTCAGTCAGTCGTGAAACGGCAATTCGACGAACAGTATCTGGCCGTTCTCGGTAAAGGTTGTTATCAGTTAGCTGAGGGGTTTAAGCATCTTGGAGTAGAAGAGCACAACTATTACCAGATGTCGGATAGCCAAAAGAAGAAAACGAGAAAGCAATTTTTCGAGGCAACGATGTCAAACCCCAAAAAGCCAAGAAACGTAGATGTTACCAACGACAAGGAAGAAGAACTTTCTTTCGGACCAGAAAAGACAGGTTTGCAGAAAGACAGTTTTTAATTTTTTGTCTGTATCCAGAAATTTAACAGTGCTAGAAAACAATTTCCGGTTTAGTTTAGATTTGGTTCAATAAGTTTGTCAAAAATTACAGTTTTTGGCAGGAAATGAAAACAGGACCAAAGTCCCAATTGACATTCAATCGTTTGACAGTCCTAATTTATATTCTCCCATCAACGTTTTTTCCCTACTCTATATGCCATACTACGCTATACTGGTATAATTACTAACTCTCATCAAAACCTTTTGTTTTCTCTCTGCATTATATCAACGAATCCAGAGAGTATTTCGCAATCTTCAGAAAAACGGGGGCGGTCTTTTTTTATAGCAGGGAAGTTATCAGGGGTAAATTATACGGGCTAAAATAGCACACGGCATTATTGAAAATATATTCAGGTTGCACACAGCATTGTTAAAAATAATACCAAATACAACCTGCGCACAGATTATCAAAAATAATGCAACTGCGTGCTGCATCAATGCTGAGCAATATTTCCTCATCAACTAGATGAACAGGGCATGCTCTATTAAAGGTCCGTGAATTCGACTATCATCTCTGAAATTATTTCAACCTTCGAATTTATACAACACTAATTTCTTTGGCGCTTGAGGTATTTTATGCTAGAAAACCGCATGCGCAGAACACGCATATTACACTGACCTGCCCTTAAGCATGCGCACAAGCTTTAATCAATTACAAAAAGTACATCGAGTCATCGATATGATTAAATGGCGCCAAACGAAATAAAAAAATGCTTTTTCGCTGTAGTTATGTTTTTATTAAACAATTTTAATACATTTTTTCATTAAGGAATAATAAGTGTTTCATATCCCATCTTGGAATCAGTTTTTTCCAAAGCTGGAAAGATGAGAAAACACGTTTGGAAATTACACGGTGTAGATGACACATGGATGACACCTAGCAGCAGCAACCCACGATCTCCTCACACCGTCAAATTGTCATCCAGTGGTCGTGTAAGCTGCGACAAAGATTGCCCAGGTTATAATGCGTACTTTATTTGCGCTCATACTGTCGCGGTTGCTGACAAAGCAGGCACTTTGACAGACTTTGTAAAATGGCATCAAAAAGAAAAAGGGGGTACCAACCTGACGGCGTTGGCTGATGTTGGTATGCCTTCTTCCAGTGGGAAAAAGTCCACCACTTCGTCAAAACGAAAAGGTGCAGCTAACAAGAAGCCATCAAACGCTCCAACAGTCTCAAGTCGTTTGACCTGCAGGGAAACGTCGACACATCCCAAGCCTAGCCGTCACCGTTCCTGCGTTTGGGTCATTTGCCATAGCAAGCATGAAATTTCTGGACAGCAAAGTCTCGGTTTGCTATGGCTGTGTTCAGACACTCAAGCCAGAAGGAAAGATCCCGGAAGAACCTGGCGATTTGGTGATTGTGGGGATTACGAGGAGAAAATATTGGAAAGACGGGGTGGAGATGACGTCTTCTCAGATGTCTAACGTGTATTACTATTTAAATCCAAATTGCGCAGCAAAACAAAACACGTTTGTTATTCCCCCACTGATAAAGGTTCCGGAGGATTTGAAGCCGTTTTTGAACTCAAAGCACATAGAATTACTAAGAGAAAGACTTAACGTTACGGTTACACAGGAATAAGTAGTGCTATGCCGTATGTCGAAAAACTTGTGCTTTAAAATCAAGGAGGTTTGGAACGAAATTTTGACAACGAAAAAGTAGGTTTGTATCTTAAAGATTGCTCCGCAAATATGAATACTGTCTAATTTCGCATATTTTCAACTTGTTTTGAATTCAGGCTGGTTTATTTTCACTTTCGAGCATAGCAAACCAGAAAAATGACAGTTTTTTAGTAAAAAAATCGTTGTTCCTGACCACCTTGAATTTATTACTATGTACGTTTTGTTTCCTAAACAGGACTCGCCGAGAGCAACTTATTCTTATACTGTTAAATGAAGGGTATTAAAAATAATTTCTAGTAGTTAAAAAAATAAAAGTAATAATCGATCGTGCATTTGATATTCCGTATAGTTTAAAAAAACATGGTGAAATAGAAATTAAAATAAGAGCTTTACAACTAGCTCAAATCTTCTACAGATTGGCACGCAACGCTTTTAGGTCCGTTTTCAAAATCACCCGTCAGCCGAAAATAGCTCTACTCACTTGTAAGTTTTATGTTACACGATCATGAGGCTCAAATTGTTCAAAGTTTCAAATTTTGTCGTCCATATCAATGTATATGCTTTGCTTGCTTTATAAAGAAATGTTTTGAATGGTTTTCAAGACATTTTAGTGATGATTATTGCAAAAGTACAATTTAGATATATATTTACGTTCGTCGTTGCCATTTATAGCAGTTCGTTTGGGAAAACTGACATTTGTAACTAAATTTTTTCGGTCGCGTAATTTTGAAAACGGGTGTAAAACCACGTTTTTTAATGAGTCCAGTTTTGAATTCAGTTTTTTTTCATTAATCGAGTCCGGATTTTGTGGAGACAAGTCCGGCTTTTTCCGAAGGTAAGTCCGAGTGTCGAGTCCGGGTTTTTCTCCAGTCTGGGTTTTTCTCGAGTCCGGGTTTTGTACGGGTCCGAGTCCGAGTCCGAGTCCGGTCCGGGTTTCGCAGTATGCCGACTTATAATACTCATACAAACACAAACTTATGATACTCATACAAACACAGACTTATAATACTAATACAAACACAGACTTATAATAATCATGCAAACACAGACGTGTAGTACTTATAGTAACACAGACTTATAATACTCATACAAACACAGACTTATAATACTCACACAAGCACAGACTTATAATACTCATACAAACACAAACTTATAATACTCATACAAACACAGACTTATAATACTCATACAAACACAGACTTATAATAATCATGCAAACACAGACATGTAATACTTGTAGAAACACAAACTTATAATACTCATACAAACACAGACTTGTAATACTCACACAAGCACAGACTTATAATACTCACACAAACACAAACTTATAATACTCACACAAGCACAGACTTATAATACTCATACCAACACACAGACTTATAATACTCGTACAAACACAGACTTATAAGCCTGTGTTTGTATGATTATTACAAGTCTGTGCTTGTATGAGTATTATTAAAAGTCTGTCTTTGTATGAGTATTATTTATTATTATATGTCAGTGCTTGTGTGAGTATTATATAAAATACTCATACAAACACAGACTTATAAGCCTGTGTTTGTATGATTATTACATGTCTGTCTTTGTATGAGTATTATATATAAATATTATATATAAGTCAGTGCTTGTGTGAGTATTATATATAATACTCATACAAACACAGACTTGTAATACTTACACAAACACAGACTTGTAATACTCACACAAACACAAACTTATAATACTCATACAAACACAGACTTATAATGCTCCAGACTGGGAAGTTTGCAAAATGCGCGGCCGAGATCAAAATTTCCCGAAAATTTTGTGCGCCCAGATCTCAAATTTGCGCGGCTGGGAAAAAAGTTTTGCGAGCACGTTTTAATTTGTTATTCTGTTTTTTGATTTTCAAAATCATGTTCACTAGTGCATGTAAAATTGACGGTAGTTATGCTATAAGCTATAAAATGTACTACACAGAGGCGGATCCAGACGTCTAATCTGACCGTAGCATTTTGGCACCGACGTGGCCGTAGGCCGTCTTGTAGGGGGGTCCGGGGAATCCTCCCTCGGGAAATTTTTGAAATTTGAAGCCTGGAAATGCCATTTCCAGCGTTCTGAGCATCGAAATTAATCTTAAAATTTGCGCCTATCGTACCCAGTATTCATCCAAAAACGCACAAAAATTACAAAATTTATTCATCAACATACCTCCTTCCTACATTAATATCACACAACGACCACCATTATAACGGTGTCAGACTTTAAAACTATGTTAAAACAGCAGCAAATTGAAACACTAACGGGAAATGTTCATACTGTATGTCTTTATTGCACTTTTCTGCTCCTGTCGCCACAAGCAGTTGTACTTCAGTTGGTCCTCTACTTTCTTGGGGACTGTATACTCTCTTATCGATTCATCACGCAGTCAATTCCTTTTATAAATTTATTGATATAATACCATTTACACAATCACAATCTATTTGCTTGACTCGCACATATCTACCCACATCAAGTCATGTCTCATCTATCTGGTCTCCCAATAAATGGTCTATTGTCTGAGCGTGAAGTGACGCAGTGCGGTCTAATAGGTATCAGTTTACAACAATTAATTTGTAACATATGATATTTAATTAGATGGATTTATATGACACACTCCCCCCTTTAAGCCTTTAGGGTCAAACAAAACCTGTTCGCCAACGTGCAACCTGGGTTGCAGCCCTTCTGGGTCTTTTACTGCTGCCTTCAATACTTACCTTTTCCCTACTGCTACCTGCCATACTTACCTTGTCATTCTTAATACTCTCTTCTTTCCTTTCGTTCACATCACACCTCTTACTGATCTCTTCATCTACCTCTGCTGGAATACTTACCCTTGTATCCAGCTCCAGGGGATACAATTTCTGGACAGGTCTATTAATAAACGACGTATGTCCTTTGTTTACGACCTTCACTTTCGCTCCTCGCGCAACGTTGTCCCTTCCCATCACCAGTCCTTCAATTCTTCCAACACTCCAACACCCTCTCTTAAGACTCTCATCAAACACCAATACAACATCACTCACCTTTGCACCTACACTTTGCTTTCCCTTCTTTACCTCATGAAATTCCCTAAGATTCGTTAAATATTCCTTACGCCATCTTCTCCAAAAGTGCTTCCTCATTCTTGCCAAATACCTAAATCTTCTTTTCACATCCCTGACATCATCATCACTTACCTGATTGGTACCTTCATCTGGCATTGAAGTCAATCTACGACCAAATATGAAAAGGGAAGGTGTTATCACATCTGCCTCCACCTCATCCTCATATAAATACGTCAATGGTCGAGAATTTAGAGTACCTTCAACCTCAACCAACATCGTCAATAATTCCTCAAAACTTAGTTTCGCATTCCCAAGTACCCTTCGCAAACAACCTTTCACCAGACCCACCATTCTTTCGAAAATCCACCCCACCAGGGTGCCCTCTCCAAATTAAAAAAAAACAGAATGAGCATAAAATGCCAGATTAACATCTTCAGGTCAGGTTCCACTTATCCCACAGATCAATAAAAGCTTTTAGAAATTCTATCTCCTAGACACTTAAATACAAGTGCTAGCAAATAAATACAAATGCCAGTAAATATCATAGATCTGATTCATCATAGTGGCTAGTACTTTCCTGAGATTACCAATTCCAAACAAAGGGCCTTTGCTTAAAACATCTAATAACTGATTTGCAGATAATTTGCAAACTGATTGCTTTCCCACTTGTTATTTTTCTCAAACTCATTTTTTGGAATTCAAATAAGGTTGCCAATGAAAATACTTGACATATGCAAATATTTGTCTGAGCTGATGCCAAAGCAAAATTTAAAATGTAATATTTCTGCACATGTTAAATAGATGACATAACCAGTTTACAAATCATAAATGACTTGTCAAACTATGTAAACAAACAAGCCTTTTCACTATATTTGAACCTACAGTATTAATCACTTGTACAGGTTCATGCAAAATAAAAGGTAGGTCAATTGCTGCTTGATAACAGCACTGTGAGCAGTTAGAATAGAAACATAGCTACTTTCCTTTCTTTTCCTTGGACTAATAATGAATGGCCAGTTAATGTTCAGTGAAAATCAAATTGAGAGACTGCCTTTAGTCTACAAAAGTTTCCAAACTGACTATAATGCAGCAAGGGCAAGTTGAGAACAATCAGGAAGACAAGTATGATTATTTGGTATTCAACAGTACAAATGTTAAAACAAAGTGCTGCACACCCTGCCTAAACGTCCAGGTCCTCAGGACCGCACGCACGCACGCACGCACGCACGCACGCACGCACGCACGCACGCACGCACGCACGCACGCACGCACGCACGCACGCACGCACGCACGCACGCACGCACGCACGCACGCACGCACGCACGCACGCACGCACGCACGCACGCACGCACGCACGCACGCACGCACGCACGCACGCACGCACGCACGCACGCACGCACGCACGCACGCACGCACGCACGCACGCACGCACGCACGCACAAAAGCCCAGCTATCATGCTATTGGGTGGTTCCATTTCAGAGCAGCAATAAACAACAATATTATCATTATAATCTCAACAATATTATATCTCAGAGTAAACTGTTTCGATGATTTATTCTACACTGGAGTGAGTCGCATATAAGTTTTAGTTCACCTCCTAGCTATTGATCTACGTGATGTAAAAAAGGTTTTTTGAACCTTCAATAGTTCTTACTTTTTTCAAAATCGTGTTTTAAAAAGTACCCTATTTTCTTTGCTGGGGGACGATTTCTTGGTTACCATGGCAACAACATTGTACCAAGTTACATTTTTGGGGACAAGTAGTAGTATGCAACTGTTTAACATAATAAAATCTTCACATTGTCAGAAAAATTAAAAAAAGTTTTGTTTTGTGTAAGGCCACCTTAAATGCTATTTAGTATTTGAGCTGACCGCCGACGTTCCGGCTCCGCAAGGCGCCCAATCTGATCTGATCACTTAAACATTCCTTTTAAAATCTCCATAAAACGCGTAGAAAAACGACAAACAATTGGTAGGAATAAACGCAAAAAACTTACCTCAAACACGAAGAATTCCACGACCAAAGTGTCACTTTTTCAGGGAATACTGAATTTAGTTCTTCGCTTTGATAATCGATGTTCGCCTTGACATGCTATACCGAAAGACCGCAATATGACCCAAGGCGTCTTTAGGCAGTTGGTAGCTATCATCACAGATCATATTTACGTTATGAATAATGAATGAAGTTGGTGCTGTGATTGGCCAATTGATAACCGATCGGAAGTAGATCTGCATAAATTGTGCCACATACGCGCCCTCGGCGTCGTGCCGCGTCCACATGGCTCGCATAATTTTGAGCACGCATATATAGGAGTGCATAAATTTTAGGCATGCATTAATTTTAGGCGTGCCGCGCGCAGAAATTTGTGATGCAACAATTTTGCGCGCGCGCCCAGAAAATTGCATAATTTCCCATTTTGCCCGCACCTCAGGCAAAAATTTTGTGTGCCTGAAGCAATTTTGCGAATTTTGCGCGCCTGGACGCACAGCACAAAAATTTTGCGCGACCGAGATCTCGGTCGCGCAAAACAAACTTTCCAGTCTGGATAATACTCATACAAACACAGACCTATAAGCCTGTGCTTGTATGATTATTACAAGTCTGTGCTTGTTTGAGTATTATATGTCTGTGTTTGTATGAGTATTATTATAAGTCTGTCTTTGTACGAGTATTATATATAAGTCAGTGCTTGTGTGAGTATTATATATAATACTCATACAAACACAGACTTGTAATACTCATACAGACACAGACTTATAAATACTCGTACAAAGACAAATGTATAATACTCATACACATACAAACACAGGCATATAATACTCATACTAGAAATACATGCGTGCAGCAACCCCTCGCCACTAATTAAGAGCATGCAACTGTATTTTCGGAATTACCTGAAGTACTTGAATAGGTTGTTGTCATAGCAACACAGCAATTGTCCAGACTGGAAAGTTTGTCTTGCGCGACCGAGATCTCGGTCGCGCAAAATTTTTCGCACTGCGCGTCCAGGCGCGCAAAATGCGAAAAATTGCTTCAGGCGCGCAAAATTTTTGCCTGAGGTGCGGGCGAAATGAGAAATTACGCAATTTTCCGAGCGCACACGCAAAATTGTTGCATCACAAATTTCTGCGCGCGGTGCGCCTAAAATTAATGCACGCCTAAAATTAATGCACGCCTAAAATTTATGCACTCCTATATATGCGTGCTCAAAATTATGCGAGCCATGTGGACGCGGCACGATGCCGAGGGCGTGTATGTGGCACAATTTATGCAGATCTACTTCCGATCGGTTATCAATTGGCCAATCACAGCACCAACTTCATTCATTATTCATAACGTAAATATGATCTGTGATGATAGCTACCAACTGCCTCAAGACGCCTTGGGTCATATTGCGGTCTTTCGGTATAGCATGTCAAGGCGAACATCGATTATCAAAGTGAAGAACTAAATTCAGTATTCCCTGAAAAAGTGACACTTTGGTCGTGGAATTCTTCGTGTTTGAGGTAAGTTTTTTGCGTTTATTCCTACCAATTGTTTGTCGTTTTTCTACGCGTTTTATGGAGATTTTAAAAGGAATGTTTAAGTGATCAGATCAGATTGGGCGCCTTGCGGAGCCGGAACGTCGGCAGTCAGCTCAAATACTAAATAGCATTTAAGGCGGCCTTACACAAAACAAAACTTTTTTTAATTTTTCTGACAATGTGAAGATTTTATTATGTTAAACAGTTGCATACTACTACTTGTCCCCAAAAATGTAACTTGGTACAATGTTGTTGCCATGGTAACCAAGACATCGTCCCCCAGCAAAGAAAATAGGGTACTTTTTAAAACACGGTTTTGAAAAAAGTAAGAACTATTGAAGGTTCAAAAAACCTTTTTTACATCACTTAGATCAATAGCTAGGAGGTGAACTAAAACTTATATGCGACTCACTCCAGTGTAGAATAAATCATCGAAATAATTTACTCTGAGATATAATATTGTTGAGATTATAATGATAATATTGTTGTTTATTGCTGCTCTGAAATGGAACCATTTAATAGCATGATAGTTGGGCTTGTGTGTATGTGGGGGGGGGGGGGGGTCCTGAGGACCTGGACATTTAGGCAGGGTGTGCAGCACTTTCTTTTAATATTTGTACTGTTGAATACCAAATAATCATACTTGTCTTCCTGATTGTTTTTAACTTGCCCTTGCTGCATTATAGTCAGTTGTTTGGAAACTTTTGTAGACTAAAGGCAGTCTCTCAATTTGATTTTCACTGAACATTAACTGGCCATTCATTATTAGTCCAAGGAAAAGAAAGGAAAGTAGCTATGTTTCTATTCTAACTGCTCACAGTGCTGTTATCAAGCAGCAATTGACCTACTTTTTATTTTGCATGTACCGGTACAAGTGATTAATACTGTAGGTTCAAATATAGTGAAAAGGCTTCTTTGTTTACATAGTTTGACAAGTCATTTATGATTTGTAAACTAGTTATGTCATCTATTTAACATGTGCAGAAATATTACATTTTAAATTTTGCTTTGGCATCAGCTCAGACAAATATTTGCATATGTCAAGTATTTTCATTGGCAACTTTATTTGAATTCCAAAAATTGAGTTTGAGAAAAATAACAAGTGGGAAAGCAATCAGTTTGCAAATTATCTGCAAATCAGTTATTAGATGTTTTAAGCAAAGGCCCTCTGTTTGGAATTGGTAATCTCAGGAAAGTACTAGCTACTATGATGAATCAGATCTATGATATTTACTGGCATTTGTATTTATTTGCTTGCTAGCACTTGTATTTAAGTGTCTAGGAGATAGAATTTCTAAAAGCTTTTATTGATCTGTGGGATAAGTGGAACCTGACCTGAAGATGTTAATCTGGCATTTTATGCTCATTCTGTTTTTTTTTTTAATTTGGAAATGGCATTTCCAGGCTTCAAATTTCAAAAATTTCCCGGGGGAGGATTCCCCGGACCCCCCTACAAGACGGCCTACGGCCACGTCGGTGCCAAAATGCTACGGTCAGATTAGACGTCTGGATCCGCCTCTGTGTAGTACATTTTATAGCTTATAGCGTAACTACCCTCAATTTTACATGCACTAGTGAACATGATTTTGAAAATCAAAAAACAGTTGTCAATGTGCTTTTAACAAAATTAAAACGTGCTCGCAAAACTTTTTTCCCAGCCGCGCAAATTTGAGATTTGGGCGCGCAAAATTTTCGGGAAATTTTGGTCTCAGCCGCACATTTTGCAAACTTTCCAGTCTGGGCAATTGTTATTCTTTCTGTATATTTTTTCAAAATGACAAAATATCAGTTTTTAATCCTTGTTTTATTGACAATTTAAATGGCACAACATTTGTCATCAGTATGTTATTACGCCTAATGTAAACTTAAATTTCGTATAAAATACGACCTATTAATTACATTAGTAATAAGAAGACAGTCTTGCATTTACAAAACATAAACTTACTCTGGAATTTAAACAGTGAATAGACTGGATGAGTACGGCTACGCCGGCCTTTATAAAGCATTAAAACACAAGTATAAATACGCATTTTCAACAAACTTGCCTTGTGTTTCACGCCATAGTCAATTCTTGGCGTTTCTCTGAATTTTTCCTGAATTAATCTCTCTTCAAGAGTCTTGTCGCAGTCGTTTTCGTCTTATTTCTTGCCTTTTTGGATGTCTTAGGTGTTTGCTACTCCTGATAGTCCGCCATATTCCTGAGATCAGAAATGACCACCCTTCGTTGGTTGTGAAAGCTGCCAAATCTTTTTGCAAAAATACGAAATATTGTAGTGCAATATGTGGCAATATAGTCCGCCATATTTTTGAGATCAGTGATGACCACCCACTCACCGCCACCCTTGAACCACGCGCCCGCGATATTTGATGAATTTCAGACTTCGCTATGCTTTCCTTTTCCCGGGTGTATATAGCCGTGCGGAATTAGTACCCTCCCACGGCGCTTTGCGCCGTTGACTCGGGGACAGACACAGACTTGTAATACTCATACAAACACAGACTTGTAATACTCATACAAACACAGACTTGTAATACTCATACAAACACAGACTTATAATACTCACACAAGCACAGACTTATAATACTCATACAAACACAGACTTATAATACTCACACAACCACAGACTTATAATACTCATACAAACTTATAATACTCATACAAAACACAGACTTATAATACTCACACAAGCACAGACTTATAATACTCATACAAACTTATAATACTCATACAAAACACAGACTTGTAATACTCATACAAACACAGACTTATAAACCTGTGTTTGTATGATTATTACATGTCTGTCTTTGTATGAGTATTATATATAAAAGTATTATAAGTCAGTGCTTGTGTGCGTGTTATATATAATACTCATACAAACACCGACTAATTGTAATACGCAAATACAAACTTATAATACTCATACAAACACAGACTTATAATACTCATACAAACCCAAACTTATAATACTCATACAAACACAGACTTATAATACTCATACAAACACAGACTTATAATACTCATACAAACACAGACTTATAATACTCATACAAACACAGACTTATAATGCTCACACAAGCACAGACTTATAATACTCACACAAACACAAACTTATAATACTCATACAAACACAGACTTATAATACTCATACAAACACAGACTTATAATACTCATACAAACAGACTTATAATACTCATACAAACACAGACTTATAATACTCATACAAGCACAGACTTGTAATAATCATACAAACATAGGCTTATAAGTCTGTGTTTCTATGAGTATTATAAGTCTGTGTTTGTATGAGTATTATAAGCCTGTGTTTGTATGATTATTGCATGTCTGTCTTTGTGTGGGTGTTGTGTGTGGGTGTTGTAAGTCAGTGCTTGTGTGAGTATTATATATAATACTCATACAAACACAGACTAATTGTAATACTCACGCAAACACAAACTTATAATACTCATACAAACACAGACGTATAAGCCTGTGTTTGTATGATTATTACAAGTCTGTGTTTGTATGAGTATTATTATAAGTCTGTCTTTGTATGAGTATTATATATAAGTCAGTGCTTGTGTGAGTATTATATATAATACTCATACAAACACAGACTTATAAATACTCATACAAACACAAATGTATAATACTCATACACATACAAACACAGGCATATAATACTCATACAAACACAGACTTGTAATACTCATACAAACACAGACTTATAATACTCACACAAGCACAGACTTATAATACTCATACAAACACAGACTTATAATACTCATACAAGCACAGACTTGTAATAATCATACAAACATAGGCTTATAAGTCTGTGTTTCTATGAGTATTATAAGTCTGTGTTTGTATGAGTATTATAAGCCTGTGTTTGTATGATTATTACATGTCTGTCTTTGTGTGGGTGTTGTGTGTGGGTGTTGTAAGTCAGTGCTTGTGTGAGTATTATATATAATACTCATACAAACACAGACTAATTGTAATACTCACGCAAACACAAACTTATAATACTCATACAAACACAGACGTATAAGCCTGTGTTTGTATGATTATTACAAGTCTGTGTTTGTATGAGTATTATTATAAGTCTGTCTTTGTATGAGTATTATATATAAGTCAGTGCTTGTGTGAGTATTATATATAATACTCATACAAACACAGACTTATAAATACTCATACACATACAAACACAGGCATATAATACTCATACAAACACAGACTTGTAATACTCATACAAACACAGACTTATAATACTCACACAAGCACAGACTTATAATACTCATACAAACACAGACTTATAATACTCATAAAAACACCGACTTATAATAATCATGCAAACACAGACATGTAATACTTATAGAAACACAAACTTATAATACCCATACAAACACAGACTTATAATACTCACACAAGTACAGACTTATAATACTCTTACAAACATATTATATATAATACTCATACAAACACAGACCTCGCAGAACAAATATCAAAGCCCAACATAGTGCTTTTAGTAGAGCCATAAATAGACCAGTTTCATAAGGTTATATATGTTTATTAAAAGTGACGTTTCGTCTTAACATAAGACATCTTCAGACTAAATACAAGATAATTAACATGCAATATTTGAATATATAAGTTTGAGTGTTATGTTACAGAGTATCAAATTACAAGGGACAATTAGATTTAACTAGGACAACATAGGACAGTGTGATACAATTAGGACAACAAGGACATTTACACACAAAGACAGTCGAACTAGAAAAGGTTAAGAGGAATCGAGTTGCCTTGGACATTAAGAGTAGGTTTGTATTTATTTATGAGGAGGCTCTCGTGTATCATTAACTCATACGAATCAGAACAACAAGAAAGGATTTTGAAATCGTCAAAGTCCACTCTGTGACCAGAGGCACACGAGTGGGAAAGCACACTGGACTTAGTGGGGTTAGAGGTATGTTTTCCCGTAATAGGAGAGATACCCAGGTGCTCTGATATTCTAGTGTGTAAATGGCGTGTGGTTTGACCCACATACGATGCGGAACAGCATCGACACTTAAAAAGGTAAACAACACTAGATCTCAGGTACTTGGGAACTTTATCCTTAAAATGGAAAAAAGAAGCGATTCGTCTGGAGGAGCAGAAAACAAATCTAGTATCGAGATGAGGGAAAGCGGCATTACAAAGGCGATTGATTTGGGTGCGGATTTGGAGAGAATGTATTCCTGTGAATGGAAGGCAGAAATAGATTATTTTCTTGGGAACGGTCTGGACTGAAGGTTTAGGATCGAAGATATTGTCCCAAAATCTACGAGTAATGCGTTCAAACATGTGAGAAGGGAAACCATTGAGTTTGAATAGATTTCTAGCAACCTCAAGTTGGATGTGGAAGTTTTCATAGCTCGAGCAGAGATTGAATATGCGATGAATAAGGCAAGATACTAAACATCGTTTGAACATGAGTGGGATAAAGCTATGGAAGTTGGTGAAAAGACCGGTAAACGTGGGTTTGCGGTAAACAGATGTACTGAATTTACCCTGGGAACGAGATATGTCTATGTCAAGGAACGGCAGTTTCCCGTCACGCTCAACTTCAGAAGTGAACGTTATATTGGGGTGCTGTTGGTTGAGATATTTAAGGAAAAGAGGTACGTGGTTCAGGGATCGGAAAAGAAGAAAGCAGTCATCAACATATCGTCGGTAGAGTACAGGCTTGAAAGGAGAAGGACAGTTCTGGAGCCAGATTTGTTCATGGAAGGACATGAATACATTGGCAAAGAGTGGACCTCATGGACTGCCCATTGCCACGCCGTCAACTTGTTGGTATAAGCGGCCGTTAAAAATGAAGTGGCAGTTCATCACCGATAGCGACAGAAGTTTGTGAAACTCAGAGCGATCAAGACCATTAAAGAACTGGCAATTAGAAAACAAAGAATTACAGATTATATCAATGGTTTCATTCACAGGAATATTGGTGAACAAGGAAGTGACATCAAAACTAGCCATGACTACATTGCTTGAGTCGATGTCGCTATTCAACAGCTCTTGGACGAAGGAGAAAGAATCAGTAATTATGAGGGAACTAGTGGTAAGAGGAGTTAAGAGTGGAATAAAGAATTTGGCAAGCTTGTATGAATAGTGGTTGACCGAGGAAAGAATTGGTCTAAGAGGAATGGTGGATTTATGGATTTTAGGGAGACCGTATAGTATACCTATACGAGAGCCAGTAGGATATAGTTCACTGTAAGTTTTTTCATTTAGGGAGTTAGCAGCTTTGAGTTTCTTCAATAAGGCTTTGACTTGATTTTCATGTTGTAAGGTAACTTTCACAGGGTCTTCGTTCAATAGTTGAAATTTGGACGTGTCGGATAATATAGCATCCATTTTCTTGTTGTAGTCGTCTTTGTTGAGTATTACTACACCATTGCCTTTGTCCGGTTTCATAATGACTATGCTTTTATCGATTTTTAAATCGTTCAGAGTATCAACGTCATCTTGAGTGTAAAGGAAGCTTGGTCGGCTGTAGCTTCAAAACCCGGAGAATGCAATGTCTTTCAATTTACACTTTACTGAGGCAGGGAAGAAACCAAAACGATCATCGAACGTTTCGCTTTTCAGTTGGTTGTAAAACTTTTCAAATGGAGTCAGGAAACCACAAAAGTTTAACTTCGATGGGGGAATCGCGAAATTCAAGCCTTTTGGGTCCATTAGGTCCACTCTTTGCCAATGTATTCATGTCCTCCCATGAACAAATCTGGCTCCAGAACTGTCCTTCTCCTTTCAAGCCTGTACTCTACCGACGATATGTTGATGACTGCTTTCTTCTTTTCCGATCCCTGAACCATGTACCTCTTTTCCTTAAATATCTCAACCAACAGCACCCCAATATAACGTTCACTTCTGAAGTTGAGCGTGACGGGAAACTGCCGTTCCTTGACATAGACATATCTCGTTCCCAGGGTAAATTCAGTACATCTGTTTACCGCAAACCCACGTTTACCGGTCTTTTCACCAACTTCCATAGCTTTATCCCACTCACGTACAAACGATGTTTAGTATCTTGCCTTATTCATCGCATATTCAATCTCTGCTCGAGCTATGAAAACTTCCACATCCAACTTGAGGTTGCTAGAAATCTATTCAAACTCAATGGTTTCCCTTCTCACATGTTTGAACGCATTACTTGTAGATTTTTTGGACAATATCTTCGATCCTAAACCTTCAGTCCAGACCGTTCCCAAGAAAATAATCTATTTGTGCCTTCCATTCACAGGAATACATTCTCTCCAAATCCGCACCCAAATCAATCGGACTTTGACGATTTCAAAATCCTTTCTTGTTGTTCTGATCGTATGAGTTAATGATACACGAGAGCCTCTTCATAAATAAATACAAACCTACTTTTAATGTCCAAGGCAGCTCGATTTCTCTTAACCTTTTCTAGTTTGACTGTCTTTGTGTGTAAATGTCCTTGTTGTCCTAATTGTATCACACTGTCCTATGTTGTCCTAGTTAAATCTAATTGTCCCTTGTAATTTGACACTCTGTAACATAACACTCAAACTTATATATTCAAATATTGCATGTTAATTATCTTGTATTTAGTCTGAAGATGTCTTATGTTAAGACGAAACGTCACTTTTAATAAACATATATAACCTTATGAAACTGGTCTATTTATGGCTCTACTAAAAGCACTATGTTGGGGCTTTGATATTTGTTCTGCGAATTCGATTTCCGCCCGGCAGTTCTATCGCCACAGTATTAAACACAGACTTATAATACTCATACAAACACAGACTTATAAGCCTGTGTTTGTATGATTATTACAAGTCTGTGCTTGTATGAATATTATAAGTCTGTGTTTGTATGAGTATTATTATAAGTCTGTCTTTGTATGAGTATTATATATAAGTCAGTGCTTGTGTAAGTATTATATATAATACTCATACAAACACAGACTTGTAATACTCATACAGACACAGACTTATAAATACTCATACAAACACAAATGTATAATACTCATACACATACAAACACAGGCATATAATACTCATACAAAAACAGATTTATAATACTCATACAAACACAGACTTATAATACTCATACAAACACAAACTTATAATACTCATACAAACACAGACTTATAATACTCATACAAACACAAAGTTATAATACTCATACAAACACAGACTTATAATACTCACACAAGCACAGACTTATAATACTCACACAAGCACAGACTTATAATGCTCATACAAGCACAGACTTATATTACTCACACAAGCACAGACTTATAATACTCTTACAAACATATTATATATAATACTCATACAAACACAGACTTATAAGCCTGTATTTGTATTATTATTACAAGTCTGTGCTTGTTTGAGTATTATAAGTCTATGTTTGTATGAGTATTATTTATTATTATTATTATTATAAGTCAGTGCTTGTGTGAGCACCACACATAATAGTCATACAAACACAGACTTGTAACACTCATACAAAAACAGACTTATAATACACAAGCACAGATGTCTTTGTCTGAGCATTATATATAAGTTAGTGCTTGTGTGAGTTTATATATAATACTCATACAAACACAGACTTGTACTGTAATATACAAACACAGAGTTGTGATTCTGATACAATCATACACTTATAATACTCATACAAACACAGACTTATAATACTCATACAAACCCAAACTTATAATACTCATACAAACACAGACTTATAATACTCATACGAACACAGACTTATAATAATCATGCAAACACAGACATGTAATACTTATAGAAACACAAACTTATAATACTCATACAAACACAGACTTATAATACTCACACAAGCACAGACTTATAATACTCATACAAACACAAACTTATAATACTCATACAAACACAGACTTATAAGCCTGTGTTTGTATGATTATTACATGTCTGTCTTTGTATGAGTATTATATATAAGTATTATAAGTCAGTGCTTGTGTGAGTATTATATATAATACTCATACAAACACAGACTAATTGTAATACGCAAACACAAACTTATAATACTCATACAAACACAGGCTTATATTACTCATACAAACACAGACTTATAAGCCGGTGTTTGTATGATTATTACAAGTCTGTTCTTGTATGAGTATTATTATAAGTCTGTCTTTGTATGAGTATTATATATAATACTCATACAAACACAGACTTGTAATACTCATACAGACACAGACTTATAAATATACAAACACAAATGTATAATACTCATACACATACAAACACAGGCATATAATACTCATACAAACACAGACTTGTAATACTCATACAAAAACAGATTTATAATACTCATACAAACACAGACTTATAATACTCATACAAACACAAACTTATAATACTCATACAAACACAGACTTATAATACTCATACAAACACAAAGTTATAATACTCATACAAACACAGACTTATAATACTCATACAAACACAGACTTATAATACTCATACAAACACAGACTTATAATAATCATGCAAACACAGACATGTAATACTTATAGAAACACAAACTTATAATACTCATACAAAATCAGACTTATAATACTCATACAAACACAAACTTATAATACTCATACAAACACAGACTTATAACACTCATTTAAACACAGACTTATAATACTCATACAAACACAGACTTATAATAAGCGTACAAAGACAGACTTATAATACTCATACAAACACAGACAAGTTTGTAATACTCATACAAAAAGAGACTTGTAATGCTCATACAGAGACAGACTTATAATACTTATTCAAACACAGGCATATTATACTCATGAAAAAGAGAGACATGAAAAAGTAAAAAAATATTCATGCATACTTTTAACAATGGCGACTACAAAATCTCATGAATAATTTATCGTTTCTAGGTAATTTATAGTTGCTGTTAACTGAACTTACCGTTAAATTTTGACTTGATTCACACTTCTTTAAATCTTTGCAGCAAGGCAGTGCTCAGAATCGCAAAAGATATGAGAAAATTTCAATAAAATGAAAATACCTCGTATATGCTTGACTTGAAGCAGGCTTGAAGCGTGCACGAGGTCGAAGGCTAGACAACTAGTGCTAGTCCTTTATATGCACGGAGGCTTGAACCACGCCTGATCGGTGCAGCCAAAAAGAAAAGGGGCAAGGGGGCAAGATCTAACCCATAAAATCTCACCCCAGTCTTGTTACTTAATGCAGGTTTTTTCATAGCAGTGTTTTACCATTATTATTGTGTGATTCAACACAAAAATTTCCGCTTATAGTCTGTCCAGATACACAATAAGTGCAAAATGTAATTTGATATAATATGTTTGAAAAAATGCAGGGTTTTGCAGTTGTAAGAACATTTTCAAGTTCATACGTGGTAGTAAACATTATTTAGAAGAAAAAATGGGCTTCCCGCTTTGTCAAGAAGAAATTAGGTTTTTTCTTGGTTACAAAAAGGACATTTTTCGTTACAAACAGGAACTTTTCGTTTTTGTAACTAAGCAAATTTACGTAAAAACTTGAAAAAAAAGTTTTCTAGAGGGTGGGTGGGTGGATGGGTGGGTGGATGGATGGGTGCATGGGTGGGTTTGGATGGGTGGATGGATGGGTGGATAGATACATACACAGACAGACAAACAGGCAGGCAGGCAGGCAGGCAGGCAGGCAGGCAGGCAGGCAGGCAGGCAGGCAGGCAGGCAGGCAGGCAGGCAGAGAGATATAGATAGATAGATATAGATAAATATAGATAACTGCATGGTTGGCGAGTGTGTACGATTTTTATGCAAGAGTTGTGAAAGATTGCTAAACGAACGAGTGAGTGCAGCAAACGAGTTAGTTTAGCAATCTTTCACAACAAGTGCATAATAAAAATCGTACAAACGAGCCAGCCATGCAGTAATTTGTTCACGCCAAACATACAGAGATTATTTTAGAACTGGAAACCTGTCAAAGGCGAACAATGTCAAAACAAAATATTGAACTCTCAAAACAGAATCATACCATTTGTTTCTCCGTTATTTGGCCTAAATAAAGAGTCAAAGCTGTTCTTTCTGTTCCATGTTTTTTAGTGAGGAAACTCTTCTTCTTTGAGATATAAAAGCCAAATATCATTTCGCCCCTTCCCCAACACGGCGGCCATGTTGTGAGCAAAATAACAATACGATTTTCTTCACTAGTGAGAAAAACCGTATAGCCAATCAAAATGCTGATACGATAAATTTTCACTGGTGAAAAAAATCGTACGGCCAATGAAAACGCTTATTCGCTTCTCCACAGTGAAAATACGATTTTTATTTCACCCGTTTACCTCGCGTAAATCTTTATATGTATGGCATAAAAATTATATCAACTGTAACACAATTCAAATAACTCCTGTGCTAAACATGTACTGACATTCAGTGAAAAGTTAAATGTCCATATTTTTGTATGCATCCTTGTTTTGTATGCTTCAGTGCCGCAGAGTGTAACATCCAAACTGAATTGTTTCCACTGGCTAACATTGATAGTTTCCAAACCTTCAGTGTTCGAAGTTGAACCAACATTGTTGGTCTGTTGAGAGCTATTCACAGCAGGAGCCATTTGTAAACATTGGTATGAAGGTACACTCGGATAAGGCTTTGCTGGCTGTTGGTAAGGTGACAGTAGATTATATTTACCATTGCTTGACTCATCAGCTCAACAGAGCATGTCAGACCCTAGGCAACTTGTAGAATTGACATGCTCATTTGTTGCATGTGTTGACCAAGTGTGTGATTTGATTGGCAAATGGCTTCTGCTATATCTTTTTTCAATTGCGCTCCCCTGACCCATTGATAAGAATCTGATGACGCTGTGATGCACTTAGTTGGCATTCCAGATGCTTTCGCTTATTGTCAATTAATTTTGGGATAGGTTTTTCAACACTTTTTCGTTTAAGTGTTGGTGACATACCATCAGAGACATAGTTGCTTCATACAGTGAAGCTCACCATACACTGTACATGTCAAGTGTTAGGAATAGAGGTTTAATAACATACAGCACATCAAATAAAAGCCTGACGTTTACTTCCATGGGTAAAGCTTCTTAATTTACAATTCATGCATGCTGGAGTGTTCAACATCTGAAGAGGAGTCCATTAAGCAAATTCTTTGCACTTGGTGTATAGTATTAAAGTCATCATTGTCTGGGTTACGAGTCTTGCCCCCTTTGTTGTCTTCATCAGAACTGGGAATAGTGCTTATAGAGCTTCATGCTCTTCACTGTCCAAGTGTATAAGAGAGGTTATGTCTGAGATTACTTTCCATGTGTGTTTTGTATTTTCATCTGATAGAAAAATCAAATGAAGCGAGCCTATTACATGGTCTGTTAATGCTCTTGATTGCCAGATGCCAGGTTCAAGCCAGTGAGAAGCTTTTCATGTGGTATGTTGTTAGCTAGTTTAGCTTAGTATTCAAGTAACTGCCTTTTAATTTCAAAACTAGTTTGGTTTGAAACCATTTTATGTATTTTTCACCACTGTTTTCATTCTCACCTGCAGCGGCATTAATAAGATGAGATGAAACGGGAGATATATATTCAGCAACTTGACACAACAATTGGTCAGAACAATTGCAATTAGCTGCAGAACAACAGCTGTTGCGTTCCTCACAATTGGCCGGAGCTTGCTAAGTGATCAAACCACTGAGTCAGCACACAATAAATACAATGTATTGTACAAAACTCAAAGCGGTGAAACTACATAAAATTTACATAAATTCGTGAATTAAATACGAACAAGAAATAAACAAAAAACAACTAAAAGCAATATCACTACACTCTTAAATAAAAAACTCACGTCTGTTGTCCCCAAATATAAATAATGATGTGAAGATGAATAAACCTGTCCAAACGAACTCTAAAACTATAAATCTCGACAATCTCACATAAACAATGTGCTTCTTCGCTCGGAGGAGGTCCTGGCACTAGTACTGTCCCGTGAGTGCCACGCGGGTTAAATAATGCAATTTAGTGATTAACCACATAACACAACACTCCTCCCCATGGATATTGCATTATCCTTGAAAATGATATTTCAAATGTTCAAAAGGCAAACTACAAGGCTTTACAGTTCTTAGGTACGAGTAGTATCAATTCTGAAATGGGACAGGAAAATTACTTCTTTTTGCCTTCTCTAATCACTTCGATTTTAGCTTTCCTCACTTTGTTCTCATCGCTATTGATCACCTTGGTAACTATACCCATCGGCCATTCATTCCGCAGCCCGGCAGTGTCCTTCTTCAGCACCACATTTTCCCTTTCATAAATGGGTAAGTAGTTAAAAATTCCATGTTATCCCATGCTGTTCCGTGTCTTGGTCACGTGCAGTGGTTTACGTTTGTTTCTCTCTTAAGCATTTTGTATTTACATAAATATTTACATAAAATATAACTCGATGGAAAGAAAACACTCAGTGAGGAAACCAACTGGATGGAATACTTTTTATCAAGAAGTCGTGGTAAGTTAATGTCAATTAATTGTAAATATATGAAATATTCTCTTGGATACTTTGATATTTTGAACTTGTGACCTCAGTTATAATTCTCAAATGGTATTTTTAATTGCTTTCAGATTTAAACTACAAAAACCCCTTAGTTCCTATGTAAATTATTGTTTACTGTCTATGTATAATCATCTATACTGTCTATAATTTATTTAGTTTTTGACTGATCTCATAGCCTGAGATCAGTCAAAAACTGGGGACAGAGGCAAAAATTGGCCAAGTATCTGCTGTAGCCTCCAAAATGTGGAGGCAAAACGGTGAAAGAAGGAAGGTACAATGCATTTAATAGAAAATTCTTTTAACATGCAACTAATCTGAAATGGCATCTTCAGCTGGAGAAAGCTAGGCTAACAACAGGGGGAGATAGGAAGGGGCCAAGGGTCCCCCACTGCATCTTACAAACCCTGTGTGATAAATAACATTAGTCAATAAGAATGATAAACATTTGAGCTCCTGTAAAAGCTGTATTGTACATAAGATGGACAATAAATACAGGCCTTTTCACATTTGGGATGCTCACACATTTCATAATTGTTTAGCATATTTTGTTGATAGGAGTGGAGAATGAAAGCACAACAGATTAGAGAGGACCTTGGTACAGGAATAGTACCAGAAAAGCTAGACTGTGAGAAGTGTGGCAAGATTTTCTCCAGAAGCAAAGATCTGAAGTTCCATATTAAAGGTCATGAAGAATGTGTCTGTGAGAAGTGTGGTCAAACCTTCACCCATGCATTGCAGTTGAAAAGGCATAATTTGATAGAGCACTTAAAAACCTTTTCATGCATAACATGTGGTAAATGCTTTGGTTATAAACACCACCTCAATAGGCATAGCCATGTCCATGATTCTAGTGCTTTTACTTGTAGGATATGCCCCTGTAAGATAAAAAGAAAGAGTAACTTTGAAAGGCATATGTCTCAGCAGCATAATTGGGTAAATCCAAAAAAACTAGAATATTTTTGGTACTGGTATTGTATTTCCTTTTTTTTATTTATTTCACGCTGAGTAACAGCTTTAAAATACAGTATTTATTCAAATAAAAAAACAACAATATGTTACTCTAAATGGTAACTACTGCTTAGTCAAGCATAGATTAGAAATTTTAAAAATTGTTTACTGTTTTCAAGTTAGGATATTGCTTTGTATTTATGTAAATTTTGATCTCATGTGATAACGACTTTTTTCAGGGAGTACATTTTCTTTCACTGCCATAGCAAGACTGTGTTGCCGCTTTGTTCGCTTTCTTAGTGGTTCTAGACTTTTTAATTTTGTTGGTCTTCCCTTAGTGATCGCTTGATGGCTACCATTGTTTGACTTTCGTTTTTTTCCAGGCTGAACTTTAATTTTTCTGCCAGTTCTTGTACTTCTTAATTCAGCAGCACCAAAGTTGAAAAGTGCACATACTAAGTTTCCAGGCATTCCAGTGCTCAACTTCACCAAACGAGCAACTGTTTCACACCTTTGGCCAAATTCTTATCACCTGTTGACTTCAGTTTTTCCACCAATAACTCACAGGCTTCTTTCACTGCTGTTGTACCTTCTTTTATAGTTTCTCCTTTCAATCTATCTTCAGCCTCAATCAAAATTGGATCATCCATGCTTGTTTGTTGGCAGTCTTGTTGTCCCAGACAGTAGACTTCGCATTATTGATTTTCGGCTTCAATGCTGTGAGCACTGTTGCTCTTGGCAAGGAGACTTGTATAATAGGCAATTGGCAAACCTTGGCCAATTGCAATCCATACCAGCTTTGTCTATAGATGGGGTTAGTGGCATAGGCATGCTCGCGTCCAAGGGGATCGCTGCAATGGAGCAACTGTTGATGATGCTCAAGGCTTCTGCCATCAACGTGGCCAGCAATTCGTTGTCCAGTTGGAACTTCTATCGAAAACGCTGGGATCTGATTGCGGCTGCGTTTCCTAATAAATAACTCGTAATCTCCGTATGTTTTACTACTTTATTTGAAACCCCGTTCGATCACTACAACACCTTTTCGAACATGTGTTCTAAGGACCCCTTTGTGTCTTATAACATGAAGTTTTCCACACACTCCCCCATATGAATTGATAATGATTCGTATGTCTTATAACTAAAACTGAATGTTAATAAAGTGTTTATGTATACGTAAAGTCATTTTCCTCTTCTTGATCAGCTAAAGCTTGTCAATTCCGCCATGTCGCATTGATTCCTGCCTTTCGCTTCGGAACAAACGCTATTGCTTTCGGGTCTAGGTGGGTTGGGTTCACCTGCTCAGCTTCCTCGTCTCTGGTAACATTGCAACTAAGTTCAAGCGGATACAAATGTTGTATCGCTCGTTCCATTCGATTCCGTCCGCTCGTTAGTTGTACAGCACAAACCACACCATCCTTGCCTTCAATCAATCTTTCCACGATCCCTAATGGCCAGTGGTTTCTGTTTCTATCGTCCGACTTGATTATCACTACATCACCCACCGTAATGTTGTTATCCTTCGCCTGATGCTTTAGCCTGTGGCGTTCTCGTAGAACTCGTATGTATTCGTTGGTTCATCTCCGCCACATCTGGTCTTTTGTACGCTTCAGGAACTATGTGCGCTTTCGCAGGTGAAGATCTTCTTCATAGTGAGCCTTTAATTCCGGTAAGTAGGTTGGAGGGGTTAACAACATCGAATTTGGGGTAAGAGTAGGCAGTTCCACATCTTCCTCCATGTAATTCAGAGGGTGGTTATTCATCGCAATTTCAATGCCAAGCAAGAGTTCCGATAGTTCCTCCCAAGTTAGTTATCCATTTCCGACAGTTTTGTAGAAAACTCCCTTCGTCACACCAATTAAGCATTCGAATTGAGTGCCCCACCACGGTGCTCTGCTTAAATTAAACCTCCAGGATATTGTAAGACTGCAAAGAAGATTGTTGAGCTCTTCATCTTTTCGTACGTATCTTAACCATTTCCAAGCTGCCACAAACGTTTAAGCGTTGTCTGAATAAATGATGGAAGGTCTTCCTCGGAGGGCGATCAGGCGTTTTAAACTCTTGATGAATTCCTTGGTCTCGAGACTCGGCAGTAAGTCAAGGAATACAGCACGTGTTAAACTACGGAAGAAAAGAACTATGTACGACTTGGCTTCTGTTCTCTTGTTACGATATTTCACGGGCCCTGCGAAATCGACCCCGATCACTTGAAATAAGGCCGACTGCTCGGTCTGACACTTTGGTACTAAACCAGGTGGTGGGGGATTAGCAGGTCGAGCTCGAAATTTCTTGCAACCATAGCAACCCGAAATCACTCTCTTCGCCAGTTTACGCAACCTGGGAATCCAGTATTTCTCTTTCGCCTTTGCCATCACCATAGCAACCTCACCGTGCAGTGTAGACAAGTGCGCTCTTTGTACGATCTTCATTGTCAATAGTGCTGTGTCCGGCAAATATACAGGATATTCACCCTGGATACGTTGGTGACACTTCTAAATGCCATCTTCGTTCAATGCTAATCCTAATTGTTCCTTGTCTTCTAAGAACTTCACGTCACTCACCGCTCGATCTTGCGTTTGCTTCACCAGAACCATTTCTTGTTTCATGATTTCATCTGTCATGATCGTTCTAGAGGTGTTCGTTGATACCTTTCGACAATTGTTAATAAAACGTGCTACCCACCCGAGAATTCTTAAGGCTTTGCACAGTTCAAATTTTTCAATAATGTTGTCTGAGGTGGAAGCTTCGACAGCTACCGCAGCCATTCCCCGTAGGACTCTTTTCTCTGCATTACTTTCATCACTGGCTTTCGTTACGAGCTTAGGAGGCCACCTGCTTTCATCTAATAACCAATCTGGACCCTGGCACCACAATCTGGCTCTGTCTACACTTCCTCCTCTACTCCCCAAATCAGCTGGATTTTTGGCAGTAGGCACGTGACGCCACAACACGTTTGGATGGTTTCGAATCTTATTGACTCTGTTTGCAACGAACTGACGATACTGTCCGTCATCATTTAACCAATGTCAGACCATGCTACTATCTAACTGGCAATGAATATTTTCTGCCATCTTGAATCCCTCCAAAGCATTTCTTACGTTAACGGCTAAATTCACCGCCATGTGCCCAGCAACGAGTCCGAGTCTGGGGATAGTCAAGTTAGTCTTCGCAAGTCGTGATTTTGCGGTCAGCAGACGTTGCACTTTACCAGATTCTTGTTAGACAACAGCGTATACCACTGCGCATAGACCCTTCTTGCTGGCATCGCCGAAGGAATGCAGTTGCACTTCTTGGATTGGCTCCCGATAGGTTGGGATGCTACGTGGAAATGATAAATATCTTGGTAGTGCACTTTCCTATTTCCGCCAGCGTTTGCTAAGATCGTCCGGAATAATTCCGTCCCATCGAACTTTGGCTTCACAGACTTCTCAATATAGAATCTTCCCCTCAAGTAACATAAGTGAAAGTAGACCTATAGAGGGTCGTAGACTTTGGCCAAGTACGCCAGGATACCACGCTTCGTTAACACTGCCGACGTACTAGGGAAATTGACTTGTAGGGAATCCTCGACTTTATTCCACTTCAAACCCAAAAGCTTGGTACTGTTCTCCTTAGGACTGACACACAGTTGTTGCTTAGCGAAAGTTAGTGCACTGTCATTCATGTCCGATTCAAGTTCCGGGGCATTTGAATGCCACTTGTGCAAACGGAATTTGGCGTCGTCGAAAATCTCGATCGCGTCTTGTTTCAGCTCGGCTGCTTCTTTGTAGTAGGTGCTCCCGATATCAAGTCGTCTACGTATAATCTCTTGCGTATTTCCGCCACTATTTCGGGGTGACGAGGTTCAATCAATTCTAGATGTCTCGCGATAACTCCGTTTGATAGAAAAGGCGACGATGTTAGGCTAAAGACGACTCGAGTAAAGCGTAGTATTTCTACTTCAGTCGAATGAACGTCCTTGATGTGGTGGAATCTTAAGACGTCACGATCAGGCTCTCGGACTCAAACTTGTAGAAAGGCCTTTTCGATGTCCCCAGCTACAGCTATGGGGTGGAATCGGTTTCTCACTAACACGGACCACAGTTGGTTGTGTAATGGTGGGCCGGTAAGAAGGCAATCGTTTAGCGATGGGGTGTCCTCAAGCTCACGTGCGGAGGCGTCATAAACAATTCAGGTTTTTGTCATTTCTGCATCTTTTCTAACGACGGCGCGATGTGGTAGGTAGAATTCTTTACCAGTGACTACGTTAGGGGCTCTCTCGATTTGCTCTCTGATCACGGCATCGTACTCTAGAAGCATGTCCGTTCGCTTTAATTTTCGCAGAAGTGGGTTGAGGCGACATAAACTACCGTCCATATTGGATAACGGGTTTATTGGTCGGCCTCCAAAGTAGTGCTGTCTCGTACCAGCCTTCTTTCGATCTCGTCAGCTGTTCTTTAAATTCGTCGAAAACATCAGCGTTGGCTCCGACATTATCGGCTAAACCCAGCACGTCAAGCGCACGCAAATTGTCGTAATCTGAGGTTGAATACACTGCAAGACAACCAAGCGTTACGTCTTGTTCTGCTCCTGGTGACATAATCGACCAACCAAATTTAGTGTGCTCAGCAACTGGATCTCCACTGCGACCAACACGTAAGCTCTCTCATGTATGTATCTTAGCAAAGTCATTTGCTCCGAGAATAAGGTGAATGGGTAGGAGGTCTTTCTGGTCATCATCATCCATTTCAACTGCTCGTAAGTGTGAGTATTTTGACAGAACTTCTCTATATTTGGGATTATCTAAGGATAGCAGCTCCTTCTTGATTTTAGTAATGTTCACATCCAGGTCAAAATCTCCAGATAACGACTGTATTTTCACTTCATACACTTGCATGGTTCTTGTAGTAACTCCGGTTAACATCGCGATCTGTCGAAGGCCCGTAGACTTCAACTTGGCATGGGTTAAGTTGATGGCTGTAGAAGAGGCATATGAGAGACTTGCTCCGCTGTCAAGTAAGGCACGGAATTTATAACCGTTAATTCGAACAACAACTACCGAATGTATGACTGCGCTTAGACCGATATGATTTGCCGTCATTCCAGGTTCACCAGGTCTTAGACTCTTGTCGCATATTGAAGTGTGGTGTCTTGCTCAACAGATTTGACACTTGCCCTTGCTCTTGCACTCTGCCGCTCTGTGTTTTGCTCCTGCACAGTTGAAACATAAATGCTTCTCAGCTAAGATTTTCTTCCTGTCCTCAGGTTTAATGATCTTGTCACAGTTTATTGCCCTGTGTGCATCACTAGAACAGTACAAACAGCCCTTGAATCCAACACTTGGAGAGTCATTTCCATTAGCTAAAAATGATCGTCCTTTACGGTATTTCTCAGAGTTTTCTTTGACCGGATTATTCTTCGTCCACTTCTCGAGAGCCTCAACAAACTGTGGGAAAGTCCACTCACTCCAGTTGTCATTGGTCATAGCAAGCTCACTCTTAATCACTTCCAATTTGTCAAATGTAAACCTGACAGCCGCATCAAGTTTGTTTAAACTGCCCATATTCTGTAACGATTTAACATTATATAGCAGTGTTTCATAGAAAGCATGTATTTTTGCAACATCACGTTCTCGGATACAAGGTAATTTGAGAATTTTTCGTACATATGGTCCAACCACTTCACTAGTTTGGCCATATCGCTTTCCTAAGATGTCCTTCACTTTATTATACCCTTCCTCAGTAAAGGAAGCCAGTCGATCAACTTTTGTACTTTGACTTCCACCAGCTCCTTTAAGTAAGAAAATTTTGTAACAGGATCAACTGCTGACTTGTCGATTTGTGCCTCAAACTGTCCCCAAAACTGAATCCAATCTTGAGGTGTTCCTTGAAATTTAGAAATGACCAATTTGGGCATTTTTATAACGGCAGATGATTGTGACTTTTCAGAACTTGATTCAGTTTGTTGAAATTGTTTCAATCTTTTTTGGTACTCCAGATCAGTCTCCATCTTTTCCTTTGCTGCTTCCTGTTCTTGCTTTATTTTCTGTTCCATCAACAGCTTCTCAAACTCTAGTTTCTTCTCTCGCTCTTTTAAAGTAATAGCTTCTTGGGCAGCCGCTTCCATATCATTTAGCTCTTTGGTAATTTGTCGAATACATTGGTCAGCTTCGCTTAGTAGGGTTTCACTCTCCACCGCCCATGTTTTGATATCTTGCTCACTGTCTCCTTTTGCAAACATCATTTCTTCGATAGTTTCCTTGGAAACGTTGACCATTGTGGAACTAGTTGTTACTGATAACCGTTGCCTCTCAAGAGCCTCTTTATCATGTTTGGCAATGACGTCATTTGTCTTGCCCATGTGGAATTTTAATGTTTTTTGCTTTTTAGCAAGTTCTTCCAAAGCCTTTACCATGTTACTTTGCAACCGATTTTGCTCAACACAGCATAAAACAAATAAAACAACTGTCAAATTGTCAAGAATACAAGTCACCCGTTTTTATACTTCTTTAGATAAAGTATTGCCAATGTCTCGAACTCAGTTCCCCAGTCATCAACTTTCGCGCGGTCACAATATTATTTTTCCCGAGTCACCAAACGAAAGTATGGATTTTTGCAAATTTTCCCCGAATAAAATAATAAAATAAGCTCTGGTTAACCGCAATAATTAAGACAAACGACTGTTAATAAAATAGTTGAAAACCGGAGGTATTACCGTATAAATTGTCCTTTCACTTTGACAGCTTGAACACGCGTTGTACTCACGACAAAATTTAGAACCTTTTAAAATCGTTTAAATTTACTTACAAAGTTTGTTAATCCTGCTGGTAGGTCGCCACTGTGTCGAAAACGCTGGGATCTGACTGCCGCTGCGTTTCCTATTAAATAACTCACACTCTCCGTATGTTTTAATACTTTATTTGAAACCCCGTTCGATCACTACAACACCTTTTCGAACATATGTTCTAAGGACCCCTTTGTGTCTTATAACATGAAGTTTTCCACACTTCCAATATCGAGTAACATATCAATGAGGACTCGTCGTACCGCTCCAATCTGATGCTCCCACATGCCCCCAAATTGTGAAGCGTGGGGTGGGTTGAACTTCCATTCACAATCTTGCTCTCCTACGTAGTTGCCTATTCTGTCGTGATATATTTCTTTCAGGGCATTTGCTAGCTCCGACTTCGCTCCAACAAAATTGCTACCGCAGTTGCATCTGATCAGGGCAACCGGGCCACGGATTGCGACAAACCGACGAAGGGCACATGTGAAGGAACTGGCATCCATTGAATTGAGGACTTCTAAGTGGACTGCTCTACTCGTCAGGCATGTAAGGAGGACCCATCTTTTAACATCAGAGGGACTACCGCGTAGCCCTTCTTGTTCTGATGGTCTACTGGCCGAAAACGTCAACCCCAACGTTCGTGAAGGGGGCACTGGCTTCCGTTCGGGCAGGGGGCAATTCGCCTATTTGTTGCATAATACATCTTCCTCTCAACTTTTTACAAGTCATGCAGGAACTCAGGATTATGTTAACTTCTCCATGGCTGTTGACAATCCAGTAGCCAGCCTCGTAAATTTTCCCTTGCGTAATCAACCGGCCCTGATGGTGGACTCTTTGGTGGTAATGCCAGATAAGCAACTGCAACCTGTGGTGGTTTTTATTTATTATTTATTTATTTATTTAAAAATATTTTACAACGATAACCCTTCAGAATCTACACATATCTGTTTTTCAAGAGGTCGTTGAACAATAACACATATAGTTACAAAATTTCATCCACACACAACTGTATACAACAATTACTATATTATGTTAAGTAATATTTCATAAACGAGTGCGAGTGTTTTACCAGGGTTTCAAAACACGCGAGAACAATAGAATATACGAGTTGTTTACCAAGTGACGTTTATTGTTCTTAAGAGCTTGTAAAGCACGAAAGACAATGGACATCATGAGGCCGTTTAGGCCGAGACAAGTTCATGACAAGTCTTTTGCATCAAACTCAGCCCTTATCATGTAACTGATTGTGCTTCGAACATAAATACTGTAGCTACCTTACCATTATTATGATTGCTATCTTTCCTCACAATGTCATAGCCTTGAATGCTGACTTCATGATCATTAATTGTTTCATCTAAAATTGTTTCATTAAGACAAATTATGTCAAATTGTCTTTCTTTTAGAAAATATCTGAATTGATCAATATGTTCAATTAAGCTTCTAATGTTTAAATGAGGAATTTTAAAGCTGCATGTGTATTTTGTCTTACGTTTCATTTTAGGAGCATGCGAATTTGTTCGAAAATTATCTTTGTTAGGGTCGGTATATTTGTCATTATTCATCGTTTGAATTTCTGATCTGGGTTTCTTGACCGTCTCTGTTTCTCAATTTGAAGTGTTGTGTAAAAAGGAAGTAATATTTTTTGCAAGCACTGCAATCCCAGACCTATTTTAGTGTCAACCATAAGAATTTATATGTTTAAATGTGATGCTATCATGTCTAATTAAGCCCATTTGTTTAATTTACAATAATGTGCTAACTTTTCATTTACCTCATTAATTTTCTTAGTTATTTCTGTCTTGTCTGTTCTATTATGATCTGTGAGATAGCAATTTCAGTTTTGCTACTCACCTACCCTTTGCTGGGCACATTTTGAAATAAGTGTTCAAAAATTTTTTTTCCACAAAATGTTCTTCAAATGCCGTACAATAACAATGTGAAAGGAAAAAAAATTGGAAAAGGGGGAGGATTAGTCAGTTTTTTCATTTGTTGCCATATGGCAACAGTGCCCATTTAGGGGTATATTTTTAGTGAAAATTATGCATAGTCAGCTATGGTATTTTTTGCACAGCTTTTCTTGAATATGCAACCTGCAACCTTGAAAATCAATTTTATTAGAGTAGTGTCATGTTTTAGACCATTTCAGGACAGTCAGTCAGTTAGAAGGCATCAGGTGGGTGCAGCCTTAGTGCAATCGTTATTGCTAAAAATTTAATTTTTGATGTTAGTCATCATATAAACAATGTTAGTCATAGTATACACAAATATCTCATATTTAAATATTTTATTACGATTCTCTAAAGTACTTAAAAGCTAGACATTCTTGTGTAAAAGATATTGAAACTAAATTACTGTACATACTTTCTCTTGGTGTACATGCAATCTACACTGCGACCCACGATATTAGTTTTATAAGATATTTATGCCGTACGTATTCAAAATGAGCATTGCTTTTCATTAAAACTTACAAACATCAAAACAAAGTTGTGGGAAGATCTTTACGATGTTGATATTTGATGTTAGTCACATGACTGAAAATATATGGCGCTGTTCTATATTTCAGGTGGACCACGCTATTAGTTTTAAAAATATGATAACACGATAAGACGTCGTTTTTAACTTAATTGGAAGTGGAAACGACCTTCTTTAACCAAAAACAGCATAGGTAGCAACAAGAGAATGTTTTAGAAAATGAATGAACTTGGTGTCATAGTTGAAGGATTTTGCAAAGAATACATGGAACGGCGGAAAAGAGGGATTCTGGACTTCTAAAATGGATAAAAATGGGAGGTATTAGGCATTTGAAGGAGAACTGTTCGTAAATTATCATGATCAACGTCTGTCAACATTTTGAGAAAGTTTGCTTTGCCATATATCTTCAAAACTAGCAATGATGGATTCCTGGTAAGCAATAATAATTCTAAAAGTACCTCCACTGGTGTCGTGGAATAAACGTTTGGAACTGGATTGAGGCAAAAAAGTGCTGGAGAGCACAAGTCGAGACAGACAAAACAGACAAGTTGAGATCAACATGATAATACCCTAATCCTGGGAAAAGGAACTTCTGATGAAAGGTTTTAGGTACCTGCGAAAGAAGTGGTAGAACGATCATTTAGATTCGTATTATTAGCAACCAACGTGTCTTCATATGTGCCTAAATGTGCAAAAGAGACCTCTGATCCCTATTTCCGCTGTTACCAGCAGAACTCGTTTACTTTACCACTTTTCTGATGACTCCTTAGCCTCGCCTGTCACATACCATCATTGAAAATCAATAATCTAACCCATGCATGCATTTTCCAAGCTTTATCATGCTGATTTCGTCTGCCCGTCAAAAGGACAAACTTCCGTTGTGTTCTCAAGCATTTTTTTGCCTCAATCCAGTTCCAAACGTTTATTCCACAACACCAGTGGAGGTACTATTAGAATCATTATTGCTTACCAGGAATCCCTCATTGCTAGTTTTGAAGATATATGGGAAAGCAAACTTTCTCAAAATGTTGATAGACGTTGATTATGATAATTTACGAACAGTTCTCCTTCAAACGCCTCTTACCTCCCATTTTTATCCATTTTAGAAGTCCAGAATCTCTCTTTTCCGCCGTTTCACATATTCTTTGAAAAATCCTTCAACTATGACTTCAAGTTCATTAGTTTCTAACTAAAACATTCTCTTGTTGTTACCTATGCTGTTTTTGGTTAAAGAAGGTCGTTTCCACTTCCAATTAAAAACGACGTCTTATTGTGTTATCTTATTTTTAAAACTAATTGCGTGGTCCGTCTGAAATATGGAACAGCGCCATATATTTTGAGTCATGTGACTAACATCAAATATCAACATCGTAAAAATCTTCTCACAACTTTGTTTTGATGTTCGTAAGTTTTAATGAATAGCAATGCTCATTTCCAACACGTACGGCATAAACATCTTATAAAACTAATATCGTGGGTCACAGTGTATGGTAGGTGTTTATGTCCCTCATTTAGAGGTGTGAAAGTCTCGAAAGCAGTTTCTTGTATTGCTTAGACATTGGCAAACATTACACTTGTCACAATACACTTCTTTATCTTGATATTCATCAGAAGAAAAAAGCTCTGATAAGTTCAGAATCTGAACAAGTGGCGGATCTAGCGTAAGTCAAAATAAATACCACAGCTCATTCTAGGATATATTTACATTTTTAAATACCTTCAAAACAACTTCATTGGTTAGATTTTATTCTTTTGAAATTCATAACCTATGACATTGTTATAAAGTTATTTAGAAATTAAAATTGAGCTGCTATAATATATTTTGACTTACCCTGGATCCACCACTGATCTGAACCAAGATCCAGAATACTATATATTGCTTCCTCAACATTGTATTGAACCTTTGAACGCCTGTCCATTACACCATACCTTAATTGTAATAAATGTATATAGCTTTAAACACTGGCAGTGTACAGGTATGTATGTAACTGGTTGATAACTACTACGGACAACATTTATACCAATGCAAGATGGTTTACTTCTTCTGAAAAATAATTGTGTGCAAAACCCAAGTCACAAATTACAAATAATCCTTGAAAATCCCTCTCTATAATTCAACTGAACAAGAAAAGCACTAGTTGGATATATGTCTCAGACTCAATGCAGCACAATATTCACAAGAGAAACCAAAGGACATATATTACTTCAATACACACATTTGTAACCCTAAACGGGCATTGTTGCCATATGGCACCAATACTTTTCAACTGTGAAAGCATCGAAATTCGAACTCTGCCATAAACAATCATAGGTATGATAAAAGTCATATTTTAACTCTGCTTATTTGATGTATTTATTCGATAAAAAAACTTTAGCCATTGAAAAAATTTTATATCAATACTCAACATTAATGCTAAGGTAAAGAAGCAAAAAACACTCAACTCAAATCTTCAAAAACCTGACTTTTTACTTCAAATTTCGACCAAATGGGGGACAAGAAACGAAGCGTAATATGCAATACTTCATGTTAGCAAAGTAAAACATCTTCAGCGGTATTAAGGGGGCTACACTACGATGATCATTTATTTGTTGCCATATGGCAACAATGCCCGGTAAAGGTTAATTGTCCGATTTCAGCGATTCCTTCTGCAATTTCAGTGACTTCTTTATTACCAATGTTGTTAGTTCCAACATGAAGGATTACTTTGTCTGGTTGCGATTCCAGGCACGGTTTTACATGGTGTATCATTGCCGCTATATTTGCACTGCTATATATTTCCGTTCTGACCTTATGTGACTTGGCAATTGATCGTTGCAATCATCGTTTATCAAGATGCTTTATTGAAGAATCACCAACTATAATTACCGTTGCTGATTGTGATGTATTTCCTTAGATTGAGATTTGTTCTGCTTCTGGTTAAGCTGCTTGTGCTTGTTATTTGTGGGCATGTTGCTAGATTTGCCATACTGATGTTTGGCTGTCTTTCTTCTGCCTTCATTATTTTGCTCATGATGATCCACAATCTCATTGACCTCCGAGTCGGTAGTGTCGCTCAATATTTCAAATCTATTCGTTGTCTGGTATTTTCCGTCTTTAACAGTGGTTGCATGCCCAGTGTGGGATTTATTGGTTTGATTTTGCTGTCTCGGTTTTCCATTCTTGCAATGCACTATAAGCTTCTGTTTGTAAAATTCTGATGACAGTCAATAGGCTGCTTTGTTCGTTTTCAAGATCTTTAACTTTAGCAGAAAGCTCAGAGATTAGATAAGATTGCTTGTTAACTTTCTCTTTTATGGCATAATTTTCTTCCTCAAGTTTCAGTGTTTCGGTCAAGATGCGCGCTGTTCGTATTTCACCAGCTAATTCAGTGGTAGCTTTCAAGGTTTTCATGTCATTAAACAGTACTTCAAATTTCATCTCCATTTTGTTCTGTAGCTGTTGTCAGTATTTCATTTTCTCACCACTTACTCCTGCTTCACCTTGCGTCACATCACAAGGGTCCTCACTGGTTAGTAGCATTGCTGCTTCAATGCCTTCGTCGTCGCCATGTTTGATTTTTCGCCGTTTGAGGTTTCATTTTCAGAGTTCGATCCTGTCATTTCTGGTTCTTCCTTTGCTATTAGGGCAAGGTTACCCTGTAGATTGTTGCTATCAGCTCTCTTGATAGTTAGTAATGAGGTACTAGGATACCATCGTATTGCTATCTTGTCATTCTCAAATTTCTTTCCATCGCCACCCGTGTTGACCATTCGGTTTGAAGTCCAAGTTGTTGATTTATTAAGTCTTGAAAAGCCCTTGAAACCTCCAACTCTTTTGTATCTTTTTGCATCACCAACATGATTGGCCGTTTCACCAGCCAAAACATTTGGATGATTTTTTAACTTCTCTTGTTTTCTCACCATCGTTGAGAATCTTTGAAAGCTAGGGTATATTCATCATTGTTCTTCTCTGCATAATCCACAACTTGTTTTTCCAACTTGTACCTCAGAAAGTTGGGTAGATTGTCCACTATGGGTCGAATTGTGTTGGCATGATTGAGACAAACAAGTTCTGGTAGGTATATCATCTGGTTTTGTACATCATCACAAATATCAGCAAATCTCTGCAGCTTGGCATTATCCCTTCCACTGAACTTTGCCATTTCTAGCAACTTTCCCAGCAGTGTGTTGGTGATCGCAACGTTTCCGAATCTCGTCTGCAGTTCTTTCCACAGTTCTTTCAGGGTTTGTCTAGGATCGTTTTGCTGACGTTTCCTAAAATTGTCCATTAAGGCTTGCACTTTACCTCCGGTGTAATTGCATAGGTAGGACATTTCTTAGGTTGGACTCAGGTCAGCATCTTGGATCATAGCTTCAAAGGATCTTTTCCATGGATGAAACAGGGTGAAGTCACCGTGGAAAATGTCTGGGTGACACTTGGGGAGGTTCTGCCTCGCCAAGTTGGTTACCAATTTCCGGTTCGTTGCCTCCAATGCTTCAGCTTGTTAGTAGGTTCTCTGATTATCTAAGGTTTGTAAATTGGCAGATTGCCGGCAAACCCTTGTGGGAAATATGTTGCTTGGTTTATTATGCTTGTGTTTGGCATTTCGTTTATGCGAGGCCAGGTAACTTGCTCAGTCCCTGTTTGGATGTTAGGTGTTTCTCTGTTGACCGTCATGGCATTCACTCTATCATGTCCATCGCTATTAACCTCCTCCTGTGCATTGACCCAGTTTTGTGTGTGGGATCTCGTGTCCTCTAGCTTCGTTTCTTCGAATACGACTGACATTCTTTCATCAATGATCGACTGTTTAATGGCCTTCAGTTTGGCCTCTGCTATCGCGGTGGTTTTCTCTGCAGCCAAAACTGCCATATCTTGTTTGTGTTGCATGCGGGCGCACTTCCGGTGAAGCTCCTATTCTGCCTCTAATGGTAATCTTTCATTTTTCTTTTCAGCAATTATTCGATCAAATTCCGCTTGTTGTCTGGCTGCTGCCACTTCAATTAGAGCTTTTCTCCTTGAATGGCATTTTGTAATGCCTTCTGCGACATTGCTCATTGCCTTTTCTCCTCACCTGGCAATAATGCCTTCTGTGTCATACAAGTAGATGCAGTTTCCTGAGTTTCCTCAACCTGCTCGTGAACCGAGGGGTTCGTGGTCACCTCCAGGTTTAGGCAGGCTGTGTTCCTGCAGTTCCCCGTTTGTCGTCTGACCCCGTCTAGTACTCATCTCTTTATACTCAACTAATTAGGCATGAAACCCACCTTGTCCTCTTGATCTTTTAGTATTCAACGTTGTAGTTCAACAGAACTTTTACTAAGTAACTGTAATGATACAACATATTTTGAAAGCAACTCAGTTTCAACAACTTCAACTTCAATTCTATCACATGACCGAGCCAGGAGATCCCATGAGAAACACTGCGCCTCCGTGGAATCATTGCGCAGCAAACGTGGATTACATCAGACGAAGATATTTTTCAACGTGAAGAAATAACAAAATTTGTAAAGAAAACCACATCAAATCCTAAAACAAAGAACAACAGCTTGCATCCAACGTAGTTGATATTGCATATATTGACATTTATATAATTAAAGCATCCAACGTGGTTGGTATCGCTGACCAGAACTCAACGTAGTTGAGTTTCATTCGGGGTTTTCCCACGCAGCGCCAGTGGGGCAGTAGGCCACATGGCTGAGCAATCAAGGGAAAACATGCCAAATAGTGAGGGTTTGCCAAGCGAATCGCCCACAGATAAACGTAGTACAACATCATCGTCGCTCACTGACATGTTCTCGTTGTTATTGCAAGAAATGAAGAGTATAAACTCTGGCATTTCGGCACTGCAAGATGCCCGCCTTTTTGACAAGGACGTTGAAGAGGTGTCACTGTCAACCAACGAGGAAGGTCAAGTTGAAACAGAACACCGAGATGCCGATGTCGAATCCATAGACACTCGGGTAAATAAACTGGTCGAGAACTAGACCAAACCTAATCGAGAACCAGACCAAACCTAATCCAAACCCAGACATCTTGACAAACATCGCACAAGAGTTCGCGATTAAAGAGAACACAGGTGAGGAAGTAAACGAGAGCTTAGCAGACATTGTTTCCAGCTTGGTTAAAACCCGTCTTAGCGAGGATAAGTTGAAAGGAAAACTACAGAAATATCCTCGGCCGGCAAATATCGCAGGGCTCATAACCCCACGAATCAATCCGCTTATTTGGGGTCAAATATCCTCCAATACTCAGCAAAGTGATGCGAAATCACAGAAAGCTCAGCATACTTTGATTGGCGCCGTGAGCGCCATTGTAAAATCTGTCGATCATGTTTTGAAAACCGACAGCAGCAACAAGGAGTTGATCTCTATGCTCACTGACGCATTGGCATTCGTTTTGCAATGCAACCATGACACAAATCATTTGAGACGTCTGGCTCTCAAGAAAGATTTGCACAAAGATTTCGCAGCACTGTGTAATGTGAATACCCCGGCAGGGGAGTATCTTTTTGGCAATTTGTCAAAGCTGACAAAGGAAATATCGGAGGCAAATAAGTTAGCCAAGAAGGTTCGACCCCCCGCAAGCACCAGTCGTTATAAGAAGCAGTACCACAACCAAAACAACCGAAGTTCGCACCGATATCGCCCATATACGACAGCACCGTCTAACCAACGAGGCAAGGACCCTTTTTTCGAGAAGGGCCGCTTTCCAACGCCAAGGAAGAAAAACAACCAACCGAAATAATTTCGAACATTATTCAAAAGGTAAACCAACCAAAAACCAAACATGATATTCCTACAGCAGTAATAGATATTTTAGCAAATCAACCTGCTTTCACAGCTGGTAGATTGAGACAGCATTTGCCTGCATGACAAGAGCTGACATGTGATCACACCATATTACAATGTGTCACACGTGTGAAAATTGAATTTAAAAACAATTCCTCTCCCACTTGGGAGAATATTTATCCTTAGCAGTCATGCATTAACTCTGCAAAAATACAAAACCTTGTCCACAAAGGGGTGATAAAGCCCTCAACTCACGAAGAAGGTGAAATTATATCCCCTATTTTTGTACGCCCTAAAAATGATGGCACGTACAGACTCATTTTAAATTTGAAACAACTTAATGAATATGTTGAGTATCACCATTTTAAAATGGACACACTAGAAGCTGCCATCAAATTAATGAAACCGGGCTGTTACATGGCCTCGATAGACTTAAAAGATGCTTACTATACAGCAGCAGTTCATTTTGACCACCAAAAATACCTAAAGTTCATATTTGATGGGACCCTGTATCAGTACACATGCCTTCCAAATGGTTTATCCAGTGCACCTCGCTTATTTACAAAGCTTCTTAAACCAGTTTATGCCACTTTGCATAGCATGCGCCACTTAAATTCTGGTTACATTGATGATTCTTATTTGCAAAGGGACACATTCAATGAATGTTCTAGCAATGTCACAGCTACTGCTGATATGATGACTAGTAGGGGGTTTACCTTACACCCTGACAAGTCAGTTTTTATCCCAACTCAAGTTTTAATATTCTTGGGGTTTATACTGAACTCTATTAATATGTCTGTGTCCCCTACACCAGAAAAAATTTCTAAAACTATCGACTGTTGTAACAGACTTCTGCAAACTTGTGAGCCGTCTATAAAGTTTGTCTCAGAAGTGATTGGTATTTTAGTTTCTAACCTACCTGGTGTAGAGTATGGCCAACTACACTATCGTTCACTAGAAATTGACAAAATTCAGGCTTTGAAATCTAAGCAGGGAAATTACAATGCCAATATGACGTTATTGTCTCAGGCAACTCAAGACCTTATATGGTGGGTTGCAAATATGGCTAAGGCATACAAGCCCATTTCCCGACCAAACCCATCCAAAATTATCCAATCAGATGCATCTAAACTTGGATGGGGTGCTGTTTGTGGCACTCAAAAGTCAGGTGGTAGGTGGGCACCTGGTGAATGTGAGGCACATATAAACTATTTGGAATTATTTGCAGCCTTCCTAGCATTAAAAACTTTTTGCACCAGAGATAATAACACCCATATACAACTGCAACTGGATAACACAACTGCTATTGCCTATCTGAACAATATGGGTGGTACAAAATCTATAGAACTTAATAGCTTGTCCATAACAATATGGGAATGGTGCATTCAAAGATCCCTGTGGGTGTCTGCAGTTCACATTGCACGAAAATTGAACGGGGATGCCGATAATAAATCCCGTGTTTTTAATGATAAACATGAATACATGCTTAATAGGGAAGTGTTTCTATCGATATTACACCAGTACCCAGACCTTAATCTGGATCTGTTTGCAAGCAGATTAAATAAACAATTAGATAATTATGTTTCTTGGAATCCAGACCCTGAATGCAAATTTGTTGATGCTTTTTCAATAAATTGGAAGCCTTACAAATTTTATGCCTTCCCACCATTTAGCCTTGTACCCACATGTTTGCAGAAGATTCAACGGGACCAAGCCACAGGCATATTGATTGTACTACTGTGGCCGACACAAGCGTGGTTTCCTCTGCTACTACAAATGTTGTACAATCAGCCCTGGATTCTACTTCCTCAAGAAACATTATTGCAAGATCCAGCAACAAATCAGCAACCACACGCACTTCACAAGAAACTCCACCGAATGGTATGTCCTATCTCAGGAAATCATTTGATCACTTCAACCTTTCTACAGAAGTTGCCGATTTCATCATGGAGTCTTGGCGCAAAGGAACTAAGAAACAATACAGCACATACATCAACCAATGGGTGGAATTTTGTAGTCAAAGGCAGATCTCTTATGATTCACTAGAGATGAAGGACACTCTTCAGTTCCTCATGATGTTGGTCAACAATGGTCTAAGTTATTCAACAGTAAACACTGCAAGATCTGCATTGTCAAATATTATTACAGAAGGTGAATGTGTGAAATTTGGGACTCATCATGTGGTAACTAGATTTATGAAACAAAGAATCCTGCTCGAAAGTGTACTACGACATGGGATGTATCTAAAGTATTGAAGTACCTTGCTACATTGTACCCAAACAATGGGATATCTCTCAAGTGCCTGAGTATCAAACTTGTTTTACTGATGTTATTGTTGTCAGGACAAAGGGGGCAAACTATTCATCTACTAAACCTGGCTGGCTTAAATATTATAGATGACACTTGCATATTTCAACTTTTGGAGCATATCAAGACAGGTAAACCTGGTGGTAGGGCAACCGTTTTGTCTTTTAAAAAGTATACAGAGAATCATGCTGTTTGCCCAGTCCTAACTTTGAAAGAATACTTGCTACGCACAAAGTCACTCCGAAAAGAAGAAAAGCAACTGTTTATTAGTTACCAAAAGCCACACAAAGCGATTTCAAGAGACACTATTTCACGCTGGGTCAAGATGGGGTTATCTGCTGCTGGCATCGACACTGCAGTATTTACACCACATAGCACTAGGGCAGCATCGACTTCAAAAGCCAAGGCTCAGTCTGTTTCAATGGATATTATTATGTCTTTAGCAGGGTGGTCCAATGCAACAACATTTCAGCGCTTCTACAATAAAGAGATAGTAGACACTGACAATGCCAATGATATGGCAAATGCACTGTTGTCATCTGTATGAACATACTCTGGTTTGAGTTTATATTTGGTGTTATGTAATTTGCATATAACATGCATAAAATCTGGCAGATATTCAATAAAGCATGTGGGTTACAGTCTCTCTAATGCTTGAATAAATAGGTACATCTGCTTTAAAGTCTCATGGGATCTCCTGCCTCGGTCATGTGATAGAATTTAAAAATCAAACGAAACTTACCTTAAGTTGAAGTTTGGTTGTAATTCTATCACATGACCATAGAGGCAGGAGATAACATGCCCACCCAGAGGATACATGAAGTTGTCATCCCTGCCCTTTACTGGTTACCAGTCCATCTTACAATTTCTTTTGTTCTGCATCCTTGCATACAAAAGATGTCTACACAGAAGTCATCATTGGGTTATGATGTGCTTATGTGATGGATGTACCTATTTCGTCTTTAAACACGCAGGTGCAGTGTTTCTCATGTTATCTCCTGCCTCTATGGTCATGTGATAGAATTACAACCAAACTTCAACTTAAGGTAAGTTTCATTTAATTTTTAAATTCTACCTGATCTTAATATATCGAATTTGAAGGGTTTAAAAATTGCAAATTTAAATGTTAACAGCCTTTGAAACATATCGATGAGATTCGTATTTTCTTGTATTTTCATGGTATATTTATTGCATATGTATTGCATATGTATGCCATTAATGAATCTAAAATTGATTCCTCTATTCGGGATTCTGAAATTCATATTAATAATTATTCAATTATCCACCTTGATCGTAATAGATTTGGAGGCGGTGTGGCTATCTACATAAAAATACTATTCCATACTTTGAGAGAAGGGATCTTGTCCGTGATAACTTAGAAATGATATGTGTCGAGATTACTAGCCAACATGGTAGTCCTATTTTATTAACTACCTGGTATCGACCTCCTAACTCTGAGCTCCATGTATTTAGCAATTTCGAACTATTTCTTTTTAAGTGCGATATGGAAGATAAGGAATTAATTTTAGTTGGGGATTTAAACTGTGATGTTTATAAACTTGCTCCAGATCCACAAACCCATAAGTTGCAAACTCTATGCTCTTCATATTAATTATCTCAAGTTATAAATAAGCCCACGGGAATTACGGAGACAATGGCCACTCTAATTGATTTAATACTTACAAATAAACCTGAATATGTTTCGTCTGCTGGGGTTGTGCATCTTGGCATATCCGATCATAGCTTGATTTATGCTGAAAGGAAATTTGATTTACCTAAATCTAGGCCAACTATAAAGGAGGTCCGTGTCTTCAAGCATTTCTCTGAGTTTCATTTTTGTGATTTTGATTTGATGCAGGTACCCTGGGAAACAATTTGCTACGATGATCCCAACATATGTTGGACTGTATGGAAATCTATTTTTCACGAAATTTTAAATAAACATGCTCCTACATGCCAAAAGCGAATTAAAGCTAATTCAGTCCCATGGATTATACATGCTATTAAGCAGCAAATGAGGAACAGGGGTTACTACAAAAAGAAAGCCATTAAATGTAATTCATCTACTCACTGGGCTGTCTATAAAACTGTACAGAACAGAGTAAATAATAAAATGCGTAAAAGCAAAATTGATTTCTATCTTAAAGAGATAGGAGAGAAAATCAAAGGATTTCAAAAAAATTTGCTCTCTAAAAGAACTTTGTCAACAACTTGGTATCAGACGTACCTGTAGTTCTCCATTTAATTCTCAAGGAAATGGTCAAGTCGAAAGAACAAACCACACTTTAGCAGAACATTTGGCGATGGATCTTGAGGCTATGGACCAAACGAATTGGGATGAGAAACTTTCCTCGGCATTGTCTGCCATTTGCACAGTACCAAACTGCACGACTGGGGAGTCGCCACACTTCTTCGTGTTTGGTTCCGAAGCGCGAACGATTGCTGATGTCGTTTATCCAACGGACAACTCAAAAGACGACCAGACAAAATGCCAGGATGCGTTCAGCACACGCTAGACTGTTGGACAGCGATACATGGTAAAGTGAGAAAACGCATGATGGACAAGAATGCTAAACACCTCAAGCGTCAGAACAAGAGTACACGGTTTACACCTTTTGAGGAAGGGGAGAAAGTATGGGTGTATGGGCCACCAGCCAGAAAAGGGCTTTCCAAAAAATTGCTGGCTAAAAGGTGGAAAGGACCTTACATGGTAACAAAGAAATTGGGAGAAACACTTTATAAAGTTAGTCTAGAGAAAGGTAAATGCCACACAAAGATAGTCAATCATAGAAGACAAAAGAGGCACTACAAGCGCCCAAAGCATCTGGTTGCCCACAGTTGCGAAGGCAGTGAAGTTGAAGGTACCTGCATGGCATCGAGCGAGGAGAGCGAAGACAAAGCGGTGATTGCTATATCGACAGAAAAGTAAAGTACAGAGGATGAGCAGCAAATGGCATCCGTTACTCCACGGTCGCAGGGAAACAGAAACCCACCACTGCATTTAACATACGGATTGTGCGGCAAATGGAAGTACAGGATTTTGCGGACGATAGTGATTAATAAGGACGAACAAGAAATGTTCGAACATTGTTGCATTTGGAGGAAAGGAGTGATAGGGATATTTATTGTTAATATTGTTTATGTTGTTTGAACTAAGTGGGCTCCTGTGGAGCATGCGCAATGACAATAGTTTTTAGTGTGTAGTCGTGTAGTGCAAGGTGTAAAGAAAAGGATTAGAATTTTCAGACAGTAAAACTGTTTAGATTTACCAGAATACTTGTTTGCTAACAATTGTATCATTTTTTATACTAAACATTTGAGTTGTAATTCTAAACACAAATTATCTTCAGTGAATAAAAACATGTAAAGTACTTTCTAAAACTCATTAATACTTCATAAGTAAAATTGAAAAGAAATACAATATATAAAATCATCCTGATTAGCCCAAACTTTAATCGCAATTTTCTAAGCTTATAACATTTAATTTTTAAATGTAATTTCATTCAACGACTATTTGAGTGTGTTTTAGAAGTAATTTACAAAATTCGTGTCCGTTCTTTATCAGTGTACAAAGATATTTGCGCAAAGCACTCGTGTCTTTATACACTGATAAAACATGTGATAATAAACATGATGCAACGTAGTATACCTATTAAGTACTGTGTATATCACTCTATATTTAACTGTAACTACTTAGTACTCTATACTATACTCCATAGACAAATTAAACGAGACTTAGCTCTTATCACTAATGTAATTACCTCTCAGTGTGATTACAACAACTCTAGTACCACTTAACGAGGAGTGAAATCCAGCAGTTGCACCACATAGGGAATATGTTCTTGGTTCATGAGTTGGAACAACCTTTTCTACATTTAATTGTCATACAGAAAGTTTTACCATCAGCTACAATACATTACATGTACAGTATGAAACATGGGACAATTTGAGGATTACAAGTTTATCAGCCCGTTGGATATTCCCTGCTATCCTCTTGAAATAAAGTTGTTGTTATTATTATTATTACATTAATAAATATTTGGAGTTAAAACAGAGGCAGTGAGCCCATTCAAACACCACAAAATAATCAAATGTTCATGCTTTGTGAATAAAAAAATATTAGTCAAGAGCAAGAAATGTATCATATGTTATGTGACAATTTGATCATTGTTTGCTGAATTTCTTTGGAAAACTTACTGATTGCCATCATCAGTTATGCCAGAAGTTGGTGGGACATATCCATAATAGCCACTGTGAAATATTTGTCTATCATGAAATGGTAAGCTTTCGTGCTGATCCAAGTCACAACTTCCACAAATGTTTTGCACAGATTCACTGCACTGATAGCAATGGACCACAGCTGGTTTTTCTTTACATAGTTGGCAAACTTTTTCTAACTTGGCTTGCATATCCAACATGACTTTGTAAATTCTTTGCCTTGAAAATTCCCAGTTCACATTCACATTTGTCATTTCTTTTTGGCAAATTTTTGGATAAATTTTTCAGTGTTCTGGAGTAGTTCAGTCAATATGTCTAGCAAAAATACATAATTTGAAGCAATTCTCAAACAGAAATTACAAAATTGACTCGCCACATACTGTATGAACTTGGTAAGGTTTAGCCTGAATTTTTGAGTAGGAGTCTATACAGTGGTAAGCTGTTCATCCAATAATATCAAATGCAGACCTGCCAAGTCTCACAATTTTGCCGTGAGACTCACGATTTTCGATGCTTTCTCACCATCTCACGACTAAGTCTTAAAATATCACGGTTTTTGGCAAAATCTGTGAAAAATGAAAAAATCTACTACACTTTTGATATAGCACAATTGATTTTTGAACACATTGATTGAAAAACTTAAAGGGAAAAATCGCATTTCTTTCAGTTTTGTCTTATTTATCTAAATGTTTATATTCTTGAAGCTGAAAGTAAAATGTGTGATGCCTTTTCATAGGAATTGTATTCTCTACCATTTTGCTTGGGTGTCCTATGCACGAAACTCTCGCCATTTTCCCCATGCACGGAAGCAAAACAACAAACAGCAAAAGGTGAAATTATATCAGGATGTCAAGGGAAAATCGTGGCAAAGATATGTGTGATTCTTCAGATTCTGATTCCGAAAGCGATAGCGATGAGTCGTCTAAGCAAAACCAAAACAAGTCTCTTCGCAAGAAATTATCTGGAGCCGCAAAATACAACACAAAGTACAATCCAAGTTGGGCGAAAACCTACCCAGTTAAAGATGTGCCAAACGATCGACACAGCGGTTTTTGCATACCCTGCGGTAAAAAAATACGGTGTGGTCATCCCGGTTTGACAGACAAAAGGAATGTTACTGAAGCCAACAAGAATAATATTTCACGATTCTTCACAAACTCAAATGAAACAAGCAAAGCTGTGACCAAAGCCGAGGTGATGGTTACCAATTTCCTTGTACAACACAACCTTCCACTAGCCACAGCCGATCATATGGGTCCACTTTTTAAAGCCATCTTCCCGGACAGTAAAATCGCAAGCTCTTATATGCCTCAGGACGTACAAAAACATCTGCTATGATAAACGTTGCAACAGGTCCTGATTGCCATAAATACTTGGTTGATCATTGTAAAAGTCATCCCTTCAGCCTAGGCATCGATGGGTCTAACAACACTGTTATAAATAAAATGAATCCTGTAACGATTCGCATTTTTGACATCAACCGACCTAAAATAGTTACAACTCACTTTTATGATATGTGTATTACCTCCAGCAAGCATGGAGCAAGAGCTACTTGCATATTTGATGCTGTGGATAAGAAATTTGCTGACGATTCAATGCCATGGTTGAATTCGGTCAGCCTAAGTGTTGATAACACCAACGTGATGATAGGAAGGAACAATTCAGTAGCTTCCTGCCGTACAGGCAAGAACCCCGATGTTTTCATTGCAGGATGTCCGTGTAACTTGGCTCACATCGCAGCAACAGAAGCAAACGATGCGTTTACAAACGCTGTCGGTATAAATGTTGAAGATATCCTAATAGATACTTACTATTGGTTTGATAAAAGCTCCAAACGCAAAGGTAAATATGCCGAATACTGTGATGTCTGTGATCAAGAGTATCAACAAGTGCTTAAAGATGTTTCTACCCGTTGGCTTTCCTTAGAACGATGTATTGACCGAGCACTGAAGAAACTTCCAAGTCTGAAGTCATACTTTCTAAGTGAAGATTTTGCAGACGTGAGATTTGTCAGGCTAAAGCTGGCATTATCCAACCCAATCATAGAACCACTCTTCTTTTTTCATAGTGCTTCTATTCAGTTGTATACGCATTTTAACAAGCTGTTACAAAGAAGCGAGCCCACTATCCACATTCTGCATTCAGAAATAGTGGCTTTGGCAAAGAAAATTGCTACTTGTGTCGTGAAACCACAATGTATTAAAGATACAGAAATTTCTAATCTTGATTTGGATGACGAGGACATATTCAAGCCGCCTCAGTCTGTTTTCCTTGGTGGAATGACAGAGGGAAAACTTGATAAACTTCTGAATGAAGGCGATATCTCAGCTTTACTCAACGTTCTTTACTGCTGCGAAGAGCTATTTTACTGAATCACTTAGATACATTTTAAAGAAGTTTCCCATAAACAATGAACTGTTGTTGAATCCAGTCTGGGTTAATATACCTAATCGAATCCACATAAAGTGGGAAAATGTGCAGTACTTCTATGACAGATATGACTCACTCTTTGATGGCATCCCAATTGACAAACTGTTTGAAGAATTCAGTGACTACCAAATACTAGCTGACGAGGACATAGGTGCAGAAGCATGGAAAGCAGTGAAAGTTGTTGAAGGAGTTGAAGATGATGGGACTGAAGTGCTCCATTATAGAGTCGTCATACTCTGGTGGTATATCGCAAATCAAAAGTAGCTGAAGCAGTGCTTGTTATTCCCCATAGCAACGCTGAAGAAGAGTGTCTGTTCAGTATTGTGCAGAAGAATAAAACAGACAGCCGATCGAGTTTATCCCTGGACGGAACGCTATCGAACATCCTCACCATGAAACTGCAATATCCGGAATCAACGACGCCCTACTTTAAATGGCACCCAACTGAGGACGTATTGAAATCAACGAAGAGCGCAACATCTTCGTACAATAAAGCTCATTCCTCAAAGTGAATGCCAGAACTTTCTTACAGCATTTTATTCAAACCTAATTAACAATTGTATTAAACTTAAGGGCTACAGAATAACGAACTTTTCGAAGCGGAGCGCAGCAACAGTGTGTATATGAGCCATTTAGAAAGTTATCACACAACTTAGTTAATAAAAGTATAAATATGTATTTCTAGTATATCATCAATTGATACAATAAAGGTTCACGTTCTTCAATTTTTGTTCCATAGGAATTGTCTAGAATTATTACAACTTTGCATGGCAATGACACTGGAATGTCCATGCATATTGTTAACGATAACCTATAATAATGCGCTTGAAATCTCACGATTTCGGCTACGTAGGGGTTGGCAGGTCTGCAAATGCCAAAAAGTTATTGGACTATTTTAAGGAGCATTTCCACACATCAATCGATGTCAGAGCTTGTCATACACTACCTACACCTGTCTCTGATTATAAATATCAGCTATACTTAACACTTGTGACGTTTGACATCCACACGTTGATGCAGATTAAGCTGGAACAAGTTCAAAGGCAAGTGACAAAATGGATTCTTAAAACTTCCAATGAATGTGTGTTGAAACTTCAAACCTCAATTAAAAATATTCCTTACCAGTTTTTCCTACATTCAAGGCATTATGATCATAAAAGCCACTAATGTGATTGCCATCTAATAAGATAACACATCATAATTATGCTACTATTTTAATACAATATTAAAATTTGTTAGCAATAGCATAATGCAGGAGCTAAGGGATTTTTAAACACTCATCATCACATAATAAAAAAACCAAATTAATATAGTAACTCGTTTCTTTTTTGCTGAATGAAGTGAATGATTATTTGCATCATTAATTTTTAATATAAACTACATACATTATAAATTGGGCCTGTCCTTTTCTGAAAATTGGCATTAATTAATTTAAGCTATCGCAGCAAATCTTTGCAATATACATGTAGAAAACTATAAATTCCATTAGTCGATAATGGGAAGTCCACATATTTTTCTGGTTTTACTGGTAGACAGAAAATTTAATAACTTTCATTTAGTTTACAAAATTTACTTTCATTTACTTACAAAATCTACATGTACCTGTGTACATAAATACCCAGACAAATTACCCATAAAGAGTGGCTAAAAACTAAAAACATACCGAATTCATCTGCATTTCCATCACTGACACAATTTGAAGAATATGAAGGCTCTGTAAAAGGTGTACATGTAGATGTTCTTCCACTGATCTAGCTCTATACTTTGAACGATAAACGCGTTCACCTGTAACAGGATCACATTTAAAAACAACAGCAATTGGCTTGTTTCTTTGACTGGCTATTTTTTTTACCAAAAACATTAACTCAGCCATGTAGTCGGCAGAAGTTTTCTTTATTCCTCCTTTGCTAAGCTTTCGCCCCTTGTCCGCCACCATGCTTGGCGGAAATAGTTGAGTCATGGACTGGGAAGGGTGGAAATGGACTTAGGGTTAAGCATTATTGTAAATCGGCAACAATGTGTAATTTATAATCATTATAAATTGTAGGAAGAGACCATGTTGGTTTATTGTTTGCAAATCTCATCTTACATTTTTACTATTCTCGAACTACGATTATTTTTCTCGATCAACAATATATTTCTCGCCTTTCGATTTATTTCTGAAATATCGATTTTTTTTGGATTATTTGTTTTTATAACTTAACCATCAATTTTTTCGATCATCAGTTTATCAGTTTGACCTACCGATTTACCAAACTGAACTAGCAACATATATCCCTCGATTAGTGAATTTAAATTCAATACACTTTTGTCAGGTTTGGCTTGCCATACTTTTCCCCAAGCTTTTCTAACATCTCTTTTATTTGCAAACACTTCCTTTTGCCCAGAGTTCTCTCTCGCATAACCATGCTGTCCGTGCATGGTACCTTGACTAGACGCCATGTTGGATTCTTGAACTTGAAAAGGTTGGCCCAATCTTTTCAAGTGTGTGTATGCACAGAAGAATTGGAATATGAATATTTATATTTGGAATATGAATATCTCTGATAGAAAAATTAATATTTGAAAACAAAATGGAATATTTTAATTAGGTAACCACAGGAATGAGAATATTGAAGGTAGGAATATTAAATATTACTAACAGTAATACTGAATATTGAAACAAAAATATTCGTCTTCCACTCCCGTTATTGTTTGTGCTGAAGCAAGATTTTCAGAAGTCTACTAGGCTTTCAACAATCTTGCTTCAGCACAAACAATATGTTCCAATACATCACACCAAACAAGCCTAATGCAATCAGTGACCGTAATGCTTTTAAATGAAACTTTGGTTTAAGTTTATACAGTTCAGCACAGAATAATTCTGACTCATCTGTAACAACTTCTTTTGCTCTGCATAATTTTAAGTCCCCTTTCTTCTCCAAAAAGATGAGTCATAATTTCTCTCTCTCTTTTTAAAAGGGTTTGTTTGGCCTGTTTTCTACATTTTCTTCCTTTCTTCTTGCCACACAAGACTGTTGAGATGTGGTACTTTCTGGGACAACTCAAGAACAGGTTAAGTGAAATGAAGTACCTTTAACATCTTGAAGGATATTCCCAACCTCTTTCACAAGTCCATCAACTGTGGCTAAACTAGCAGATAAATATTCTACTTCTTCATCTGTTTTCCAGTGGCATCTCCTAGTTTGAAGTTTTTCTGCCAATTAAGTTCCAGCTGGCAGCTCCTTTTCAATTATATTCACTAGGTTTTCACGTGTTAGTTTGTCCTTCATCTTTAGTTGCTTTGGGACTTTTCTTAGCCTGGGAACACCGCTTATTTCGATTCCGTAGACGGTCGGACACCTCCAAGATGGCCAAGCACCTCATTGATCTCGTTTCCAAGCCTATGTGTCTGATAAAACTAATAGATTTTTCTTTTTAGAATTTTAAATGATCCAATCCCTGACCCAAACCCTAAACCTATTAGTTTTATCAGACACATAGGCTTGGAAACGAGATCAATGAGGTGCTCGGCCATCTTGGAGGTGTCCGACCGTCTATGGAATCGAAATTTGTGGGAATGAAATTTGTGGGAAATTTGTCAGAATGAAAATACTCAATCTGGCTTTGAAGCCTCTCTGTGGCAACTTTGAGTTCCCATCGGAACTTTTGTTTATCACATAAATAGTTCTTGAAGTCTCCAGAGTTGTTAGCTTCATATAATAGCTTTAACCAATGAGTTATAGAATTCCATGCAATCAGTTTTTGGGTGTGGATACAAAAACTACTCCCATGGCATTGGACCTTTTTCCAAGTACAGTCACAAAGGTTGATGTTGACTGATTGAACATGAAAACTGCAAAGAGAAGAATTTATATATTATAATTTATATTTGGAACCTTCACATTTTAATACTATGAATAACATTTAAAACAAGTGCTTTAAATCTTTTAATAGTTAATAATCCACCTTTCTGTGTCCTTGTCTTGGTCACATTTTGCTTTTCTAATCTTTCTTTTTGGGTAAAAAAGAAGACAATCACGTTACAAGAAAACACTTTACAGATACACATTGGCATATCTAACTGCACATCATGTGAAATATCTTTACCCTCAGCCTTGACAAAAACTCTTGGGGTTTCATTCTCTTGAAAACTCATTTCCTTGGCAATTTCCTCAAGTATTGCATTAAATGTCTTTTCGTAAGTAGCAGGAATAACCTTGCTGACTTTCATGTTTTCTCCTTCTTCAAGTTGAACGATAACCCAACCATCGGTGGCCATGCTGTTTTTCTGAGGGTTCGTTAAATTGGTCAGCAATGCCTTCAAATTGTTGTTCATCAGTACTCAGTGTAATACTTTCATATAACAACAATATTAATAATAAATGATCATATAATATTTACATGTATAGGCAAAATAGCAGGTTTTGCATCCAGATTTGTGTTTCAGTTTATATTAAAATCCAATATTTTGGGGAAAATTAAGTCAGCAAATATGTTAAAAAAGACATGTCATTACTGGAGACAGCATTTTTGTATATTGGCAGACAGAAGTATAAATGAAGGAAATGATCAAAACCAGGGTGCATTCTGTGAAATGGCCACGCCGAAGATTTTAAAATATGCTATTTTTTTACGCCAAGAAATTTGAAGTTCAACGCCAGCTAGTAATAAAACGTAGGCTATATTATAAGTTATGTATTATTTTAGAAAAATAAAATATACAAAAAACATCTGCAAACACAGACAACAACAGTTAACAATTTTAATAAACGAGCTACATGTTATAACAATTAATTTGTTAATAACGAACATGAATTGTTTTGACATTGTTTGGTGTATTATCACGCACGGACGCACCAACATCCGGTCACCACACATAGCCTATAGTGTTTTCAAAAAATCATAGTATAGTTGTCCTTAATATACTCATTTGATACATTTTAATCTGCCAAAAATGGGCAGCGTCCTTGTTCTGAATTAACTCGATCAACAACTTTTGATACATCATACTGGTTTGCACGAGACGAAAAAAAAATGTCAGGACACGATGTGGTTTGATATACTTGTCCCCACTGAGATACAAAGACACACTGATTCGTTTAGTTTGACTCTGCGACTCTTTTTCCTGAGGAAAATTGCAAGACAAACACTGACTGGAGCTGAACTAATTCCTCTGGTCTGATCTCGACTAACACATCGCCGTTAACGAAGAGGGTGATTTCTTCTTTGTCATTAACAGCATCAAACCAATCTGGACAGAGACCTCGCCAAATGCCTTCTCGAACTGCTCTTTTCAAACAGTCCATGTAAGAGTGTGCCATGCGTGGATCAAAGTTCAAGCCTGAAGATTGAATGTGAGGCATCTTTGACACCACTTTCATTAGCTTTTTGCACTGCTCAACGCCATAATCTTCAAATTCTCCTTCAGAGCGGAAGAATGTGATTTTTTTTATCAATTAAAGCTCCGCAGTTACGGTTTACTAGATTTGCTGCATCGAACACTTCAAGCTCTGCCATCGCCTCATTCTGAAGAACTGACTGGATTCGTTTCTTTAATGAGCAAACCAGGTCTTTTGCAAGCCTTTTATGATCTTCAATAACATCGGGCTCTTCCCTCAATTGCCACGTAAGACGATCTACTTCTGCATCCCTTCCATCATCTTTCATTATCAGCGATCCGGGTAAGAGTCTTACTCATTTGAAAACACCTTCTGGATGAAGATCAGGCTTTACCTTATTCATCCTTTGGAAGAATTCAGGATCCCCATCTGCCGCTCTATTTAACTGTGATTCAACTTTTGGCCACCACTGCTTTAGTTTCCAGATTGGAGTATCAAGCGACTCAGCAGAAAGTATTAACTCAACGACAGGTTGCAAAATATCCAGCAGTGCCAAAAGATCGCAAACGAAATCAGAGCCTCCAATCATATATTGCCATTCTTCTTCTTCACTGCGGTTCGGATGAAGTTGATCAAACGCTTTCCAAAGTGATTCAAAACTTTTCTCTATCTTGACCCACTGTTCAAACGACGAACTTGCGAATCGCTGAGTTGCGTAGAAAACGGGTCGCCTTGCATTTTTGTCAACCATCTCTAAGAATGCGAAACCTTTTCCATGGGCCAACACGTGATTAAAGATGTTGCAGCGCTTGATGAATTCCCTGAAGAACGAGCCTGACTTGTTATTACTATCTCGAACATCAGTGACAGCGAGATTTAGAAGATGAGCAGTATCCCAAGGCATCGGTAACGCGATATCATCGTCATCGTTCCAACCAAGAGATTGACGAAGATATTCCTTAAAGCCATGTGCTTGATATGGGCAATCTGCTGAAACGCCGCCCAGTTGGGAATGAGCATCGGCACCAAAGTGATCAGATATCCCATTTAATATCTGCTTTGCGAGCACATCATAAGAAGCCTCTTTAAATTCTGTGTATACGGCTGGAGCTTCAACCAGGATGGGACAAGGTTTTCCATCTTTGCTCCTTGCAATAATGAGAACGGCTTGATTTGTTGTACGAGATGGTGTTGCTTTGTCTGCAGTCACCCAATAATGAGGAGGAAGCAAAGTTGAGGGCAGAGGAGTAGATAGCCAAGATTTGATCTTTTCATCAACAATTTTTTTAGGACAGTAAATAATGTCATTGAATTTGTTGCGACCATGCCCCATTTTTCCAATATCTACAGAGCAGCAAGCCAGAAGGGATAGCACAGTCTCCAAATGCTTTGCTGCAGCACCAAGCTTGAGATCTGCTATTGCTGCACGAAAGAGATTTGTGCAGGCTGTGGTTTCACGTTTCAATTCTTCTTTCTTCTTCATATATTCGCCCATTGCTTTGTGATGCTTTGACGATTCACTTCCTACCAGACACAGATGATCGATACAACGCTTCTTATGATAATACCAATCATCGTGATGGCCGCGTTAAGATGTTGTGAGGTTTCTTCATTAAAAAAATGCCTGTGGCCAGTGTTCCATTACCTTTCGAATTTAACAATTGATTGGCTCTGAACGGCATCAGAGATCGAAGGGCAGGTTTGGCAACTACATGAAGTTCATAACAAGGTGCACATCGTAATACACCACATCCAGTATCCTCATCATAGAACCACTCAAGGAGAGGTGTCGCAGGCGTCATTCATTTGAATAATATTTTCTGTTCCTGTTAATGCGATGATAGAATCTCTCGTTTCGGTATTTTCACAAGCTAGGTGCTTCAGCGTTGCCGTCTGGTTAGAAATATTGTCAACTTTTAGACTCAAAGCGGAAATGGCATCTAAACACTGCTTTGATGATGCTCCTTCATTGAAACCACTATTATCTGAGGCTTTTAAATCCAGTAAAGTTGTTTGTCTTGGGGGAATTTCAGATACAAGATATTGTTGAGCTGGTTGATTTGATGCGTCTGTCGGAGCGGATTCACCTTGGGGATCTTTTGACTCTTGGCCCTGTCTTGCTGTCAGAGACTTCGACTGCTGATTTTTGCTGTCACATCTTCCATATGTCTTGTATTTATCTCTGATTCTGGAAGCTGCTGGAGATGATATTGGTACAAAAGTGCATGTTTTTCTTTCTAGTAACTTGTGCCACCTTTCCTTGTGTCTTTGGATACTGGAGCTGTCCAATCGACAAACACTAGTGAATCTCTCCTCATGCTTTCCTTGAAGACTGAGCTCTAGGCATTGTAAACACACATGTTTTTCTTTTGTATCCCTGGCTTTCACCTCACACTTTTGTTTTTTCTAGGTTCTTCTAACTCTAAATTTTGGGAAAATATACCGCTTTTGACCCAATCCAAGGTTAACTGTCGCTTTGACGAAGACGATTTAACCTCTGTTTTCCTCTCATTGTTAACATTTCCTGCAATTTTACATGGTAATCAAATTACAAATGTGTAGCAATATTTTCCAAAACAAAAAATATGACTGAGAAAAGTTTGGCTTACCTTTTTCGTATGAAAAGCAAACGACTTTCTGTCCATAACCTTCCTCACCGACAGGTTTTCCACAAATTAAATGAACATATCTGGAGCATCTGCTTCAGCTATTGCTTCCACTGACTTCTTTTTTACATATATGACATAGGATAGACAAAGGCATTTCCTTAAAACTCGATATTTTTATGAAAAAAAAATTAATATAGTTTATATTAAATTGTTGTTTAAGACTTTAGAATTAAAAAATGGAAGAACAGATCACTAGATGATAAAAAAACATTTCCAAACATCTACCTGGTCCATGTTAATTCATGTTTTTCTCTTACTTATTCATTTTTCTCTCTCATTTATCAATTTGACAATCTACTCATTGTAGAAGACCTCAGAAACGGGAAACGACAAAAACGGGAAACGACAAAAACGTGAAACAACAAAAAAGCGAAACGAAAAAAAAAGCAAAACGAAAAAAAAGCGAAAAAAAAAAATGGCATTGACTTTAACCAGAGTAATTGGACACGATAAAAAATCACATATAAAATGTTTGTTTATTTTGTTTTTCAATCTATACTAAATACATTTAGGTTTCAGGATTCCAAACTTTTTCTCCATTCAGCAGTTAATATTTTTATAGACATATATTTTTGAATAAGTACAAAAATATGCGCCACAACGTCGGGCATCGTTACACTAAGATCTGAGCAATAGTACGCCATTACGCCAACACTAGTACAACTCCACGCCAGAGATCTTCGAACTTTTGTGCACGGAATGCACCCTGGTATCAAAAGTGTGTAAATGTAAAAAACGACATTTTGCTGGCCGTTGGTGGTACCACGATGGGTCTGCTAAGTGGGGCTGACGTTTCGGAGGATGATCAGTCAGTAGAAAGAGCAACATGGTGAAACATGTTTAAAGAGGCAATGGGAAGGAGGTCTGTGACCTGTCTCAAGTGTTAAATTTATGACAGTTATTATTAACTTAAATTTTTTGACATTTTTAAGTAATAACACATACCATAGCCCATATGCAGTCCTTGACTGATTATTTGATTTAAAATATAAATTAAAAAATTGTTATACTGTTGAAAATGACAGAAATATGATTAATTTGCTTATAAGAATACTGCCCTGCAATGGGCAACACACATCAAATACGAAACATTACATGTATATTGCTGATAGTCTTTGACGTATGTTACCTGACGCAGGCAAGGATTTAGGTATTCTCAAGCGAATTAATCATATCTTTGTCATTTTCAACAAGATAATATTAAACTGTTTTTATTCATATTTTGAATCGGAAAAATTGGACAAGCATTGCCATGGGCCACCTATGCACATACCTAATTTTTTTATTGAATAAATACCAAGTCCATCGTGTCTGATCGATTCTTCGTGAGTTTTCGTATTTATTAAATATACAAACAATACTATATTAAAAATAATTCTGTATGTTTTATATGAATATTATATAGTATATATTCTATAAAATAGGCCACAATGCTGCTAGAAAATACATTAGGTGCAACTCGGTGTGGGATACCGAAGGACTCATAAAGACATCCTTGCAAAATTGCCGTTTGGAAAACAATGCACAACTCCTTCAAAATTTCCGACATTCAAAACCTGCTATTCAAGGACTTCAAGCTGTCTTGCAACACTTGCTTTGTCTTCAACCTATGAAAAACATGTACCAAATGAAAAGCCATATGCCATTTGATGAAGCTTTTGAGATCTTTAACTCTTCATGAAAATATGGGTTTCAGTTCTTCTGAGAAACAGCATTTTCTGACGTCCTTACTTCATCCAACTTACGGACTGCGTGTGTCTGTTGTGCACGATTGTGATGGGCAAAGACACACTGTTCTTCGGCCAAATGGATTTGATATTGAAGACTTTATCAAAACACTTATTTGTAAATCTGACAATCAACAGCAATCTGACGATGAACAGCAATCTAAAGATTTGGGAGCTCAGGAACCGGCAGAAGTTACATCAGCAATGGATACTGAATGGGACAGAAAGTGTCTTAAGGCTGTACTTGGACACAACTTGTCAAGAAAAAAACTGAAAGATCTTGGTCTTGATATTATGATATTGTGATGCTACTCCGAGTGTAAACCACACTGGGCAGGCTGAAAAGTTTGCCTGACCACAGCAGGATTCGAACCAGCGACCTTTGGAATACTAGCCCCACTCACTAGACTCGCTGGTTTGAATCTCGCTGTGGCCAGACAAACGTTTCAGCCTACCCAGTGTGGTTTACACTCGGAGTAGCATCACAATATCATAATACCATATTTACCCGAGTGCAACATCACCATTAGATCTTGGTCTTGATCCCCAAAAGGCAAAAACGTCAATGAAACAAGTTAAAGAAAGCCTAGCTGAGATGCAGAATACAGAGGTAGCTTGCCAAGGATATTTTGAAGATTCGCTTGGAAAACAAATTCCAGCTTCTGGAAAAAGAACTAGCAGAAAAGAAACAATTATTAGTAAAAGAACAAGGTGTTTGGTCCTCACATGAAATTGCTGATCTTGAAAGAAAAATTAGCATCTTGGAACTCAGAATTAGCGAAAACAAACAAATCATACATCATAAAACCTCAGTCAGCCAGAGAAAGTTTAACAATATGAAACACCGTTTAGCTTCAGGTCTGGTTAATCGTAACCGCATTAATCATCATTCTGTAGGCTCAGGTAGGAAAGCCCTTATTGATGATGAATGTGAAGATTATATTGCTAAATGTATTGAGGAAAAAGCATCATCTCATGGGCGACGTAATAATACCGTACTTTAAACTGGTAGACGTGTTAAAAAAGCTGACTTACTTCCCATCGCCAACTATAAACTCCGTGAACAAGGCAAAAGTGAAATAAGATCATGCACTGCTGTCTAGAACAGAACAAATCCAAAGAACAAGCGCAGTATTCAAACAAAAAATCATCAAGAATGAGAGCTATTTTGTACTCGAAAACCTTACAAAGGAAAAGATAAATATAATGAAAACATGCATTATCAGCACGCATTGCTTAACAATGTGAAGAGATATTTCTTCTCCAAGAAAATGGTGGAACTTCAGCCTTTTTGTTTGATGAGGTCAATAGATGACAAAGCTTACCTTCGCCCAGGAACTTCAGAGGGCTTCAGAAGCGTTTGCAGAGGAAGGATTCTTATGCATTTAGCTGTTGAGAAAATGAAGAAACTTCCCAAATACGACTGGCTAGTTAAAGCTGTATATACCACCCCATCCACACATCGTTTTCTTCATTGAAAGGGATCTACTATTGATAATAAAGAAGTTCTTATATCAGAAGATGATCATCATACAGTTTTTTTGCGGCCAAAGTTTTATGTAGATTCGTCTGGAACTACGTGGGCCAGTGAGACAGTGGAATTGCAGTATCTTCTTCCTGATGAATTTGAAATTTCCACTGGTAATGACATTAATACTGCTGTCTGAGATTATGTAGTTTTAAGGTCAATAGTAAGGTCAAACTAACTGACAAATAGGAGAACATTCTGTAAGTGGCGTGTTGTTAACTAGCCAATAGGAGCGTAGCGAAGTAGCGTGGTTTTATGTAAACAATTTGGAGTGAGTGTGTGAATTCAGGAAGGGAAACGTGAAATATATAGCTTAAATTTTTGTAATTTTGTTGTGATTTTGTTGGGGATACATCAGGGAGGCGAGTCCCCAATACAGCAAAAGGCTCTGTTTCTATGTGCCAGGCATGTGCACGTATTTATGATAGTGTCTTTCAATTCTATGATATGAGCAAAATGTCTGACGTTATGAAAGCAACCGAGGGAAATATGGAGCACATAGCATACAAAATACAGCGTGTTGATAATTTGTGCTGGCAACTTTGAGGCTATTGATAAATTTGACATTACATCCTGTCACGCAAGAAAAAGATAAAATGAAAAGCCTTAATGTTCTTCTCGTGTTACTTGAAGCAAAAGCAGTTTCTTTGTTAATTGGAAAGAAGCAGAGTGAAGCTTTGTGGAATGCTTATATGACTTTGTTACTCAAATGTAAAGAGATGATGAACAGGTTAAGAAATTTTGACTTACCATCAGTAAAACCTTTTATATGTGACCCTTCAGACGCTGGGCCGGGAGTTGGAGTGAGCAACCTTGAAGTTCGATTTCGCGATGCCGAACTTGCCAGACTTCCTTTAGGACTAAAATATTCCTTTTTGGAATTCCTTTAGGACAAAAATATTCCTGTAAAAATTTTTGTAGGACCTGCATGCGACTATTGCAACTCCTATAACATATAAATTTTCTACAAGATTCCTATATTTAGTGAAAATAATTCTCAAATTCAAAAGCAAATCAGGGTTAGCAAAGATGGAAACAATACAAGTTAGTCTTGTTATATAATAGCAACACTTGTATCAACTTTGTATTGTTTATATGGCCTTCTTCCAGGCATGTCAAAGTCTTGCTTTTAATTAAACCATACAAATTTACTTAGAAAATAGCTTATCGGTACAGCATGGAAATAATTCCAAGGTCAGAACATGTGAAACATTGTGTAACTGTGCATGTATGAAATAAAATCACAGCGTTTATATTTCTGATCGGACAACACCATAGCAACGCACATAAGGACCAATCAGGGACTTAATACATTACCTAATGCATATTTTTTACGTCGTTAATATTCGATACTTCAGCGTCATGTCAGCGTGCTTTTTAGGTCATACAATATCATTATTGGTTGCACACAGCATCGTGTTAGAAGTGTTTAACCTTCAACTTTAAATACCTAAAATTATGATGAAGTTTGGCTTGTATGAGTTCTGCGAAGATAACAATTGTGATGTGGGAGAAAGTCAATGGATCATAGACAAGGATGACTCTTCATTTAACAACAATGACTGGGTGGTAAGGAAGGAAGTACTCGTGCGTTGGCCAGTACAGCCGAAAGACTATTCGAAATGGGCTAACAAACAGGGAAAAGTCTCACTGGATATAAGCTGTAGCACCAAGCCTTATGCTGCTAAAGTGCTAAAGTTCCATGGTTAGTTTACAATATCATTGCAACCCATAAAATCACTAATATTACAATTAACAACCTCTATGAAACATTAGTCGCCATGTTACAATCCTAGGGTATCGCCATTGAAGCTAGCTAAACAATATTTTGCTGATAGACTTGATTTATTTCATTTATGAATAGACGATCAGATACGCATACAGTCAGCACAAACAGAAACTGATTCAACTACTGCTGCTATACAACCTACAAATGGTGTTATTTTTAGTTAACAAAAATCTACTGATTGCTAATATATTTAAATTTGGCACACACAATGCCTGTTGACAGAACCCATTTGTAACAGTTGCATTTCAGAGACTTGCATAATAAAAGTTTGCTGTGTATAGTAAACTGACAATCTAAAATGAGTATTTGTTTCTAGCTTTAGTTAATACATTTAATATATTGTCAACGAGGTAGCTGAAATTAAATAAGCCCTATTTGGCCATTTTACTGGGTATCCTATAGTACTAATGTTTAAATTATTTATTAACCAACAGATGAATATGATGTATTTGTAAGCTGATGGAAAATTATATAAGCATTGGTACAACACAGACACCTGCAAGGGGAAAGAGGCAACAAAAAGCAAGAAAAGCAGCCACTTGATTGATACAGATAATGAAGAACCATTAGAGTTGATAAGTTACCTCATAGCTAAGGAGATGTAGGTAGGGCAAGGTATAAAAATGACAAATGTTCATGCTTTGTGGATAAAAAAATATTAGTCAAGAGCAGGAAATGTATCATATGTTATGAGACAATTTGATCATTGTTTGCTGAATTTTTTTGGAAAACTTACTGATTGCCATCATCAGTTATGCCAGTAGTTGGTGGGACATATCCATAATAGCCACTGTGAAATATTTGTCTATCATGAAATGGTAAGCTTTCGTGCTTATCCAAGTCACAACTTCCACAAATGTTTTGCACAGATTCACTGCACTGATAGCAATGGACCACAGCTGGTTTTTCCAGTGAACATATTAATATGTTAAAGGAAAAAATAAGAGGAAAGCAGTCAAGGAGTCTATTTGGGGTACCATAGTTAAGTGTAAATTATATATGACATGTATCAAAAGGGGATATTTTACTTCCTATTCTGACAGAATTTTAACCAGTAGAAGATATCTGGTTAGGAAACATTTTGGATCATGTTGTTTCTAGACAACCCAGTAGGCTCTGAACGTGGTTTGTGCCGATAAAATAATATCTAATTGTTTCCATATGGGACAGTTCCTCGCAATCTTCTGATGAAGAATCTAGATTGGAGATGAATAATATGAGAAAGGAAATTTTAGCAAAAGATAAAGAGATTGAGGGATTAAAAAATAAATTAGTAACATAAAAGGTGAAACAGATACTGACTTGATGTTCCTATTCACCCAATAAAATTATTGTCTCCAATAAATTATTGGGATTGTTAGGGTCAGGGTTGGGGTCTGGGTCAGGGTTCATTTTATATGCATGAAATGACAATTCCAGTAACTATTGGAATTATCAAATGTTGTAACTAGTAATTTTATTGGAATACAATGTTTGGATCGGTTGTTCTATTATGAAGCCTGAGTCCGTAAACATATCAGAGGCTTAAATACACAGTATGGTTCAAATAAATACCAATAAATAGCCACAAGCAGGAAAGGTCTATTTGGTGACTTGTTTTAGGCACATTTTTATACAGCAAATACCATGTATATAATGCACCAGTCAATGTAAATCCCCACCTCCCCCTTAAACTGGGGAGAGGCGGGGGGTTTAGCGAGGGAACCGATAATTTTGACTGCAAATGTGCCCCAGATAGCAGGAGACATGGACGAAATTTTCTCTTTTGGTTGGCAATGCGGGGCAAAAGCGGGGGATTGGAGAAATTGATATTTTATTGAATTTCGAAAATTTGTTTTTGAAAATGGAAGCACAGATACAAAACAAACCAAATGAATTAACAGCAAAGATAGCGAAACAATTCCACAAGGGGACTGGTTTTGTAAAGAGTGTTTGTCCAGATAGGTTGAACCACAGTTAATAGAATACATGGTTTGGAAACTGATTGAAAACACAGTATAGCTCATTATCTATGTTGGGGTAGGTTTATGCAAAAATATGGGTCCTATCGCATCACGTGTATATTCTTATTTTCCTTGATAGACCAATTGTAATAAACCAATTGTTTCAGTTACGGATGAAGAGTTGAGCTCGCACATTCAGCTATAGGTTGTTTACGTGAAAATTCAATACACACGTGACGAGATAGGAACTGACATTTTTGCACAAGCGAGGGCAATAACATAGATAATGAGCTGTATTGTGTGGTACATGAGTCTCCAAACCATGTATTTTATTAACTGTGGTTGAACAGCATGAGGCAGTTGTGTTAAGTAGTTCTAGTTGGTTATTTTAGAAATCAAGGCGTCTTTAAGGAATTATTAAAGTTTAAATAAAATTACATCAATGAATTTCATTTTCATCGCTTATCAATGCAATATATAATAATTTCTCCTCGCATTCAGAGGTATGCGGGGACATTGGACAATTACCCTCTCCCTGGGGGCGAAGACAATTTTGCTCTTTTACTACCCCTTTAAGTCAAAACCTCCGCCCCTCCCCAGTTGGGGGGGGGGGGCAGGGATTTACATTGACTGGTGAATAATGTAAAAACCCCTTTTTTAGACAGTTACCATAGTTTTGTTTTTACCATATTTCTGAGCATTTATGTGCATGCTAGACATGCATAATTTTTTGCTATTTTATTTAAAGATCTGCAAAATTTGCAAGATATTGTGACCCAATTAAAGGATTTGGTGGAAACATTGAATCAGTCAGCTTCAGTTGGGTTGAATCCCAAAAAGACAATGATTGATGCCTCTGACACAATGGAAGAGATTGCTCCAAAATACCCCTCTACATCAATCTTGACCACTGTAAAAGAAGCCTCTAGTTCCGAAAGTGAACCTGTTCATGTAAGTAGCTACCCAATACACTATAACTTACCTAAGCTTAATTTTATACCAGACTATTAAATGATCTGATGATAGCATCTGTTAGCACCATTGAACTTACAAGTAAATGGAAATGATAACTCGGGGGGGGGGGGTGATGAAGCCAGCTTGATTCAGATTTTCTAGTTTTGGGTTGACTACTTAACGCCAAAGATTGGGTCGTATATCAAATTGAAGCTATTAAAAAGTTTTATTTGGTGTAAAAATTGGAAGAGTTTAATTAAAAGGAAAATTCTTAAAACTTTCAGGGGAAATTTGCCGTATTTTAAAAATTGCCGTTGTTTTTGTATTTTTAATGTATTTCCTTTTTGCCTGAAAACTAGAAATTTTTACACTAAATACAACTTTTTATTAACTTCAATTTGATATACAGCTCAATTTTTGGTGTTAAGTGGTTCAACTCGAAACTCAGAAAAACTAACTTGGCTTCATCCTATTATAGGGATTGTTATATTGAGTTGGCTTTCCAGTTCTCTTGGAGTTCACTGGTTAGCACAGTTGCCAAAACAACGTAGCACTTATTAATACTCTCTTTCTTTTCTTTTATTTAGATCATGCTATGTCCAGGTATTCAATTGAGCAAAGGGCAAAAGAAAGTTTTAGGTGGTAAACTTTCGGCCAAAGATTTTGTGTATTCTGCACTACCTATGATTTGGACAAGGAAAGTGTTGTGCACTCATTCAATCACAAGCAAGAAGTCGAATGCACACAAAGAAAAAGAAGCAAAGCCCCAACTTGATGTTGAAAAACTTGATAGTCTATGCAGTAAGTACAAAAAATGTAAATCATTCATATATTCTTGCAATTTCGTTACAGTATGTCTACAGTGTACCATCTTATAACCAAAATTGTCTTAGAAATTTTACCCACTTGAAGGCTGCTGCTTTTTGACCTGGAATATATAAACCAAGCATGCCAATTTCACCAGTGCTGCCTCTCCAATGTGTTTTGTCATATTACTTTCACAGCCTTAATCACAAACCTGCAACTGGTACTACAGTGTGTTTTTTCTTGATCTCCTCAAAGATTTTCTTTAAATGAAATGGGCAGTAGTGGGTAAATTTCTGCTAAAACATTTTGTGGCATCATAAAAAGCTAGTTCTATTTCCTAGAGTTTTTAATTTACAATGAAGAAATACAGAGTTAAAATTTCTAAAATAGTACATAGTCTAACCCTAACCCTAACTCTAACCCGAAACAAAATGACTGAAACTTGCCCCATCAAGGAACAATTGCATTTTGGCTTTATATTGTACCTTCAGACCTGATAAATGTATTTTTGTGCATTGGCAGTGCTCAAACCTCATCCAATAATTATTAATTATTAGCACTGATGAAGATCTGAGCTTACAGATTGAAAGCTTTGCCATAATGAATTTAGTTGGTGTTTCCACAAAGCTAAACTAGTATTATATTCACCATACAAATGTATAAAGAACTTATTAATTTCGCTAATTTTAGGTATACAAGAGTCTTATAGAAAGAATAAAAAAAATGTGCTGTTTGGTTCTAAGTGTGTTGAAGATTGGCAACGCACAGAAATGCACTTACTAGGTCTGTAGGGACAATATGCAAATCGAATTGTTCCTTGATGGGGTGGGTTTTACCCTCTAGCTGCATAACTAACAAACAGGGTTAAAATTGCTGACCTGATAGTAAACTGGATATGGTTTTATAGTTAATCCATTGACAGCAATTACTTGGTACAAAGGCATGGTCATAAAAATTTAAACTATTCACATTCTTGCTTTTTTAGCCTCTATGTATTACTATACACTGTCAGATTTGTATCTTGCAGTCTTAGTAGTCACTAGAATTAAAATTTCTGTCTGTAATGAAGCTTCATATTTTGAAAATATACAAGCTATATCAATCATGCTGTCAAACCAGTGGTTAAAAATCCAGTGTAGCTAATTATCATGTCCAATCATTTTTCAGATTATGCAGCAGAGAAATATGGGGTCACTCAAAAAGAAATAAGGAACCTGATGACAGTAAAGATAACATAATCAAGTGTTGCAAATTAAAGAATGAAAATTAACAATATCAATATTGACACTACAGTAGGTGCAAAAAGGGAAAATATTTAAGATCGGTTTTCATGTTCCTTGTTATTTAAAATAGACATATCTATGTTAATTAGTTTGTATCTTATGCATTTCTTAAAAATTATGAACAAGATTAAATTATTGCTGAAGTTAAAAAAGACGTTTCTCGTTGTTATCATTGTTAATGTTTGTATCACAATTCCTCGATAATTCTTTGTTTATAAACTGCTTTTTATCTAGAATTTAATGGCATATTTTTAGCATACTCTATATTTCTATAGAAAATCCTTTGGGGAATTCTTTGGTATTGTACTGGAATTCCTTTAGGAATTTTTTTAGTACTGTACAGAAATTCGTTTAGTAAATCTAGGAATTCCTATAGGAAATGCAACTGAAATTCTTATAGGAATTCTTATATTATTCTACAGGAATTCCTTTAGGATTCTATCAGAATTCCTTTTGGAATTCTTTTTGGAATTCCTTTTAAAATTCCTATAAAATAATGTCCGAAAATTCGTTACAATATCCTATAGCAATTTCTTATAGGAATTCCTATAGGATTTTTTCGTAATGGTAATTTACGGTGGCCGGTAAGAGCCACTTCTGCTTCATGGAAATGTGGCTGCGCTGCAAGGAGATGCGACTGTGCTGCATGGAAACACGGCTGTGCTGCATGGAAACACGGCTGTGCTGCATGGAAAAACAGCTGTGCTGTCAGTAACCGACCTTCCACATGAAAACACAAACGTTTCTCTGAGAAATATGGTGTCTTAGCTCTAAACCTGCTTGTTACAAATACAAAATCATCTTCAACGTGCAAGTATCTTTTGTTTTATAAATTATAAATTATCCCCTCCCCCTTCTATAATTACAGTAGAACCCTGCTAACTCGAACTCGCTTATCTTGAACTCTCCGCTAACTCGAACTAAATCCAATTTCCCCTGGATTTGATTGTACTTTTTATAGTAATTTACTCTGGGTAAATCGAACTCGCTTAACTCGAATTCCTTGCTAGTTCAAACAAATTTTATTGTCCCTTGGACAAATTGCCCCAGTTAACTCGAATTTTAATCTGAAAACCTGAAATGAAACTTAAATTTCATAATTCGAAAGCGTAAATTCGATTTAAACAACAACAGTTAGTCAGCAGCAAAGGAGCATCAAATATTATCTGGGAGAAATGCAAATGAATTGGACATTAGAACTGAACCTTAGCCTTAGAGATTCGTTGTCAGTTTTCTTGTTTTTAGTAAAACACGGATCTTTGTAAGTATCAGATAAAACTAGAACTATCTGTAAATTACACCGTAGTAGCTCACATTGTAAATGAAGAGTAAAACTAATATAGCTTATTAATTATTAACCTAATAAACAAAATTTAACACCAACCTCGCTAACTCGAACCCCCGCTAACTCAAACAATTTTTTGTTTCCCTTTAGAGTCAAGTTAGCGGGGTTCTACTGTACTCTAAGCATGGGGGGGTGAATAGTTTTATGACACCACGAGGTCAACGTCGAAAAGTTGTTGTATTAACTTTTGTGCAAATGTATATTGCAAAGAAAGAAAAGGTTTTTTATTTGTAAGTCGAAGTGATGTAAGTCTAATATAATGAAATCGTGTGTCTAGTGTGGGGAACATTTCCCCCTATAACAACAATTCCTGTGCAAATTGTGGGAAGATGCTGGTCAACAGTAAGTACAGTATTCATTGTTAGTAGTATACTTTTCGGCCGGATTCGACCGCCTTTTGAGCGATGGCAACTTGATAAAATCCCGCCAAAACTTTCTCCTTTTGAGATAAAAATCACCTTTTGAGCGATGGTTTTTTTCCAAAAAAAAATTGTCACCACCTTTTGAGCGATGTCACTTTTGTAAATTTTTTTGTAAAAATTTCGGCAGAAAACCACAACTGAAGAAAAAATTGTGGGTTCCAAAATTATTTTTTTTTACAAAACAAAAATGAAGTTTTGTAAAAAGTGCCATAGACGGGTCATTACCACTGAGAAGTTTGGAGGTCATCGTAATTTTATTCATGAATGTGATAAGTTTTGCCAGTGTCATATTAAAGTTGTGGGAAATGACGACGGCCCTAGAATTATTATTCAGTTTAAGAAGGGGAGTGGGGGGTGGGTACGGGTCAAAAAGAATCATGAAATAAAAATTGGGCTTGTACAAAAAAGAAAAGGGATGAATCCTGAAGAGTTAAAAATTATGGAAGATGAAAAGCAAATAATTTTAAATGATATCTGAGACGAGTTACAAACACAAAGTTTAAGGGACCTTTTTTATGGCACGCGTGATAAAGAAGATAGAATGGAAGAAGTTAAACTTATCCTGGAAAGAGAAAATGAAATATTAAGAATGAATGAGTTTTTTTTAAAAAAAGTACAAAGGGAAAGAACCTTGGGTAACAGCTGTCTCTGAAACGTTAGAAGGGATCGAAGCCATTGAAAATGATTACCTTAACTACATACAGGGCAGTGATGGTTACATATCATGGTATCTAGATGCATTGGATGAAAGTGAGGAGGAAGAAATCGATTAAATTTCTAACGTTAACATGTTAGGAATTTTTAAAATGGACTGTCCGCAGGAAAAATTAGAAGAAATGTATGGCATAAATTTTTGTGTAGAATGCGGTGAAGAAATTAGCGTAACAATCGGTGAAATGAAAGGCGGGTTTTATAAGCATGGACGTCAACCAAAGGGGAAAATGACGCAAGATGATAAGTTACAAAAAAACATGTTCCGTTATAAGTTTCCTTACAAAGTTACGGTAGAAGCAATAAAATTGTATAGGCATTATTTGACGGTCACAGGAGAGGTCATAAAAGGGAACGTACGTAAAACTATTGCGTTTGGGTGTTTCCACGTCGCGTTTATGACCGTGTTGGGGTCGGTGGATGAGGATAAACTATTGGAAGTCATTAGCCTAGGGAAAAAGTCGGGTCAACGCGGGTTAGCAAAAGTCACCGCGACGTTAGACACAATGGAGGACGTGCCTGATAATGATGGAACAATGGAAGATGTACAGGAGGAAGTAATCGAGGGGAATTATCCAGATGGAAGTGAAGAAGAAGAGGATTAAATTTCTAATGTCAAAAAGAGACCAATGAGATACGGGACCACAAGGGCCAAAAGGGGACAAAGGCAATACGGGGCCACAAGGACCAAAAGGTGACCAAGGGGATACGAGCCCACAAGGGTCAAAAGGTGATAAAGGCAATACAGGTGCACAAGGACCAAAAGGTGATAAAGGCAATACAGGTGCACAAGGACCAAAAGGTGACAAAGGCGATACGGGCCCACAAGGTCCAAAAGGTGACAAAGGTAATACAGGACCAAAAGGGGATACAGGTAACCAAGGGCCTCCTGGTTCCGGTGGTTTATCCGACGCGGGTTTCACAATGCAACGAGACATTAATATGAACAACAACAAAATTACAAACCTCCCAGACCCAACATTAGCAAACGACCCGGTCACAAAACAATACGCGACCAGGGTTTACTTAACAGATAGTAGATTTACAATGCAAGACAATATAGGTATGAACAACCACGAAATATTAGACCTAAACCCTACTCCATCCAACGATACGGCTGCCGTATCCAAAAGTTATACCGACACGGTGTATATTAAAAAAGGAACCGATATTGATATGAACGGGCACCGTACTACCGGGTTGCCTATTATCCCTTTAACATCTGGCGAACCGATTACGAAAGGTTTTGTAGAAAAGTATTATTCAGATTATACGAACATTATAACGTTTAAAGGGAAACTCGGTAGTGTTACAATTCTTCGACAAGACAATATGGTCGACTCGCCTGAAAACGGACGTGCTCCGAAAACGTTAGATTTTTCAAAAGTAGGTAGCAGTTACCAAATAAATTTTTCCGTCCAACCCAAACTTCCAAATGGTGTTTACACTTATGAAATGGATGTTGTTCTAACGACTTCAAGAGGGTACGATGTCATGTTATGGGGCAATTGTGGTGGGAGTGGGTACAATGCGTCATCCAAATATAAGTACTGGTCGTGGAGTTATGAGAATAAGATTGCTCATAATGACGCACAGGGTGGATTATTCCACAGGGGTACTGGTAAAAGGGTACGTATCCAAGGATCGTTTTTAAATCAGGGTACGCGTATTTACGGACAAGAAATTTCGCTTTCGTTAGATTATGAAAATGGGAAAACGTACGAATTTGTTATGCAAGATTTAGTGTCACGAAGTACCTGACCACGTTCTTGGTAATTCTATCTATTTCATATTCCAACCTGACAATAACCATACGATGGACTTTACGGACGAAACGTTTTTTTCGTTTAAGAGGTTATTGAAGTTATAGATAAATGGAAGATGAGCAAACGAGTTATCGGGAAGAATTATTACGGTTAGTAGCCGAAAAAAAATTAAACATACTTCAAAATATATCGAAAACGCCACGGAAGAAACGTTAAAAAAAATTTACGACGACTACAAACGGCAGGAATTAGATGAAGTCAACGACAAAGTGACAGGTGTGCTTATTACGAAAATATCCGAACTCATGATGAAGTTAGATCTCGTGAAAGATAACGTCTCGTTAGAAGACGATCTTGGTAAGAACGAATTGTTTAAACGCGATGTGAAAATGATCGTTGGTTATTTAACACCGTACGTTCCTTTGGTTGGGTTAGTATCTGGTGGGATTACAGTCGGTGCCCACGTGGCCGATAAAAAATTAAATCCTGAACAGGAAATTCATAACGTAATAACGTTATGAATTATTCATCTTTCTTAGTGATTTTACGAAAAATCCTAAACAATAGTATACAAGCCACTATAAATTCATCTCTAAACTCATGCGCTTCTTGTTCATCCATTTTTATTATAGTGGAAATTTTTATAACTTTTTTAAAAAGTTATAAAAATGACATCAGTGTATGAATTAGCATGGCAAGTGAATTTTAGGTTATATGATGGTGATGAAAGCAAATTCCCTGTACTGTTAGCCATAATTGGTGAAATACAATACCGTTCTTTTGGGTGTTTAGTAAACTTATTTTGGGAGGGTTGTGCGACGAATATATACTTAGGGAGACTGGATTATATAGTGGGAGTGAATTGGATGTGATGGTTAAGCTTCAAAAGTATTCGCATTATTTTAGGAGAGATTGGGCAAGGCGACGGCTATGGTATAAGCTTATGATGATTTTAGGTTTAGGCTTGAGTTTGAGTGCAGGTGCTCTGTTAGGTTATGGGGCAATAAAGCTTACAAATGTTTACAGATCAGTACTATGGTAAGGATAACCGTCATTGGGGACGTTAGGGTAAGAAGTGTAAATGTAAATGTTAAGCATATGGTAAGAACGATAAGGAATTTTTCACGTTGCGTTTACATTTTTATTTCAAAACCTTTGGAAGGTTTTGAAATTATGGAATGATAACTTGATGTGTGTATGGCCTTGTTGTTAAGATTTCTAATCGGGCATAGTCGTTATTTTTTAACGTGTCTATAATTCCTTTTTCTTCGTCTTTTTCGATATTAAGATAATTGTTGAAAATATATTTCATATCGTCTTTGCACGCGTTGTAAAACGTGACGAGTCTTGAAATATTCATTCTGTACGGTTTTGCAATAGACGTTAATTGTTGCGTGACGCGTTGTTAATTGTTGCCACACGCGGTCATACCGACAATAATCATATGCATATTTAGTAATTAGCGGTTCCGTTGAGGTGTGTTCCGCTAATATCAATTGTACCGTCGGCAATAACGAAAACGTGGCAGGACAAGTCTGATGTTGTCGCTTCTTTTTCTATTTCCAAAAGTATTCCTGCTTGCGTTCCAATAAGTTTTCGACCGCTACCGCTTACGGTGTCATCGTCCACGGTCCTGAAATCTATAACGCATGCAAACTTGTTGGTGTAATATTTTCGTCAGGATATACATTCTATTCCGATTTTTCGCAGTCGTCATTACCGAAGAATCGGACGGCTTCCGTGTACATATTTCGTTTCGCAAGACCACGACTGTAGATATCGTTTGGGTTCCCTTCAACGGTTACGTCAACTTGTGTTAAATTTGGGAATGGGAAATGTTCACTATCGCCTGCACCTTTTTTTGTGAATAACAATACGACGGCTTTCATGCTTTTTCTCGGGATATTGATATCGATGACTTCGCGCGTCAAAAGCGTTGAATAACTATACAGGAACGAACGGCCGGCATTGTACGTTCCTCGGACGCTGTTTGCGAGTCCTTCACTTCTAATGACGTCGTATTCTAATTGCAAATCTGTAAGCCTATACGTTCCGATTTCTTCATTCGCTTGTGCTTTCATAATTTTTTCCGATCTTGGTAACGTGATGTCGTAGACAAAATCGCACATACCGTACGGGGCAAATGGACCGTCATCGCAAAGAATTTTACCAAGCGGGATTTTCATACGATCGCACATACCTGCAATCGCTGTGTCTAGTGCACCGTCTGATTTCACTGATTTGTCAGCACTGTCATCTTTAGAAATAAGTTTTCGAATATTTTCAGAGGCAATTCCAAAATCTTGCCGGTTTGTACGGTCGACGATGGACCGCCATAAGTCTTTGTAAACTTCCAATAGGCTTTCACCCGTATTCTGGTAAACTTCCACTCCTTGTACTTTAATACTAAGTCAGTCGACGAGCAACCGACCTAAATTGTTTAAAAACCAACTTTTCGTGTTGCTGTTGTTAAATTTAAACAATAGTGCTAACGTACCCGGGACGATACATTCATTTGCATTCAAGGCAGGAAACTTACCGCATAAACATCTTCTGGAACGGCTTCTGTTTTCAATAACGACGCTTCAATGGAACATCTTTTTCCACGCTCATCTTTATCGAGCACCGATACTTTCTTATAACCTGCAGTTAATTGTTCACCTCTATTCATTTATTTAGTAACTTTTTTTCTTGTATTTTTCATACAAAATATACGCAATAGCGACAGCAAGTAACCATAAATTTTTTGCAAGGAAACCAACGGCATCTGCACTTAACGTTAAAAGTTTAGGGGCTAAATTTAAAAGACCACCGATTATCGGTGCTACTTTTTCACCTACTTTAGCTAATGCCCTTGCAAATTTGCTTGTGGCTTGTGCTCCTTTTTTAATAGCAGTTCGTGCACCCATAACGATAGTGGTTATAATACCTGCAACCGATATAGCAACGACGGAAATGCCTCCAAGGTTTCTTTTAGCCCATTGTTTAAACCGTTCAAAACGCGTTAGGTCGTTTTGTTGGGCTTCTTCGGCCATGGATTGGACTTCTACACTTTCAGGTCGTTCGTTCCGTCGTAACCGAATTTCATCGGCTTTGAGTACGCACGTATCGGCCATTGCCTCGTATAAACTTTTCTCTAAGAGTTTTGGTTCATCTCTAGCAAGTTGACGAAATTTATTTTCTTGTTCTTTTATCGAACCGTTATCTAAATTAAGTTCGGGGTTGGGTATTCTTATAATGCCACCAAATTCGCGTATTGTTTGCTCACTGATCGTCGCTGACTTTTTAGCTTTGGCTTCTATTTCTGCAACTTTCTCATCGATATAATGTTCTAAATCTTCAGTGCTGTTTCGTACAACCGCTTGTTCGAGGTCCGTAGTAACGGGTATATCCGGTAACGTTTCTTCTATAAGAGCAGCAGGTGTTTTTTTATGTTCCAATTTGGCTTTGTCTACAAGGTCTTTAAATTTGGCTACTTTGGATAACTTTTGTACATCTTCTGTGTACACAAGTCTTTTTCCTCTTTGAACAATAATCCGTACGTTTTCAAATTCTGCACCGTTGATATTCCCTTTCCTGTTCACGGTTACTTTTAGTTTGTCAAAAATACTTTTTGCAAATGGGCCGTCTCCTTTGTTCAGGGATATACCTAATTCTTTAAGAAGGTTTTTTTTATCTTCCGTGTACCCGCGATCCCTAACGCCTTGTATTTTCCCTAATTCACGATCGGCTTGTTTTTCTTCTTCTAAACCTTGACGTAGGTCTGGGTTCATCCCAGACATGATGATTACACTTTTGTCCCAATCCGTATTTGTTTCTTCTTCCCCTTCTTCTTCTTCTTCCGGTATAGGGTCTTCGCCGAGGTTATCTAGTTCAATCTCGTCCATTTTTATTTAAATAAAAGATGGACAAACTTATGTTATCGCTCGATACGGGTACAACCAACATTTTCCTTCAAAAGTGTATAACGACAAAATACGGGGAAAAAATATTAGCGAGTTATGGAAGTATAAAAACATTGTCACCAACGACAACAACCTTATAAAATTTATAACGGTCCCCGACCGTCCTGCCACGGGCGTTGCCTTTGAAGAAGGGTACTGGACGTTTAATATGATTGCCGACTGTCTAGCTGGTTCCGGGATTACGTTAGAACGGCATAAACACGATAACCGGTGTACTATCCATTCATCCAAAAAGTTAAACTTATATCGTTTTGGCCTGTTGCTTGGGTTCCCAGAAAATACGATCGTTCCTAAAAATACCAAATCGAAGTCACCGTTTGTCGTCGATATTAACCGCGGATTACGGTACGTAACACTTGGATGTAATTGCGTGAATACCGATCGGAATTTCGATACGTACGGTAATCGGAGCCGGGTTTTTGCACGTATTCCCGTTACGACCGAACAAAGAATCCGTCACACCGTACGATAATATTCACACGTCGGTGTCGGTTTTAAACGGTGACCACAGTACGTTTCAATTCGACGGTTACAGTGTTGGGTCAACGGTCATGTTCGAATTATATATCGAATAAAAAAATGATCAACGAACAGGAATTAAGGGATATTTACTACGATCCTTCTAAAGGTTATCAATCTGCTGAAAAATTATACCAAAAAGCAAAAGCCGATGGGGTAAAAGTTAGTAGGCGACTTGTTAAAGAATGGTTGGAAACACAAGATACCTATACGAGATTCAAACCTGTCATTCGGAAACATAAATTCATGAAAACGTTTGTTAAAGGTCTTGCCGATCAAATACAAATGGATCTAGTCGATATGGGACAATACGCCGGTAAAAACAAAGGGTACCGTTGGATATTAACATCTATAGAAATTCTTAGTCGGTATGCTTTTATGGTCCCCGTCTACCGAAAAGATACAAAAAATGTGACGAAAGCCATCGACTAATTATTAGGTACCTTTAAAACAAGATTTGGAAAATACCCTAACGTGGCTCAGTTTGACGAAGGAAAAGAATTTTATAACGTGGGTGTTAGGGAATTACTGAAAAGTCATAATGTCCATTACTTTTCTACACAATCCAAGAAGAAAGCGGCTATCGTCGAAAGGTTTAATCGGACATTGAAAACAAAGATGGAAAAATATTTTTACAGTAAAGGTACGCGTAATTGGATCAGCGTTTTAGACGACCTTACAAAAAATTATAACAATACCAAACACAGTAGTATTCATATGAAACCAAATGACGTGGACCAAACGAATGAAAATAAGGTCTGGGTGACGTTATACGGGCATGTTTTGGATGGTTTACAACCGCCTAAATTCAAGGTCGGAGATACGGTTAGGGTGAGTAAATATAAAAGTATTTTTGCCAAAGGGTACGAAGCTAACTTTACCGAAGAAATTTTTAAAGTGTCCAAAGTCCTTCGAGGAGATCCTACCATTTACGAAATAGAAGATCACGAAGGAGAGCCGATTATCGGTAAATTCTACGAACAAGAGTTGTCCCTTATCAACAAAAAAGATGATACGTACAGGATAGAAAAAATAATCCGGAAAAAGAATGGAATGGCGTTAGTGAAATAGTTAGGGTACGATAGTCCATCATGGTTCCGGTTAAAAATATGAAGGATATTCAATAAAAAATGTCGGAAGAAGATTTTACCAAATACGAAACATCGTACAGACAATATTACGGGTCCAATTATAACAAAGCGTTACGAAATTTAAAAAATACCAAAAAACGCATGGAAAAACAATTCGTCCAACAATATCCGAACGCTCGTTTGGACAGATTTAAGTTTAACATCATCTTATCCAAAACAGGTGACGTTACCGGGACGAGTGTTGAGTTTAAAGTCTGCGACGGGCAATTTTTAGACATTACGACCGACGATTTTAAAAAATTATATTCGGGTGAATTACACTGGTTACCGGTCATCTGGGATACGAGCGGGACGGTGCAACCGTTTGCCTTAGCGTCGTCGTCGTTACCCTATAATTTTAGAAAATTCGCTATTCACGTTAATGCAAACTCTAAGTTTACAAGTAATTTCGGCGCGTTGTCTACATCGTGGGAAGGAAACGCAAACGATATTACAAAAATAGCCGTGAACAAAGACGATCCGTATTTTGCATCGTTATTAGCAGCTTATATTATTTCTTACGTGGGTGGACTGAGTCGAAAACATTTAACAGGTGATAATAACGTTGTTACAAGTATTGCGCGGTATTGTCTCTATTACCACATGAAACGGTTTACGGGAATGCCAGAAAAAATGTCACCGTATATTACGAACGACATTAAAAAAATAATCCAAAAAAATATTCCACACAAACGTATATGGGCTCATAAATTTGAACGGACGCGTGCCGATATAAATTATTGGCATTCGCATCATGCAAATAAAAATAACATTAGAAATTATAGGTACCGGATGTCGGCCAATAATACTGGTGTGCTTGGCATCGAATACGAAGAAGTTTCAAAAGTCGTCAACGATAGCGATACCGATTGGATGAAATTCATTAAAAACGATAGCGACCGTCTTACAAAAACAGGACAAATTTTAGTACAATCGGCTATCGAATCGTAGGTGTATTGCGTCTTAGGAGCACAAGCACAAACGCGATGGCCTATTGTCGCGCAAGGTGCAAAATCGTTACAAACGCAGCAAATATTTCATCGGCTTGTTCAAGATACGATCGCACAAGATAACCCGTCAAAAGCCATTTCGGATATGCGAAAAGCCATTCAAGACACAAACGTCGTATTAAACATGGCCATCACGCCAGGTCTTATTTTAGTCCCATCCAACATGATTATTTTAAAAAATAAAGTCGAAGGGTATAACAACGTTTTAACCATCGCTACAAACGCCATGAAATTTGGCGTGAATACAAAAGTTAATTACGTTGCTCCTAAGGTAATGAAAAAACCACCTATACCACCAACGGTAAAACCAACACCAACTATAACAGAAAAACCACCAACTATAACAACACAACCAAATGCTCATCTTCCATACCTTTTAGGTAGCACGATCGGAATAGGGGCTTTATTGTTGATGTAATAATGCGACTTTGTTCTTTTTTTTCAACAGTTTTTTCATACCATTTGTCTTGTGCTGCTTTTAATTGTTCCATGGCTAAATTATGTCTTTTCATTTCATCTTCGTATCCTTTTTTGTCTAATTTGTGAAAAATGTAACCGGCACCTGCAAAGGCAACGGCATTAAATAACCCACCTGCTACGACGCTTGCCATTCTTTTATCTAAGCCTTTTTAAACGGTTCGGCCGGGACCAATCTTTTTTCTGTACGAATTTTACGAGTAATGATCCACCACCCACTGCAACTGCCATCTTCACCAAATTTTGCATCGTCCGTGTCACGCCGAGGTTTTCTCTTTAAAGTTTACTGCTTGCCATCGATACTCCAGCGGCTCCAACTGTGATAACGCCAGCATTGTACAAACTGTTTAAAACTTCTTCTTTCGTTAAAGACATTACTTATTTATTTACAAGTCATCAAAATTATTTTTTTGTTTTTGTGGTTGTTCTTGTTGCGGTTCTTCTTGTTGTTGTGGTTCTTCTTTTTTACAAAGAAAATTATTGGTCCCGTAGCCAAGACCGATTACACCGAGCACGCCTACGGACACAGAGAAGGTTTGCATTCCCAGTACATTCTTCTTCTACTTTTTTACGCTCTTCGGCTTTTCGTGCTTTAGCAGCTTTGGAAATAGCCGCTAGACGTTTCCCCGCCGCTACCCGGACAGGATTTTTTACTTTTTCAACCGTGGTCATTTTAGGTTCTTCCATTATTTATTTAAAGAACTTTACAAAGAACCTTACAAAGAACTTTGTAAAGAACCTTACAAATAACTTTTTTTCCCTATATAATAAATGTGGTTTAAAAAGTCATCCGTACAATTATCAGCAGCCGTGGTCCTCGCCTTAACTACTAAGGATTATATAACAGCGGGCGTATTTTTTACATTAGGTATATTTGAACGAATGGAAGAAGAAAGAATAGGACAGGTTGAGAAACGTGTAGACCATATTTCTAAAAATGACATAAAACTTCTCCTAGACCAGATTAACCTAGTGGACAATTATGGAACGGGTTATTTAGCGGATAAAATCTGTGAGATTGATGGCAAACTAAGGAAGGTTGTAGAATCCGTTAAAAACCTGGGTTAAAAAAAAAGTCTATAATAAAAATGTTGTTTAAAAATTCATTCATACCATTATCAGCAGCCATGGTTTTGGCACTAACCTCCGACCCTGATAGTATAACAAGTGTAATGGCGGCGAGCCTATTTTTAATAATAGGCATTGGACAACGACGGCATGAACAGAGACAAGATATAGAAGAGGAAAAACGACATGAAGACAACGTTATAAACATACAGGTTTAAAAATTCTAAACGAATTTCTCGTTTAGAATTTCCACGCTGATGTTGGCGGTACCGTTTTTAATTTATCCAAGGCTGTCATTTTAGACCATTTTCTATTCAAGTCGCGAATGTACGGTTTGACGATCGTGCGTACGATATGTCCTTCGACGTGTCGCCCTGCGTTGCTTAATTCGTTAGCAAGGAACAATAATTTTTTTGCTTCTTTTTTTCTATGGCCCGGTGATTTTTCCAAAGAACGGGTAAAATTTTATACCGAACTGGTTTATAAACCCCGCGACGTTGATCGGGTTCTTTAAAAAGGAACGACTTTAAAACGCCATGGACCACGCCTGCAACTTTGTCTGTTGGGTTTCGTTCGCATAAGTTAAATATGAAATGTAAGACGGCTTCTTTAAAATATTTGGATTCACTATAAACTCTACAACGGTTCACCTCTAAATAATTATAACTAAATTGATTATAGACATTTTCGAATAATTCTACACTATAGCCAATTTCCATTTTTTTATACTTTAAAGTATAAAAAAAAATTTTTGGTGTGTTTTTTTAATCGACGGAATTGAGCCACGCGTAGGAATGTTTGAGAGTATCGAAATGTCTTTTTAGTTTATGGCTATCACTGCAAGCGATGTTGCACACATCACAATAATAACGTTTAACCTCTTTGTTGCGTTTTTTGCGCTTTCTATCATACCCCTTTATCACTAAATCATCATTCACCGGTGAAAACGTATTAAGATTTGCACCTGTTGCTTCCACCCACTGTTTCTCAAAAACAAAAATTATGTCCAGATTGCATGCAAACGTTAACAACGGGACGATTTTAAAATTGTGGATGCCGACTTCACGCATTCTTTGATATAACTTAGAACTTCCATGCCATTTTAATCTTGAAGGGTTTCCAGCATTATACTTATGTTCAGCAAACCGTTTTTCTAAAGGCTGCGATGTGCTCCCAACGTAAATGTCATTTCCACCATCGGTACGGCACAACATGTATACCGTTCGATCCTTAATTTCATCAGAAGACATTTTATTTTTTAATCTTTGAAAAGATTAAAAAATTTTGTCCTCAATTATTCTTTTGATATTTCCAAACTGGGGTACAACGGGGGCGCGGTTGGGTTATTCCGAACTTCCTTTAAGACCTGTTCACGTATAAGCTGCTCGCTGACGGTCTTCAAATCCTTTAGTTTTGTTTCCTTATCCTCTTTAGACTTCTCTATTCCTCGAACGCTCGTAACCGTACTTGTACCCATATCGACCAACGCAACCGCACCTCCAAGTGCAGCTATCACGATAGCAGGTGGAAAAAACAACGCGGTCGTAATACCACCGGCAACAAGCATGCTTTTTACTAATGTTTTCGCTAAAAAAACTGCTTTTTTCTTAGCCGATTTGTTCTTTAAATTTTTGACGTCGTTAACAAGATCATCTTTTAAACGCAAAAGACTTTCCTCTGTAACTTGTGTAAGATCCATTATTTATAGAATGGCTTTTAACGCTAAATTCATCAACGACCCTTTTTGTGCTAATCTTTTTAAATTTAATTGCACATACCCCAAACTCTCATGCCTCGCACGCCAATGGCCGTGCAGTACCGTCCCTTTCCCGTCGGATAAGATAACACGTTTGTCATCTTTTGGACTTAACGCGACCTTACTAATTTTTTCGGTAAACAATTCATGGTCGTGTGTTCTAAAACACAACTGTGTCACACTTTTGGGCTGTAAATTAAAAACACAATCCTTATAATCTTCGAGCGTAATCCCTTTTTTAACAACGGCTTTTTTAGCACCTTTACATTTTTTCCCACCGTTCCCAATACATGTTTTTACCCTACATTTCCCATCACAAAACTCTTTGCCGCACATGCCCGGATGATCGCTTAATGTTAACGCGTACGATTTAGAACACGTACCAGCATATTCATTTACTGTCCGACCCTTATACTCGTCTTTCCATAAGCCGATTACTTTCTCATTCATCCTAGGTAAACCAGCAGGATGATTTTCCGGGTATGCGCTCGTATCCTACAACGTTGGAACTTCATCGCGAATATCGTCGTACCAATCCTCGGTTTGTATTTCCAAAAGAAACGAATCCGTATCGTTCATCTGTAATCGTGCACGATCACCGTACTTTGCTTTAACGTTGTTATAGAAATAATCATACATAAGGGTTTTGGATAGGTCTAAAACGGCTATTCCAACGTAAGACGGTTTGTTTAATACGACTTTGGATGGGTCCAAGTGTATACCGGCAAGCGTTTCGTTATAAACGGTATAATCTTTAAATGTTGGCTTAGAAATATATGTTAAGGCTTGTTTACGAGACCCGACAAGCTGGTACTCGGTATGACCGAGTAAATTTTCACACGTTTTCCCAAAAACAGCGTTGTTTAATAATTTGTACATATCTTTATCCGCATCGTTCGTAGCGGCAGCACGTAACCTCGTATTAAGATCAATATACGGTTTTAACCAAGCAGATTCGTTAAATTTTAAAGCTTGATGGGTGCGTGTTACTTGAATGCCTAACGTTTTGTACAAGTGTAAATTACGAATATGACACACGCAATTTTTCTTCGGTAATAAGTTGGGTGCTAATTTTTTTACTTTCGACCCTTCGGGAATAATGTTATCAGGCGCAGGTACAAATTCTGAAAAATAATCATGCAAGTCTTCCGGATACTCAAGATCGACTTCCACAAAACACGGTGGAAATTTTTCGATCGGAACACGTAATTCTTCATCCGTCATCCATGCAAACCCGCCCGTGGGTAACGGTTGCGACATCGCCCATCCGTATAAATTATTCGCATCCAGGTAAATTAAATATTTGGTAACTTGGTCTGGATTAAAAATTTCACCGTCTGCTATTTTTTGCTCTAAGTCTTCCACTTCATCGGAAGAAAAATCTGAAAAATATTCACAAACCGTCTCTACGGAAAATGGTTTCCCTAACTCTTGCATAATTTCAATCGGGAGTTTGTCACGAATTAATCCCATATACGGGTTATTTGCTTTGGCATACCGGTTTGGGATTGTAGAAATACCACCACGTTTCCCTTCCTGGATGAAGTCGTACATATCGCGGTCGGAAATTAGTTCTAATTCTTGTCCCGTATATTTTAATGCTGCTTTCCACGAGAACCCCGGTAGCGTATACGAATGTAAAATATCAAGCCCATGCGTTGACATTAACCTATCCCATTGGTATTCCATAATATCCGCAAGTTGTACCGTCTCCACTTTACAATAGAAGTCGTGATAATCACGCATGGTTTTTAAATTAAATTTATCACAAACATCTAAAAAATGTGCATAATCTTCATCGGGAATATGTTCGTCGTTTAATGCCGAGTAAAAATCATCTTTAACCAAATTTTTAGGATCTACCTCTAAATTTTTGATCGACGTAAACCAGTCGTATGGAAAAACACCTTTACGAATTAACACGTCAAAATGTTCATCTCCAAATTCATGCTTTAATAATTTAAATTCAGATCGAGGGAACGTTTTTACACAATTTGCTAAACTCGCTTGTAAAAAACCTAACGTGTCCACAAGCCGAATGTACCATGTATCTTTTTTAGTAGCTGGTTTGCCAGTCGTCGCATCTAATTTTGGGTCCCCGTTTTTATCCACCACAGTTGTTTCGCTAATTTTCACGGCTTTTTCGACAGAAATATATTGTTCCGAATTCCGTGCAATCGTTCTTATATGACCGTTAACGCGACCTAATTCACGGACAAGCAGGTGGAAATCATATTTTGTACCATTATGAAAACCAACAGGAACCGTTTTATCTTTTTTCAAAGCCAAATTACATTGGCTGTGCGCTGCACCGCAAAATTTACCCGTAAAATGACAATGATCTCTTACCTTATCGTTGCCAACGAAATCCTTATTACAAACCCAACATCTTGTTGCATTATTAAAACTTTCTTGATCTTCCTCGGCCATGATCATCGGCCGATCTTCTGCATACTTTTGACCTAAATCGTAAACCAAATCCGTCACCGTCCGTATAAAATGTATGGCAACATTTTCATCATCCGTTTTCGCCGTATATTGAATGGTACGACTTTCAGAGGGGTCGACACGCGATACGAATTGTAAACAGTACCCGGAACTTTTATGGATTTGCGTTTAAATTCTATATCCTTAACATTCCCAAATTTAACAACCGAACCTACTTTTGGCATTTTTTCGACGGTCCGTTTTTCTGCTTTACAATCTTTTTTATGCCTGGCAACGCCATCCACGGTCCGGTGGTGGTATGTACAGTATGGACAATAGAAACTTGCATGATCATGCATCTTGTGTCGCATTAATGCCGACATATTTTTAACTGTGCTATAATGCCCGTTATAATAGAATAATTGCACATTCTTTTCGTGCCTGGTATTCGGTTGTCGAAGGTATGTTGCTTCTTTTTCATTGTCGTCCCAACCAAAACCATGACGGAAATTTTGTTCATATTTTCAAAAATATCCAATTCGTGAAGCGGCGTTGGAAAACTTGTACACGTCCAGTCTAATTTTTCCGATTGACCCCTAAGTTTTGGTGTAAGTTTTTCTGAATCACGTTTCCGAGCAATCGGATTTAAATACCGTGTAACTGCCCATTTAAAACACTGGTCATCATCAAGATTCTTTACGTTCACGATCCCGTTCTCACGACGAAGCTCCAATTCCGTCGGTAACGGTTTATAACTTGAACCAACGATTGCTGGAATTTCAGAAAACGCTAACATAACGTGATCGAACGACTCTAACATCCACCCCGAACCTTCCATACTCTCGACCCTATGAAATTGTTCCCGAATCACCTCTAACATCGCGTCGACTATTGCTTTGGGATTCGTACCTTCGAAATTTTCAAATCTTGTTCCAGAGTGTAAACCTTTTAATTGTCGAATAAAACCATTCCCCGACCGTCGTATCATCCAAGCACTAACGCTAAGCCCGACTTTCGTATTTCCGGCTCGCACGGATTAACTCGATAACCTGTGGCCTTATAAACTCAAATAACGATTCCAAATTACGATGTTTTATACGCTGATCGTTAAGTTTATAACGAACCCTGGCTCCCCCAAAATGATTGCCGTACAAATTAAATTGTGGCGGTTGCTCGTACGTAATATGGTCGGGGATTTTATTCGCACGAAACTCTCTCAAGACTTTTGCATGTAGCGGTCTTTCATTCAACGGTCTTTTTTGTTGTAAATACCCACCAAGAAGTGGAAACCGAGCCAATGCTTGTCGTGCGGTCATTTGTTCGCCGTTCACCCGGACCGAACCCCGTTGCCGAGGTAAAATAATGTAAGGATCACGATTGTTTCGTACCGCGTCCCGCAAATAAGTGTCTACGACGTCCTTTGTAATCCCACCCACTTTTAATAACCGCCGGAGTTTATTCCGTTGCGGTCCACTTCTTAAAGGTCCGTTCCGTTGTAAAAACTCAGACACCCTGGGTTCTTTCAGAATATTAGTGATAGATTGTAGTCTACCGTTATAGGTGAAGAATCTTCTATTTGGCATCTTAGGCTCTATTTATTCAACACAATTAAGTGCTGTCGATTTTTTTGTATCTTACCCAAGATACAAAATTAGATGCCAAATAGAAGAAAAGGTGTTATTTTCTTAAAACCCACAAAGAAATTCCCTCGATTTTTTTTTCATTCCACCGAGTTGAGCCATGCGTAGGAATGTTTTAAAGTACCTAAATGATTTTTAAAAGCATAATTCGATATACAAGCAAGATCACAAACAGTACAAAAGTATTTTTTGCTTTCTATATTTTTCCTTTGGTTATTTAAAACACACTGCCTTACAAGATCTCTGTTATTTTCGCAGTACGCTGCACTGTATTCTTTTATCGGGTCTTTGTTTTTCTCACGGTACGCTGCACGGTATTCTTTTATCGCGTCTTTGTTTTTCTCGTAGTACGCTGCACGGTATTCTTTGATCGCATCTTTGTTATTCTCGCGGTACGCTGCTTTGTATTCTTTTACCATGTCTTTGTTATTCTTGCGGTACGTTGCCATGTATTCTTTTTTAGCATTATCACGGTACGTGATCTGTTGTTTTAAAATTACCTCCTTATTGTTCTCGTAAGACGTAGCCAACCATTTACAACCCTTTTGGGTACAATAATACTCTCGACCGTCGTCGAAACCAAGTGGCTCTATTCAAATAAGCTAAAATGAAGGCCTTAAACCTATCCCCCTTTTCTAACTTGTAACCAACGTACGCTTCGAGCCCCTCCCACGTAGTCTTACTTTGAAGCGTTTCTTTAACTCTTTCGCTGCCGGGTATTTATACCCCCAGCGCCAAGTATTTTTAGCCGGTAACCTGAGAATATGGTTGTTCATAATAAAATCTAAATAACTTCGGCAATTTTCTTGATATTGAGTTGAAACTTTCAGAAAACATTAATTGTTACACAAGGATTAAAATTATGTTGATTTGTTGAAAATTTAATGACATAATTTTAAGAATTTTGTGAAATAATCTCAGAAACGGTTATAATTTATACGAAATGTTCTATTATTTTATGGCTACTTGTCTAAAATGTCTAAAAATATGAAAAAGTTCTTATTTATAACTATTTAAGTATTTGTCTATGTTATTTGAAACATCACATTCATATTACCATTGTTGTAGTACTTTATACTTACATAAATGCACGGCCATTACTGAACTGAGTTTCCCTGACATAACATATAGAAGTTAGATTCTCCATGGGAGAAGTGTTGAATGTTTTCAAGAAAAACTTACATAAATCCATAAGTGGAATAATGAAGTAGTCAGAAATAGTTTATCTGTTCACATTTTGTATTGTTTCAAAGTGTGATAGCGTTCAAAGCATGGTGTTACACATAATGGTACATTGCACTGCTTGCAGCAAAAACTGGTCTGACGACGACGACCTTTTTTCCTGTAAGAACAAACTTCACAATCTGGCTTGTGTTTTTTGTCTTCAAACTTGTGAGGAAAGTGTTGGCCAGTCATCCTTTGAGGAAGTGGTGTAATACTTGGTCGACCTGCTCGTTTTTTACTGGAATGCCAATGTGCTAATAAGCCATCAATCACATGTTGGCGAAATTTCTGTGGAGTAAGAGTATTGTTCTTTCCTGCCTTCTTGTAAATGATTTATCCATTCTCAAGGGCAGTTTCTCTCACTCTGTGATATAGTGTGTGGTACCATTTCAAACTTTTATGAGGGTACTGGTAAGTTCCAACAATTTGATCAAATCGATCGACACCAGCCATATTTTGGTTGTACCTTTCAACAGCTACAGGTTTGTCAATTGTTCGTTTATGTCCACCTTCACTTTGTTTGGTTCTGACTTCCTTGTCAATTGTTAAGTTAGTGTCAACAGTGCTTAGCATGGTGAGGCGCTTTGTATCATGCCAGGCACAGGCAACCATATTACCACTGCGCATGAACACAGGGTCGTCTCCTTTGCTTAGCTTGATGTTCTTTTGGAGCAACTCTTTTGGCATTTTGCATCTGTTGCAGTTAACTGTTCCACAAGCTCCAATCTGCTTTGATTCAAGCTCTGCATATGAGGGAGATGAATAAAAATTGTCCATGAAAACAATATGTCCCTTGTTTTCATAGCCCTCAAGCAAACTTGACACAACATGCTCCGAAAGCAGACTCTCTGAAGGCATTTCAAAGGCACTCTTCCCAGTATAAATGCTTGACTTGAGGCAATAACCAGTTTCAGATTCACATAGGAGAAAGGCTTTGATACCCCATTTGGTAGGTTTCTTGGGCAGATACTGTCGAAAGAATATACGCCCTTTGAATTTGATCATGCTTTCATCAATTGACAGACACTTTTTGGGCTGATACACTTTCTCGTACAAAGGATGGCAGATGTCAAACAATGGCTGGATCTTGAACAGTGGGTTATATCCCTCAACTCCCTTTGCAACTTGATTTGTAACATCGTTGAAATGTAGAAATATTTGCAACAATTCAAATCTGTTTCTGGGCATCACCTCTCCGAAATTGATGCTGGTAAGCCAGTGTGTATTCCAGTAATCACTGATGGCAGGTTTATTACATAGCCCCATTGCTATTTGCAGAGCCACAAATGCTTTCATTTCATCGACATTTGTCTCAGACCAGGAATGAAAACGTGAAGATGGAGGCAAATCAACTGGCGTGTCAAAAAATTGATCTGCATACCTGTTCGTTTTCGCCGCTATTAGTTGGAATGCTTCTTCAGGGAAAAATTGGTAAAAGTAATCAACTGGTTCAAAGTCAGCAGTGTCCACAAGTATGCCATGTCTTTCGGTGTAATCTTGAAGCCAATCAGACTCAAATGGGTCTATGTAAGAGTAATATTCCCATGCACATGTAGAGTGCTGGTTGTAATCGACATTCGGATCCACTTCGTTGGAATTATCTGATGCTATATGGCCAGTTGTTTGGTCCATTTCGTCGCATGACTCATCACCCGAGTTGTTCGAAATTTCACCCCTAGATTGCTCGGTTTCACTGTCAAATTCGGACCCAGAATCGTGGAAAAGTAGATCTAAAGCTTCATTACGTGTGAAGGACGCCATTTTTAAATACCCTTCACAAGCATGTGAAAAGAACAACAAGAAAACCTCGACTAAAATACCACAAACTGCAACAAATTTGCTTTGAATTGCTTCGATGTTGTTTATAATTGTTCATGCGCATTCTAACCACGCATTCTGATGCAAAACGCACTGTCATTGGCCAAAAAAACACAAAATTTGATTGGTTGAAAATTGCTTTAATATTTATCGACTAAAGTCGCCTATGGCAGTCTCCCCTATGTCGACTAAAGTCGCCTATGGCAGCGAAAGAGTTAAAATTCATGACATTGCGTTGGAATGCTTTGTCAGCTGCACTTTGCATGGTTTTTTAAAAACTTTTTAAAAGTTTTAAAAAATATCAATTTAAGAGTATCTACCAAGCCATATCGACTACCCTAACATGCTTGCGGACATTCTCTTTCACTAACGCCTCATACACTTTCACTTGTAAACCTATTTTGTCCCCATTAAACAAAATACGGCAACACGGCTTTCACATCGCAAGTTTTATCCTCGTACCCCGAAACGTCAACCTCACCGTCGACCCCGTAAAATTTCACAGGTTTTAATTTAGGGTAAATTGTATTCTCATCGTCACCGTAAAATAATTTTTTCGTCAATGAAAAACCCAAATGGTCTTCACATTCTTTGACAATGTTTTTTAAAGTCTTTGTGGTTTCCTCGTCTAATTTTAAAGACATGGAAAGCGTCTTAAATTTACTATCTCTTTTAACGCCATACGAAAAACATTTACTCGTCTTCACAAAATAAGGTTCGCCATTCATTGTCTTAATCGGGATCATTTCTATCCCAGGGACGTTCAAGGGCTTTCTAGCTTTAAGTAGGACCGACATTGTTTTATCTAACCCTAAAATGGCAAAAAATATTTTTGCGATTTTTTTTTTTGGGAAAATTTTTTTGGAGCCGCCATCTTGAAAATTCCTTACGAAATTTTTAAGGTGATTTTTACAAAAAATTTACAAAAGTGACATCGCTCAAAAGGTGGTGGGAAATTTTTTGGAAAAAAACCATCCCTCAAAAGGTGATTTTTATCTCAAAAGGAGAAAGTTTTGGCAGGATTTTATCAAGTTGCCATTGTTCAAAAGGCGGTCGAATCCGGCCGAAAAGCATACTACTATTGTTCAAAATTATTAATATTCATGTCAAAAAATATTATAATTGCATGTGGAATTGGAAAGATTAATACATAATTCTACTTACATGGCTGCCTACTACCTGAGCCGTATAGTTATATATAATTATGTTATCTACCCGAATATTCTTTCTGGGTTAGGATTAACCAACAAAGCTGATAAATCAAGTCACTGGTTTAAACTTGCCCCAGTCCAAGATTTTTTTATGCACACACTAAAAATGTTCACCAAATTGTTCTTACCATATATAATCCTTGCAATGTCATTTCATTATGTTTAAATTAATTTAAATTAATATAAATTTTGTGGAACTTTGCTACCACAAGCCTCAAATAAACAGATTCATGGAATCATAGAATAAGATTTAGTGTGTCTCTTAGCCACATGCAATTATAATATTTTTAAACAATGAATACTGTACTTACTGTTGACCAGGATCTTCCCACAATTTGCACAGAAATTTTTATTGTTGAGGGGAAATGTTCTCCACACTGGACACATGATTTCATTATGTTAGACTTACATCGCTTCAATTTACAAATAAAAAACCTTTTCTTTCTTTGCAATAATATAAATTCACACAAAAATTAATAAAGCAACTTTTCGACGTTGACCTCGGTGTCATAAAACTATTCTTCCCCCCCCGTATGCTTTATAGAAGGGGGGGAGGGGATAATTTATAATTTACAAGACAACAGATACTTGCACGTTGAAGATGATTTTGTCTTTAGAACAAGCAGGTTTAGAGCTAAGACGCATATTTCTCAGAGAAACGTTTGTGTTTGCATGTAAAAGGTCGGTTACAGACAGACAACTTTCTATTTTTAACTATTTGTGTGTTTCTATCATTTACACGAACATTGTCAATTTATGCAGCACAGCCGTGTTTCTTTGCAGCACAGCCGCTATTCATGCAGCAGTCGCATCTCCTTGCAGCACAGTCGCATCTCCATGCAGAAGAGGTGGCCCTTACCGGCCACCGTAGTAATTAGATGCTAAAACTAGATTGTATTGATTTTCTTAGTACAACATTGAAAATGGCTCCATTTCGATGGCCTCTACTACAGCATGATGTTGATTTAGCTAAAGAGGTTGTAGCACACAGACCCGAAAAGCCTTGCGATTAGGACAATATTGCAAGCCGTCTGAACCCATTATTTTCATTAACAATTGGTAAAGGTAAAAGCTGTAGGGAAAGAATGGAAAGGCTGCTAACAAAATATAAAGCTGACGATGCTTTAGCTCTAAAGAGGTACTGTATATGACTAGTTTATTCACTTCAATAGAATCAAGCCAGACTGGTTGTAAACACATTGTAGAACTTTGTGAGTAATTTTTGCATCTACGATGCATAGCAACGTCAAGCTTTGTAGGCAAAAATTCTGGTGACAACGGTTTGGTCAACAAATATGACATATTTTGACGTCATGAGCTTACAAAATAAACGCTAACACTTAAAAGCATTTTAATTTACCGACAATGCTCCGAAGTTGTAACAATATAACTCATGACGTATGGAGTTTATGGCAGCGCTGCAAATGCAATGCAGCGTGCTTTGTTCGTTCTAACACAAGCGGCCCAAACGTGCGCTAGACTGCAATAATTATTGATTTATTGTATGTTCTTATTATAGAAAGATATATCATTAAAATATATATTTTGAAACGAAATTTACTAGCTTATTTGATTGTGTGTACCCTTTTATTGTTATTTTGTTGTTATAATACATTTTAGGCACTTTACAGTCGACAGTTGCGACAAGTCACTAGTATACATATAATAATTAAAGGCTGCAGACTCCCACCCGTCGCCGCGAGCACTTTGAGTCGAAAATTCATCCACTTAAATAACTCCATTTTCAAAAAAAAAAAAGACGTCAGCGTGTAGTTCACATGCCCGTCTTCGAAAATACTATGATACTTTGCCAAGAACCGTACGATTCGAAATCGCTTTTATGTCGAACTTGGAAAGACCGATCACTGCTATGGCGGCAGCTTGGAAGGCCTTCACAATGCTAAGCAAATATTTCCAGTAACAGCCAGCCAATCGCTACGGAGCTAGAGATTGTTTGCATAATTTGAAATCTGATCTTCGAAACTTTCTAAACCAATACTATGAGCTCGATATGATGTCGCAAAAAAGAAAATTAAACGACGGAGATTTTGCGAATGTGAAGAAATGGAAGTCTACAGCGGTTATTTGTTGGAAAGCATGGTAAGATAATTTTTTTTACACACAACATATTTGTTTTGCAAATTTAAAATTTGATATTGGAATTTTGAAATATGATCCCGATCTGATCGTTGATATGTGATCCATAACAAAACACAAGTTGGTAACAGCTGTGCTATATACGTGTGTAAAAATAAATTATCTTACCATGCTTTCCAACAAATAACCGCTGTAGACTTCCGTTTTCTCACATTCGCAAAATCTCTGACATTTAATTTTCTTTTTTTCAACAACATAGAGTTCATAGTATTAGTTTAGAAAGTTTCGAAGATCAGATTTTGAATTATGTAAACAGTCTCTAGCTCCGTCACGATTGGCTGGCTGTTACCGGAAATATTTGCTTAGTATTTGCATGCTGCACGCTCGCGCCCTCTGCCCCCCCTGTAAATCCCAACTGTCAAGAAGGCCTGGCTGGCAAGCTGCCGCTGTAGCAGCGATCGGTCTTTCCAAGTTGAACATAAAAGCGATTTTCATTGTTGAATAAATAATAATTGTCGAAATCGTATCGATCTTGGCAAAGTATCGTAGTATTTTCTAAGAATGGCATGTGAACTAAATGCTGATGACTTTTTTTTTAAAATGGAGTTATTTAAGTGGGCGAATTTTTTACTCAAAGTGCTTGTGCTGACAGATTGACAGGCGGCAGTCTGCAGCCTTTTATAATTATGTGTATACTAATGTCTCATTGCAACCGTCGACTGTAAAGCGCCTAAAATGTATTATAACAACAAAATAACAATAAAAGGGTACACACAATCAAATAAGCTAGTAAAATTTCGTTTCAAAATATATATTTTAATGATATATCTTTTTATAATAAAAATATACAATAAATCAATAATTATTACAGTCTAGCGGGCGTTTGGGCCACCTGTGGTTCTAATTGTTTAAAGTGGTCAATAATATCGGGCATTTGTAAAGTGTTTCTCGGCTTTTTTTCTCGGATTTTGCAAAGGTATGCTCTCATAAGTTCTTAGTTGTTTTGTTTTTGATAATAAAATTTAGATATTTGTTTAAAATTACAGATTTTACAGAGAATTTTATACAAACAATGGTGACAATATAAATTAATATGGTGACCAACTAGCGCTTGTGTGTGTTTTCCCTCATGTTTTATTTCAGGGCTCGAAATAGTGAGCTGCTAATGGTCAAAAGCAGGGCATATTTTAGAGATGGCTGGCAAAAATAAAACTGAACTGCCAAATAAAAAAAAAATGGCAAGCAAAATTCAATTGATGAGTTTGATGCCTGTTTATTTCATTTGATTACCATAACTTGTACAAAACAATGACTGCTGAGTCACAAATGTTGAATTTTTAACTCATACTTGAGATGCTCAGTAGAAATCTAGATCATTTTGCTGTCTAAATATGTTAGTACAGTACAGTACAGTACAGTACAGTACAGTACAGTATAGTACAGTATAGTATAGTATAGTATATTTGAATTTAAATCCAAGATTACTACAGTCAAATAATACCAGTTTAGCCTAGGGCAATAAAACTAAAAATAAATCCCAATCATCCTAAACATTCATTTCTACCAAATACGAGACCTCACCTTTTTTGGCAGGTAAAAAAATAAAATGACAGGCTAAATGGTATTTGTGCTGCAAAAAAAATATTGGTATGGCAGGTCATATTTCGAGCCCTGCTTGGTTTGCCAGTGCCAAACAGTATTAAGTGTTATAATTTATAATGTAAATATATTTTTTCTTTGTAGATCCCTGTGTTGGATAGAAAAAATATCGAGTTCATTGCTGTGAGCTTTGATCTCATTGGAACCATTGTGTTCGTGCTGATATTGATCAGACATCCTGTGCAGCTCACACAACTCATAAATACGAACAAAGTCAAAGAAGTCATTGTATTTCTCAAGAAGTTAAATGAAGCCATTGTGCTCGTTAAAATATTAAAAGAAGTTGTTGTACTTCTCAAAAAGCTAAAAGAAGCCATTGCGCTCGTTGAAACCAAATATACTCGCCTGGTGGGCAAACAAACATCATTAAACAAACAAACATTACAAACTCACCTGTTAACTCAAGGCACACAAACAATACAAAATGGTTTAGTTTCGTTTAATATAGATCCAAAATGCATAAAATAGGTACGCGTAGCATACATGTGGGTAGCCTCAACTAAGTAAGCCAAGGCACTCCAAATTATAATTGTACATTGCTAAGCATTGTGACCATGTTAAATACGCTGCATGATCGCTATTTGCAGGTTATGCTCAAACCCAGACTAACTGCAATGCTATGTTTGATGTATGCAAAAGGACTTCTTTTTGAAATAGGTGCATGCTAGTCTAGATTCGGTACAAAAAACTTCCACATAAGGTATAAGGGATTAAATTTTTTGTAGTTAAGCTAGGCCGGAATGCATTAATGCACTCTCCCAACAAAAGGTGCGCCAGTAAATATATACGTTGGACACAGTAAACGAACAGTTACACAAGTATATATTTAAATACACCAATTAGATCATACGAAGTACACTGTGTAGAGATCGTATGTACAACATCGTAGCTAATATCAATTTTACGAGTGTGATTTACACATATACACTATTTTTTACAAGAGAGAAAGAATATAGAGAAATGAAACAAAATGGAAGAAGTAAACACAAAGACATAATGACATGTTGGACAATACAATACAAACAATTTAACACACAAGAAAGGAGCAAGGTTCCAGGATAGCGGCACATGAACGGATTTGAAGGACAGAAGGATAAATTAATCAGCTACTATAGTTTGATATAAGTAAACTATTTGTCACGTATGTTGTTCAATAAAAGCCTTCGTAATTTTGTCATCCTTTCGTATATGGAATAACTTGGCTTTACGAAACATTCATCCAGTATGAACGCACGGCCTATTTGGGTGGCTCATTCTTGAATTGTTTAGCACGAAGTTTCTTCGTCTTTGACAAGTATCGGTAAGCATAATGTAGATAGCTTTCCAAACGATACAATGAATCTGGTATGAATGAATTTGTTTGATTGACAATATCTGTATCATCATCAATTGGTTAGATACAATGGTACAAGATCATTAATCCCAAAGTGATGGAAGGTTGTTTGCAAAGTTTATTGGCAATTATCGCATTTGTCCGTCTCAGAATCAGTTATTATTGAATCCCATCATTCGCAATGTAAAAAAGCATAATTGTATGTGGAGAGATAAGTTTGGCGACTGTAGCTGGCCTATTAAAAGCAACAACAGGTTATTAAATACAAATGAATGCACGACTATGATTAGGTATGTGCCTATTGAATACGAATACAATTTATTAGCATTAAAGGCATTATTATATTTACCTCAAAATCTTTGATGTAAATATCAGTGGAGGGCCGGATATATAGATTATTCCATTCCAGCAACTGGTTACTAAATACAAATGAACGCACGACTAGGATTACATACGTGGGTATTGAATACGAAAATCGTATTAGCATTAAAGGCATTACTATATTTACCTCGAAATCTGTGATGTTTCAGACTAGCTTGGACGTGATGTGATTAATTTTGGAATACGCCGCCGAAACCTGAAAGAAAAAAAAGTGAATAAAACTGAAAGAGAAAAGAAAAATATCATTGTATATTCAAAGATGCTTACCTTTTACATTAATCAGAGGCAGGCCAATAAATATTGGCCTGATTATCTAACCATGTCCATGCTATGGCTACGTCTATACCATTTCAATAAATTATGGCTCTCTTTTAAACATGTTGTTCATAAGCTTCTTATCATTACTTCCTTACCTTAACGGAAGCCCAAATTGCTTTGTGATCACTAAAGTAAGTTTCAAGAGTACCTGCCTGGACATCCTCTTCAATTAAATTCGTATATAGATGATCAATCAAAGTTCCATTATCTGTTGTACAGCTAGATATACGTTGCTCGAGACCATTTTCATTAACCATAACGTTGTACAATGATCTTCGTTCTACCTCATCAAGCCAATTAACATTGAAATCTCCCATAAATATTACCTGGGAAGAGGGATTTTCCTCCAATGTAGTACGAATGGCAGATAAAAGAGAGGATAATACAACCCTTGGAGATCTGTATATTCCAATTATAATTAAGTCTGGGTGTTCGACTGTTCTTGCGATAGTCACCTCGATCCCATGACAGTTTCTCGCACAAGGGTATCCATTCAACATTCGAAGCCTGGAATAAACAGCTGTTCCATGATATGGACGATTGACATTTGAAGTTTCATCATTTCTAAATAACTCGTAGTCTTCAACTTGCATACATTTCATCAGGATCATTTTGACTAAACCTCGTTTCTGTGAAAATTGTAATGTCGGCTGATAAATAATTGATATCTTTTCGAACATCCTCAATATGCTTATGCAAAGATCTTGCATTCAGATAACATATTTTCAAATCAGTATTCGCCAACATGTACAAGGGAGTAAAACAAAGATCTAATTTATACTCATTTCTCAGCAATTGCATCTCTTGTACAACTTTCGGATCAGTAATATACAATCCTTCAATAGTTGTTACTCGACTTAGAGCAACATAATGTATATGAGGGATGGTCCTTCTTGTATTCAAATTAACAACGACGTGTGACTGAGTATCGCCCTGTGATCTGTGAACAGTTTTAGCCGAAGCTGGTCTCAAAGGAAACTGTTTCCTTGCAACTTGAGCTGACTTTGTTTTACCTACAGCAAACTGAGTTGTAACGGGTTTAATAGGAGTCCAAGTATTTGGTATACTTCCTGTGTAAAGGTTTCTATTTTCATGTCGAGTTTTCTTTCCAACGTCATCGTGGTCAAACTGAACCCAGACGAGTCCAGAAGGTTTACTATCATTAGTCAAGTGAATGTGTTTAATAACATTACTTGCTCCGTTAGTCATACCATCATCGGTCCGTATGTTTATCGCAATTTCTGTCTGTTGTCCAACGGCTATATTTAATTTATGAGCCAACTGTTTAGAATTCTTCAAAGGAACATACGGTATTTGTCTCATTATCTTCTCTTTAAGTTCAGCTGAGCATGCACCAATGACGCTGTCTTGGGCCTTTATTGTGCACTTATCAAGACTATCGAATGACTGGTAAACTTTATCGTTATATTCATCAACTAGCGCATTTTGAATAAATAACCGTGGCGCTTCTGTAGGACATTTGCTCTCATCAACACATCTTTCCTTCAGTTTTTGAAGATCGCTGGCTGTATGATTACCTTTGCGAAGACGATTAAGGATCTCAGCAAACATTTTGCTTTCTCTTTGACGCATAATTTCATCCAGCTCAAACATCTTAAAATGTTTTCTCCACAAATTTGGAGCAAGAATATTATGGGAATTTAAACACTGGACTTCGGTAAACACGTAGCCATCCATTACAGGCTTCAGTTGAAACAAATCACCAAGTGTGATTATACTTACACCACCGAAGACCCTAATCTTTCAAACGATTATTTAATTGGACAGTGAACATACTGTTTCCAACCATGGACATCTCATCCAATAATATTAGCTTCAGTGCTCCAAGTTCACATCTCATTGTGTTTAATTGCCCAGAATCTAATGGCTTGTAATTTTGTAGGGACTGACTTGCCGGTATACCAAAAGCACTGTAAATGGTGTTACCTTTTATTAAGTATGCAGCTTTCCCTGTTGGAGCAAGCAACAATATTTGAACACTACGGAAGTCCTGGCCAGCTCGTGAATTATAGTACTTCAAAGCAGCCTGGTAGATTGACTTAATCAGGTGAGACTTTCCTACACCACCACCTCCGCTGAGAAATGCGTAAAATGGTTTCTCAGAAGTTTTTATCAAATGTAGAGCGTGATAGAAAAACTCTCTTTGCTTTTTGTTGAGCATCTGAACTAAACCTCGATATTCATCATCTGGCATTTCATTTAAAATAAGAGGTTCATTATTCTGCTGAGTTGAAGGTGTACCCAAGTTATCTGAAAGGTGATCAAATGTTTCATTTAAATCTGGATGTGTATCAGTGCATCCCTCATCTTGATCTTGTTGCTCAACATCTTGTGTGACAGGCGCTATAGTGTCATATGCATCATCATCACATTCTTGTAGGTGATTTCCGACCTCATTTAAGTCCTTGCAGCATATTGCATATTGCTGCATTTGTTCGCCTATTTCGTCACGTCGAGCTAAGTAGTGCTCTTCGAACGTGGAATAGTTTTTCAGTAAATCAGTTTTTTCATCTCGCCAAGAAGTAAAAAGCATTAACAACTCACGATAATGTTTTTCAGGTTGAGCTTCTTTATTAAACCAGACACTACGGATTATTCTCGCTTGAGTCCTTTTCTTCAATTCTTTATTTCCAGTAGAAACACCTGGATTATCATTAAGCAACCCATCATCATTCTGTTCCTCTTCGTTCTCTAAGAGCAGATTATCGACATCACACTTTTTGTTTGTTTTTCTGTAACCCTTTTTACCACAAGAATCATACCAAGCAGCCCAATCAGCTAATGTTATATTTTGCATACATTCAGGACGTTCAATGTATCTTCTTAAAAGACCGCCGGACTGAACTTCTTCGCAATCATCTGATAGATTTTCAATTTCACTTAAAGGTTTTAACAACTCTACTCTCTCTGCAGGTGGAGATGTATTAATGAAGGCGACACTGCGTGATGCCTTTCTCATAGGCAGTTGAAGAACCACATAGACTGCTTCTTGTGCACTGATTTCTACCGAATTCAAAAACTTGTTACCAATATCGCGAACTTGCTGTTTAATGTTCGTGTTTCCCTCTTTTGCTTCCTGAACAGCTTTACGCAGTAATTCACTCATTCCCTTCTGAGCTTTAGAAATATACGAAACGATGTACATTGCACAGGCATACACATCTAGAACGTACTGAATGTCCATATTAGCCCTCCATGCTCGAAGACATGTGGGGTTGTAATTATTAATTCGTAATTCATTTGGACTTCTTTTCAAAAAGATGGTTGGAGAGTTCAAAGATGACCGTATTGCAAGGATATACTGACGTTCTGAAACATCTAATTCTTGTAACAGTTCATCAAACGTGATGTCTTTACCTTCTTTAAAATTATTTAATTTATTATTCTTCATGCTCTTCCAGAATTCTTTGCTAGATTTAGCAACCTCTGGAGAAATATCATTATCAAGGGGGTAAAAAATCTGAGTACACCTTACAGGTGGTTGTGGATAGTTAAATCTACAAATATTTTTTGATTTTTTCCTGCAAGTATGAGAATGCCGGTGTGACTGTCTGTTAACAAGATCTTGTAACTCAGGGTCGCTTTCTGGTTTACGACATGTAATTATACGATCAATGTATGCAACAACATCTTCATCTTTATCAACACCAAACACTGATGCATTGTCAAGCCAGATCAACATATGAATGTGAGGTGATCCTCGCTGCTGGTACTCGACTCTATAAAACCAATCTTTGATTTTTCCTAAGGGAGCCAGTTCGCTTATTAAGACATCTTTCAAGAAAGTATTGAACTGAAAATCAAAATGTCTAGCACAAGTTACTGGATCACTTTGAATCAGTCGACATTTCTCCTCCCAAGTAAGATTATTCAGTTCTTCATCACTATAGTCTTTGTGATCAATCAACTTACCAAGAATTCTCAATAGGTGATTCCACTTTGTTTCTGCAGAAGAAAAACTGCAAAATAATGAAGCTGGTCCTAATTGTCGAATCATTGCAAACAAGTCCTTTTTGGCTCTTTCAAAGTAAGGAGGTGAACCTCTTAATGTCTTCAAGAATCTGAAACCATCATCATGGTTAATTAAACTTTGCAAACCTGTTTTTTCGCAGTGCAATTTGTGATTGTCCTATCAAAATCTTCATTTGAAGTTTCTTAGCTTTGAAGAATACATTTTCAACACACAGCTGCTCGATGATCAGATCTTCTTAACTCTGATTTACATATTTCACTATAGTGAACATTTCTCAACCTTTCTTTGTCATCAGGTCTTTTTTGTCCAAGGAATATTCCTGGATAAGCCATTTCTTCAAAGAACTGATCCCTAAATACACTCAATGGTTTGTTACCCTCACCAGGAGCAAAATTATATATTTCCTGTTTTTCATTATCACTTACAAAATCTGAGGTAGTCAACATACTATCTGTTGTCCCTGCTGGTATTTCAGCTTCATCTTCACTCCATTGATCATCTGGAATGTTTGATGTTGATTCATCATCTGCATCATTTTGTGTTTCAACAGTGTCACAAGTCTCATCTGCTGATACTGGCAAACTTCTCAGCCAATTCAGGTCAATGGTTATTCCCTGGCCTTCATACAAAGAACTTGTATTGACCAACCATGCAGCTGCTTGCATTACTTTGTGAGGTCGTATATTCAGTGAAAGTGCAGAACTTTTGTACTGCAACCTTCGCTTAAGTTGAACTTTAACTGTACCAGTCTCATCAGGCAATCTAGGAAGCATATTTACTGTGCTGTTTACATCTGCTGGAACATTAACAATATTACCAGTAATCTTGAGTTGACCACCCCTTGGTGCCTGAAAAATCTTTTGAAATGCTAACCGAGGAGCAATAAGTCGACATTCTAGTTCATTAAGATCAAAGAAAGAAGGTTTTTCTGGAAATTGCATGCCGTTAGCTATTGCACAAGGAGGAATTCTTCCTTTCTTTAAGTGATTGTTGCAGGTTTGACAAATCCACTCAATATCATCAACACTTTTTATACTTTGGAGATACTTTGTTATGTCAGGATTGATCAGTCTGCTGGTGAGACAGAATGTTTATACCATAATTGGTCACAGCAAGTGCAAATATACAATGTTCCAGCAGATACAGAGTTATGAAACTTTCTAACAAGGGCTAATTCATCAATATTTTGATTTGGAAAGTGATTACTTACAGGATTGGAAGTTCCTTCTCCAACTGGATGTGAGGCTGTAATTATCTTTTTTCTCACCCTGTGCTCTTTTTCTAGAAGCTCTCTTTCTTTCACGTTCTTTTGCAAGTCTAGCTTCCCTTTGTTCAGTGGGCTCATTTTGTCTTTTTGAGGTATTATATTCCTTCATTTTTGCAAGTCGAGCTTTCCTTTGTTCTCCAGCAGATACAGAGTTATGAAACTTTCTAACAACACGCTTGTCAAAAATGCACGCCAAAGCGCCAATATGCGATACGCTAGTCCTGCGGTTATTCTAGTAAAAGTACTAAAAATGTTATTGTAACATGACGTATTCCTTGATAAACTTTCAAAATGGCGGTTGCGTGTGGAAAGTTTTATAACAGGGGCGAAGTTTTAAATCAGGTTGTTCACGAGGGTGAGAGTTGCGAGGCACAAAATAGTCACGGGAGAGATGGCAAGCAAAAAAAGGCAACACGTCCTGAAGAGATTTTGGCTTTTCTTCATTCAAGGCCAGCAATATATTCGAAAGAGAGTCTAGGTTATGGCTTACCTCGATAAGTCGCCGTCTCAGCGGGAGACATACTGTCAGAAACCCATTTTATGGTGAAATAAGCCGGGATATTCCCTATGAAATGTTTACCTTGCTAGTGAAATTGGTGAAATCTACCCCTGAGTATTCTCCGCCGTTTTGCTACTATGCTAACAATAAGAAAGGAGAAGTCATCTCGTTTACTTCCTTGAGACTGGTGGTGGATTTTTTAGTTTTACTCTCTCGGTATTCAGCAGAAGAAGCGGGCATGTATTTCAAGAGGACTCTTGCTACCGGTTCTAGAAAAGGTCACAACGTTTCTATAATTACATCTGTTGAAAAAGACTTTGCTTTTATTTATAAACACCGACAAGGTAAACTTGTGATTTTGTTCTATTTTGGTGAATGGAACTCTAGTGGTTTTCCACAACATGTTTAATAACTTTGTCTTATATTTATGGTAGTAAGTTTCCTCTTGTTTGTACAAGGCTAGTTCAGAGATAAGACTGAATCACCAGTCTCAAGGAAGTAAATAAGATATTTGAACCTTATTTGAACCTTGAAATCGTGCCTAGATGATTTTTTTACTGAAATATTCAAATTTACCCTGATTACACATGATGCCCTGTTTTAGCAAAGAAAAAATATTTAAACTATATTTCCTGTTAGCAACTTATAGCCAAATGAGTTATAGGTGAAGTGCAACCTATCCCATAGATACCATGGTGGGTGAACAAGATTTTTTCACCAGTCCTGTAATTTCCATTACACACCCATCACAGAGAAAACTTTTGTTTTTCATATATCAGAAGGGATCAGCTGCACATTGCCTAGTGGTGGTGGCCATAACCATGGTTTGAGAAACCAAAGTAATATACAGGCTAAGCTTCCCAATAATGCAGCATTATGCTGATTACTGCTGATTAATCTGAAGTAGACATATGCAAACACAACTTGTTTTAATAATTATTTTTTTATTCATTGTGCAGGATAAGTTGTCTTATCTCTGACCTGATACAATAGCACTAGCCAGCATAATGCTAACTGTTAGCAACAAATGAGGCTAGGCTTTAATAAATTGTATTATATGTACAGTATAGTGATCTATACAAACAATATTATACAGCATAACAATTGCATAAGTGCATATATGGTCTACACATGAACATATTATATGTATATGACCAACTTTGACGAATAAACGTAGTTATATGTTAAAAGCTTAAAATCCTAAATAGTGTTTCATTATTCGCTTGTGGCATCTTATCAACTAATTTGCAAACAGCAATGCATAGACCCATATAAAATTATCAGGCTTTAGATCGAGCATAAAAACAAGAGGTAAATTTTGGTATTCAGTTACAAGGCTACTATTTATGGTGACATGTACAGTTAAATTTTGCAATTGTGTTAGGATTTTGCTGATCAAGGCAAATCTATTTTTAACATCACATACGTTGTTTTTGAAAAGTACACAGTTAAATCTTTTTAAAATATTTTGTTGGATTCTGCAGAGGTCAAACAAACACTATTTTGCTTGTGCTGTGAATTGCATTAGCTCATGGCAAATAGTAGCTTTATGATTAAAGGTAGTATACCTTATTGTTTATCCACTTTTGACCTAATGGCCTCAATTCCACATTGGGGACACAATATAAGGTAAATGATTTTCATGTGTGAATTACTAAATTTTAAATTACTAAACCAATAACCATAAAATACTTCAAACAACAGTTGGTCCTTTATTAATAGCCAATATTTACAATTATAGATTATGATTTATCAATAGCAGGCTAAAGTAGTCTAAAAGGTGACAAAACTAACCTGCCCATGCATCATTTCAAACAATGGGGTGAACTAAGTAAGAATAACTTTTCTGAGGAACATATGTAAATAAATAATATAATATTAATGTATCTACTTTTGGTTACATTTCAATGTTTTAACATTGATGTTTTAAGGACATCTTAAGTAAGTTACAATAACTTTTTAAAGTAAGGGATATTTACAAAATATTTACAATTTATAGTTACAGTACCAAGTAGTGAGTACATATTTCATTGAATGACAATATGTTAAATGTGCTTTCTACACTTATCACAACTTTCCATAGTTTTCAAAAATGTTCATTCATTTGTAAGTTTTAATGTTTAAATTTAGAGAGTACAATGTTCAAAATTTCAGATGATTGTGGTGTGTTATTGTACCCTAAAGCACTGTACTAAGTTTGTTGATCCTTGGGATGGACCCATAGTTCTGAAACAGGTTGATTAAAACAGTTACATTTCTTAGCATTGCCTTGAACTAAATGGAATTGGATAACTTGCAATAACTCCCATTAATGTGCAATAATACTCTTCACTGAAAAATTGATATTTCTCAGTCCATTAGAGTACAATTTCTAGTAAATTGAAGGAAATATTACTGGTCAGGCAATGACTATTTGAGAAGTCAAACTGTTTTCCATTTCACCACATTTCACACACTACTTATAACCTATTTGCAGATGTAAGTTATAATGATTACTTTTTGTTCAGAATTTGGTCTGTAAATAGGCTATAAAGTATTATAAGACTTCAGCCAGTAAGGGCAAGCAATTGAAGTTAGCCGTATGTATGATATTCAATAGCTGAACAGTGCAATTGCTAGGCCCTGGCTAGTAAAACCTGAAACAAGTTGCACAAAACAAACAAATTATGTATATTCCATTTATAAGTTTGCATATTTTCACAACAAGAAATTGAAAAATTTGAACAAATTTGCATATGCTGTTGCAATTTTCAGCATTTGTACATACAGGTCAGACCAAAATTTTATTGAATGAACATATTAGCCAAACCCACTAAAATTATTAGTATTTCACAAGGTGCAAACTTATTATGGCATGTCCACAACTATCACTTCCCCATGAAATAAGTGAAACCGGCTTTCTATGGAATAAAGTTATTTGCTTTTGTTAATTTTAATGATAAATTATGTAGAGTAGGCCAAACTGAAAAATTATATGTTCCAGCAAAATATATAAAAATTAGCATGTTTGCAAGTTTTAGCAAAATTTGACTGTCAGTTGACAGATTACATGTTGGTAAATTTTACAATTTCAACTTTAAAATTCAATTAACTAGGCTTGTTCCATACAGTCTGCTCAATGATTTTGGAAGAGCTATCAGTGCCCCTGCAAATATCCTATAGTCAAATCCATCCATCTAACACTGACACCAATCCAGCACTCAAAGAAATCCAGACAAAAAGCTTCCTCCACACACATTCCACACACTTTTTGTATTCTAGACTATAATATTTCCATATATACCACCTTGGTATGCCAAGGTGGTTGGCAAATAGGAAATGATCCAGATACTAATTCAATATTATATAATTGGAAATGAGCCAGGAAACATATTAACAAGGCTGGCGAGAGCCGTGGTCGGGCCCCAGGACAAGCAAGTGATTACGCATTACGGGCCCCTCTTGGTAGTAGCCTGTGTTCCAGTCCACCCCCATAGTCCACTCACTACGGGGGTGGACTGGAACATAGGCTATCTTGGTAATAGCCCAATGACAAGATGTTTTATCAAGATTTCGGGCCCCCAAAACAGCCCGGGCCCCAGGTATTTTGTCCCCCCTGCCCCCCCCCCTCTCGCCGGCCTTGCATATTAACAGTGAAACATGTTACCAACTTGTTATGGCACTACATCTTAATGATTACACATTTTTCAATACTTTCCTTTGTCCTTCTTCGCAGTTCATGATTACAAAATCTGCAACAAAGATCTGAAGATAATTTGTTAAAACCACAGTTACAGTATTCAAGGTCTTTTTTGAGAACGCGTTTTGGTATGTAAGATTGGGTACTTGTCCCTGTTTTCACTTTTGCATTGTAACCTTTTCGTCGTAGCCATATCAAAGAGATGTACTCGTGTTTAAACACCTGTTCCCATCTATGCATGTAAGATGTGTTAGCACAATATTTGGATATTGCGATATGCTTGGCCTCCCTCCCCTCCATGGAATTTACACCAAGGCCTAGCTCGTACTTTGCCTTCATTTCTCGTGTGTGCTGTGGAACAACGTTACCTAAGGACCACACAGTTGGGTTTACATGAAAATATAAACAATAACCACGATAGAAATTACGACAATGTGCTTCCAATTCAATAATCTGGGCATCAGTTATGTTAACACGACTAAACAAGCAAACGGCATCTCGTAGGCAAAGACACAAGTAGGCATGTATGTGAATTATCAGTCTGGCTTGTTGATTAATAGCTGAAGCCTCAAGAAGATTAATAATAAACATGAAGTTATGCAGAAAGAGTCTGGAGTCTTTACCAGTAAAACGGTAATCGAAATCCCTCCTGTTGGCACTGGTTTCATTGTACCACCTGGTGATTTTCTTAGCCAATCTATTGAGGCCACATTTTGTCTTTAATGTATCAACATACCTGAAGAACAGAGTGTGTGGAGGTAACTGAGAAAAGCTAAAAACAGAAGAGGATAGATTAGACCATGAAATGGCTAGCTTTAGTAAGAACTGATGAGCTAGGGCACATGCATTGTTCTTCAAATGCAGCGGTTCGATGTGTGCTTTATCAATAAAATGTTCAAGCAATGGAATGAATTCCTGACGACTTTTTTGATTAGCAATAAAAGCAGTTACTTTAGATCTGTTGGTCTTACTGGTTAGTTTTGGATTAAGGTTTTGCTTAAATATTTCCACTGCCTTAGCATCTTTCACCCGCTTACTGTATACCCATGGTTTCCATGTATTTGTAGACTTGGAACCATATGTTCCCTTGGCATTAACTAAGTTACTTGTATTGACATCTGCAAATGTTGAAAAATATGTAGCACTATTAGTCAACTCCCCAGCTGGAAAAGCAATCATTTTCATGTCATTGGGTAATTCGGCAAAGACAAATTTGACCTCAATAGGCTCTCCTTTACATTGCACAGAATATGTTTTACCCTCAATTTGCTTCATATCTTGAACTAGTTTACCAACAAAACGTTTAACAGGTAAGCTATTTTCACTGCAATTTGCACCAAACAGAAGAAAATTCTCATTTCTGCTCAAAATACTCTGGCCAATATTTAAAAAACTTACCAGCCAAGAACAAGCAGTGTCGTCTTTACCAAACGGTGCACCATCGCCACCAATAGCTATATGAAATGTGTTAGGATCACCAAAGGACATAATTGTGTATTCATTACTATTAAGATAAAACTGTGCTAAATTCACAATAAGGTCTTCAATCTCTCACTTTTTCAGCCTCATCGAGCCCATCACACAACCTTTCACTCACACTGCATAACCTCCCTATCTCAATGGATTTGATATAGGACATTAACTTATAGTATGGAACAAGCCGAGGGGAAGAGCAGTTTGCAACTTGTATACGCACAGCTCGTTTCCTGTTTGACACCTGCCTGTATGCAGTAGCCTTATACACACTTCTATACTTAGCCCTACCCATGACCCCACTACTATAGTATACAGCTATTGATCTTAACATATTATCATTGCTACTTTCAAATGCATCTAAGTCTTCCTTATACAGCTTTGGTATTACTTCTCCTTTTAAGTTTTTGCCCTTCACTTTCCTTATTGCCTTCACAATATCACTCACTTCACATCGCATCTCCACAGTTTCCACTAATCCTATTGTAGCTGGAGCTGTATTTTCTAAACTTCCACCATGTATGGCACAAGCAGCCTCCATTGTTTCTTGTCTGCGACTTCTCTCGGTTGTGCTACAATATCTAGATATCCCGGTTGGTGCTGCTAGACGTCTAGTTATTTTTTCTTGGCTGATGCTAAAGCCTTGTGCTACTTGTCTATTTCCTATTTTATTACCAGGAAGTTCTAATTCATTCTCTAGCTGCTGTACCTCCTCTATTTCATTAACTAACCTTTCTACCTGCAATTATGATATTTATTTTTGAAATTTCCACACTCATATACAATTGCTATTGACAATATAACACAACTGAAAAGGGTAAGTCCATGAAAAAGTCGCATGAGAGTCAAATTCCAACACATTCAAATTTCAATACATATTTTATTCGGCATCAAAAAGCCCAGTTGAATAAAAAAATATATGCGTACCTTCTTATCTAATCGATTTAGCTTCCCGGCTTTGGCTTTTACTTCTTTTTTTCTCTTTTCAATAGCGCTCGCAGCAACCTTCTGTTGCCGCATGTATTCACTGACATTGAAGCGTTTGTATTGCTTTCCCTTCCGAAAGGACATTTTATGATGTCTATTTCATCATGGCTTTAAGCATATATTCAAAAACCAAAAAGATCACATTTTAAGTTAACATTGTAGCTTCGATAAAACGTTAAAATATTAACGATCGAAGCTAACAAAAAAAAGTTAAAACAAGCCGAAAAATACAAATTTTATGTAACTTTTTTCAAAACTTAGCCGCTACATACGAGCGTTGTAAAGACGGCTAATTTACAAGGAAACAAGATATGCAACCATGGTAACCCTCATATCAAAATGTTTCTAAAAAATTCCTCTTTAATCTTAGGGTGCACTGGAGCTTCCCTAGATTTCCCTGAATGATCTGCAGCCTTGCAAAGTTGCGCAATTTTTAAAGCGTTGCCAGTTACTAGGCTCCTTATGATCTCAGTGCGCGGTCTCGCAAAAATTTGCCACATTCTTGTTTGTCGAATTTGCATGCATTTTTGTCAGGCGTGCAAGGTCTAATTCATCAATATTTTCATTTGGAAAGTGATTACTTACAGGATTGGAAGTTCCTTCTCCAACTGGATGTGAGCTGTAATTATCTTTTTTCTCACCCTGTGCTCTTTTTCTAGAAGCTCTCTTTCTTTCACGTTCTTTTGCAAGTCTAGCTTCCCTTTGTTCAGTGGGCTCATTTTGTCTTTTTGAGCTATTATATTCCTTCATTTTTGCAAGTCGAGCTTTCCTTTGTTCTCCAGCAGATACAGAGTTATGAAACTTTCTAACAAGGGCTAATTCATCAATATTTTCATTTGGAAAGTGATTACTTACAGGATTGGAAGTTCCTTCTCCAACTGGATGTGAGCTGTAATTATCTTTTTTCTCACCCTGTGCTCTTTTTCTAGAAGCTCTCTTTCTTTCACGTTCTTTTGCAAGTCTAGCTTCCCTTTGTTCAGTGGGCTCATTTCGTCTTTTTGAGCTATTATATTCCTTCATTTTTGCAAGTCGAGCTTTCCTTTGTTCTACAGTTTCATTTGTTTTTGAGCCTTTCTTGGAATTCTTGTTTTCCCTCATTTTGGCAAGTCTAGCTTCTCTTTGCTCAGTTGTCTCATTTTGTCGTTTTGAATAATCATATTCCCTCATTTTTTCAAGTCTAACTTCCCTTTTCTCTCTTGACTCATTCTGTCTGCTTCTTTTTTTCGTATTTCTATACTCACTAGTTCTAGCACTACTTTCACTTTGCTTGGTTGAAATATTTGATATAATTATCTTTCCTGTTGATGATTGGTCAAAATTTGAGACACTCAATGATTTGCTGTTTACATCATGCTGTTCAGCTACCTCAGTTGAACCCACCACACCAAAACTTGTAAATAATTCTGTCTGCATATCATTATTACTGATACACTTTACACCCTTCAACTCAAATGGCATCACAACATTTGATCTTGATGTTAATCAAAAATACTCTCCAAGGTTTTCTATTCCCTCTACTGATATTAAAACACAGTAACCCAATGCAGATGGTCTTCCAAAAACATCCCGTGAATGTGAATCAAACACTTTAAAGACACCAGGAAAAGGCATCATAATTGCTACAGTATTCATACCAATTGTAAGTAAACAACTGTTATAGTGCAAAGAAACAAATACTTCATTTAAAGCGTGCTTAAGTGTCACATGCGGAAGACTATTTTCAGCCATATGTAGTGCTCCTGAAAAGGAATTACTATATTGCAAATTATAAACATGGTTGTTTACATCTACAAACCCTGGGACATCAGTTAATAATAAATAACTCTTATTTATACTTTGGCTGATAATACCATACAAACTGTCACCACATATTAAAATTGAGTTTAGCATCAATCTATCCCAAATATTGACAGATTTAATTTCTTTGTATACAATTGCACACAATGACATGGCTACACACTGTTTACCAGCATTCATACCAAACATTAACTCATTACCTTGATTAAAATCAGCATGGACAGTATATGCTGGATAACCTATATCATTTATAGTTCTAGGACCTGGATTTTCCTCAACATCATTTGAAAGTCTAAGTAATAATGGCACATAAACAGCATGATAATATACCATTTGCACATACCACTGGCACACTTCTCTGTTGCTTTTTGCCTTCTTTAACTGGCTTTTGAGATATGGAAAATAAAATACATTGAAGTAAAACATTAATAATATTTGATTCCAAAGATTACCTTTAAGGCAATGCAGTTTATTACGACAATGTGTAAAATTGTGGTGTGATCCAATCCTTGAGCAATATACTTCAATGCTAACACCCATTTTGTTCTGAACTTTATAGTATAAACAGTGTGGGTTCAGTAGTGTGATTGTCAGTATTTTTGTTAGTTATGTATATCCTGCAAGTCGACAGGATGTGTTGTTTTGATTCCAGCAACGCTGGCTTGTTTCAATATTCCTGCACAATGGCAAGGTTACTTTGATATACCCGCACAATGGCTGGGTCAATTTGATTACCTGTACAATGGCAAGGTTTAATTTTAATACGTGGCCTTTCACGTTAATGAGTGTCTGATCTAAGACCAGCGCAAGCAACAATGGCTCCTTTCTATTTGTTTTTTTTTAATATCGATTGAATACGTGAACACAACACGTATAACGCCCAACAAGATGTCAGTGCAGGCAAGTTTGCCTCGTGTAATATATTTGTACGCTCTTTACTTATCTTACTGCGATCAAAATATTCGACCACAGTAGATAATGAGCGATTGAAATTCAACAAAGTATTTCAAAGATAAAATATCACTTACCTTAAGTTTAATATGATAACAAAAATCGTAAAACCACAGCGTAGAGTTCAAGAATTGCAGAAAATACAAACGATCTGTCGCAGCAGCAATTCCGTGTGCTTTACGACATTTCCCGAAAGATATAACGATCGCGTGATCGAGACTTGTTCGCTATGCCGACAATCGGCCGAAGATGTGGACATAGATACCATACGGACTATGATACAGACACTTTCCAGCTATAACATAGTGGTTAGCTGCGCATGCGCGGCTACCTACAATAATGATTGAGCAATACAGAGCCCATATTGGTACTTACAATAATTCCCTGAAAACAAAGAACATATCAAAGTTTGAAAGTATTTTCTGCCATACAAAAGCAAGTTTGTTTGCACTTGCTCAAAATCTATATCTATTGGGCTGTATTGTATATGTTGCTTTGTTACTGAGAATGGCAAATGACGTTGAAGAAAATCCCAGACCTACTTTAGTGATATAGTTGACCCAAGCAAAACTATCTGTGCAGATTTTAGTCAATCTAATGTAAGGAAATTTAGACAAAATGCTGGTAAGCAGTGTGTTGCTATGTCACTGCTGCTATAGTTCAAATGCAAATTAAAGATATAACAACATGGGACTCTTCATTTTTAAATAAAATATTGTGTATTGGAAATAACCTGTATACATATATACATAACTCAATTGGTAAGGATTATTTGTTATTAAGTGATGTACCAGAGATGGTTTCAGTTGATGATAAAGTTTATTGTTTAAAATACAGTGTGTCTTTGGAGATGTATTCAAGATATTTGACGATGAACCATTTTATACATTGAAAACAGCTCTAAATAAAATGTTCTCTCCCACAGAATTAAACTATCAGCATTGTTTGCTGACCATCGACTGTAATACAGTTGCCATATGTATGATTTCTGAAAGAACATTTAAAATTTTTTATTCTCATTCGAGGGATTTATATGGTATACCAGATCCGTTTAGTAAATGTGTTTTAATTTATGTTGAGAATTTAGAAAATCTGTCAACTTTTTTTTCTAACACTACAACAACATTTGAAGTCAGGGGTGTAAAATCTTCACTGCTAAACACAGTAGCTGGCCATGACAATCATGATATTAGACAAGGTAAAATTTCAAATGAGAAAGAAATACAGCTGGAAAAATGTCGGCAAAAGTATAAAGAGAAAAAAGCAAATGAAACAACTGAAATCACAGGTGGCCCAAGCTTACAAGTGTTTTTAACTAATTTTTTGTTTTTTACACTTAATTTTGGAAATAGAACTTCTTTTGATTATACTTCAATTCTTTCATCGATTCTATACGTTTTTGGGTATTTTTGAAAAAATATCATAACGTTAATTGCTAGCATTTGCTATCATTGGCATGTCGTAAAGTCAGAAAATGGTAAAATACACATTAAATCACAATACTGATGAGTACACTTGTTTATCATGCTATTTAGTGCACACCTACCGATTTTCAAGCCATTTCATCGAGTCTGCCCCAAACAATATCACTTTGTATATATTGTATATATGTAAAACGCAAAGGTTGGATGCTCGGCGCCGGGTGAACTTGGGCGAGGGCAAAATTGCAACGAAACCTGCCAATAAAAAACTATCGAACACGTCGATCGACCTCAAATACGGTGGCCATAAGTATTCATGTCCATTTCACCTTTCCAACTTGTAAAATTGCCACCATCGCTTTTCTATGGAAAAATAAATTGATTTAAAGTAGTTTAAAGTAGAAGTACATGTATTTCTGATCAGGAGGATTGTGGATGAATATTTTCGCGTGCAGCGCAGTTACAAAGTAAGGAAATTTAAATTTCCGAACCGTTGGTGTCAAGGCAGATCGACTCAAGCACGTGCAAAACTAATTTAAATCTATTTATTTCTCCATAGAAAAGCGATGGCGGCAATTTTACAAGTTGGAAAGGTGAAATGGACGTGAATACTTATGGCCACCGCATTTGAGGGCGATCGACACCTTCGATAGTTTTTATTGGCAAGTTTCGTTGCAATTTTGCCCTCGCCCAAGTTGGCCCGGCGCCGATCTTCCAACCTTTGTGTTTTACATATATACAAAGTGATATTGTTGGGGCAGACTCGATGAAATGGCTTGAAAATCGGTAGGTGAGCACTAAATAGCATGATAAACAAGTGTACTCGTCAGTATTGTGATTTAATGTGTATTTTACCATTTTCTGACTTTACAACATGATAGTGATAGCAAATGCTAGCAATTAACGTTATGATATTATTTCAAAAATACCCAAAAACGTATAGAATCGATAAAAGAATTGAAGTATAATCAAAAAAAATTTTATTTCCAAAATTAAGTGTAAAAAACAGAAAATTAGTTAAAACCACTTGTAAGCTTGGGCCACTTGTGCTGAAATTAGAAAAGAAAGGTTAGCAAAACTTCGAGACATGGGAAAATATCAGTCCTCTGACATAAGGGAAAAGAGCCTGTTTTACAAACACCAGGGGCTCAGGCAAAATATAATGAATGAACCCTCAGAAGCTAGAAAAAGTAAGTTGTTAAAAAAATGTCAACAGGCTAAGCAGGCAGTTGAGAGTGAAACAACTGAACAAAGTGAAGGACGGCTATTAGCAAAACGTCAGCACAAAAAACAGGTTCTTGACAATGAAACAAAGGGAAACAAGGCTATTAGCAAAACGACAACAGACCAAGCAGGCAGTTGAGAGTGAAACAACTGAACAAAGGGAACTGAGATTATCGAATAAGCGAAAAAAGAAGAAACAAGCTATTCATAATGAATCAGATGAACAGAGAGAAAATAGGTTGACACAAAAAGAGACAAAAGGCTAAGAAGGCCTACCATAACAGGACTGCTCAAACAACTAATTACTGACTTCCATAACACTGTGTCAAATGGACCGGTTTTCATTTGCACTTGCTGTGATCAACTATGGTATAAGCATAGTGTGAGTCTTGCTAACAGTATCAGAGCATCAAATTCTAGTGCAGTCAAGTAGTATAGAATAGGCGGTTTCTAGCGCAATTCCAATAGCCGCCTCCCCCCAAATGCAACATGGCGGCCACCCTAAAATTTTTTCCAAGATGACATCATCAAAAAAAAATTTTTTTTGGCAAAATCCAAGATGGCCGCGCCCACCCAATTTTGGTAAATTTCCAAGATGGTGGATTTTCACAATTTTTTGCTGACATCATTAAAAAAAATTTTTCCAAGATGGCCGCTACCAAAAAAAAAATTGGAAAAAAGTTTTTTTTCCAAAATCCGGGATGGGCACAAAAAATTTTTTTCCAAGATGGCCACCAATTTTTTTTTTCCAAGATGGCGTCTAAAAAATTCCTTGAAAAAATTGTATAAGTGAATAAAAATGTGTCCTACTAATAAATTAATAACCGCTGTTGCTGAATACACGATGGACCAGTACTTGGAGGAAGAATACAGTTACAAATGGAGGACTACGCCAACCGTTCCCTCGCCAATTCAGTTGGCAATCCAAGCGTGCAATTGCAATCGGTGCAGTCCGTTTGGAGAGGAAAAGAAGTGCGAACAAAAGTACGAAACCATGTCGCAACGATGGGCCGACAAGCTTTTGGAATTAAAACGGGAAGACAGGAAATCGTTTGCGGAAGCCTCAAAAAACATGCTAAACATCCGCGCCGATGCCGAAAAAGAACGTAAGGCAAACAAAGAAAATCTTCGCAAACGTGCGATTCCCGTATTCGAGCATGAAATGGAAAAGGAACTTTTAATTTTCGAAGCACTTTTGGAAGAAGACCGTAAACTTGCTGCTGCTAAAAAAGAGCGTAGTACAAACAACCCGTTTGCAAATAACCGAAAGCACGGAAAACGCCATCCCGTAAAAGAAACCAACTACGACGAAATTGCAGCACGCCGTGCAAAACGTCGGTCCGACAACAAGAAAGCAAAAAAGGCTGCGGAAGAAATCCGCCAACACGAGTGAAAAAACGAAAAAAGAAGAAAGCACCACTATTGAGCCTGTAAAGCAAATTACTACCACTACTACTACCAACGACAACGGTATTATTTTTGCTGCCCACGAACTTTACAAACCTGACTATCCCACCACCACCACAAAACCCAAACCGCAGAAGAAGAAACAGTAAAGGATCGTCGTAAAATTACATTTAAAACCAACCACCACCACCAACGTTTGCAAATTTGGAAAAAACTACAGGAACGTTAAGTACCACCAAAACGGAGAAATAACCAACGTTGGAAATAAAACGTGCACGAGACTACATCCTGGAGAAACAAAAGACCGTTTGCTTAAACGGACCATAAAATGTAAGTTTGGTAAAGAGTGTAAGTACGGGAGCAAATGCAAATTTGGTCATTAGGAAAAAAATTAGTGCAGTAATAAAGGATAATGAGTCTTAAATTTGAAGCTGTGAAATCATTGAACGTCGGCGGAATGGAAATGATTCCGATCAAGACGAACGAGGGTAAACAAGTATTAGTGCAAACCGACAAACGTTTTTCGTTTGGTGTGAAAAAAGACAAGAGGTTTAAAACGACGCCGATGTCTTTAAAATTAGACAACACGACAACGGCAAGTCTTCAAAATATTATCGGCGAATGTGAGTCTCATTTGGCCAAACCGTTATCGAAAAGGGTATTTTACAAAGACAATACCGTTTATCTAAAATTTAAAGCGACTATGAAATTGTACGAGGGCGCCAATGAAATCGATCCTGCGAGGTACGAGGATAGGTGTTGCAACATCAAAGCCGTTTTGGAAATCGGTGGGATTTTGTTGAACGGCGACAAGATGAGCTTGCAGTTAAAAGTATACGAGGCGTTGGTGAAGGAACACGTCCGGGTGGTGGACACGGAATGGTAATTTTAACGTTACAAAAAAAATATATCAATTCCTAACCTATATAGGTTAGGAATTTTATTTATTCTTCTTCTACTTCTCTTACACTTTTAATCCACCAAACCACAAAAGCACATGCATGGTAAGCAGTTGCTGCTGCTTTTAATGCAAACATAATCCAACCAACATTGTTTTCTATGTCAGAAATACTATTGCTACTACATTTCCTATAACTCTTTTCCGTCTCTAATTCATCCTCCAATTTGTCCAAACGTTGATATATATCACCACTTCTACTCATTTATATATATTATTATTCTTCTTTCACTGTAGCTTTTTCTTCTTCTTTAACGGCTGTGGATTTTTCATGTTTTTTTTACTTTCTACATAATGCAATTTGGAAATTTGTTTCGATACCATCGGCTCCACGGCTCATGTGAAATCCAGTAAGAAATCTTTTTTCGTCAATATCTTTGTTATAATAGTTTTCGTCTTGTTTTTTACTAGATGAAGTACAACCCATTTGTTTTATAAAAAACATATACATGTGGTTTTTTTGTTGATAAAATAAAATGTCATTGTTATTTGGATATTCATCTGGTTTGAGTACCATAGAAGAGTATTTAGATATGTTTGGGAATAAGATTATAGATCTTCCAAACCCAGTAACAGGTTCGGAACCCGTCACTAAACAGTATGCTGACATGGACTACTCTGGTGGTGGGCGCGGTCCTAAAGGAGACAAAGGAGATACCGGACCTAAAGGTTCAAAAGGTGACCAAGGAGATACCGGACCTAAAGGTTCGAAAGGCGATCAAGGAGATATCGGACCTAAAGGAGACAAAGGAGATACCGGACCTAAAGGAGACAAAGGCAATCAAGGTAATACTGGACCTAAAGGAGACAAAGGCGATCAAGGTAATACTGGACCTAAAGGAGACAGAGGCGATCAAGGTAATACCAGACCAAAAGGAGACAAAGGTGACCCTGGATCACAGGGATCTCAAGGTAATACCGGACCAAAAGGAGACAAAGGTGACCCTGGACCACAGGGATCTCAAGGCAATGCAGGACCGCGTGGGACAAAAGGCCCAAAAGGCAACCCCGGTTCCGGAGGATTATCCGAAACGGGGTTTACGATGCACGGAGATATTAATATGAACAATAACAAAATTACAAATCTTCCCGATCCTACATTAGCAAACGAACCTGTTACGAAACAATATGCAGACAGAGTTTACCTAACTCACGGCGGGTTTACCATGCAAGATAATATTGGCATGGATAATCACGAGGTGTTAGGATTAAATCCTACGCCGTCACACGGTAGTGCTGCCGTATCGAAGGATTATACGGAATCTCGGTATGTCGTTAAAGATGCAGACATCGATATGAAAAATAACCGTATTTTGAATTTACCTTTTCCACAAAGTTTAGGCGAACCCGTTACGAAAGCTTATGCCGACATGCATTATTACGATTACTTAAATATTTTAACATTTGAAAAAACACCTAACTCGCATACGGTAACACACATTGACGACATGGTGGATACACCTTTTAATGGCTGTAGTAACAATATTTTAGACTTTTCCAAGGTTGGTGACAGTTATCAAATTAATTTTAACGTGACGCCTAAACTTCCGGCCGGTATTTACGCTTACAAAATGGATATTGTTTTAACAACGTCTAGAGGATTCAACATCATGTTGTGGGGTGATTGTGGTGGAAGTGGTTATAATGCGTCTACGAAATACAAGTACTGGAGTTGGAGTTCAGAGAATAAGATTGGTCAAAACGATGCGCAGGGTGGGTATTTCCACAGGGTTACCAGAAAAAAGTACATATTAAAGGATCGTCTTTAAATCGCAGTACTCATATTTACAGGCAGGAAATTTCCATTTCCTTGGATTACAAAGAAGGAAAAATGTACGAGTTTATGATGCAAAACTTAGAGTCAAGAAGTTCCTAAACATTTTAGGGAACGCCATCTATTTCGTGTTCGAACCTGATTCTCAAAAAACGATGAGCTTTACGAGCAAAACGTATTTTTCGTTTAAGAGATTGTTAAAATTATAATAAAATGGAAGACGGGACTCCTGCATATAAAGAAGAATTGTTACAGTTAGTTGCTGAAAAAAAATTAAACATACTGCAAAATATATTGAAAAAGCGACGGACGAGACGTTAAAAAAAATTTACGACAAATACCAAAGACAAGAATTAGATGAAGTCAATGACCAGGTGACGGGACTAATTATTAGTAAAATATCAGAACCTATGGACAATTTGGAGTTGGTTAAAGATAACGAATCGTTGGAAAACGATCTTGCCAAGAACGAATTGTTTAAACGGGACTTTAAAAAATAATCGGATATTTAACACCGTATATTCCGATGGTCGGTTTAATATCAGGTGGAATTACAGTCGGTGCACACGTAGTGAATAGGAAATTAAATTCGTAAGATTATTTCGTTACGAATTTTTCAAAATCAGGGAAATGATTAGGAATGCAGTTAATGGGTACGTTAGTACGATTAATGCAAAGGCGAACGTTAGACAAAAGGTCGTCATGATTAAAACTTTTTCATGAAGTGTTAACATTTTTTACTAGCTTTTTTTTAGTTAGTAAAAAATTTACGGAATGATTACTTGATGTGTATACGGACGTGTTGTCAGTATTTCTAATCATGCGTAGTCATTATTTTTTAACGTGTCGATAATTTTTTTTCTTCGTCTTTTTCGACACTTAAGTAATTGTTGAATATGTATTTCGTATCGTCTCTACATGCATTATAGAATGTAACGAGTTTTGAAATGTTCATCCTATACGGCTTTGCAATATTCGTAAATTGTTGTAATCACGATCGTACTTAAACCAATATGTCGACCGTGAAATCCTAAATTCGCGAGTTTGCTCGTTCTGTTTTTAACATCTTTAAACTTTAAACTTTGAACTAAAAATATTTAAACATGGTAACCTTTCAGCTAATAATATTTACAACAATAATATATATTAGTAAACAAAATACAACTATTTACAATAGGTTGGAACATGTGAATTGAGTAATTGCCGTTTGAACGACAAAATTGAAAGATTGTTGTAACTTGCGGTGGTTTCACTTGGAAGTTCGTTCCAGGACTTCACAGCCCTGTATGAAAAACTTTTTTTGAGAAAACTTGTTTTTGGTTTAGTAAGTTTCAATTTAGTTTGGTTACTTCTTAAATTGTAATTGTCATTTTGACTTACTGAAAACAATTTTTCAAGATATCGAGGTGATCGACCAGATGGTATTTTAAATGCCATTATTATTTCTCGTTGTTTTAGAAGTGCTTCTAATGGAAGCCAATTAAGACTATCTAGTGCTTGAGTGGAATGAACATCGTACGTGTCCCCAGTTATCACACGCGCAGCTCTCTTTTGCAATTTGAACAATTTATCAATTATCAAACAACATCCATCATTCCAAATTGTTGAACAATAATTGAAATGAGGCCACACTAAGGCATTATACATTTTAATCAGACCATCTCTACTGACAAATGATCTTGCCCTTTTTAACAGGGTGATGTTATTTGAAATAATTTTACATTGCTTGTCATTATGTTTATTCCATTTTAGCTGCTCATCTAGGATCATGCCTAGTGACTTTTTTAAAAAACCCGTTTAATGTTGCTTCCCCCTAATGTTAATACTGGGCTATTTTCAATTGTAGTTAAGCGTTGTCTTGATCCTATTATCATAAATTCAGTCTTTTTCATATTTAATGACAGCTTATTAGCTGTTAACCACCTATGAACATTTTCAATGTCATTATTAAGTTTAATCTCTATTTCATATGGACTAAACCCATTACAAAAAAGGTTTGTATCATCAGCAAAAAGATTTGCTTTAATTGTCTCCAAACAATTGGGAAGATCATTAATGTACAATAGAAATAAAATAGGCCCAAGGTTAGAGCCCTGAGGTACCCCACATTTTAGTTGTTTAACAGACGAGATCCTGCTATTCACAGAACATATTAGGTTTTGACCAGAAAGATATGATTCAAACCATTTTAGGCTAGTACCTTTAATACTGCATAATTCAAGCTTTGATAATAGAATGTGATGGTCGACAGTATCAAAAGCTTTTTTAAGGTCTAGAAATAAAACTCCGCTAAGTAAACCTCTGTCCATATTGAACAACCATTCATTTGTAGAACTAAGCAGTGCAGTTTCAGTAGAATGTTGATGATGGAAACCGGACTGCTGCTCCAAGAATGCCATTCAACCTCAGAAATGAACTTAGCTGCCGGTACACTAATTTTTCAAAACGTTTGGCCACAGCTGAAATAACAGATATTGGTCTGTAGTTTCCACAGTCTGCTTTGTTTCCTTCTTTAAAAATAGAGGTCACTTTTGCTAGGTTCCAATCATTAGGAAAAATCGCCCTTTGAAGGGATACATTGAAAATATTCATTAGTGGCCCAGCCACAATGTTAGTTGCATCTTTTAGTAACCTAATACTAATACTAATACCATCAATTCCTGGAGATTTACTGCATTTTATCTCATTGAGTGCTACTATTATTTCTTGAAGTGTAATGCTAGTAAAGTTAAATAAACTCCCCTCGATAGGAGTCAAAAACCTCATTGGGTCAATGCCATTACCTATAATCTTATCAGACAACGTACTGCCAATTGTAGAGAAATATTGATTGAAAGCATCTGCAATTTCATCATCATCAGTAATAAGTTGACCATTAATATCTAGTTCTTTAACCTCTGTGGTTTTGGGCTTTTTGTTTAATAGTTCATTAATAGTTTGCCAACTTTCTTTGCTATTTTTAGTATTGCTTAGTTTATTTCTAAAGTATTCATTTTTAGTCTCTTTTATGAGATTGTTTAACTTGTTTTTACACCTTTTGTAAGCCTTATCATAATCCGTAGATCTTTGTTTAATAGATTGCTTTTTCAGGTAATCCCTATGATAGCTCATATGCTTAATTTCGTTTGTTAGCCATGGCTTATGTTCACTCCTCACACGACGTTGTCTGATTGGTGCAAATTTATCTGCGACGCTTAGTTTACCATGCAATGGTAAACTAAAAACCTCACTTAGATGATTATTAAACTGGTTAACATCATAGTTTTTATAATGTCTAGTAAAAACAGTTTTCGGAAGCGCTTTTGGAATGCTGAGTTTTCGGCACAGATAAACAAGACTATGATCACTGATACCAAGGTGTATGACTCCCATATCTAAAATTTTATCATCACCACTATAAGTGAGGATAACATCGAGTAATGATGCAGTTGTATTAGTAATTCTCGTGGGAGACTGAATTTGTTGCTGTAGCTGATAAACATCAATCAAGTCAAGTAGTTGAGAAGTTGGCAGATTTTTATTCTGCTCAAGAAGGTTACAGTTGAGGTCTCCAGTTATGATAAGTTCTTTATTTTCGTCCTCAAGTAGATCTAAAAATTTTTCGAATTCACTAAACAGCTCAACGCTCGAATTAGGTGGTCTATACCATGTTGAAATTAATAGTGGGTTGCTTTTGAGTATTTTTAACTTCTACACAAATCAACTCTAAATTGTCAGGCAAGAGGTCGTTTCGAATGGTGTATGGTATGTGGCTTCTAAAGTTCACATCCAAATACCCTGAATCACATCCCAATACCCAAAAGTTCACATCCAAATACCCTGAAGCATCAAAACATCAATCACGCGGATAAAAGATTGCTGTCCGCAGACTGGATAAGCAGATTGCCTTTGGTTCAAGGTTGTACAGCAAAGACCAAAGCAAATACTACAAAGTCCCGTCGAGTAAACCATATTTACAAACAAAAAGATAAACGAGTTTACGAGCACAAATCTAATTTTTTTAATCTTCCATTAATTGATCTACGTATGGGGATAGATAATACACGTATTCCTGAGTCAAGTGTATGTCCAGCTCCTAGATACGAAACAAAGAAAACTCAACGGAATACGTTTTTTCAGCCACAAACCAAGCGGAAGGACCGGTTGAATCATCGATGATGTGTCCGTTAAATACTGAAATAATCTTAGAATCAGCTGTTAAGAGCCCGCAAGAGTCAATCCTAGGAGCTTATAGCATTCCAGTGTTAATTACTAATAGAACTTATAACAGATGCAAGCAGCGTCACTTAACTACCACAAATACACGTATGAGTGTACCTAGTAATTGTATTAAGATATCCACCGATACAAAAATGAGTAAACAGACTGTCCCCTCAGTATTTTTAACGAATGCTTGTCATATTTTGAACAAAATTGATGAGCTTAGTGCAATTGTAGAAATTAATGGACCTGATATTGTCTGTATTTCTGAATCTTGGCTTGATTGCAGCATTTCTGACAGTATTGTATCTATTGGTCCAAGTTATATCCCATACCGGAAAGACAGAGAAACCTTAGGCGGCGGTGTAATTGCTTATGTTAAAACTGCATTACCTTCTAGTCGATTGTTTAATTTGGAAGAGGGCTGCAAAGAGGTTTTATGGTTATTACTGAAGCCACAAAGGTTACCTAGGCCTTTCAATTGCATTGTTATGATTGTTGTCTATTATCCTCCTGGTAAAACGGCGGCGTACGAGACATCTATGATTGATTATCTTACTAACGGTATTGATTCTATCTTACAAAGCTATCCTTCCGCCGGAATTATAATCGCTGGTGATTTTAATAAGATGAAATTAGGACCGTTATGTAATCACTTTGATTTGCGAAAAATGGTGAAAAAGCCTACTCGCGGGAACAATATCCTAGACCAGATAGTAACATGTCGCCTTTGTTTCAAGAAATACAACACCTCCCTCCTCTAGGTCGCTCGGACCATCAGTGCCTTCTTCTGAACCCAAAATGTCGGATGAGTACACGCCCGCGAACTAGAACATTCAGACCGAAGAATCATTCTAATTTAATAGCTCTCGAAATTAAACTAAGTAAGACTGCCTGGGATGCTGTATACGAAGCCTAAGACATTGATGATAAAGTTTCAATCTTTATAAATCGTTCCGCACATATGACCCTGGAAAATGGTACAAAGCCATCTATGATCTGTCTGGAGTAAGTACTCGGCGAGATGTTTTCACGGCAAGTTCTGTAACTAGTGAGGCTGCTTTTGCAGAAAAGCTTCAAATATCCTTCACTGAGCCATGGAGAGACCTTAATACTACAAGTATTCCTCAACTAGATGATGTTGAAACACTCCTTAAAGACTATTCTCCCTCTTTACCCAGTATTGGCCAGATTAGGTATGCCCTTGACCATCTCAAACAGTCGAAAGCAACTGAAGCTGACAGTGTACCAGCATGGCTTCTCAAACAATTCTCTAGTGTTCTAGCACCCATTGTCCATGACATTATTACGGCTAGCATTAAACAGTGTAAATATCCAAGTTGTTACAAACATGGCCTGGTCACCCCTGTCCTAAAGTATACCCGCCAGTTGACATTAGCAATGATTTTAGACAAGTTTCTGTTCTCCCACATATTGGAAAAATTTTAGAGAGAGTACAATTACAGCTCAACCAAAAGGATATTACACTACGCCCTAGTCAATATGGTTTTACTAAGGACCATTCCACTACATCAGCTCTGATAGCTATCACACAACCATGGTTTAATGCTACTGACAGTACTTGTCGTGATACAGTTGGTATTCATGCCCTTTTTATCGATTTTAGAAAAGCTTTTGATCATCGATTGCGGACTGTCTGGCTGGGGTACCACAAGGATTGGTACTTTCGCCGACCTTATTCAATATCCATATTGATGACTTAGATGTGTGTGTTCCTGAAAAACTTGAGGTCAGCACATATAAATATGCTGATGACTGTACATAAAGTGAACGTATTATGAAGGGTGAGTGTAGCAACATGCAGGAAGTTTTAGACTCTGTTCAAAATTGGTCAGATACTAACAAAATGAAGCTGAATGCGAAGAAAACAAAAGATATGTGGATTTGTTTTGGAAAATCTGATCCACAACCACCTAATCTTTATGTTGGGCATAATATGATCGAAAGAGTTGATACAGTCAAGTTGCTTGGTGTTGGCTGTCAAAGTAACTTGAAATTGGAATTCTCATATCAAAGAAATTACCCGTAAGGGAAATAGGCAGTGTAGAAAGGCACACCTGCCCAAAGAAGTTGGTGTGGCAACTTACTGTACCAAAATCCGACCATTGCTTGAATACACTGCTCCAGTCTGGGGTGGCATACCTCGCTACTTAATGAATGACCTCGAACGTGTTCAAAGGAGAAGTTTACGCATTATTGGTTTACCGGTCAACACACTTCCGCCACTTTGCGAAAGAATAGAGAAACTAACCCTTCGAGAATTGGAGGCGATTATTCAAGACACAAATCATCCTTGTCACCATCTTATCCCTGTTGCACATAGTCATGGTTATTCCACAAGAGCTAAAGAAAATGATGCTAATGTAGGCCATATTAAGTCCAGAACTGAAAGGCATAAGCTATCATTTGTGCCTCGGGCAGTCGAACTGAAAATTTCCGAATAAACTATAAATTTTTATAGTGATATGTGTAACTTGAGCGAACAAGTGAACTATTTAACATTAAATTTAAATTCTCATTGTAATATAGGTAATTTTATAATCTTAGATTTTGTAAGTCCACTGTATTTTTTTACTTAAGGTGGATTGTTTAATAAAGCATTATATTATACATTGCAACACCACCTCCGCTTCTATTTCGATCGCGTCTAACAATATCATAACCAGGGATTTCAATTTCACAGTTCAGTACGCTACTATCCAATCTTGTTTCATTAAGCGTTATGATGCCAAAGAGTTTGTTTTGCATGTACAGCAAAAGCTCATCATAGTGTTTTATCAGACTTGCTATATTGATCTGACATACTTTAAAACCTTTAAGTTCAGGAAAAAGAGAGCCGCTAGCGTGCGATTGTTGTTCATTAGTTGCTGGGCACCTGTGCCAGCAACTATAGGTTTCGGGTGAAATTTTCCTCTATCTCTTTCTCCAAAAAATGATCTCTACAAAATGAAAATAACCCACTGATCTATATATATAGAGGTCACCCGCACAAAATTTTGCAAATTAATGGCATCAAAGTCTTCGAAAGTCCATAAAGTATACTCAAGTTATTCGTTAAATCGCGCTTCTTCTTTTAGGGGCTTTTTGAAAGAAACCCATCAAGAATATACAGAATTATGGCGAAGTTTAACGATCGAGGAGTGGATTGAATTCGAGGTGGATTCTTAATTACATAATTAAATGTTAAATTACATAGGTCAGGCATGCAGTCTTACACAAGTATTTTCGTATTCTAGTTACAACTGAACTGTTAATACATTTTAAAACTCCCATGTTCTTGTTATAAAGTTTTACATAAAAGATTTTACCTTGTGAGAGTTGCAACTACATTATTGTTTGCATAGATTTAAAACAGGTATAAGTCAAAATTTTATGTTAATATGAGGCTGGTCTAAACTTTATGAATCTTTAATACTGGACTTGAACTTCTATATGATTTCAGTCATGATGATATATGTGGCTCCAGCATGAGATAATTGCTAGTCCTTTTGTCAAAAATCACTATCGGTAACTGAACAATTGCTATGAAAAAAATAAATCCTGAACTATCTATGTTTATTATATGTTGCATATGTTTGCATAATACTTGGCTATGCCTTGTAACCCCGACATAAGTTACTACTATGAAACTGTCCCCACATTTGCCCCACATTCATTATGAGATTAAATAAACAGATTAAGACCACCTGCGGTATGCTTACTACTTCCAATCATTCCAACAGCCGTTACCTGTATATCAAGCTTTAAGCATTCCAAATACTTTCAATTTTCGTCTCTGAAGCAATAATAATTACAGCTCTTGCAACTTATACTTTAAAGGTTAAAATAAAAAAATTACCATTTCTGGGGAACAAATTTTCTCCATGTTTCTATGCAATTTAAATGTCAGTCATTGAAATATGATATTAACTGTACAATCAATGAGCCATCTGCCTACGAGTGCTACCAACTTAATTTTCTAGTTACTTCTACAGAATTTTTTTTATTTTCACATAAATGATACAGATTTTTATGCTCATTCCAGCCATGTATCACAAGTTCTGGGGAATAACTTTTGTCTATGTGTTTTTGCATCTTAAATATCAGTAAATTTGAAACAATATCAGCATTAAATGTGCAAGACGAGTTGAGCATGAGTAACATCGACTTTATTTTCTAATTACCTATTCTATAGATTTTTTTTATTTTCACATACATGGTAAAAATTTTCATGGTCTTTCTAATGATATATCACAATTTCTGTGGAATAGCTTTTCTGTATCTGTTTATGCATCCTAAATATCAGTCTTTCTAATATGATATTTAGTGTAAAATCAATGAGCCAACTGCATATCAGTGATACCAATCTAATTTTCTAGTTACCTATTCTATAAATTTTCTTTATTTTTGCATATATGATATAGATTTTATGCTTTTTCTAACAATATATCCCACGTTCTGGGGAATAACTTTTCTGTATGTGTTTATCCATAGTAAATATCAGTCATTGTAATATGATGTTGAGTGTACAATCAATGAGCCAACTGCGTATCATTGCTACCAATCTAATTTTCTACTTACCTATTTTATAAATTTTTTTATTTTCATATATATGATATAGATTTTCATGCTCTTTCTAACAATATATCACAAGTTCTGGGGAATAACTTTTCTGTATGTTTTTGCAACTTAAATGTCAGCCATCGTAATATGATATTTACAATCATTGAGGCAAATGCGTACGAGCGCTACCTACTTAATTTTCTAGTTATCTATTCTATAAATTTTTTTTATTTTCACATATATGATATGGATTTTCACGCTCTTTCTAACGATGTATCACAACTTCTGAAGAATAACTTTTCTGTATGCGTTTTTATGACTTAAATGTCAGCCATCGTAATATGATATTTACAATCATTGAGCCAAATGCGTACGAGCGCTACCAGCTTAATTTTCTAGTTACCTATTCTATAATTTTTTTATTTTCACTTATATGATGTACATTTTAATGCTCTTTCTAACGATATATCACAGGTTCCGGGGAATAACTTTTCTGTATGCGTTTTTGCAACTTAAATGTCAGCCATCGTAATATGATATTTACAATCATTGAGCAAAATGCGCATGAGCGCTACCAACTTAATTTGCTGGTTACCTATTCCATAAAATTTTTTTATGTTCACATATAGGATATAGATTTTCATGCTGTTTCTAACAATGTATTACACGTTCTGGGGAATAACTTTTCTGTATGCGTATTTTCGACTTAAATGTCAGCCATCGTAATATGATATTTACAATCATTGAGCCAAATACGTACGACCGCTACAAACTTAATTTTCTAGTTACCTATTCTATAATTTTTTTTATTTTCACATATATGATGTACATTTTCATGCTCTTTCTAACTATATATCACAAGTTCTGGGGAATAACTTTTCTGTATGGGTTTTGTACAGAAAATTACGTTTGTAGCCGTCGTACGCATTTGGCTCAATGATTGTAAATATCATTTTACGATGGCTGACATTTAAGTTAGAAAAATGCATACAGAAAAGTTATTACCCAGAACTTGTGATATATGGTTAGAAAGAGCATGAACATCTATATCATATACATCAAAATAAAAAAATTTATAGAATAGGTAGCTAGAAAATTAAGTTGGTATCGCTCGTGCGCATTTTGCTCAATGATTGTAAATATCATATTACGATGGCTGACATTTAAGTTGCAAAAACCCATACAGAAAGTTATTCCACAGAACGTGTGATATATCGTTAGAAAGAGCATGAAAATCCATATCATATATGTGAAAATAAAAAAATTTATAGAATATGTAACTAGAAAATTAAGTTGGTATTTAGCTCAATGATTGTAAATATAATATTACGATGACTAACATTTAAGTTGCAAAAACACATAGAGAAAAGTTATTCCCCAGAACTTGTGATATATGGTTAGGAAGAGCATGAAAATCTATATCATATGTCAAAACAAAAAAAATTTATTGAATAGGTAACTAGAAAATTAAGTAGGTAGTGCTCGTATGCATTTGGCTCAATGATTGTAAATATCATATTACGATGGCTGACATTTAAAATACAAAAACCCATACTGGGGCCGGTTGTTCGTACGCCGTTTAACTTAAACGGCGTTTTAATCGTTATCCAGCGTATAAATTTCCTGTCTAGCGTATAGTTAAACGGAGGATAAAATTGTGTTGCACAAAACCCGTTTAGCGCTGTGTTTAACTAACCATCCGATTAACTAACCATGACCTGACAAAACCGGTTTTTACCAGTTGTGATCCCACCAAATATATCAAAATTCAAAATGGATGGCAAAAAAGAAAGGAAAGCTAGGAAGCCAAATTTCTCAGCCACTGAATGCAATTTGTTATTGCAATTGGTGGAAGAAAACCTCGAAACAATAAGAGAAAAATTCTGTAACAATTTAACAAAAAAAACAACAAGCAATTTGGCAGTCTATCAGTGACAAAGTAAATGCGCTTGGGATCGCCAAAAGAACACCAACAGAAGTACGTGAAAAATGGAGAGCAATGTGTGGGGTGGCACGCAAAGAACTTAACCAGGAAAAGAAGTCTAAAGAAAAAACTGGGGGTGGAAAGCCACCACCACAGCCTAATGCCACTTCACAAAGAATTATTGAGCTGTTTGGGGACGAGCCCGGATTTTCCGGAATTGAAGGCGGTATTGAGTCAGGTCACTCAGGTGTGTGTCAAATTACTCATGTGCAACAAAATATTTGTTTGTAAATGAAGAACATTTGAACTGATGTTTCTTTCTTCGGAGCATGTTTCTCGTTTAACTTTTAGGATAATTATCAATTTTTATACATCGCTTATTCATGTGACTGATACTCTTCATTTAGCTGATAATGTTGATAAGTATTGTTTTATATTGCTTTTTAATATATTGATGCGAGTAAACACTTTAGCATGAAGTCAAATGAAATATTTGAATCCATTTTACTAAACAATATGGTTCATCATAACCTTTTATAATATATTTTGTTATACCCAATTGACACAACCATACAGTACATGTATTTCCTGTGTTTCAGTGTCTGTGGCAATTAGATTTGTGTTTGACAATAACCTATTTAGTTGCAGGAACTAGTGTTGCTACTGAGTCAACTGAATGCACAGTTGTTGAACTCTCTATACCCATAATGACAGACCCAGTAGAGTCTCTGGTGGACGATATGGATGAAGATATATATGATGAGGATGAAGAAGCTGAGACTGAAGCAGCTAATTCCTCAACTTAGTTTTCTACTCTACTCAAGGCTACTGGTAGTGACCCTACCACTCCTGTGAGTCAGTTGAAAAAACAAAAGCTGTCCCAGCAGGACATCCAAAAAATGCAGCTGGATGTCCTAAATGTGGAAAAGGTAAAGATTGGCTTGGAGGTAGAAAATTTGAAGTTGATTAACACAAAGTTGAAGCTTGAATTGGAGGAGTTGAAGGCAAGAAAACAGTCACCTAATTTTGTTGAATATTAAACAATTATTGAATTGACTGAGCATGAAATCAAGAATTTAGGCCTAGATGACAAATTAAGACCAATTCAATAATTCTTTAATATTTTTTTTGAAGATTAACAGGGTGGACTACCATTGTTATTTGACAATTATATTTACAGAAGTTTGTTTAGTGCATAAATTATTTAAATTACTGTATGATGTCAATATTTAAGAAGTTACTTAAATTATTTAAATTTTCAATATTTACAGACCATTCTTTGAATTTACTTTAAATTAATTAAATTCTCAATATTTACAGAAATTTGTTTAAATAATTAGTAAATTATATATAATATACTGTATATAATAAACAATTATTGGATGAGGTTTTTGTGATATGCAGAATTATCAATTAGGTAAGAGTTATTAGCTGAGCCGAAGGCGAGGCAGATAACTCTTACCGAGACATTGATAATTTTGCATATCACAAAAACCTCGTCCAATAATTGTTTTATTATACATTGTAAGTCTTTTGCCTCAAGCTATTGACGAATTTAGTCTTCGGAAGAGCTTAAAAAGCGAAATGCCATAACATGAAACCGAAAAAAATCGAAAAAAAAATGTTGCCATGCCAACCATTGATGCTAACGAATACCGCATACTGTAATAATCTGCACCGTAGGCTCAACATGCAGATAACTCATTTATCTGCTAGCAGATAACTGAGTTATCTGCAGATTGTGTGATAGTCACATTTATCTGCATACAACTGACCAATCACAACGCATAAAAAAACTGCAATGTATAATAATGTATATAATCACTGGTGCCGCCAGAATGATAATTGGGAGGGGGGCGAATACTCATACATATATGTGTTCTGCCTAATTAATTTCTTTTGAAATCGATTGTTTTTACAGTCTGTGAACATGAATATGTGAATATTTGCCCCCTCAATTATCGCTCTGCCAGCGCCAGTGTGTGTGGTGTGTATTATTTTCATGAAGACATGTAATGGATTAGAAGTTGTAATGATCAATATATTTTGAAAGTATGTATTTGCAAGATGATCTCTCACTACTTGACCGGTTTCAACACCCACAAAATCAACATCTTCAAAAGGCTCTTCATCTTCATATTCAGGAATGGGCTCATTGTTGTCAATTGCTATGTTGTGGAGAATACAACATGCTATGGTGATTGTGCAAACTCTCTCTGGTGTCATTCTCACTTCAGAGTGCATAACATGGAAACGCCGTTTCAAAATGCCAAATGCCCTTTCAATGATGGACCTGGTAATTCGTAGGGCTCGATTAAATCTTCTCTGGGAAGGGTTTACTGGATTTGGGTAGGGTGTCATAAGGTAGGGTAAACATGCATAGCCACTATCTCCTATGAGCACACCATTTTCAAAATTTGAGTGCTCTAACTGATGCCCAATGTGTGAACTGCGAAAGATGTGGCTATCATGGGTAGACCCAGGCCATCTTGCGACAACATTTATAAATTTTCCTACAAGAGATCACAAGAAGTATAGTTTCAAAAACTGCAATTAGAAATGTTCTACTATATTCTCATTTCCTTGTTGAAGCACCACAGGCATACTGTTATAGATGTGTTTATATGGGCTATGCCCATTCTGCTTATTCAGCATTTCAAAGGAAAATTAGTAATCCTGGACCAAGTTCTAAGGAATTTTGAATATTTGATGTAAAAATGTTATGTCTGAAATGGCTTGTTTTATATTGAAGTTACCTTTGTGATCACAAATTCCTTGTACATTTATGCTATGGTACCTCTTTCGATTCACGAAATCCCACTCGTTTTCAGTCGGAGCAACTATACGAATGTGTGTACCATCAATGCAATTGATTGCACAAGGAAAATTGGCGATGTTGTAAAAACCCTGCTTTGCTACGTCGCGTTCTTCCTGCGTTTGAGGAAACCGTATGAACTGGTCTACTCTTTGAGCCAAAGCTAGAGTTACCCAACGAACTATTCTAATGACTGTGGACTTGTCTAGTCCAGCGACTGAGTCTCCAATTACTTGCTGAAAACTTCCTGACGCAAGGAATCTCAATGTTATCAGCACTTGTCGTGTCGCAGAAACAGAATGGTTGTGGTTTGTCATTGGAGATATATCATCGTGTAAAAGACGTGTTATGTACTCAATAGTATGTCTGCCGAAACGATAGCGTTGTCGTAGCTCATTATCGTTATAGTACAACAAAACATCATCTATTTCACGCCTAAAATTTCTGTGGGCGTGTCTATTTACTCGAGGAAGAACATAGAAATGGATGCCAGGTAATCTGTACATTGCCATTTTGTCAAAAAACTGCAAAACTTGGAGAATTTATCCACCGGATAGAGATTTAAACGGTCTCACAACACCGTTTAAATTTATCCGATAGATAGCCAAAATTTAACCGGTGGATAGCGCTAAACGGGCTTCGAACAACGCGATTTTTGAAGCGTTTAATTTTTACACGGTGGATAGCTAGTTAAACGGTGGTTAGCAAGTTGAACAGCGTACGAACAACCGGCCCCAGAAAAGTTATTCCATAGAACTTGTGATATATTGTTAGACAGAGCATGAAAATCCATATCATATATGTGAAAATAAAAAAAAATTATAGAATAGGTAAGTAGAAAATTAGATTGGTAGCAATGATACGCAGTTGGCTCATTGATTGTACACTAAACATCATATTACAATGACTGATATTTACGATGGATAAACATATGCAGAAAAGTTATTCCCCAGAACTTGGGATATATTGTTAGAAAAAGCATAAAATCTATATCATATATGCAAAAATAAAGAAAATTTATGGAATAGGTAACTAGAAAATTAGATTGGTATCACTGATACGCAGTTGGCTCATTGATTTTACACTAAATATCATATTAGAAAGACTGATAATTAGGATGCATAAACAGATACAGAAAAGCTATTCCACAGAAATTGTGATATATCATTAGAAAGACCATGAAAATTTTTACCATGTATGTGAAAATGAAAAAAATCTATAGAATAGGTAATTAGAAAATAAAGTTGATGTTACTCATGCTCAACTCGTCTTGCACATTTAATGCTGACATTGTTTCAAATTTGCTGATATTTAAGATGCAAAAACACATAGACAAAAGTTATTTCCCAGAACTTGTGATATACGGCTGGAATGAGCATAAAAATCTGTATCATTCATGTGAAAATAAAAAATTCTATAGAACAAGTAACTAGAAAATTAAGTTGGTAGCACTCGTAGGCAGATGGCTCATTGATTGTACAGTTAATATCATATTACAATGACTGACATTTAAGTTGCAGAGAAACAAGGAGAAAATTTGTTCCCCAGAAATGGTAATTTTTTTATTTTAACCTTTAAAGTATAAGTCGCAAAAGCTGTAATTATTATTGCTTCAGAGACGAAAATTGAAAGTATTTGGAATGCTTAAAGCTTGATATACAGGTAACGGCTGTTCGAATGATTGGAAATAGTAAGCATACCGCAGGCGGTCTTAATCTGTTTATTTAATCTCATAATGAGTGTGGGGCGAATGTGGGGAGGAATGTGGGGAGGAATGTGGGGAGGAATGTGGGGACAGTTTCACAGGAGTACATAAGTTATGTGAAATTGCTATTTTAACCTGTTAAGTCATTGTGCTGGGACCATCCCTACAAACTTTACTCATTTACACTGTCTAAATGCCAGATGACTTTGGCCATAAATCATTTCAACATTTTATTCCACCAAACAATTGTACTTGGTAGGACCTTACACTTCTGTTATGTTATATTTAGTAAAATTCAATTGCCAGACTACATAAAGCTACGGAGCCCCATAAAGGCCATCATTACCACTATTTTATTATTTTCATAAATTCCAACATTTTAAAAAAATACCGACTTTATTTTTTAAAATTCCGACTTTTTTCTAAAATTTCTATTTTGTTCTTAAAATTCCAACTTTTTTCTAAAATTTCGACTTTTTTCCCAAAATTCCGACTTAATTAAAAATTCGGGCATAATTTTTTCTCCTGTAAACAACAAGATGGCGGAATATGTGGAAGAAGCTAGCGAGGTATGTATGGCTGCATATGCAGTTTGAAAAGCCATTTTATTGGTCCTATTTTGTTCGATGCGTGCATTACTATTTGTATTTAAAGTTTATTTTGGCACGGTAACCATTCAGCAAATACAGCTGATTTTCAATGGGTCGTGCTCTAACAGTAAAAATATAAAATTTACAAAGGATGTGAAGCCTAGTTACTGATCAGCTTCACGCTATGGTACCAGGTACCTATTATTACAACTATTATAATATAATTGCAATTTGTAACTCATTTCTGTTCAATGTGTTCTAAACATGTAGGTTCGAAAGTTTTTATTAAATATCGGGGTTGCAAATGAGGTGACGACAAAATTTGAGCAAGAGAAGGTAAATATAAAGTCTGCGAGGTTAGAGTTACAAAATTATGTTGTACAGTTATAATAAAAGTCTAGATTACTTATAATTATCAGTCAGATTAAACGCGTGTGTTTATTGTATCAGTTTAGAAGGTTCAGTTCTGGTATAGGCGGCCCAAAAATTCGTATTTTTTTTTCAATCAACCATTGCTGTTGCTGTTGTAGTGTTTCCACACTGGTTTAAGAATTTTAGTATTTATTTGTTATTTGTTACAGTATTTCCTTGTTTGGATTATAAGCTCCAATCGTTTTAAGGTGGCTCGATAGGAAAAAAAAATGAGAAAAATCAAATTTTTTAAAAACAATATTTTTTGAAAGTTTAAGCACTAATCTTACACATACAATTGGTTTTATAAATGATATGAACGTATTTCCAGTCATTTGATGGGTTTTATGAAATGCACCATCATGTTTTGCACTGGTTACCATGGAAACCGCATCTGTTTTTTTCAAAATAACCCTATGAAATGGCTTAAAACACACGAAAAATTACATAATTCTGAAGCTTCTAAGGAGAAGAAAATCGCTGAGACAAGCATGTCAAATGTGACTGCTTCTTCAGACGATCGCGCTTCAGATTTAGGTCATTGCCTGCCTCAAAAAGGAAACTTGTTTGGGATGTATCAAGTGCTGATGAAGAAGATTCTACTGATGGATTTCGACTTATAGACATAACTACTTGATGTCTATTTTCAACACATTTCTATGCTCTAAATGTAAGTCGGCTCAGATTGTTATGAAAGAAGATATAACAGCAAAGATGGGACTTGTGTCACAACTTTCGCTAGAGTGTTCTGCTGAAATGTGTTCTTAGTTTATGAATTTTTATACATCAAGTCGGGTAAATAATACATCTAAAGCCTTTGAAGCAAATAGAAGGGCTGTGTTGGCAATGAGAAACATTGGAGATAGTCACCAAGGACTTGTGAAATTTTGTGGTGTGATGAACATGTTGGCACCTATGAATGCAAACCCACACCACGACCTTTGTCCTTAACTAATTGGTGTGGGTATCAGAGAGATTTGTCCAAGAATACTCACACAGTCACCCTTTACCAGAAGCACTGTCACATTCTGTATTGCCAATATTTGTAGATGTGAGCAAACATGCACTACGGTCTTCCTGTCCCCATGGTGGTATGCAGAATCAAAATGTGACCTTCAATGCTTTGATATGGCAGCGTGCCACCAAGGAGACATACTCAAGCCTGCCAACAGTAGAACTGTCAACTTTCCTAGCTGTTGGTATATTCAACAATGGAGCTAAAGCTATTTTGGATGTACTGGAAAACCTAGGGATCAAACCCAGATGTCAGACCAAGAAGTGTCTCAAGAAAATAGACTATGACCCGTCTTCGCCATTCCGTGCGAAAGAGCTCTGACAAGCATAAAAACCAAAAAAAAGATCAGACAGACAAAAAAGGGCGAAACTGACAACCTGTCTGAAAAGGAAGGTACCCAGTATGAAGCTGGAGCATTTCAAGCCCTTAAACTTGAACTGGTTAGTTATACCAAACTTTGCGACTGATTTTCTCAATTTGTCATTTTCGGACCTTTTTAGAATTAGTTTTTGTGATTTCTGAAAAACTATAGAAGCTATTGACCTGAAATTTTCACTGGGTATTCATGTGCCTATTAGTTATGCAAGGAACTAGGATTTTTGAGTTTGGACCTACCAAACACAAGTTATAGACATTTTGGTCAAATAACTTAGGACGTTTTGCTTTACCGTTATTCAGGGTGCAAAATTTTTATGAATGCATGGCCATATTTGCTTGATTCTAGTTCCTTGCATAGCCCAAGACTTAGTTATAATATATTCAAAATTTTAGAATAATACCTATTATATATTTGTCAATATTGAGTTTCTTGCAACCCCTTAATTTTCGATGCCGGAACAGTAGGCACCAGTAGTAAGGCTCCTACACTCATGCAATTCAATCAATTTACACCAATTTTTTTTTTGGTGAATGTCCTAAGTGTGTTACTTCTGCCCACCAAAATTAGTATCATTCCATGGGTTCTTTGTTGATAAAACATGCTATCAAAATTAGTTGATTTTTCCTATCGAGCCACCTTAATATTTTTCTTTGGTAAACTGAAAAAAATTGCATGGAAGATAAGATTGTTACAATACCGTACTTCTTTTTTCTTTTTGAGGAAATTCTATTCATACACTTTCTAAAATTTAATGAATAAAATCAGCAGGAATAACTCTTTTACAGCAAAAGATTTTGCGTGAGTTTCTGCAACTACACGGCAAAAAATGCCAACAGTTTCTTGCAATGTTGTTGATATCAGGATCAAACAATATTTTGCTGTCCACATTGTTCATAGTTTTCAACAACGTTGTTCAGCATTGTTACACCCAATATCAGCTTAACAATTATTGTTCAATTTATATTGTTGACAACTATGCAGAATAATGTGGGCTGCAAAACATTGTTTAATCCTGTTAAATTGCAGGTTCCCATTTTTTGCTGCGTAATCCTAATAATTACCACATTGTATTGATTTTAGATGACATACGGAGCAATTTTAAACACATCAGATGACCAACTAAAGAAAGATCTTAACCTCACCAAACTTGGTGATCGGTTATCGCTACGAGCATTTTGTGAACGTCACAGAAATTTGCAAAAGGGAACAGACCACGGAGAAGAAAGCAGAGAGGCAAAAAAACGTCGCCTTCTTCAGGAGTTGGAAAAGAAAAGAAAAACGAAAGTCCAATCTAAAGAATCAGTAACTCATACAGAAAAAAGGGCTGTAACGTATAAAAATACCAAGGTAACTCGAAAAGTTGATTTGTCATGGTTACATAAGACCAACAATAACGTGAAATTGGTGCGGCTAAAAGACGGAGGTGGTACACGAATTGTTGACATTCAAAAGTCAGCTACCAAAGCAGACGTAATTGAAATAGCAAGGAACTTGTTTTTTAGTGATGGCAACTGTATCTTTGGACCAATAGAACAATTACGGTTTGATCTACTCACTTTTAATAAAGAATCTATTTCCATCATTCGAGTTGACGATAAAGACGTTCCATTTACCGTGCAGGCTTACATTGATCATTTTAAGTTATCCAAGATCAAACTTTATTTATACACAGAAATAAAAGAAGACGAAGATGAGCAAAGTGACGATTTGTTTGAATCTGACTCAGATCAGAATATTGTAAATATTTCAATGTACAATGATGCACATTTACAAAGCCGTAATGAAGAACCTGACATACTTTCTGAAGATCATTTAATTGGCTCGCCAAAACAGCGTGAAGAGTTAAAAGAGAGTATCGACAAAGCTTATGAGGAATCACTGGCGGCAGATCAGGCTAAACCATCTGTAAATGTAGTGGTTATTGACGAAACGGAACACCATCAAAAAGAGAATACTGATGCAAATGATTTAAGAAAAACTCGGAACGAAAGATTACCAAAAAAACCTTGTGCAAGTGAGCCGCACTATATCGTTTCCGTAAGGCATTTGTCACTTGGCGTCCTGACACGTATGTTTTTGCAGGACGATTGCGCATATTCAATCTATGACTGGATAGGCTCGTTAGAAGACTCACCACTACATTTTCAGTTGTGCACCTATTCAGGACAATACGTGTCTCCCAGTGACAAAGTAAAATCTGTTGACAAAAGTATGCTAGTTATGGTTCCCAGTATCGATCCTGTAGCATTTTCTCCAAATGAGACCGTCAGTTTGAGAGGTTTTGCATCTCATTGGGTAGTAGATCCAATTACAGACTATGTTCCTCGTAACATTATGGAGGATGATGAGGAAAAATATGGTGATGATTTGGATGATGAATCGTAAAGTTCTTGTGAAAATTTCAATAAAAAAATATATAAAGAATATATTGTTAGTATATGTACCGAGTACAAAATTAGTATAGGTAATCGCACCGGGACTGGGCCGAGCAAAATTAAGGCTTCATTTCGCGTCTGTTTTCAAAGTCTTACAAAAGACACAAAACAAAATTCTTTGTTTTGACTTTATGAACCTAAGAGGAGGTCCTTGCTTAGTCTTGCTTGTACGTTTATATTCTCGATAATACCCGGGCTTCGCCCATTTGTATTACTTTGACGATTGCTTTCATTAATTTGTAGGCAGAACAGCCCATTAGCAGCAAACAAGGTAAGAAATCACAAAGAATGCAATAAATTTTCAGTGGAAATTTCACTGAATATGACAGAGATTTAAAATGATATATTATATTTAAAAAAAAAACGTCATTTAACTCCGCCATTTTAACTTTTAAATGAGCATGAAACTTTCCCACGTTAAGTCATGCATGTCGTTTCGCGTGGTTTACAGGAATAATATTCCACCCCACGTTTCCCAGAGGTGGAATATCATGAAAAGGAATGCTGGCTCGCTATTGTGATTAATGTTATGCTCACGTGGCACAGACTGAGCTTTCTGATCGGACAATTTGAAGTTGAGGTATAATATCATTTATTCCTGCCGCAGCGAGCGAGCCTAAAGCGAGTGAGCAAGGGTGCAGCTCCTAATTTATGTATGTGGCTGAAAATCTTGATTTTGCTTTTAGCACATTGCAAGGCAGCATTCCCTACCCTGTGGGTAACCTAGTTATCTTTTTATTGAACGCGAGCGAGCGGAATCCTATCAGTATTTGACCGCGGTCCAGAATCCAAATTTTTTGTTTACAAATGCATTAAAACAAAGTGACGCCGATTTTAAAACTTCAAAAAAGTATCCATGTGCTAAAAAATATTCTAACGATACTTTGGATAGCAAAATTATATATTTTTTAACCGCAGATATTTTTTAACGATGCTGTGGATAGTGAAATTAAATATATTTTAAAGGGAAGTAGCAACGAAAAAATTTCATCGTCTCATTTAAAAAAGACTGCAAAACAATATATAGAAGTCTATCACAGAATTTTTATATCAACCTTATTTCGTGAGATATTTTGATTAGAAATACTAAGTTGTCCGCCATCTTGGATATTTGTCGATATGCATGGTATGTCACAACTGGGGTCACGCAATTTTATTTTCTTATGAGACAATTATTAATATGCACCCACGACTGCACGTGCGGTAAGTGGTATGAATTTCAACACAGACTGAATAAGTTTTAAAAAATATTTGATTGCTGGTAGGTGTTTTGGGAGAGCTTTGAATGGCTTATCCCTGTTGTGACGTCAACAAAACATAGTTAATAAGGGTAAAAATTAATCCAAGATGGCGGACAGTTCGTTGATTTAGGTGAGAATATCTGCCGAAGTAAAACAGATGTGAAAATTTTGTAATAGACTTGTATTTATTGTTTTTGAATCTCTTTCAAATGATACGAATAAAATTTATGTTGCCATTTCCCTTTAAAGCAGCCAAAATCGACGAGAACGAATCTTCGACATGAACATCGAAAATGTTATGTTAAAATGTCCGTGCGTATACTTAGCCAAAAGTCTAAAAAAATTCTCGTTTATAATATAAATATTAGAAGATATAATTTAGCCTAGCTGTGATATATAGTGTTAGAATTAATGTTGGTTTCCGAAATACAAAATAGTTTTCAATGACATATAGTCTCTCTCTCTGTCTCTGTCTCTCTCTCTGTCTCTCTCTCTCTCTGTCTCTGTCTCTCTCTCTGTCTCTCTCTCTCTCTCTCTCTCTCTCTCTCGTTAATGAGGAGAACGCACATAGTAAAAATGAATAGATAACTCCAAAATGGTTTCATGAAAACATGTCTGCTTATTCTATAATTTAAATAGTTTGTCATGAACTCTAAATTTAAAAAATGGCATTTTCTAATGTATGTAATTCTAATGTTTTCTCTGCTGCTTTTGTAGGAGGGACTGGAGCACGGTCGAGCTCAAGCACTTGATTTGCTTGAATCTGTGCCCGATATTACACTGGAGAGAAGCAATATAACTCAAACGTTTCTAAAAGTCTATAAATCAAATGAGTTAAGCAATAAATTCGTAAACTTTGTCCTTAAAGACGAATTGGCGCAAGATATGGATGGCGTGAAGCGGGAAATTTACTCAATTTTCTGGGAGGAAATAACGTGTCTCTACTTTGAAGGTGGAAACAGCTTTGTACCCAGAGTTGGTCCAGATATAACACACAACCCGTGCAAGTGTCTCGGAAGAGTGCTCATTCATTGTTTTCTTCTTACGCAAATCATTCCTATTCAGCTTTCTAAAGCATTTTTGATAGCGGTCATTGCAGGTGAGGAATGGCTTGGTGACCAGGACTTCCTAGTTGCATTCTTGGAGTATGTTCTGGATTACGAAGTGGCTGTGCTGCAGGAGGCCTTGCGAGAAGCTGAAACGGGAAAATTAGAGGCAACAACACAACGCAAAACTTTGGAAATTTTGTCGTTGTATGGTGTTAGAACTTTACCAACGCACGAGAATTTAAAATCTTTATTAATTAGCACAGCAAGATGTGAATTAGTTCAGAAGATCAATCGTGCGATTGGAAAATTTCGCAAAGGTGTGTTGGAGATGGGCAGCCAAATAATTGCAAATGCAAACAAAGATGATGTTCTCCAGTTGTATGCCAACCTATACCCCACATCTGAAAAAATGTTATCTCTCGTTAGACCTGACGTCGCTGGCGAATTAACAAAGCTGGAAGAGGAAGTATATCAGCATTTCCGAAAATATATATGTGGAGCCGATTCTGGAACTCTGAAACGTCTACTACGGTTTATTACCGGAAGTCATTACTTAGTTACGTCTGAAATTAAAGTAATTTTTCACTTAAGTATTGGAAACATCCCTTGCTTCGTCGTCCAAACCTGTAGTTGTACCGTGGATCTTCCACTTGGCAGCTACCTTGGTTTTGCTGATTTCAAATCGCAGCTCGATAGTATTTTGAGTAATCCAGAATCGTGGAAGTTCTATCTTGTATAGTCTTATCATATTCCGGTCATGCTGAAAAACTGTGCCTAAACATTTCGTAAGGACACGTCAGATACACAGTTGATATTAAGTTACGAAGTAGCTAAGAAAACTTTGCTTGAACAACTATACAGTATAATACGGCGATGACGTATAGCAATCTGGGTATCCTGGCCATGTAATCTACAAATGTTTTCGTGATTATAACTTATAGCACGGAAACATACAATACTCAGTGTCTGCAGCATAACATTTTCATTTTACATCTGAGCAAATTTCGATTATTTGGTACATGCTGATTGACAATTGCTTAGGAAGTTGATTTAATTGATTCACTTGTGCTTCTGACCTGTTTATTCTGTCTGCAACTACTTTTTTTTTAAATGCAGTTTTTAAGCATAAGTGTTCGTACTCTCTTATGATTAGTGCCTTATAATTTAGCCTCAAACGAAACGAAACGAAACGAAAACCATTTCTCCAGATTGCTTTGGTCATCAGGTTGCTATCGTTGTGTATAATGGTGTGCTTAGTGCACAAGAAAATATATTTGTTCATGTTCCTATTAATTATTATCCAGCTCCAACCACTTGTTTTTAATAGTATAAAACATTTGCGCACTGTTGTGAGTAATTTGCGTTGAAATTGGGATATTTTACTTAATTTTAAATACACCCTGTATTTATTTGTGCAAATATAACTTTTTTGGTTTTTAAATAACGTTAGCTGGGGGTCAAGGATCTCTTTCCAGAAAAAATGATGTTTTATTGTCATTACAGCCGGACAGTAATTTCGGCTGCTATAATAGTCGAAGAAGTTAACATAAAACGCGTAGACAGTTGTTTCCTTGTTGATTCAGTTGACCCCAAACTGAGTAAAACTCTGTTTAGAAATAACGTCAAATAATCTTTTTTGATAATGTAATCCGTTGAAGTTGATCCTACTTTTACAGACCAGCTTTAGCATGCCACTGCAGACGATGAAGACTTGCACTTTTTTCTGTACAGGCACAACAGCCACAAACAGAGCAAAAATCAACCATTTTGGTGTCTTCCAGAGGCCGGGACGACTAAGGGGCACGGCGCTTTGACGTCATGTGCAAGGGATCTATAGCTATAACTTGATGATTTATGGCTGAATTTGTGAACAACAAGTAACAAATGTTGTGTTTGCCATCAAAAAAGTAGCAACTGCTTGACAAAGCCAGCAAAATATTAAGCTATTGAATACTACCAATGTGATGCAGCAGTTCTATGTATACTATTTGTTCTTCTTCGTATGTCTCTGGCATGTTCAGTCCATTTTCTTCCATGTTCAGTCCAATTTCTTCCATAGTTGCCAACTCGTTGAACTCTGGCTCACAACCGTTAACTGGATTTTGTAGGCAACACATTTCTTCAGCTACTTCGATATCGTCATCGTCTACAATTGTCACATAATCACGTGTATCGTTCACTTCCGGGAGAAAATATGTATCTGGGCGTCCAGAGGGGGACTCTAAGTTAGTAGAGGGTCGGATGCAGTGTGTGTTCCATTGCTTTAGTACTCGATATAGTTCATTTTGAATTATTTTCATGCAGCAGAATTTCAGGCACTGCTCTTGAATAATATCTGCATCACAATATATGCCAGTATCTTGTAGATCTTTAAAATACTTTATCCACCAGTCAGTGTTGCATCTGCGCAACTGACTCCACCAAGCTTCAATCCTCTGGTTAGACGTAGATTTGCCATACATGAAACTCTTATTACCGCGAAACTATCATCAGCTGAAGATCTAAAAAATCGTTGCATTGCTACAACATTCACATTTTCAGTACCACAGTCTGCGCGTACTATGCGTGGTGCTCCATGAATTTGTCGTACGTAGTTCAGGTAGTATTGTGCAATTATTCTGGGATCGTTATTTGAAGGGCCAACATTTAGCCACAGGGTACGACGGCTATGTCCGTCAATGGCACCGTGAATGCAGAATCCAAACGGCTTCAGCTTGTCGTATCCATCAATGTGCCATAAATAATTCGGCCCCTTTACCTTGTATTGTCGCCTTTTTAACCTGTGTCTGGATCTTCTTTCTACGCCTTCAGGGTCGACAATTTTTAAAATCTGACGGACAGTTTCTCTGCTAGTAACAAGCCCATGTTCTAAATTCAACCGTTGATGCATGGCTCTATACCAAGGGAAGATGCACTACCTTTCAATTCCATCTCAATTGCTTGAGTTACCTCTGGTACTGAGTTGCCCTCTGTCCGTCGACACAGTCTCATGGCTCTTAGTAAACGTTTTAATTGACGAAGACTTAACATAATTCTGTGGAATTTGGACAAGAAGACCAGAATCTCCATATAGGAAAAACCTAAGTTAAAATATTTCCGTAGCAAAATTTCTCTTGTTTGTATTTCTCCTTCCATAACTGGTATGTATTCATGTGATGTAACAGCATGGCAACAAAATGGATATATAGAAAGACAAATGAAGCAAACCAGGCATAAATATCGAGTCATTGTGGCTGGCTAACTAGCTGTTCTCGCAATAAATCAGATTATATAATTAATGTACTTTAAAGTTTGAGAAAAAGTTGGAATTCTGGGAAAAAAGTCGGGATTTTAGAAAGTCAGAATTTTAAAAATAAAATAGGAATTTTTAAAAAAAATCGGAATTTTAGAAAAAAAGTCGGAATTTTAAAAATAAAGTCGGAATTTTAAAGAATAAAGTCGGTATTTTTTAAAAATGTTGGAATTTATGAAAATAATAAAATAGTGGTAATGATGGCCCTTATGGGGCTCCGTATAAAGCGCAGTTCAAAATTTTTCATTCTACATTTTTCAGTCAAATGGTATATGGGGTTGTAACCACACAAGTGTTGGGTGTTTCAGGACTCAGTGGTCAAATGTAAAAATTGAAATTCATCATCCAATCTGACATTTCTTCTCTCACAAAAGTCATTTTTTAAGCCAAGCATGATGAAATCAGCATGACAGTTGGCAGTCATGCAACCTTGGCAGCAACAGCTGTTCTTATAAATGTTTTTCTCACACTATCATGTACTCTATTAATAAAGGTATAAGTCAAAATTTTATGTTATGAGGCTGGTCTAAACTTTATGAATCTTTAATACTGGACTTGAACTTCTATATGACTTCAGTCATATGATGATATATGTGGCTCCAGCATGAGATAGTCGCTAGTCCTTTTGTCAAAAACCACTACTGGTAACTGAACAATTGCTATGACAAAGAATAAATCCTGAACTACCAATGTTTATTATATGTTGCATATGGTTGCATAATACTTGGCCATGCCTTGTAACCCCTAAACATGAAAAAATTTCACAACTTGTAGCAAGCTTGCATACAAGCTGTCAACAAGTTGTCTTCGCACCACTTGTCCCAAGTTGTCACCAAGTTTGGAACAACTTGTGACGTGCTTGCTGGTTTTGTCAGACTTGTCACCAGCTTGATCCAACAAATCTGTTACAATCATGATATAACAATATTGTTACAATCATGATATAACAATGTTGTGACATTCTTATTATATCGCAACTGTACCAGACTTGCTGGAACAACCTTGTAACAAGTCTGATAATGCCACCAAGCTTGTTTCAAACTTGTTACAACTTGTTTGCGGACTTGCAACAACTTGTGTGTTTTTACGCGTGTATATCTTGACCTGTAACTGTGAAATAAGTTATGTGAAATTGCTATTTTAACCTTTTAAGTCATTGTGCTGTGACCATCCCTACAAACTCTGCTCATTTACACTGTCTAATGCCAGATGACTTTGGCCATAAATCATCACATTTTATTCCACCAAACAATTGTACTTGGTAGGACCTTACACTTCTGTTATGTTATATTTAGTAAAGTTCAATTGCCAGACTACATAAAGCACAGTTCAAAATTTTTCATTCTACATCTTTCAGTCAAATGGTATGTTGGGTGTTCCAGGACTCAGTGGTCTAATGTAAAAATTGAAATTCATCATCCAATCTGACATATTTTCTTTCACAAAAGTTATTTTTTAAGCCATGCATGATGAAATCAGCATGACAGTTGGCAGTCATGCAAGTTTGGCAGCAACAGCTGTTCTTATAAATGTTTTCCTCATGCTATCATGTACTCTATTAATTCCAAAACAAAACTTCAACCAACTTGAAATTCACAAGTAAACCAAATAACTTTTAATATTTATTGCAAAACTACAAGGAACTTTAAGTGTATACATGAACAACAATATATTGCAATAAAATATAGTTCCAAATTTACATGTTTCAATAATAAATCTCTTGTCCAAAGATTGCAAGATAATATAAATATTTAGTAGAATCATACTAGTATACTATTATTATGCTGTAATTTGATTGGTTACTCTACTCGCTATCTATTCCTCGATAGATAGCGGGTAGTGAAACAATCATCTTCCTATAGAGATTTCTTTTAAAAAAATTGCTTAAAAATCAAATTTTTTGTTGAGTACTCCATGTTTGACCTCTGATTCTACTAAAACAATTAGATTACTTGCTCTTGATTTCTATGCGGTGATAGTTCATTCGGGCTTTGCCCTCATCAACTATCACCACATAGAAATCTCGAGCTCATAATCTAATTGTTAAGTAGAGATTTTTAATACAGTAAATAAGCTTGAATGCCAGGTTGATTAATTAGATAAATGACTTAAAAAACATTGTTAACCTTGGCTGGGAACAATTGCAAAAAATACATTAGGTTCTTTGGCAGGAATCGAACAGTGAGCCTGCAGCGCTATTGCATTTTTTCACAGTTGTTCCAGGTCTAAAACGGCAAAAATTCATTGTTTGTTAATCAACAATTTATTTTACTGAGTGCAACAAAAAATTACTTAAGTTCATGTAAATAAACTTGCCTTATTCTTCTGACATTTGTCACATAATTATACATCATGAGAATTTATTCAGGGTGTCCGAAAAAAATCCAAAACTATTGAAATCAGCTACTGTTACAATTTGAATGCCCTATCACTAAGCTGAAACCACTAGTGCATAAAAATTGACAAAACTCTCATAATTACTAGTATAAATTTCCAGGTGACTATTGACTTTCCTGCATTCTGATCTGTCAAGATTCATTGTCTCTGAAGTGATAGTCACTGGCCAGTGACTATAGCTTTTTTTTTTCAACCTGCTTTCAAAAATGGCTGAAATGGCTTATTTTGTTGTTTTTTTTTCCAATTTTTACAAAGTTGTGTTGATTATTATTACACCAGGAAACTTCCCCTTCGGCTCAGTGAATATCGGCTTGTAGTCACCTCGCCTTCGACAACTAATTGCTAAATAGTAATACTCGGTGTTTTAGAATTTAAGAAGCATTTTTAATCCCCCTGAGCAAAAAACGTACTTTACAAAGATATTTTGATTTTTTAAAAAGTGCTAGGGCATTCACATTTTAACAACAGATGATTTGAATGGTTTTGGGGGACACCCTGTATATTACTGTACATATCAACTTGATCGATAACAACACAGTAAACAAAACTTTAACCAAACTAAACTGAGCATTACTTTCCAGACATTGTTATTACTGGCCTACCCGTACTTTCATTTCAACAACCAATTTTTCTGTTGGTATGATCTTAAATGAAACTTTCTTGACTAAAAGAAGCGTGTCAGTAATCATGTTACGTGATAGCTGGGCAACATTTGATTCAGAGATATTGTAATTCTCCGTTTCTGCAATCGTCTGGAACATCACGCTCAGCACATTCTCTTGGCAATGAAACCGACCCAAATTCTCACCACTTTCATCGACAATAATAACACTTCCCGAAACAGTCGAATCCACGTTTTCTTTCAGCATTCGTAGTTTACATGCTGAACATTCCACAAACTGACCATCGCTTTCCTCGGTGGCTGCAAGTCGATTTTTGCAGCTCAAGCAAAAGAAAAACTTGCTGATGTCAACTGCCACAATTCGGCCAGTAACGTCTTGCGTTTCTTTCTGCTTTGGCTTTAGCTGCTCCGAAGCTGCTAAACTTTCGACGGACAGGCTTATGTCCTCGCATACAGTGACGACACAGTCTTTAGTTTCGTTAAGGCATTTTCTTTTAAAAAAGCCAACCTTTAAGTTGGACCACACGCACGATTTCTGGTCACAAACATGAGGAATCGTGTCCTCCGAAATGGTAGCCATAATTGCTCCAGTGATATCAGCTAGCACTATATCGCATTTTGTAAGCTCGTTTCTCATGCTGCGCGAGTACACAGTTGCCATTTCCCCCTTCCAAACGACTTTGGCTTTTATTGACACAATGTCACCAGTTGTCATTGTATCATGTATGTCTTGGACTGCAAGTTGTTTGTTGGATGCTAACAGATCTGCCCATGGAAATGTCAAGTTCTTTGTCACCATTATCTTCGATTGATTCGTTAGCTTATATTTTGTGGAGGCTCAAATTTTCGTTTCTGTGGGCTAACGTTCAACAACCGGACTGGTGATTTGCATTCTTCTTTTTCTTTAATGGCATCACGCTTCTCGGGCGAAAAGCAGATGGCTCGTCGTTTTTCGTCCCTCTCCTGGATTTTAAAATCAAAATAGCGAACCCCTGATGCTGAACTCTTGACCTTCGACACTGCATGAATGTAACCATCTACGTTTGTAAGCTTTTTCCCTTCGTTTGGCCTGCTTGCCATATTTATAAACTCACAAGTTGAACGTCTTCGAGCAATCTTCGAACGCATTAGAGCGTGGCACTCGTGGTATGGTGAAGTGACGTTTCATGCATCCAGGACACATCATTGCGCTATTACGCTTGGTATTACTTAAATAGGCTTCACGTGTATTGCCACGCAGAAAACCACGGGGAAGTTACGGGAATTTTACTGGAATTTAACAATGGCATGAACTGTTCAGTGTTCATGCGTCATGTGAACATTTCGCCCTATTGAAAAAAAATCACGTGATAAGCTTGTGCGTGTTCTGTCATCCACACTGAAGTGTCACATGGTGTGACGTCAACTAAAGTCTCAGGCTAAAATAACATTTATTTGAGGGTTTATCCTTAAAAGTGAATTCAAGAGCTTTTATAATTTTAAGATTTCAAATAAATTTAACAGACGGCAAAGTTTATTTTTAATGGAGGCACAGACAGTTCAACTCATTACTGCTTTATTATGTACCTTTATTATGTATAGATTTTTGAAAAAGTAAGGAATTTCGAAACTCATTGCCAAGGAATTTTGCCAAGGAATTCCAAAACATTGTTCGTTACACGTGCAGGCACGAGTCGATACGTCTTGATCACACTCCACAGTTCATTTGTGTTTGCTGCAATATTGTCATTCAATATGGCTCTAATTTTTCCTATTTTGGTTGAGCATATTCCCTTAAATCAATTCGAGGAATACTATTCAAGTCGAGATGAAAGGCCAGTCGACCAACAAGTCGAAGACAATTCCTTCAGTCGCCAGGGAGCTTTTGGTAGAAGCAAAAGGCGACCAGGTAGCGACCGTGCTATCGACACAACCTTGACTCGTCAGGTTAGCATTTCTGATGCAAAAGACGAGGAGAGATCAGCGAATATCGCCACAAACCATATTCACAGGTTTACCACAATGGTGCAAAAATGTGAATCAAACTGCCAAACAAATTCAAATCAGCAAAACGTCAAACAAAACCTACCAAATTTAAACCTTAAATATCACACAAGTAACAGTACCGTAAACAAAAAAAGCACAAGATCACGGTATTCACTGTTTTATTTAGACACTTCCAGTAACAAACAGGCTTGTCAGTTTCGCCATCAACATCGTGATCGTGAGCCTAGTCGAATTTCAGTGAAAACGTTACGCCGAAAATTAAAATTAATTTAAAAAAATGAACGAGTGCGTAAAAACAAACACAGTATTAAACACAATATTAACAGTCGTAGTCGTATCCGCAGCCTCAAAGGTTCTGTACCTAGATCCTCTGAACTTCATAATATTGTACAGAATATACATATTAGTCAAATGACTTTACGATGTTACCCTGATGTTACCTGTACAATGTCAATGTTTTTTAAAAACAGAACAAAGTTGTCAGCAAAACATATCAAATTGAATATTCCTCAAGGTATTTTGCAGATATTTTTTACAATTCAGGCGGTAATCTAAATTTTCTACATCATGAGTACAAAAATGATAATCATGAAAAATGTATGTCGGTTTGCATTATGTACAGATATTGAGACAAATTCTGGACCCATATTTTATGTTGATCCTAGCAAGACTGTAAGTGCACCGTATAGTCAAGGTAATCAGGTTATATTTGGCGAAACAGCAGGGCAGCAGTGTTTGGCCATGTGCTTATGTGCTCTTACATACAATAAACGACAGGGGATAAGTTCACCGCAAGATCTTATTCAAATAATGAATATTGGAAATGAACTATATTCAAACTTGTCACATTTAACAAAACAGTCATTCCTAATGTTTACTGAGTTACCTTCTCATCTCAGTGTATTTAGATTATCTTCTTACCTGCACTGAAAGCTATAGCGGTAGAATAATTGGAGAATGTCGTATTGAGGGCTATCAGTACCGTGTATCATTTCGTAGGGCATTTGAATTGCTATTGACCAAAAGCTATACTGCATTTATATTAACAATTGACTCCAATGCTGTTTGCATATACTGAAGCAATGAGGGCAAATTCAAAATTTTTGGCTCTCACTCAAGAGATAAATATGGCAGAAGTCACCCGCTAGGAACATGTGTATTGTTAGAAGCAAAAACTGTCACTGATGTTATACAGCACTTCCAAACTTTATACAGTGAAAATAGTCAATTTGAGCTGAAAGCAGTAGTTATCGAAGACCTTGAACAAGTCAGTGCCAACAGCAGTGCAGAAATGAACGCAACTGACAGTGCTGAAATTATGAACCCAACATTAGGTAGTTCACAAGAAAGTAAAATTTCTGACATCTCTTCCTCGCAATGTAAACAATGTTCAGCAGTTTCACTCTATTCAATTTGTTACTCTATTCTTAAACCGACTAATTACTGGGATTCAAAAACAGTAGCTGCAATTGTTAATTTTGGTACCACTTTGTATAACAACACTGGTATAATTACATCAAGTGATCTACCCAAACAAATCGAAATATGTGGAACTGAAGTACATGTTAAGTTACAAGCTAGTTATCAAGGAAAATTGAATGCAAAGACAGAAAGACAATGGAACATTAAAAGTCTTATATGCAATGACGATGAAAACACAGGTTTTTTAATTTGGCTTGGAGGCTATTGTATGTCTTGCATTTTTCAAAAAACATCGAAGAATAAATCGTACTCAATATTAGCGTATGAAGAAAGTGATACCTCATCAACTGCTCACTTTGTGAAGAATATAGATGATGAACAAACTCTAGTCGATGTTGTCTTGAACCTTGCACATATAAAAATTAAGGAGGAAGTTGTTTGTTATAAAATTCAATATTTGACTTGCTCTTCTCGAGTGACTGATAATGAAAGAAAAAGCACTCTCAGAAGACACAGTCAGAACTACAATAATCTAATAATGAAACAGCCCAAAAAGAGACAGGTAAACGATTACAGAATTACGGAAGACCACAAAAAGAAAAAAATTTTGGAAAACAAAAGAGCAAACTACCAAGCTTTAGACGAAACAAGCAAACAGGAATTGCTAAGAAAAAGAAGAACGCATTACAAGGAAAAAAAACAAAAAATATTAGAAAACAAAAGAGCGATACACCAGGCTTTAGATGGAACAAGCAAACATTGACTGCTAAAGAAAACGAGAGATCATTACAAGCAATGGAAACAAATGTTATTGGAAGACAAAAAAGCGAAATACCAAGCTTTAGATGAAATAGACAAACAGGAAATGCTGGCAAAAAAAAAGAACTATACAAAACAATGAAAAAGAAACAAAAACAAAAACAAAATGTTAGAAAGCAAAAAAGAAAAATACCACGCAATGGATCAATCAAGTAAAAATGAGTTGGTTTCAACACATTCTAACCAAATAATAAAAAAGCATACGTCATTAAATGAAAATCAAAAAAAGGTTTTGCTGATTAAAGAGAAAGAAAAGCGGTTGGAAAAAAGATCTCAAGACATTGAAACGTGTATTACGGTATTTAAAAAGAAGATCAAAGCTGGACCATTTCATATATGTTCTGTGTGCAACCGAACATTGTATAAAAAGACTGTAATGATCTTACAAAAAGAGAAATATCCTCATCAAGATTGTTTTGTTATTAAACCTTCTTTTGATTGTAAAGAGTAGATATGCAAAACTTGCCATTCTAAATTAACAAAAGGTCAACAGCCTTGTCAAGCCTTAATTAATAACTTATTTGTTGATGAGACGCCAGTAGAACTTCCTACATTAGAAAAACTTGAACAAACTCATTGTACAGAGAATAGTTTTCCAAAAAATTGTAATAATGCCGAAAGGACAACAAAGAAAAATTAAAGGTGCAATATGCAATGTACCAGTTGAATGTAGCCAAACATGCAACGTTCTTCCCAGACCACCTGATAGATCTGGGATAATTTTACTCAAATTAAAAAGAAAACTTCAATTTAGGGGTCATGTTTATTTTCAAGCAGTCCGCCCTAAGATTGTAATTGATGCATTTAACTGGCTTGCAGTAAACAATCCTTTATACAGAAATATTCGAATTGATTGCGGGAATATCACGTCAGACCTGACAAATTTCAACTGTCCCGTAACTGATCAAGAGAAAAAACTAGACAAATCATCACAAACGCAAGCACAAGATATTGAAGACGTGTCTGATAGCGAGGCTGAAGAACAAGATGATCCATTAAATGAACATCGCTCAGCTGCAAGTGAAACATGTCTTAAAAGTATTTTGCCAAATTATCCTGTTAGTGTTGAAAATACAAACCATGATAATTCAACAGGAAGGGAAATTTTTAACATTGCACCCAGTGAAGGTAGACACCCTGTATCAATGATGACTGACAAACTTTGTGAGGAACTTTCATTTCCAGTTCTATTTCCCAAGGGACGATTTGGTTATACTGCTGAATGAGACTTAAAATCATCTCCAGTAAAGTATTTCAATGCCCGACTCTTGCATTATAGTGGAAAATTTGTGACCAATCCAGAGCATCTCTTCTTTGCACAGTTCATTATAGAACAAAAAAAGATATCTGATAGCATTAACATAGCTTTAAAAAAGGTACACGGTCAGACGGTAACAGCATCACAAGTGAAATCAACATGGTTTATGACATTATCATGTGCAGATTTAAGATGGCCTGAGCTATTTCAGATTATTGCTAAAACAAAAGGACATGACTTATCAGATGAAGAAGTAGAGGCACTGTCCTATATCATGAACGACGTTCAATGCTTAATTTAAATCCAGTTATTGTCGCGAAACATTTCAATACCGAGTCGAAACATTTTTCAGAGAAGTTTTGCTTACAAGTGGAAATCCAATTGGTAAAATCATATATTATGCACTCCATATCGAGTTTCAAATGAGAGGTTCACCACATTTACACGCTTTAATATGGACATCTGACTGCCCAAAATTAACAAATTATACAAACGATGCCTACATTAATTACATTGACCAACACGTACAAGCATACCTACCAGCCAAAGAAACAGATCCTTGACTTTATGATTTAGTAAAAAAAACATACCAGATCCATAATCACAGTAAAACCTGTAGAAAATATACGAACGTTGCATGCAGATTTAACTTTGGACACCTTTTTACTGACAAAACAATTGTTGCTCAACCTTTAGCTGAAAATATGGATGACGAGATTGCAAGAAGACAAGAAATATTGTCAAAGGTTAAACAGAAAATTGGCGATGTGCTGAACCCAAGTAAACCTACATATGACGCACGTGCAACTCAAACTAACATTCTAAATGATATAGGTATTACAGAACAAGACTATCAATGGGCTATATCAATATCTCCAGACTCGGATTATGAATTGCATCTCAAAAGACCACTTGATAGTTGTTTCATCAACAATTACTTTATTGCTGGGTTAAAAGGATTTGCCGCAAATGTTGACTTGGTCACGTTGTGAAACGTTGTGACGGAAAAGACTCCACGGGAACCCGAAGAGTTAGATGACGATAGTATTGACATTTTTAAGTCTAACGTCATTGTTCGTTATAGTGACAGGCCGCAAAACATTCCTGTCATTAATGATATGTGTTTAGCACTATTTGCTGCACACTATTTTAAAGATTACAAAAACGATGTTGATGTATTTGATTCTCAACCTGAAGTGCTTGCGACGAGTTAATTGAATCCAAAAATATCGAAAATTTTAGCACAGGACTTCCCAATAGAATAAAACTTACAAACAGCAAAGAAATTATGAAGTGCAGAAAAGTGAAAGCTGTTATACGATATCACACTCCAAACAAAAGGAAAGAGCCTGAAAAATACTTTCACCATCTTCTTATGTTATATTTCCATGGCGTGATGAACAAGATCTACTAGGTCAAGACCAGACATATATTTCTAAATTTCATGAAACAGATGTTCAAGCAATAGTACAACACAACAAAGAAATATTTGAACCAGATGGTGATGCTATTAATGAAGCTTTAGAAAATTTACGAAACTTTGATGGCGTACCAGCTCAGTCTTATGATCCAATAAATGACCAAGAAAATGAAGATTTGAGACAAGGTTTTCCTGACGTTCCAGATGAAAGAGTCATTTAACAAACTGTTGCCCCATCACCTTTCACCAAATCCTGAGTCAGTCCAACCATCCTCAGGAATAATTGCTTACAATCAACCATCAGATATGAGCGATGACGATCTTCGAGAAAAGGTTAGGTCTTTAAACAAGGAACAACATGCATATGATCAAATACTTTCCTGGTGTAGAAATAAAATTGCAAATCTAAATGCTCTTAAACCTTCTCAAGTAGATCCGATACACGTTTTTATCACCGGAGGTGGAGGTGCAGGTAAATCACACTTAATTAAAGCTATTTATCACACCGTTACCAAAACATTCAGACATGCCCCTGCTAATCCTGAATTACCGTCTGTTTTACTGATGGCTCCAACCGGTGTAGCTGCCATAAATATTAACAGGACAACCGTGCACAGTGCTCTAGCAATTCCAAGAGAATGTGGTAATAATGTGCCTTCAATGTCCGATCAGAAAAGAACACAAATGAGAATGTCCTTGGCTGAATTGAAACTAATCATAATTGATGAAATTTCAATGGTCTCAAACATGGGTTTGCTTCATATCCACCAAAGATTGAAAGAGATATTTGCTACACCAAGCAGTGAAGTTTTTGCTGGAATTAGCATACTTGCTCTCGGGGATTTTTATCAGCTACCACCAATTCAAAGTGCAACAGTCTTTTCGAATTACAAGAATGATGCATTTAATCTCTGCCATCCATGGCATGTCTTTAAAATGACTGAACTGAAACAGATAATGCGACAAAAAGATGACCTTGCTTTTACTCTACTATTAAACAGAGTGCGCACTGCTTCACACACAGATGATGACCTAAAGTGCATTCAGTCCAGAACCATAACTCCGCGTGATGAAAATTATCTATCAGACGCTTTACATATTTTTGCAGAAAATACACCAGTAAACGAATACAACAGTAATCGCCTACAACAAATTCAGTCACCACAATACTTACTGAAAGCTGTAGATCAATTTTCTCCTCATGTTAGAAAACAAGATATCAAAAGAGTGTTATCTGAACGAAGATCCAAAACGCTGACGTTATGTTGACGACAAATGTCGATATTAGTGATCAATTAATCAATGGCCAGTTAGGTAGAGTAATCGAAGTTTCTCTTGACAATATTACCAATAAACCTTCAACTATTTTTGTTAAATTTGATGACAGTAATGCTGGAGCTTCTGCTATTCGAAACTCATCAAGTACTTTTGCCAGAGACAATCATGTTGTCCCTATTCAACCTGTCTTAACGAGAATTAAAGTTAGGCCTGGAAAACCATCACCTCCAGAGATACAAAGATTGCAATTTTCCTTTAACTCTCGCATGGGCTTGCACTGTGCATAAAGTACAAGGATTAACTCTTGATAACATTGTTGTCAGTTCGGATTTAAAAAGACAAGATGTTTTAATTTTGGCCAAGTATATGTAGCACTGAGCCGAGCAATGTCTTTAAACGGCTTGCACATTTTGGGAACTCTTGAAAGTAAACATATCCAAGCCAATCCCAAAGTCCAGGAACAATACAAAAGACTGTGTGAAATATCAAGCCTACATGAAACAACAGATATAGGTCAAAACTCTCTAGTTATTTGTATTTTAAATATAAGATCACTTAAGAAACACAGCTGTGACTTGAGTAGTGATCCAGTCTTGTCAAAATGTGATGTCCTCACCCTTACTGAAACACAGCTTTTAGCAAACATACCAAATGATGAAATAAACTCAATTCTTAAGGATTTTTCTATGCATAGACAAGACCATGATTTTGATAAATTTTTAAGTTTGGCTATTTGCTACAAAGAAACTATTATACTGCATGAAACAGAATATTTTAGTTCAATAAATGGTTTAAAATTTTCAGTTAATCACTCAGGTGGGAATATTTTATTGTGTTTATTAGTTTATCGTAAGCACGGAGTTGACATTCAACACTTCATATCTAGCTTGGACTACATTATCAGAAGCTGTGATTTTGACCTTATATTTGGAGACTTTAATATTGATTACTTCAATGAAAAGAATATTTCTTCATTGCGAGAGCTCACAGAATCTTTAAATTATGTGCAACTTGTTAGTAAACCAACTTTTGTTTCATCTGAAAGTCTGCTCGACCATGTTTATGCAAAGCAACCAATAAGCGCTATAATGGAAGCGAACATTGTAAGTGTATATTATTCTGATCATGAGGCTATTAAGGTAACTGTAAGCTTGTAGCATGTTCTTTTTTATACGAACGAAATGAACTCTACGTATGATACATCAACAACCAACTTCGTAACACATTTAATTTATATTTCAACCACAATCATTATAACTTGGACAAAATTAATTAATGCATAAAAATCATCGAAATTTCTTACACTTAAGAAGCCAGTCAAGAAGACTGGCATGAGGATTCTGGTGGTGCAAGGAGTCTCCTACACTTCTATGCAAGAAAGTTACGTGCACTGATTTTGAAAAACTTAGTAGAAGTAAAACCTTTCCTAATTAGACAGTTCATCACTTCATTTTGTATACCTGACCTATATCGTCTCGTAATTGCATTTTTAGAATGTATGAAGCTCAAGGCTGAGACAGTTCTTACCATACAATTAGAAATAAGCATTAGAAGCATGTCTATAAAATACCAAGTAAGTATATATGCATTTTAAAGCCTAACCATGCATATCCGCTTGCAGAAAATGGTTGAAGTGCAAAAAAAACCACATCATTGAAGTTACTGTGTCTAAATGTCGCTTTTGTCAGCCAGTTTCTTGTTTGCTTAGTGCTTCAACATTTACTTTTTTTAGCTATGGTTTAAATCATTGTAACTTTGCAGTGGCGGACGAGGAGGGGGTGTACTCATATATTCGTGTTATTGATCATTGTACAGCGCTGGTCATTGTAGGTTTTCATTTCGTCTTTAAGTAGTCGTATATCTCTTTTACAGAAACGTTCAAATGATAAAGAAGAAAAATTGCCTAAACATAAATAATTGCTGAACAGTATCTCTGATATCTGTAATACAATGCTCTGCAACCAGCTCAATTGGAAAGACCTTTATTGCATCTCTGATGTCTGGACTCGTCTTTCCAGTGTTGACGTATGGCATATACATTGTAACTTTCGATACTGCAAAACACTGCAAGTGGGCTATGATGATCACCATCCTATTGGGTAAATGTGTCAGCACTTGATTGAAACCTGCAGACAGCTCACGGAAATTGTCAAAGACCAAATTTAGTACCTATATCTCGCTATATCTTTCCAAATTTGGGTTGGTTGGATGGAACATTTCGATTCAGAAAACCTCAAGAACTTACATATAGGCGCAGCTGAAAACCTAAACAATGTGCAATTTTCGTGATTATACACATACTGAATTAATGTGTTTTCTTAAAAAATCCATCGTACTTTATGGTTTTGATGGATTTGAAAATCTCTTTTTGCTACGTTGCGGGCTGGACTGTCTCTTCCTATTCTATTAATTTTACTGATCTTATAAAAGTTATCTTCAGTACATGTCTTCCTATTTTGCCGTTCTACTGATCTCGTTAAAGCTATCCTCAGTAGTTTAATTCTAAACTGTGTATAACTTGTATAACCATGGAATTGAAATAAAAATATATGTTCCTCATAGATATCCATTTATATCAAATACAAAAAGTGCCAAACATATAATATATCGCCGAGAAGCTAGAGTTGCATAAAGCGCTGTAAAACTTTTATCCTTAGGCTCAGTGCTCATGCTAATAATAAACACTCCAAAGGAGGCGCCTCGTCTAAACATCACTCATATTCATTAAATAATCCCTAATCATCGGTATACATGCTTAAAATGGTACGAACATATTGTGATACATGCCCCATTCACATCATATCGGAGTGACATCAAGTTAAGACGCTTTACAGTCTCGTCTATTTTTAAAACTTTTCATATTTGCTGGTTTTGATTATTAAGTGTTAAATCCACCTTGAAATAGCAAATTTTGACGTCGCTCTGATAGTAACTGGGCTCTCGTTGCACTAATCAGCCCTTATTTCATCAGTTGAAAAGCCCCAGCAACTTAACGCTCGAGTGAGCGTCTTGTTTATATTAATACCCAGTAGGGGATTTGCATTGTTAGTATTATTGATTTTTGTGGAATTAATCCTCTGTATATTATTATCCTCTGAAGGAATGATATTATTTTGATTGTTTGTTTGTCAATTTAACCTTTTAAAATATTCGATAATATTCTTGGCCAATTTGGCTGTTCCTTGCTTATTAAAGTGAAGGCTGTAAGGATTCAAGTAATCTGCTGTAATCTTATGATTTAATAAACCCCAATTGTTGTTTCGGCATACCTGTGACAATTTGCAGTTTAATTCTTTGATTTTGGGATTCAGGCTTGAGTCGTCAGATCTGGTTATAACTTCCAATGATACAACCTTGGTATTTGGCAAATCCTTTGCGATTTCCTGGCACAGCATAGAAATTGACCCAGCTATTTGTTGAGGGGTTTGTCCCTTTAAGTCATTAGTTCCAACATGTAAGAGCAGATAGTTTGGTGATCTCGATATTGCTGGTTTCACAAAGTAGCGCATATCCGCAACATTGGCTCCACTGAAAGTTTGCACATTGATGTTATGCTTTGTGTCTTTGCACCACTTTGAGGGGTTCAGATGCTTCACCATGGAATCCCCAATAACGGCAACATTAACACGATTGTGCTCATGTGCGGGCTTAGCTTTTGATTTATTTTGGGTGTTATGGTCTTTTTTCACAGTTTGAGTAGCAGAATTTCTCTTTTGACTCTTATAATTGTCGCTGCCTGCACCGGTTCTGACAGGGCTGTTTTGAATAGTGCTGGAGGCTGAACAAATTGTCTCGTCTGGATTTGGTTCGACAAGTTGAGGTGAAAAACAGTTTTTAGTTGGAATGGTAACAAAATGGTCACTGATTTTGTCATTCGTATCTGAAAAACGTTCCAAGACAGGTTGTTGTTTGTGCAGACCAGTTTCAGGTTTAATTACATTTATTGGTTGAGTGGATTCCAAATCCTTAAATAATAGTCGGATACTTGTCATTAGGCTAGGTTTCTCTTCGTTAGCTCTTGCTGCTTTGTCTGGCAAATCAGCCAGTACAAAGCTTAAGTTGTTTACACGTTCGGTAACCTTTTCGTTCTCGTTTTTAAGTCTAGCATTTTCTTTTCTCAGCAACGATAATTCGGTGTCAGAATCGAGATGTTTCAGTTCTCTTAGCTCTTTGGAGTGGACTAACAGTATATCAGTGACGGAAGACATTTTAGTCCTCCAGTTCCTCCTTTAAGGTTTGAAGCTGAGTTTTAAGAGCCTCCAATGTATTCTCGAGGGATCGATCCATCGTTTGTTCTTCGGAATTTATTGCATCGGATAAACTCTTTGCCATGGAGGCAACAGACTTTAATTTGTCTTCAATATCTGCTCGATCATCCCCGTTGACAGTGATACTTTGAGATTTAGCATACCATTTTATTGCAATGTCTTTCCCTTCGGCTACGAATAGTTTGGCATCAGCGCCAGGAGAAGTCCAACTTCCTTCGTTCAGGTCTAATACTTCTTGAACAAATTGCTGTAGTCTTTCATGAGAGCCTGTCCAAACTAGTTTATTTTTATTGTTGTATGATAAGCAATGAATAAGACTTTGGTTTTGCATCTTGCTTGATTATAAGTTATTTCAAAATGCTTTTAGACGGAGCGAGAAATACACCTCTACACGGAGCTAAAGTTGTCTGAAAAACTCGACGAAGCACAGTTGTCTAATACGATGAGGCTGTTGGTATTTTTCGCAAAATTCACAATTTCGCGGACCGTTCTTTCTACCTCGTCGTGCGCACACGGTAATTCAAAAACGTTTGGGTCTTGTAAATATTTCCAATGCTGATACGTTTTGTTATCTTCTAAGGTCGGACAGACGATGAAAATATAGTCGAAATGACCCTTATAATCGTGTTCGAGCATGTTCAAAAGGTAATGTGTTTTTCCGCACGCCGCCATTCCGACGATGATCATGTGAAACGGAGTTTTCATTTTTTTAGTATTCGGCAGTTTCGTTTAAACTTGTGTCTAAAATATTGATAAGGCTGTCGGCAATCACGAAAACGTGACAGGACACGTCCGCGGTCGTCATTTGTTTTTCTATTTCCAATAGGATTCCTGCTTGTGTTTCAACGAGTTTTCGACCGCTTCCGCTAACGGTATCGTCGTCGACGGTTCGAAAATCAATAACGCACGCAAACTTATCGGTGTAGTGCTTTCGTCTCGATACGCTGTTCGTACCTAAATATTTTTCGCATTCCGTGTTGGTGAAAAACCTGACGGCTTCGCGATACATGTCGGGTTGCGGAAGACCTTCGCTGTAAATATTGTTAGGATTTCCTTCGACGGTAACGTTGACGCGCGTCAGATTGGGGAAAACGAATTCTTCGCTATCGCCAGCATCTTTTTTCGTGAATAGCAAGACGACTGCTTTCATGCTTTTTCTTGGAATGTTGATGTCAATGACTTCGCGCGTATCGTTTTTACTCCACAGTAATATTTTTAATAACATCGCGTAATCGTACCCCAACGATCGTCCGATCTTTGCCAAGCTGTTCGCTTTCGATAAGTTCGTATTCTAATCGCATATCGGTCAAGGTATAATTCCCGGTCGCTTCGTTCGTTTGTGCCGTCGTAATTTTTTCAGATTTGAGTACAGTGATTTGGTAGACGAAATTGCACATACCGTATGGCGCGTAAGGACCGTGATCGCATAAATTTCGTTAGCGATCCCATAACTTTGACGGTTCTCGCAGTCGTCGTCGGATCGCCACAAATCTTTGTAGACTTCCAACATGCTTTTGCCCGTGTTTTGGTAAACTTCGACGCCTTGTACTTTAATGTTAAGTCGGTCGATGAGCAATCGGCCGAGATTGTTTAAAAACCAACTTTTCATGTTGCTGTTTGCAAATTTAAATGACAAGGCCATCGTATCCGGGATGATGCACTGGTTTGGATTTAATGCCGGAACGTCCACGCTGTAAATATCTCCAGGAACCGCTTGTGTTTTTTGAAGTGACGAGACCTTGTAACGTATTTTTCCTTTTAATCCTTGTGCGATGACCGATGCCCCCCTATAACCCGATGTTAATTCTGTACCTCTATTTTTAATTTACGTAGTACTTTTTTTTTTCTCGTACAAGTACGCCAAACCGACGGCTAACAACCATAAATTTTTCGCTAAAAATCCGACGGTATTAGCACTTAACGTTAATAATTTTGCTGCTAAATTGAAAAGACCTCCTATAACAGGTGCGGCTTTTTCTCCTAATTTCGCAAGTGCTTTTGCAAATTTACTTGTGGCCTGTGCACCTTTTTTGATCACGGTCCGTGCACCCATAACGATAGTCGTTATAATACCCGCAACCGATATAGCAACCACAGAGATGCCGCCAAGGTTTTTTTTAGTCCATTGTTTAAATCATTCGAAACACCTCAAGTCGTTGCGTTGCGCTTCTTCGATCATGGCTTGGACGGTTTCGCTTTCGGGTCGTTCGTTACGACCTAACCGGATTTCGTCGGCTTTCAACATGCAAACGTCTGCCATTCCTTCGTGCAATCTTTTTTTAATGCGTTCGGTTCGTTCGCGGCAAGATCGCGAAAATAATTTTCTTGTGCTTTTAAACCACCGTTATCGAGATTATGGTCGGAAGTTTTCGTAATGCTACGGAATTCGCGTATTTTCTCCCGGTCGATCGTCACGCTATTCGCTTCTATTTCAGCAACTTTTTCGTCAATGAAACTCTCTTAACTCTCAATGCTGCTTCGTAAAACAGAATGTGCAAGATCCGTACCGACGGGTATATCTGGTAACGTTTGCTGCAGGTGTTTTTTTATGCTCCAATTCGGCATTTTTAACAAGTTCTTTAAATTCGTTAACTTTGGATAATTTTTTTGCATCTTCCCTATACTCTAATTTTTTACCTTTTTGGACAATAATTCGGACCCCGTCAAATTCTGCACCGTTAATCTTCCCTTTCCTATTCACCGTCACTTTTAATTCTTCGAAGAGAGTTTTTGCAGATGGTCCATCACCCTTATTAATATTGACACGCAGCTCTCTAAGAAGATTTTTCTTATCTTCCGTATAACTTCTTTTAATAGCACCGAGCTTTTTTCCTAATTCTCGGTCAGCATTTTTTTCTTCGTCAAGTCCTTCCCGTACTGAATCCCCGATAATTACAACACTTTCGTCCCTCCAATCAGTATTTGTTTCTTCTTCTCCTGTCTCCTCTTTCTCTACAGGTCGGTCGCCAAGATTATCTAATTCAATGTCGTCCATTTTATTTAATAAAATAGACAAACTCATGTTATCGCTCGATACGGTCAAAACCAACATTTTCCTCCAGAAATGTATTACGACTCGGTACGGAGAAAAAATACACGTTAAAAATATCAGCGTGTTGTGGAAATATAAGAACGTTCGGTCGAACGTTAACAATCTCATTAAATTCATAACAGTCCCGGATCACCCCGCAACGGGTGTGGCGTTCGAAGAAGGGTACTGGGCGTTTAACATGATCGCCAAACATTTAGCCGAATCGGGTATTACGTTAGAACGTCATATGCGCGATAACAGGTGCAGTATTTTATCGACAAAAAAAGAGTTGGACTTGTACCATTTCGGTCCTTTGCTCGGCTTTCCGGAAAACGCTATCATTCCAAAAAATACCAAAACGAAATCACCTTCGGCAGTTGATATTAACGGCGGTTTGCAGTACATTATGATCGGATGTAATTGTGTTAATACCGATAGGAATTTCGATACGTACGGAAACCCAAGTCGAGTATTTGCACAAATTCCAGTGACAACCGAGCAGAGTTTAAACGAATCCGTGACAACCTACGATAATATCCATACGTCCGTATCGGTATTAAACGGCGACCACAGCACGTTTGAATTTGACGTTAAAACAAATATCAGTTACGACGTTGGATTAACCGTCATGTTTGAATTGGGTATCGAATAAAAAAATGATCAACGAACAGGAATTACGGAATATATATTATAATCCTTCTGAAGGTTACCAATCTGCAGAAAAATTATACCAAAAAGCAAAAGCAAATGGTGTAAGCGTAAGCCGGCGGCTCTCGTTAAAAAACATAAATTCCAAAAAACCTTTGTAAAAGACCTTGCAGACCAAATCCAATTAGACTTGGTAGATATGGGGAAATACGCGAGTAAGAACAAAGGTTACCGATGGATATTAACAGCTCTGGAGGTTCTTAGTCGGTATGCCATTACAATACCCGTTTACCGAAAGGATACAAAAAATATGACCAAGGCTGTTAACCTACTACTAGATAACTTTAAGACAAGGTTTGGGAAATATCCTAATGTTGCCCAGTTTGACGAAGGAAAAGAATTTTATAACATTGGTGTTAGATATCTCCTGAAAAGTCATAACCTAGACTATTTTTCTACAAAGTCCGACAAAAAGGCTGCTATCGTCGAAAGGTTTAATCGGACATTAAAAACAATGATGTGGAAATATTTTTACAGCAAAGGAACGTACAACTGGATCGATGTTTTAGACGGACTTACAAAAAATTATAACAATACCAAACACAGCAGCATCCATAAGAAACCAAAAGACGTAAACAAAACTAACGAAAATATGGTGTGGATTACGTTATACGGCTCACCTATGGGTGAGTTTTCGTTACCTAAATTCAGGACTGGGGATACTGTTAGGGTTAGCAAGTACAAAAGTATTTTTGCAAAAGGATACAAGGCAAATGTTACAGAAGAAATTTTTAAAATATCAAAAGTATTCCGGGGAGACCCTAATATGTACGAAATAGAGGATCATGAAGGAGAAACGATCATCGGGAAGTTTTACGAAGAATTATCTGCCGTGAACAAAAAGACTATACGTACATAATAGAAAAAGTACTTCGAAAAAAGAACGAGATGGCGTTAGTAAAATGGTTAGGGTACGATAGTCGGTCGTGGGTTCCAATTAAAGATATTAAAGAAATCCAATAAAAATGACACTCGAGGAAGACTTTAAAAAGTACGAAACGTCTTACAGACAATATTACGGGTCTGATTAAGATAAGGCACTAAATAATCTTAGAACGACGAAAAAACGGTTAAAAGATTAATTTGTAAAAAAATATCCAAACACACATTTGAGCAGGTTCAGTTTTAATGTTGTCTTATCGAAAACCGGCGACGTGACGGACACGAGCGTGTTTTTTAAAGTTCGCGAATGACAATATCTCGACATCACGGCAGACGATTTTAAAAAATTATATTCTGGAGAATTGCATTGGTTGCCGGAAATATGGGACACGAGCGGTATGGTGCAACCGTTCCTCTTATCATCGTCGTCGACGTTGCCGTATAATTATCGGAAATTCACTATTTACATCAACGCGAAATCTGGATTATCGAGTAATTTTGGAGCTTTGGAAACGTCTTGGAAAGGTAATATGAACGATATTACCAAAATGGCCGTGGACAAAGACAATCCGTGTTTCGCGTCTTTTCTTGCCGCCTATATTATTTCGCACGTCGGTGGAATCAGCAGGAAACATTTAACGGGCGATAATAACGTTATCACGAGCATCGCCCGATATTACGTCTACTACCACATGAAACAGTTCACGGAAAATCCGCAAAAAATGTCGTCGTACATTACGAACGACATTAAAAAACTTATCCAAAAAAACATCCCGTCTAAAAAAATTTGGGTTAAAAAATTTGAACGTACGCGTGCCGATATTAACTACTGGTACTCGCACCACGCGAACAAACACAATATTCGGAATTATAAGTACCGAATGACGGCTAATAATTCTGGCGTGCTCGGGATCGAGTACGAAGAAGTTTCGCGGATCGTCAACGATTCCGATACGGATTGGATGCGGTTCATCAAAGACGATAGCGATGGACTTACGAAAACGGGACAAGTTTTGCTTCAATCGGCTATAGAATCGTACGTGTACTGCGTCCTAGGAGTGCAAGCACAAACGCGTTGGGGGATCGTAGGGCAAGGCGCGAAATCTCTACAAACCCAACAAATATTTCATCGGCTTGTCAAAGCAGGGCGGACATATACCGGGTGGGGAAACGCAATAATAGCGCCTAGCAACACGTGTGATACGCCACGCCCATCAAATGCCCGTCGCACTCCGCGCTTCCGGTCCACTACATTAAAGCAACAGGCGTTGGATTATTTTAACATCGGTGGTTTTTTCACCGCAATTTTTCAGCCCATGATCCGTGGAATTCCTTTGTTTTTTAGTATATTGAAAAAACACTTACGTAGTTTGTAGAGGTTCCGAATACATAACTCGAGCTTCATGTTACAAATCGTAAAAATCTCATTCAAACACAAGAGTATGAAGTTATAATTTTAAGCGGCCGATCGCGCTGTCGACTTTTTTCGCTCTTTCTAAAAAGACATCACAAAACACCTCTCTGAATTTTATACATTTGGTGAAATTTTTCAGTTGATATATTTTGATATACACAAGTTATTGAGTTTCAAACACCTTTCGTGACTTACAAGTTGTCAATTTCAAATGTGATATCAGTATTTACAGTATAAATGGAAGGCCAAGCAGCTTGTTCATGCTCAATTCAAATAAAATGACCTCTGAACATACCAACTAAACCAAATTCAAAGCGTGAGGCTAACTTTAGCACACCGCTTTATAAAGTCGCACTTACAAAGCCAAAGGATTTCTTGAAAATATTTACGGACGGTAATGAAGCATTAAAACCAACAGCATTAAAATTTACCGAAGAAGTTCACTCTGTTGGTGAAACATCAGATCATTCAAATGTATGCATGCCATCAACTGAAAGAAAGCAGGAGATTCAGGATCAGGGTTTAGTTCGTTCCGCCCTAAACAATTCTGGGACGTTGAACTTCAGAGCAGGCATGCCTGTGTCGGAGTGCGAATTACTGTTGTATTCTCTGTTGGTCGTGTGTTTTCCCACATCAAGCTTCAGGGCCAGATACTACACAAAGTACTCTGATATTTCTAAAGCTATTTATCAAGTTTCTGGTGTCTTATTTGATCCTACTGCCATCTCCAACTATTTGTATCGGTCGAATAACAATCTGTCGAAGGGACTAGGAAAAACACAAGGCGAAGGAAGTCTAAAATCCTGTCTAAGATGGAAAGCCTGCAAGAAAAATATCGGAGAAATTGTAAAAAGTCATCAAGATACGCTTGAAAATCTTTGTTCCTGCTCTGATGTTTCATCTACCGAAATTAATCAACTGAGAGAGGACTTAAAAAAGAAAAACGCTTTTTCAGAATCCACTGCTGGTACTACACCTGATGATAATGACACAGATACGCCTTTCACCACTAGTTTAATTGAGACTATTAATTTAAGTAACTTTCCTAATTGGAAAACTAGTTTCAATATGAAAAATTCAACAGCACATCTATTTTATTTTGGAGGCAATTCTGGTTATTGTGAAGTTGAAGTAATAATAAATGATGAAGGATTTTGGAAACTATATTTGGAAGGGAAACAAAGGATGAATATTAATCTCGAGTGGCTAAATATTCCCTCAGAAATTGCATTCCTTAAAGATATAAAGACACTTACGCTGGCAATTCAAAGTTTGAAAATTTGTGCTGGCTGTAAATTTGATAATTATGAAACATTTGTATCTGATGATCCATCTGTGCCTGTATATCATACCCGTAGTGGAGAACCAGCTGCGTTTGTAGAAAACAACCCATCCCAAATCATAAAAAGGTAATTAGATCTACCTTTTGTTTGCTATTTGTGCCACATGACGAATTGTTATTGCCAAGAGAAATTTGCGCAGCATGTGAACAAACACAAAACTACTTGTGTACTCTAAAGTCAAGAAATGCACAAATGGCACAAGAAAGGAAACAAGATGGTTCCAAATTTACTCGTTTTGACTATCTTAGAAAAGGTGAACTGCTCGACATTATCCGAAAAAGAACAAAGGAAATAAGGTATCTATAAGATAGAGTAAAAAAACTGGAAAAACATCGAGAAAAAATGGTTGAAGTAGGAAAAAGCACTGAGGATGACTTCAAGGTCATGTTTCAGAATTTGTATAAAGGTATGAAGTCAAGGAATGAAAATTTGCAGAATCCAAAATGTTTGTGGAATGCGTGTTCAGAATCTGAAAAAGAAAAGTTTGTTGATGTTAAACAATTGTACGATCGTGTAAAATTGCACATAGAGGCAATAAACACTGACATTGCACCAATTGAAAGAGTGTATAAATGTGAATGGGAAAACTGTACCAAATAATTCACAAAAAAGAAATTGCTTTTAAGCCATTTAAGGGAACACACTGAAAGTTCAAGTGATCAATTTTTTCAGATAGTACTTAATGACCAATCAAAAGCCTTGGTATTACCCAAGAAACAAATGAGATGGCATCCACTTGTAATCAAGTGGTGTCTAAGGATGTATGCCAAGTCCCATTCTGCTTATGAGGATTTGAGAGAAACTGGGTTTCTAAAATTACCAAGTGGGAGGCTTCTTTCAGATTACAAAAATTTTTCCTTCTCTAGATCAGGATGGCAAATGTCGACACTCAAACAATGAAGAACAACTTTGAAAAGACAAACATTGGAAAACATGGTCTCCTTGGAGGCTTGGTATTTGATGAAGTTAAAATTAAGGAAGGACTTGTTTTTGATCCTTCAACTTTTGAGCTGATTGGATTTGCAGATATTGCAAATAGTATTGATGACCTTGACTTACCATGTGCTTCCAAACAATCAGAAGATGATGAAAAACCAGAGGAAAAGCTGGCTACACATATGCTGCAATTCTTCTACAAGAGTCTTTTTGCAAAATTCGACTTTCCTTGCAGTTTCTTTCTCACAAAAGGCATAACAGCATTAAAGTTAAACAGACTATTCTGGCAGGGAGTCAGCTTGCTTCATGGGTTTGGTTTTTCTGTTATGGTTACATGCTGTGATGGAGCAGCAGAAAACAGGGCCTTCATAGATATGAACATAACTGATAAAGCAAAAAGCATGTGCTACAATCATTTTTCAAAAGAACCATTATTCTTCGTTTCTGACCCCCCACACCTCATGAAAAAGCTCAGAAATAACTTGTACGACAGTGGATTTAAAGAACAAAATAAGCGCTATACCCATACTGAAAAAGACAAAAAGTGCATTTTATGGGACCATGTTTATTCTGTATATGAAAGAGATAAAAAACGAAGACTTTATGCTACAGACTTGCGTTCTGCACATGTTCATTTAGATAGCTTAAGTAAGATGAGGGTAAAGCTTGCTGTAAAGACAATTTCCGCACAAGTACGAGAGGAAATGGCAAAGAATGAAAATTGTGCTACACAGTCTACTCAAGAATATATCAGAATGTGCGAAACTCTTTGGAGTGTCTGGTCATTTTATAACGTGGCAAACAATGTTTGATATTGAGGTACAGTATACAATTTGAATGTATCTAATGTTACATCATCTATGTAAACAGCATTATACAGGCAGGTGCCATCAGTGCAGTTTGCAAGCTAGTGAGAATATTATCCAAATCATATTTATTTTATAACATTTCACTTATTGCAATTCACATGTTATATTTGCAGGTATCAATCAACGGGCTAAAAGGACTTTTAATGCATATAAACAGCGAACAATTCACTAGAATGTATGGAAACTTATACATAATTCCAAAGAAGATAAGTCAAGATGTTGTAGAATCGTTCTTTTCGTCACAGAGACAAATGTGCGGAGGATCCTGCAATATGACTGGTTTTACTTATGGCTATAATGTTAATGGCCTATTATCATTTAGGCACTCAAAGCTTGTTTCTAAGAAGCAAACAAACGTTTACAAGGTTGAGGAATGCTTCAAACTGGTTGAAAATGACCAATGTCTTCCAAGACGAGGAACCAGTGATAGTTTTCCTGTGAGATGGATGGTTGAAATTTAGCTATTCTTTTTGCAACTAAAAAATATATATTACTATTATTATTACTTTGTTTCATCAAGAGAAAACTACGGTGGAGCCCCACTAACTTGAACTCACTTGTTAATTGAAACTACCACTAACTCACGCTACATCCAATTTCCCTTGAACTACTTTTTACAGTTAAAGAGTTGGAGTTAGCAGGGTTCTGCTGTAAACAGTCTTCTTGAAATATACACTATAACATTAGTATTGTAATAAATCTTTATTTGCAGCAACCTGTTGAGTGTTATGTAACATGTACATACCTTTTCTGGAAACTTGACAACAAACTCTGCATCTCCTGACAACAACAAGTCAATCTGCCTGGACTTCTTTTTCCCATTAAGTCCTGGTTTTCCAAATGACGACACCAACATTGTCAACTCTCTTCCAGTAAGATGAGCAAGAATTTCTTTTGGCTCTCCATTTGTTACAATTTCACACATACAATGTCGAACACATTCTGGGTTTTTAAATTCCTGACGTAACTTTGATATGGATATGGGAATGCTGGTTTTTGCTTCAGACAAATTTTGCATATGTTTTTCTTCTTTGCTTTTAGAATTCTTTTTCCCTTTTAGTTTCTCTCTGAGAGATACACTTCCTTTCTTGGGCTTAAGAGCAAACTTTTCCCTTACAATTTGTTGTTTGGATTTGACAAACATGAGACATATTTTCTCTAGTACAAAAATATTTTCAGATTTTGTGAATCCATAGTGTTGAATTAATGTCAACCACTTCACTCTCAATTCATGATCTGATGCCAAGGACTTTAGACAATGAATTACAACTAGACTACCTTGAAATGAAAAAGTAGTAATGGGCTGGTAAGTGACATGAGCGGAGGTGGAATCTCGAATTTTTTTAATCTGCCAAGCAGACAGAGTAAAAGTGCAGCTAGGTATTGAATTTTTTATTACATTTATTGCTTTAATTAATACCTTCTGTGTACAGATGTGACTTAGAGAGCAAACTGTCAACTTTGTCATGGAGCAATATAAAAAATGGTAAAGTGCTTGTAGTAGGAATAAACTTATACAGTCCATCACCCTGTTTTTCATCTTCTCCAAGGTTAGAGATTACTTCCAGGGCCCTAGATTTTCAATATGGTGAAAATCAGTATTTGCTGCATGCTGGATTTTGAGCTGTTCATTAGATGCATGTATTATGATGTCTCTAGTTCTCTTAATGGCCCATCCTGCATGATAGGAAATTGCTGATAACTCCATGGAATCAGGTTCAGCTTTGGGTAATCTGTTTCCATTTTTCTGTTTTGCAACGTTGAACCAATAGTACTCCAAAAATGCTGTAAAATGTGTTGCAATACTTTTTCAGTTGAGTTCTTATTCAAACCAGTAGTTGTTAAAATATTGTTCCATGAATTATTCACTGTTTTCGAATTAAATCTTTCCACCATGAATTTCTTCTCAAGCTCGGTTGCTCCCACATTGACCTGTTTTCGTGGTGATTTTAAAGCCACAAAACACTTTTCAAAAAGGCTGGTAACAGAGTCTAATAACTTTTCAAATTGCTGAAGATGTGAATCGCCCAAGTTTAGTAGTCCTAACACAGCAGCTGCAGTTATTTGTTCTTCTTTTATAAAGTTAAAATCTGGCTCTGCTAGTCCAGAACAGCTCGGAAAGATGTTGTTGTTATATTTGTCTGGCGAAAGCTTTCTTTCCGTTCATCAATACCAGACTCATGTGCTGATAAGGAAATACTTTCGGAAGTATAGTTATCGTCTGTTTCATCTCCCAAATACGTTTCTTCAATATCGACCTCGACGTCCAGCACGGTCTCCACGTTTGTTTTGAATTTTACTATTATCGAACCCAATTATCGAACCCAGTCTCCTCATATCACACAGTTTGCTCCGACGCGCGCGTTTCCCCGCCCGGTATATGTCCGCCCTGGTCAAAGATACAATTCTGCAAGATAATCCCACGAAGTTAATATCGGATATGACAACGGCCATCAAAGACACGAACGTCGTTCTCAACATGGCCATCACGCCAGGGATCATTTTAATTCCGTCGAACATGATTATCCTCAAAGACAAAGTCGAAGGCAACAACAACGTCTTGACGCTCGCGACAAAAACAATGAAATTCGGCGTCAACACGAACGTGAATTACGTCGCGCCCATCGTATCGAAACCACCTGTTGCACCAACAACGACGACAAAACCAACAAAACCAAAACCTGTAGTTGTTCCAAAAGCATGGGACAATCATCTCCCTTACCTTTTGGGAAGCACGATCGGGATCGGGTTCCTAGTAACGAAATTCGTATTGTAAAAAATATTTCATAACCCAGACGGGTTATGAAATTAAAATAACATTTTGCTTGCCAAAACTCCCGCTACCGATCCCGTAACGCCGACGGCGACGTTCGTATACATTTTCATGTCGTCATACGGTTCGTAATAATCGTTCAACGTCGGTTTCAGTCCGACGTTTTCGTCCATCGCCGTCCGTAGATTGTGCAAGGCTTCGTTCGTATCGTCTAAACCTTAGTTGGCATCGTTTAAATGTTGCCTTAATAAGGCAACCTTATTCGTTTTTTCGACGGTTTTTTCGTACCATTTTTCTTTAGCAGCTTGAAGTTGTTCCACTGCTAAATTATGACGTTTCATTTCGTCTTCGTAACCTTCTTTATCCAATTTGTGAAAAACGTAGGCGGCACCTGCAAAGGCGACGGCATTAAATAACCCACCTGCTACTCAGCTTGCCATTTTTTTATTTACGAAGCTTTAAACGGTTCGCCCGGAACGTATTCCTTTTTCTGTAAAAATTTAATGAGCAACGAGCCGCCTCCAACGGCTACTGCTAATCGAAGTACGCGTTGTGTAGAACGCGTTATGCCAAGATCGTCTTTCAATATCTTCTGGCTCGCCATCGATACGCCGACTGCTCCAAGTGTGATTAAACCCGCGTTGTAGAGTCCGTTTAAAATCTCTTCTTTAGTTAACGACATTATTATTTTATTTATAACGACTCGAAGTTTTATTTTTCCTTGGTTGTTCTACTTGTACCTGTTGTTGTTGTGGTGGCGGTTGTTCTTCTTTTTTAGAAAAAGTTGTAGACGCCGTATCCAAGACCGACGACGCCGAGCGCACCTACGACCACATAAAGCATGTTCGCGTTTTCGATGCATTCTTCTACCTTTGCGCGTTCTGCAGCTTTCCTAGCTTTGGCTTCCCTTGAAATAGCGGCTAGCCGTTTTCCTTGTTCGACGCGTTTTGGATTCTTAACTTTTTGACTGTCGTTATTTTAGGTTCGTCTTCCATTATTTATTATTTGTTATATTTGTTTGACGTAGCTTGTATTTTGTTGGGGCAGCTGTGGTAAGGTACCTTGCATTTGTTTGTATTTTGGTTAAAAGTTGTTTAAAAGTACCTTGCCTAAGGTTAAGTACCTTAAACAAAAATGTAAGTGTTTTTAAGGTAGCGTAACCAATGGTGGTACTGCTTTTAATTTTTCCAATGCCGTCATTTTAGACCATTTTTTGTTTAAGTCACGTATGTACGGCTTAACGATCGTTCGTATAATATGTGCTTCGATTATTCTCCCAACCCCATGTAGTTCGTCCGCAAGGAACGTTAATTTGCGTTGTTTTTTTCTTTCGATAGCCCGGTGGTTTTTCCAAAGGACAGGCAGGATTTCGTGGCGGATTTCTTTATACACACCACGTCTACAGTCTTGTCTTTTAAAAAGATATGTTTTTAAAAATTCGTGGATTACATTTCCTACTTTGTTTGTTGGATTAAGTTCACACATGTTAAATACAAGATATAGGATTGCTTCTTTAAAGTATTCCGTCTCCCTATAACGACCGTCGATATCAATCCACAATAAATTCCTATTGAATTCCCTATCGGCTTCGGTAAACAAATTGTTGCGGTGTCTGTAAATCATTTTTTTATTCTCTAGGAATAAAAAAAAAACACGATTTTTTCTAGCACAAGCAGACGATCACGCCAGTGACGAGCGATATTAAGATCGAGGTCTTGCTGTAACTGATTTTCAACGTTTTTTTAAAAAAATTTTCTTCGGTTTTTTCCGACCGCCAATGATCTATTGCCAGCGTGTGAATTCCGTCTTCACAGATAATACGTTTATCGTCGTTGGCAGATAAGGCAACTTTGTTCACGGTTTCTGTATACGCATCGTGTTTCCTGCTTCGAGAAACGTTCATGCTACGGTAATGCACGTTCCTTTTAAACACGCAATCCTTATAATCCTCAATACTCAACTGCTTTTTAACGACAGATTTCTTAACGCCCTTGCATTTTTTTACCACCGCGACCGACGCAACCGGGTTTGCCACAACTTCCAGTGCATTGCACGTTGTCGCACATCGTGTCGTAACCGTGAATTTTAAATGCGTAGAGTTTCGATCGCAACCCGACAAATTCTTCGATCTGTCGACCACCGGCCTCGTCCTTCATGAGCCAAATCACTTTCTTATTAACCCGTGGAAGTCCAGCAGAATGATCTGCAGGATATGCAGACGTATCGTACATAGTCGGAACGTCGTTACGAATATCGTCGTAGAAATCTTTCGTTTGAATATCGTAACATAACGAGTCGGTATCTGTGAACAGAAGCTGTGCACGGTCGCGGTATTTCTTTTTAATGTGATTGTAGTGAAAGTCGTACATGAGCGTTTTTGAAAGGTCGAGAATGCTCATGCCGAGGTAGATAGGTTTTCGTAAGTGAATGGTTGTTTTGTGCATGTGAACGGCAACGAAATCTTCGGTAAAAATATTCACGCGGTCAAAATTCGGTTTGTTCACCAACTTCTTAAAACTTATTTCGCCGGTTACTAACTGAACGTCGACACGGTTCCTGACATTTTCCATAGTTTTCCCAAAAACACTATTGTCCATTAATTTGAAAAAGTCCTTCTCGAAATCGGTCGTTCCCTTTGTACGTAAATCCGTGTTTAACTGGATATAGTCTTTCAACCACGCCCGTTCGTTAAATTTTATACCGCGATGAACTTTCTTGAGCTTCATCCCGAGACTTAAACACTGTTCCAGATTCTTGTAGTGAATAACATACTTAGTTTTATCCTGCAAGTTTGGAATTAACTCATCGACCTTGTTAATTTTTAACAATTCGGGTGCAAGCGGATATTCGTTATGTACGTCGTGAAGCTCGTCTGGGTATTCTAGATCGACCTCCAAAATACAGCCGATCCCATCCTCATCGGTTATAAAGTTCTAATGCGGTAGTTCGCACGCAGGTATCCACTCGAACCCGTCTACGGGCAGAGGTTGCGACATCGCCCAGCCTTACAGATTGTTCGCGTCGAGGTACTGAATATAATTCATCCACTCGTCTGGATTATAATACGTTCCCATGTACGGGTTGTTGGCTTTCACATATCGTTTCGTGATCATACTGATTCCGCCGCGAATGCTGGTTTCGACCATTAAATACATATTTGGATCGGTCAGCAATTTTAAGTTCACGCCCGAAATTTTATGCTGCATCCCATGCAAGTCCCGGTGCCGTGTAATATACCACAACGGGTCCAGCCCGTAGTTTTTAATGCACACGTTGCGATAGTTTTCCATAACGTCTGCGTGTAATAACACATCCGTCTTCAAGTACAAAGTCGTGATAATCTCGCAGGGTTTTACAACCAAACCCGTCCCACACGTTTTTCGCGTGTTCATATTGCTCGTCGCTGATATGCACGTCGTTCAACTTGCTGTAGAAATCTTTTTTAGGCGGGAGTTCATTGACTGCTAACTTATCAAATCCGGTCATGAACTCGTAAGGAAACACGCCTTTCTTTTTTAAAAGTACGTCCGTACCAAGTCCCCGTTCTAAATGCTTAAACTGGTCGGGAGCAAGTCCTTTGACAAGACCGTCTAAACCTTTTAACGTAAATTTTAACGAGTGGAGGAATCTTATTTCTAGCTTCTTTTCGTACTCTTTTCCCTCAATATCTATAGCCGTTCCCATCACGGCATTTTTGCTGAACGAAATATATTTTTCATCAGTTTTGGGAATACAGCTAATTCCTCCTTCAGACAACCCTAAACTTTTAATGAACAAGTGCGAGTCGTAACCCTCAAGATTATGAAATAATACCGGAACAAATGTCGGTGTTCTCATTTTGAGGTTGCACTTCGAATGAGCTGCTCCTCTGTACTTACCAGTAAGATGACAATGGTCTCTTACACGATCGTCTTTTAATTCCAACCCGCCAGCGTAACATTCTCTTGCAGCATTAAAACACGTTTCATCATCGTTCGTCATTTGAATCGGTACCTCAGTTGTTAAAATGTCATGCACGTCTTTAAGATCAGCCTCTAAAGATTCTACAAATTTCCTCCCGACATCTTCGCCGTCGTTCTTCATGGTGTATAAAACGGTTTTTGGTTCGTAAATGCTATCTTCCATGCACGTAATCGTATAACAAAACCCGCTAGGCGTATGATGCTGATATTGTGCAGTACCCTTCCCAATCTTATTGTCTACCGGCGATAAAAAGCATTCAAAATCGGAGTACACCACAAACGGAATCCTACGTGCACGTTGGTATTGTTTAAAACATTCAGTATTGGTTTTAAAATTCGGGTAAACATGACGTAAATGGTCCTGCTTCGAGCACCATTCCAAATGATTGTCGAAAATGTGTTTTGACCCAAAATGGTTTAAACAGCGCATGCAAATAAATTTCGGTCTCTTGTTTTTACTTTTTTGGCTGGAAACGAGCCTGCTGAGGTTTTTAACAACGCCGTAGTGTTCGTTAAAATAAAATAAGTTTTCTGAACTGTTAGTACTTATTCGCAACATATAAACTTTTCCAGTATCGTCGTTGTAAGAAAATACATTGACGTTGATACGGTTATTCGTTTCGAATACGTTAATATCTTTAATCTTCACAGGAAACACTAATCTGTTCCAGTTATAATCCTCAGACTGTTTTCGTAAAATTTTTGAAATTCGTTCTGCGTCGCGATCGATCGATTAAAACATTGATCGTCGTTGTTCTCCACATTAATCACAGCTTTTTTCTTCACGACACATTTCGGGAACAGCGCATAGCATTCTCCTTGAACGGGATCAAATTTCGTTACGAAAATTTCAAGTCCCTCTATAGAATGCAACTGCCATCCGCTACCCCTATGCTGAAAATTAGCAAAATTTTCCAATACCCTATCGCAAATAATCGTGTACTCGTCACGAACGTTATCGAACATCGTGTGCGTTTTCGATCTAAAATGGGCAACGGTGTACGTCGTTTTTCCCGTGGCGAGGTCCGTCTTCATCATTTTGCAAATCAAGACAATTTTGCCCGCACTGTTCACCGAGTCAATTAAATGTTCGACGGTAGGAGCCGTACTTTTAAGAAATATTAACGGATCCTCATACCCTATATCGCCTTTCACGAGCCACTTCTGAGTATTCCTACGGATAGCGTTTGAAATTAGAATAGGACGCACATTCTTTTGATGTTGCAATACCCTTGCTAATTTTTCACGGACTTTCAAAAACTTCTTTTTACCTTTCCACCGTTGGAATTCTGGACGTGTTTCTTCAGCATGTATTTCTTTGGACCATCTTAAAAACTCTGCACGCTCGCATCTCTTCGTTTCGGCGGCAGTGACCCTAACGCAACGTCCCTCTTCTTGTCATATCTCACGGTTCCACCTAGCTGCCTCGGCACACTACCTCCTCTGCGTTTCACGAGCCGTTGCTCTTTCGACAGCCAGATCGCGACGTTGAAGTTCTCGATCGGCTTCAAAATCCCAATTTTCTACTTTTCTTATAAAGTTACGATTCATTAGTCTTTATTTCAAAACTTTTTTTAAGTTTTGAAATGATTCTTTAAAAATTAGGGTTTAATAGTTACGCCAACTCTTTTTCTTAGTAACAACCACGTTTATGAGCGCTATTAACTATACGATTCTCTTTGTTTATTCCCTTATTCGCCGCATCGACGCTGCCTCTAAGACTTTCATCGACCTCAAACCATAGTTAATAGAGCTAGATGGTTTGGAAACACGATAGAACTACAATATTAATGTTTTTGTTTTGGTTTATGCAGGAATGAGGTCTTTCGTCGTCACGTGCGTATTAGATTTTTACATAACTAACCAATAGCAACGTTTTAGGAAATTTAGCCATCCGCGACTTGAACAATAGAGTAATTTAAGAAGTCCTATTGGTGGATTTGGCAAAAACACAATACACACGTGACGACGAAGAACCATATTTTTGAATAAACGTTGACCAACACAGATAATGAGTTATATTGTTATTCTAGTGAGTTTCCAAACCATCTACTCTATTAACTATGCTCAAACAAAGTACCAAAACACACGCATATTTTTAAAGAACTCAAATCGCATTGGTTCTTAATTTTTTCGACGATGCGCTTTTGACACTTCCTGCAGAATTTCATGTTTTATGTTTTGGAAGAATTTTCTTTTTTAAGTTTTCGATTTTCGATCAACAAACCTAATTCGTACTCTCGCTCAGCAATTTCTAATGAATTCGTAAGGTCAAACGTAGAACACCTAGGTTCGGCACCTTGTTCTATTCGATGAGCACGAGCGCCGATAAGCTGTGCTTTTTTATACCCATTGTTCCCACAATTATTTTGATGCTTCAAAGTAAATATATGCTTCGACAACTGGTATCCTGAAGAATAGGAAGCGTCACATTATTTGCAATAAAACCCAGACATTTTTTTTAATTATGATAAAAAAATTAGCTTTTTGGATCTCGAAATTTTTAAAAGTTTATATTCCCAAAACGAGAATATGCACTTAAAAGAAATTTTCAGCAAGCAGGCATCGTTGGTTTCACGTGGATAACTTTTCTGGGGTACAACCCAAGAATCAGTTTAAAATAATCCTCCATATCCACAAGACCGGAAAATCTTTTTCCAAATGCACAGGTTTGCTGGAAAAACTCCCGGGCACCGTTATTTTTATACACACGATTTTAGTAAGATAATAGTCCGACGCGCATTTGAATTCTTCCATCATCTCAGGAATCCCGGGGTGCTTAAACCACAGTTAATAGAAGAAGATGGTTAGGCTAGCCGGCAAACTTCAAAGGGATTCTTAAATGATGTTGAAACCCACTAAAATAAAGGTCACGTGGTCCCGAACCTGCATCAGTGAAGGAGTGCTACTAGGAAAATAATAGAGGATGTAGAGTATTTTGTTAAATTTAAGCGATCTTTAAACCTTTTTCGTTAGTAAAATGTATAGTTTTTTATTATCACGGTTTGTACGGATGTCCCGCTGGGATTTCGGGCACCAAGAACAGCCTAGGAGATCAAATTACAATTGTTTGAGTGTAAAGTCCCGAGGTCAAGTATGTCAGACGAATGGCTAATTGAAAGATATTGAGGAAAAGCAAGCCTCAAATTTACTTAGAAGAATCTGAAAATGTTTGAAATGATGAGTTTATCATGTACAAGTTGCCGTGGGATATGAGCAAAGCTGAAAGAGACGATATAAGGATAGAATTAAGTGACGCTTCGAGGGAAATTCACGGCGTGATGTCAATTGTTTGTCATGATATGACTGTGACTCTGTATTAATAGTCAAACCACTAAAAATGAGATACACGGGCTGGAAGTACAGAGAATGTGGTCCTTGAAAAACAAACGCAACGACAGTTACATCTGCTGTAGGACAGTATAGTATTAAATGTGCGTTAATGGCGAAAATTTGTTTACGAGACTGGATTGAACAATAGTGTGGATCAAGCCTGCATCGGTTCTCAAAACTCAGGTTATATGTAATTCCAGAACATTTATTATTAATAAAACCGGATAACTGAAACTTTAAAGATGAAATGTAAAAAAATTTTTATGTTATATGCAGGATTGAGTAGTTCTGGAATATCACAGAACTTCAGTGAACTAATATATATTGCATCTGCAAAGTTACATACTGCATTGCTAGCTTACTGCAGGTCTTGTAAGGATTTCTGGTTAGATTGTTTTATGATATATTACGATGTTTTTGAATACTTAATAAGCTTTCTATGACCATGTTATGGATATATAGTATATGGCACAATTTCGTCGGATCAACGAGCGAGCGATTTTTGTTGCTCTCAGTGACCAGACTTGACACTTTGAAGAAGACGAATATGCGATGTAAATATCAAATAGACATTGTGAATCGTGTAGCTAATTTTTTGCAGTAATAACATGCAGTGAATGTACTGTTCGCTGAAGATTATAGAAAATACATTACATGTCACACACGCATCAAACATGAATTCTGCCTTGAAATGATGCTCGCATTTTGCAAAGATACATATTGCCTCGCTCAACGCATTTCTTGGTTTTTTATTGTTCGTCGACAACTCTTATGTCTTCGTTGTTTAATTTAGTCGCTCTTTTCTTGCGTTTTTTTCTAATTTTAATGTGTGTTTACTCTCGTCAGGATGCGCTGAAGCCAGTTTCAAAAACCAAAAACCTGACCTTTTAACTGCTAGAATAACTATGTAATAGATAGCATTCGCAAGCCATGGCATTCAACCACAATCCCAGCAAAAATAGAGGAATAAAATAAAAAGGAACCACTTTATATTTGAACTTTCGAGCGCATGTTTTTATATAATCTAATTAAGCGATTGAAACTTGATGCAGGGAACAGACCACGTGAACCATCAAAGCACGGTTGAATAACATAATTTGTCACGTGGTACAGCTAGCCTAACCATCTTCTTCTATTAACTGTGCTTAAACGTATACAAGCCAAAAAACGGGTCCGAATATAACACTTCAATTAAAACCATCTTTGTAGTTTTCAAAAAATAACTTTTCCCACAACGCGATTTTTTTTGGAAAAAATGCAGCATCATCATTTTTCAAAATTCGATGACGTCATCAAAACCCCCTTTCGACGCCATCTTGGAAAAAATTTTTAGGGTAGCCGCCATGTTGGATTTTTTTGATGACGCCATCTTGGAAAAAAATTTTTGGTGGCCATCTTGGAAAAAAATTTTTGTGGCCATCTTGGATTTTGGAAAAAAAATTTTTTTTCCAAATGTTTTTTTTGGTGGCGGCCATCTTGGAAAAATTTTTTTAATGACGTCAGCAAAAAATTGTGAAAATCCACCATCTTGGAAATTTACCAAAATTGGGTGGGCGCGGCCATTTTGGATTCTGCTAAAAAAAATTTTTTGATGACGTCATCTTGGAAAAAATTTTAGGGTGGCCGCCATGTTGGATTTGAGGGGAGGCGGCTATTGGAATTGCGCTAGAAACCGCCCATTCTATACTACTCAGTCAAATTTTTGCAGAATATAACTAGTGTAAACAATGCCAAGTGGCTTTGCCACACTTGTATGAAACATTTAAAAAGTGGAAAGGTGGTAACCTTTGGCTGTTGCAAATGGCATGAAATTTCCTGAAAAACCCACTTTTTTACCTGAATGAACTTCAGTGCAGGCTTATTGCACCCAGACTGGCTTTTCAAAAAAATATGCAAGCCCCCAGGGGTACATTACTATTTATTTTCAATTGCTTATAAGCAATTGAAAATAAATAGTAATGTTGTAAATGTACCAGCAGATGTCATTAATACTGTTAATCTTTTACCCAGGCTACTGGAACAAATGAACAAAGTGGGGACATGGGTGAAGCCAGTGATACTCAAAATCTAAGTAAAAATACATTTGAGAAATTGACAGATGATGAATTTATTGAAGATGAAGCAGAGATCCTGGTGTCACTGACAGTATGCTAACACCACCAGACTTAGTCGATGACAGTGAAAGACAGCATATACTTAATGTTGCACCAGGGGAGGGGTAATAGACCTCTCAGTGTTTTTAAAGATAAATATTCAGAGGAACTTGCTTATCCAGATATATTTTTAGGCCAACAACGACCTGAAAACAAAGATCGTTTATCAAATGTTTATTATAGTGATATTTGTAAGTCGGAACTAAGACGGTCTAATCAAAGAGCAGCCATGTGTGTCGAAAATATTTTTTTAAAACAAAAAAACTTCAAATGAAACTTCTTTTGGGAAAATCTCAAATTGCTTTAAGAAAATGCAAAGGTAGCAATACGTCACTGACGGCAGGACAGCTTAAGCAACAAGGCAGCTTAGAAAGACTAATTCATCATGATGAAGGTTATAAATTTTTAAGAGCACTGCATGGTTCACCACCATATTTTGAAAAAGCAAAAAAGATCTGTTTGCTATGATTCGACAGCTAGGTCCAGCAACTCTGTTTTGTAGTTTTTCTTCTGCAGAGACAAAATGGATGCATCTCCTAAACATTCTTGGACAATTAGTTGACCAACGAAATTACACTATTGAAGAATTAGAAAATTTGAATAGGGAGGAAAAATGCAGATTAATTCAAAGTGATCCAGTTACTTGTGCAAGGCATTTCGATTATCAGTTTAATATGTTCCTGAAACAATTTTTGTTGAGTGAAATAGCTCCAATTGGAAAAATAAAAGATTTGTTTTATTGAGTTGAATATCAACAGAGAGGCTCGCCTCATGTTCATATGTTTATGGCTGGAAGATGCCCCAGTGTTTGGAGTGGATGAAGATGAAGATGTTTCAACATTTATTGACACAATAGTTACCGGCAGGAAACCTGATGATGACACCTCATTACTTAACCTCGTGAACAGACAAATGCATAGACATTCTCACACCTGTTGAAAAAAATCAAAGTGTTTGTAGATTTAATTATCCACAACCAGCGATGAGATCAACACAGATACTTCCCCCACTTGAAAATGTTTCTGAAAGTACTGAAAGATTTATGGAAGGAAATAAAGAACTAAATTGCCTAAAAGAAGGTTCAGACAACATTTGAGCAACTTTTGGAAATTTTTGGTGTGTCCAAAGAAAAGTAAATACTAGCAATACTTTCATCACTTAATTGTCCAACTGTATTTTTAAAAAGAAAGCCAAATGAACTGAGAGTTAATAACTATAACCCTGCATGTCTTGCAGCATGGAGAGCTAATATGGACATTCAGTATGTTCTTGATGTGCATGCCTGTGCAATGTACATTGTTTCATACATTTCCAAAGCACAAAAAGGAATGAGTGAGTTACTGCACAAAGCATGTGCCGAAGCCAAGAAGGCAACTGAACTATAAAACAGCAAGTACAAGATATTGGAAACAAATCCCTAAACAGTGTGGAGATCAGTGCTCAAGAAGCAGTTTACATTATTTTGCAGCTGCCCATGCACAAATCATCTAGGGAAGTAATTTTGGTCAATACATCACCACCAGGTGATAGAGTTGAGCTTGATAGAGTTGACCAATGAATGAAATTCAACAAATGGAAGATGAATGTGATGAGATCCATTCAGGAGGTATTTTGAAGCAATATGCTGAACGCCGTGCATCTCTCCAAAATGCAACTTTAGCTGAGTTGGCAGCATGGTATGACTCCAGCAAACACTTTAAAAAAAAAACTAAAATTACACAGATAGACCTTGAAAATTTTCCGACAGAGTCATTAATTGATGAGGAAACTAACAATAATGACGTCTGTGATGACAACATGACAGATAAATCAGGAGCTAAAGGTGGTATTAAGAAACAAACAAATTCTGGAGTTAGAACCAGAAAACATTACCATGAGCTTCTTATGCTTTTTACTCCTTGGAGAAATGAAGAAATAGTCCAAAGGCTGATTTTTTAGCTAAGCATGAAAGTGCTTCCATACAATGATCTTTGACTTATTATTGTTGTATGGGGTGGGTTCTTCAGTAATATGCTTGATGCCACCCTGGCACCTTTGGGGATTTTGAAATATTGGCCGTTTAATAAAGTATGAAACAAGTGTTTGGGCCCCCTGTGGGCTTCCTTTTATCCTAACCCCTTCGCTCACATTATAGTAATTTTTGTTGAGAAAATTTTATTTCTCCTCTCAGTAACATTCACAGGTAGGAGAGCTCAGAAAATGAATATGGTCTGGATTCTGCATGAATTATGCTAATTTCAGCAAGTACACAATTGTGTACAATGTGCCAGAATGCACCTTAATGACACACACAATTCCGCACACTGTGAACGAAAAACTCTGATAACAAATGCGCATATAATGAAACAAACAGTAAAAATATAAATAACTATAATACTAATAAAACTTTAACATGAACAATGATCTAAAAAGTATCAAATGCTTCCTAATATCATTCAATACAGAAACAATAGCCAACCTTGAGAACTATTAGATAACTGTAAGGACTATAAATCGACTATGTCAAATAATCTTAAAACTATTCTATAACAAGATAGTTGTCAACTGTAATGTCTACTTGGTGTGAAACACACAAAGCTCTCCCAGATTTTCCACACATAAAACCCAGTTCTTGATTCCAACAGATTTGGTTTTGACTTTATCACTTGCTTTGCCGGTGTCGCGGTCTCAACGTTCCCCCAGTCTGAGAATTCCCCCTGAATCAACTGCGCATGCGCGTAAATAGCGGAACGCTGAGCACGTGGCTTGGCGGACTGAATGTTCCCCCCAGTCTGAGTTTTCCCCTAGGATACTTTACTAATACAACATGACTTGAGTGTTGTATCGAGTGACGAGTGTTGTATACTGTCTTATACTGTCTTGAAACACCCATATCAGTATAGATTTAAACAACATGGTAAGATGTTTATTGTATAATAATTTGATTAAAGTATAATTTATTAGCACTGATGCGAGCTTACGGATCGAAAGCTTTGCGATGTAAATAAATTTGCGTAGTGTTTCCCCAAAATTATACTTTGATAGTCATCATGCAAAGATACAAGGAACTTATTACTTTGATTAACATAAATGCTAATTCTAACAAAATTAATTCACTCATTCTAACAAAGATATAAAATACCAATGTTCTGTTATATTTCTATAAAGAGATGACTCAGACTGGGGAGTACTGAGACTGGTCTGAACACTCCCCAGTCTGGGGTATCTCCTGTTATATTTCTATAAAGAGATGACTCAGACTGGGGAGTATCGACACTGGTCTGAATTCTCCCCAGTCTGGGGTATCTCCTGTTATATTTCTATAAAGAGATGACTCAGACTGGGGAGCATTGAGACTAGTCTGAACACTCCCAGTCTGAGGTATCTCCTGTTATATTTCGATAAAGGGATAACCACTGAGCTCTAATAATATATCTGGAGATCGTGCTTTCGACCTCAGAGTGTCCCCAAAAACATGGCTGATTTGACGTCATTTTGATGTCACAATATTCCTATTTTTATGCTATCTTAAAATAGATATCTTAAAATATCTATTAATTAAATAATTTACATCAATTTTACCCAGCAAATTTGAAGAACGTTAAAATGCATTACTAATTATAATAATCTCTATTTACAATTTTTGCAGTGAAACAATGTTTCACTGGTAACAGTTCTTGGTATGCGATCACAAGATCGATGAAATCATCCTTGACATCTTGCGCATTCAATCATGAACTGACCCTTCCTATACTGCATTCTGCAATGACAGAATAATTCTTCAGTCACTTCTACTTTTGCTGTTACATTACTGCTTAACTTCTTAACAGGAAAGGAAAGTACACACACTCCACACTCGAAGCAAAGGGCCAAGTGTGCTCTCATAACTCTTTGATCATATGCCTGTGTGCTAGGATCATCACCATTACACAATGAAATTGCAACAGCTAGAGCAAACATACCACAATCTGCTGTACCACTTTGTTGTACCATGGAAGGCCAATCAATTATCATGTTTCTTTTACTAGTTTGAAGCATTGCTGCCAAAGAGGTGTAAAGATGTTCTTTGTGTTCATTGGAGAGTTCTCTGTAAAGCGAGTCATACACTTTAACTCTGTTACTCTCGCATCCAATACTTGTGGCTGCAACCCAGTGATTTCCACTGAGATGTAGGACTTGTACAAAGTCCTGAAGTCCACTGTCTGCTTTGGGCTGTTTGCTTTGAAAGGCCAGTTGGCTTGGGGATATTTTTGTGATATCAGCCATTGACCATGGTCCATGTCTTTATCAGTAAGCCACTTGTCAGCTTGCAAGATTGTGGACACCAACTTATTAGGATTTGGATCGGCATGTGAATGGAAAATAACTTTTTTGCTGATTGCCTTGTTCTTTCTTTTCTTCAATGGTTGTGTTAAGTTGGTATCCAGTGGTGGTTGTTTTTTGGTGTCTAAAGATGACGCTGCTGGGCATGCTTTAAATGGTGGTTTTGGGTTTATGTCTGACAGTAGCGATTGGTTGGCATCACGTAGTGCTGGGTCAGTATCACTGTCACCTGGTGGTACTGAGTTGGTGTCACCTGGTGGTGCTGAGTTGGTGTCACCTGGTGATGCTGGGTTGGTGTCACATGGTGATGCTGGGTTGGTGTTACCTGGTGGTGCTGAGTTGGTGTCGCATGGTGATGCTGGGTTGGTTTCCAATGTAAATACTGGATTAACATTCAATGGTTCTGTGGTTCGGCCATGGAGATCACTGACTGTATATGGCAGCAGCTGATCATAAGGTACTAGTTTTCAAAGGTAAAGCACCCTCCTTCACTGGAATTAGGGTTACTCTTTGTGCCTTGTCAATTTGCATCACCCTAAAACATGAAAAAGTTTCTTTAACTTAGCCAGGCAGTCCATAATTATTAGTTTTCACAACTGAAAACATTTTTATTTTTTAGTTCAAGCTGACAAATCTGTGGCCCTTGAAATACAATACTATAGTATACAACACTTGTTTACGTTTTGTGGCTAATACCACATGAATTTACTTGCTAATGGGAGTGCTGTAGCAAATACAGTGACATATTTATTTCAATTTACCTGTATGACCCCTGCCAAATGGGCTCCATTTTCCCACCCTCTCTTGATAAATTTTTCATTTGTTTTTTGTAGATAATATTTCCAACTTTTATGTCAAAGGTCTTCACACCAAATTTAAGCTTACATTAGGCATAATAACATACCGATGACAAATGTTGTGCCATTTAAAAAAATTGTCAATAAAACAAGGATTAAAAACTGATATTTTGTCATTTTGAAAAAATATACAGGAAGAATAACAATTGCCGTGTTGCTATGACAACAACTATGCCAGTACTTCATGTAATTCCGAAAATATAGTTGCATGCTTAGTTAGTGGCGAGGGGTTGCTGCATGCATGTATTTCTAGCAGTAATAGAAAGCATGCATGTATGTAAATTCTAGAGCAACAGGAGAGTGGTGGTACATGTGTGGTGGTGCAGGTCATTTTTACTTCACTAGCTAGCATTCTGAACACCCATCTTATTAAACCACATCGACTGTTACACTACTATGCCCTCCCATAGCATCGCTATAATAATGGTGCAAGACATCTTTAATTTCCTCTATGGTGAGAATAACCTTTTTTCTATTTGTTTCCTTTCCAGCAGTATAGAACAACTCATCATCTAAAAGATAAATAAGATTATTACAGTGCATCATTTAAAAGGCTCAAAACAACCAATTTAGTAGGAAATATATAATACAGTATTGTCTAAAAATGTTTATCATTCAACCAATCTCAATAGGTTAACTAGAGATGTCAGATTTCATTGTTGGCCCACTAAGCTGCCCAAATCATCTGGCATTAGGCATGTAAAAAATACTGTAGGAGACACTGCATGCACTGCAGCTCAATGTAAACTTGAGGTCCTAGGCTAAATGTATGACTCGCAGTCATATCTTGCAACAAAGTCAGACATCCAAAGCCACAAAGTCAGACATCCAAAGCTTGATGGCGATATAAACGTTAGCCATACACATTACCACACATGAGCATACCAGTATATTAAAGGCTCATACAATGTACTTTGTCACCAAAGTGGCACGACCATCATGGGTGGCAAAGTAATTTATTAAACCAATATCTACATGGATAAGGGAAAGAGCAAAGCCGCAAAACACCTAACACCTGAGGACTGACTTGTCCATATCTAGGAAGTATCATGACTTTGTGCATATACCTACTGTAATACAAGAAGATTCTATCATATTATATATATATATATATATGTATGTATAATAGTGCTATGATGATGGTCTGACTCAGTATCACTGATGTAGTTGTGTCACTGCAGTGTGTGTTCAGTGTTCGAGAGCGTTCTGTAGCCATGTAATAAAGGTCTACTACCAGATCAGTGGTCTACATAGATATAGACTTACTTGTTTCATCAAAAACGTAGTTTTTTGCTTGGCTACGAACAGTACGTTGCTCATTTTTTGTCAATCCATTTTCGTGTTTACCATACCGAAGATACTGCATAATCCGCTCACATTTTTTCTTGTGTTGTTCCATGCGTTCACTTCTCGTTTTTACACGTTCTGTACCGATTACATCGGGAGTTGTTAAGTTTGCCTCTTGCTGAGGCGCCAGTCAGATACTTGGTTAAGAATATTACGTTAAAATATAGCTTTTTTGCGAAAAAACTCGGTTTACAACAAGCGACACTGCAACAGGAGAAAGGGGATAACTCAGACCGGCAATGTTGTGCAATAGTTATTCCGGTGACTTGCGCATGCGCATATTATCAGGGGAACGCTCAGACCGCTACATCGGCATACGCCCGGTAAATGGGATCATTTGCTCATCAACAGAACAATACTCCTCATGGGGAAGCAATCGGCACATGTTACATACAGCTGTGATTATAGGATCAATCTTCCAGAATTTGTTTGTATTGTCCTTAGGAGGCTCTTTGGCTGCAACAGCATGGATGTTTTGTCGTAATTTAAAGAATCGATTAACTGGCATATTTTCAGTGATGCGATCTATCCGAGTAGCTGATTCCAGTACATACGAATTCTGGGAAGGTTAATATTCCCCACAAGAATATTTATACCAAAAAACTTTATTTCAAAAGAATTGGTGAACCAGTAGTAGTCATGCTATAAAGATTTGTCTCATTAGCAATCGATTCGAAAAGTTCTTCAGTAAAATATTTCATCAAGAGTTCAAGCGGTGAATGCCTGACATCACCAATATCAAACTCACCACCCCACAAGGTATTTCCAGCATCAAACAGTCCTTTGCTCCAATTGTTTTTGTTTGCCCCTTGTTATTTCCTTTGATGGATGTATTTGTTTGGGGCATTTTCAGTGGGACATCTTCATCACTGCTTTCAGAGAGTGAAGACTCTGACTTTCTCTCATTGTCATGCTCTACAGTTTCATAACTATCACTTTCATCCTCAGATCCAGAAATAGTTATGTCGGAATCATCAAGTGCAGCTATAATATTATTTACAGACACATGACTAGCAGTAAGTTGAAACAATTGTTCATCAAAGCAAACTGTATCAAATTATATGATGTTTAAAACTGAAATTACACTAACTATTTTGAAAACAAAGTAAGGTGTTCTTTGACAATGTTTGCCTCATAAAGGTTTGTTCATAAACATATTTGTCAGAAATAAAAATATCTAAAGCAATAACGAGGAAATATCTTTTTTGATTTCCTCAGTGAAGGACTCATTGGAATGAAATATTGCTAAGTGAGTCACAGTGTCCACAATTGTGTACACAACATTTCAAAAAAATATTTTGAGGCAAAAAATTCGTACTGCAAAGTGAAAATATAACCTACTTAAACTAAAACTGCTTCTTGAAAAGCCTAAATACTTTTTCTTTCGCCTGTGACTGTGTATTTCGTACGTATAATTTAGCTTCTTTTTGGCTTACCTTCGCATGTTCTCTTCTCGGGGGCAGCCATGTTTTTGATGTTGCACAATGTCACAATTTTATCCCTACGTGTCCTATGTATAGTAAGTGATCACTGAGCTTTACTAATATATCAGGAGGAGCGGCTCCTATACTTGCTTCAGTAATCGGAGTGTCGCCAAAAACATGGCGGATTTTGGCCTCTGCTGACGCCAGATCCACGCCATATGGTTCCTCAGCCTAAAGGTATTTGCCACTGACTGGGCTCAATTGTAATGCAGGCTCATCTTTCACACCCCCCTTTTATATTTTTACAAAATTTTGTTTTGTCTTTTATCAGTATTCGCTGTAAATTTTGGGGGTTTTAAGAGCTTTTTTCATGCTTGCTGGACGCTTCACGAACTTTTGAAAAACATATTTGCAAGTTTTACAAGTTATCGCGGACAGGAAAGGACAAAAAACCTCGAAATATATTGGTAAAAACAATATTTCAAGGGACTATTGGATTGGTATAAAACCGAAAAATTTGCAGTTCTTATTCACGAGCAAAAAGCAAAATATTTCCAGCTAAAATTGTTGAGTATGACGTATTTTTAGCAACGAGTATTTTTGTCTTTTAAGTCCGCTTTATTGTACATCAACATTTGTCATATGGTTATGTTTGTATACCTGGTTTTTACAATCATGCTTTAATGTTTTTGAAACTGTTTACATTCATCGGCATCTTGTTTTCATGTGAACGTTGTATACATCAAGCCTTTTTGTTCCTTAACTGTCTTGAATGTTTATAGTTTACTGTAGATAGTAGAACTGAAAGTCTTGCATTTTACGAATATTTTGCAATTTACATACACGTTTTTGTGTCTCCTATAGTATTTTCTGCGAATAGTATTGTATATAATTTTGCTCACAACGTTCAAGCATATAGTTCAAGTATGCTTGCTTGAGTCAAGCTTTCTCTCTCTTTTCCCCCTCATGTTTAAGCTTGTGTTTTCTTGAATAACCAGTATATATAATCTGACTATTATACTTGTTTACCTCAAAACCATTCCACAATACAGCTGAAAGATGTATTATTTGTTTAAACTATTTGAATTAACCAAGGTATAATATTTCACTACCAACATTCCACAGAGATAAATACTCCACACAAGAAATGAGTACTACCTGTAATATTTATGATATGGAGGGAGGGAATTGACTGCTGACAATAAAAGTACAGTATTAAGATGCCTAATCTAAATCCCCAATTGGGTGGAAAGGATGAAGCTTTCATCTCTCCATTATCCATCTTGTGCATTCCCCCTCCTTTTCTCCTTATGATTTCTACTGATTTTGAATTTTGTTAACAACTTGTATTCTTTTGTTAACAAAATGTATTCTTGTTTACTACAAAACTAATCCACAGTGATACACTTCTTAATTATATTAAAGTTTATATTCAAAATGAAAAAATTCAAGGTTTAGTAATTATTAAACTAACAATGAGTCATTGAAGAAAAACACCAACTCCACATTTAGCAAGAGTAATCCTAACTCCACTTGAGCAATGTATGCTCCCTGTAGTGGCATGAGGATATTATATTATGCAGATACCATAGTAAAAATGCTAAATCATCTGATGGTTGAGAGGATGACATGAATCTCCCATCTCTGCATTGGTTGTGCAATGTTTTCTGAAATTACAATAATTCCTAAAACTACATTGTATACTATTATGACTATGACATAACTATCATTGTGTTGTCCAAATGGGCTTTTACTTCTGATCTCTTCTGAATTTTGATGTGGTATTGATAGATTGTTAGTGCAAGATTTGAAGAAAACAGTTGTACTGCACAAAATTTTACACACAATATGACATATATCCATGTTGACAGCACATGGTAGAACACATAATAAGTTAGGGTGGGAGTGTTTTGCTCTAGTTCTTGGTACATTTCATTAAAATCTGCAATAAAATGAGAAACAAATTTACCACCTTGTTTGTGTTTAATTGATAATAGAAACATGGCAGGCAATAATTAAAACCACTGAGTGCGCAGCACTCCCAATGATGAATAACCATCAGCTGTTGGACAGTAAAATATGAAATGAGGTTCATAATGCATCTTACCAAACACATTACTCAAAAAAAGGAAAAAAAACAGTAAAATGTAAATTTTATGGGGTTTAGAGGCATGACCCAAAATGTTATCTTATGCACCACTGACACTAAATCGCATTTCAAAAACAAGCTGAGTTAATTGCCTGTTTATCTACACTTCAATCTACAATTACTATGCAAACAGAGGTCACAGAGGCATAGATGTTTTTATCAGAGATTGTTCCACACTGTCAAGTGATATAATTTACTTCAGTATCAAACTCCAAATGGGCAAATATTAAATCATGGATACATGACCATAAGCATTCATCAAGGAAAACTTGTTGTCTATATAAATAATATCAAAAAACAGCTCCATTAAAGTACACGTCAGTGCCTGATGCTGAAGATTTTACGCACTTCTGTAAACTTCAGGAATCAAAACGCAAACTTTAGCCAGTAAAACGGTATAAAATTGAAAGTTTCGAGATTCTTACCTGCTAGAAGAAACATTTCCACATTATTTTTACAAATCCTTGCGTCCACGAGCGAAAAAAGCCTATTTTATCTTTGATTTTTTTCCCAAAAACAACCAAGCCATAAAAGTTTTTTGCAAAAAACAGGGGGGCGCAGGGCTTTTTAAAAGCTCGGGATCGCAGTTGGTCAGTGGTAAATACCTGTAGGCTGAGGAACCATATGGCGTCAGCAAAGGCCAAAATCCGCCATGTTTTTGGCGACACTTTTTCATGCCAACCCGCTCCTCCAGATATATTAGTAAAGCTCAGTGTAAGCGATTCCCAGCTATACCACAGTCGCCCCCAATCGATTTTTGTGATACTTCATATAAATTACGATACTACAGTTTTAAAAAACAGTTTGTACGCATTTGTGTACACAGTGAGCGAAGGGGCTAAAATTCAATTTAAACCTATTTTTTTGCTTCAATGAAAAGTGTGTGCTATTGATAAAATATGAAAATTAAAACAATTTGCTACAAAAAATAAGATTATTATTGCGTTTTGGCGGTTAGTTTTCATTTTTAGCTATAGTCCAGTACGTAGGCCCCATTTGTCATTCTTCAATCCAAGATGGCAGCTAAATAAACTTCTCTTGACGAAATGTAAGTATTTGTTGAGTCATAACCGGAAATACTACTCGAAATAAATGCACTATCGAAAACAACAATGTTTAATGCTCAAACATTTAACAGGTACATTTAATAGAGTTGTTTTTAATTATTGTTTTCAGCTATTGACACAGGATTAATCAGCACGATTGTGAGCATTTTTTGGCAGTAGAAATTCGATTGAAAAGGGAAATACAAATGAATCCAAAGGAACTTGATACATAAAATCCACTTTAGTGTAAGTAATATAAGATATACTCTTATGTTTATGATCTGAACTCGTAGAAAATTCGTGTTTAACTTTTTATGAGATTCACTCTTAAAACTGATACTATAACCTATTACTTTTGTAGCCTTACGGACACTTCATCAATGGATAATGAGTGTTTCTTTAAATGGAAATTTAAATGTCATAGAAGATCTAAGAGATGTAGGCCCGGGTCGAATTGAGACAATCATAAAGTATAGCAAAGAATATGATGATGGGGCTCATGTAGAACTTGAAGCAAAGCTTAAAAGATAATAAGCTTACAACTCAAATGTCATAGAAACTGTGTGTCCACTTATAAATCGGCCCACCACCTAAAAAGACACAAGAAACAAGATAGTTTGGACACTGTAACAGCCCCTAAACCCAAGAAAAGACATCGTTCAGATAATTCCAGTTTTCTATTCAAAGAGCATTGTATTTTTTGTGGAGAGGCATGTCAATTACAAAGAGACAAAAAACACCTTAATTGCTGGAGGAGGGCAGTATTGTGCAGAACTGCCACAAGACCCGGGCAGAAGACCTTCAAGCAGTCAATCCTAGACACTTGTATAAAGTGAAATGATGAGCAAGCACATCAAGTTAGAAGTCGTGTTGAAGGTACTTTAAGTGACTTGCATGCAGCTGATGGAAGATACCATGTGGACTGTATGACAAGCTTCATGTTGCCAAGATCTATCAATGCTGCTGCAAATGCTGGTTTAGAAGAAAAGGAAAATGGTGACTCAGCCTTAGATTATGTAATACATGAGATGTCAAAAGAATACAAACAAATCTGGAACTCGTTAGATGTGTGGCACCTATACGAGCAGCATGGGGGAGAAAAATTAGTATGAAGATCCCTTCTTCAAAAGATTATAGATGATTTTGAAGATAATATAGCTGTTCTGTCATCATCGGGTTTGGCCAGTCTTATTGTATTCAGAGGAAATGCTTCAACCCTGCTTAATCTGGTGAACGACTCAGATGAAGACAAGTTAAGTATTCTGACTGATAAACTCGGTAAGACAATAACAAGCAAAATTAAAGATGCTCATACAGTGGCTAGCCAACCCGACAATTTAGTCCTGCTATGCAAATATCAAGTTATTTTCAAGTTATAATCATTATTCATTTTTTTTTAAATTTCATTGTTTTCACAGTCAATGAATGTGAAAATATTTGCATAGCTGGACTAAATCGTCATGCTGGCTACGCCACTGTGTTCATATAGATAAATCTCGATATAACATAAGAATTACAAAGGAAAGCATTTCAAATTCTGTAAGTTCAACTCTAATGCATCTTCTAGGAAAGTTATCACCAAACCTGAAGTACAATCTACCAGCACTTTTGATAGGCAACATAGTTACCAGTGTCCTTTCCAACAATCACACAAATCTTCAAATTGCTCTCGGGAATTTGATCAGAGACTCTAAGTCATTGATTAACTAAATGTATCAATTTGGAGTCACTTGTTTGTATGATGAGATTCTTCGTTTCAAGAAATCGACAGCTTTGGCAGCAAAAAACAACATGCAGCTCAGTGGGATTCATGACGGTGACTGTGGACTTATACAGGCTGTCGCAGATAATTTTGACGCCAGCATATCATCCCAGAATGGCAAGCTGACAACACATTCACTAGCGATGCTGATTGCACAGCCACAGAGTACAGCACGTGAAAACCAAGACACAGGAGAAACAATTCCTAGAATATCAAAATGAGATATGTCCCAACCGATTGATTTTGACATTTCAATAAAGCATTACCAAAGAAAGTACCCATGCCAGACAACTGTGCAAAGAAATGCGTGCAACCGCTCAAAGTTCTCTGTAGCTGCATAATTGCAGAAGGAAGAGCTAAAGAACTTGATTTTTCATTCTTGAGCGCAATAAACAGTGACGAAAATGTCCCAGAATTCAATGGTTTCAATACCTCTGTAGCAAGGGCAGGCCCTGAAGCCAAGAACGCAAGCCATATATTTGCTATTAATTGACATGCCACCATCGGACCCAGACACAATGATGACAGCACTTCACGAAGCCAAATGGTTAACCAACGAAAGAGGTCAGACAAAATTGGTATTTACAAGTGATCAGCAGCTTTACAAGGTAGCTTATGAGCTTATCCAAACCATTTCTCCAACGTCATTTTGCATCTTGGAGGAATGCACTTTCTAATGAGTTTTGTTGGCGCAATTGGATCGCTCATGGGAGGTTCTGGCCTTTCTGAAATTTTGTCAAGCACATTTGCTGGAGTACCAAAAATGCTTTCAGGCAAAAAATTTCCACAAGATGTCAGGGCAATGAGGCTTGTAGTCGAGTAGTTGCTGAAAAACACCATCAATCGTGAAGATATAGAGGGTATGGAAGATCTACAAAAACATCTTGATGCTGCAGCAACAAAAAGCAAAACATGTAAACTCTGGGTTGACCGTTTCATAAAGCCTGTGTTCTTGATGATGCTCTACGTACGAGTTGAGTGGGAAGGTGATTGGCCACTGCATCTTGTTGCTGTGAAAGGAATGTTACCATACTTTTTTGCATCAGGTCATGTCAACTATGCCCAATATGGCCTTTACTACCTCCGCTCAATGGGGTTTTTACAGGGAGAAGAGCTCTCAATGTTCATGAAGGGGGAGCACGTGATGCACCATGTTCCACATCTGTGGAATGGCATTTGGAGTGATATGTATATCGAAAGCACTTTCATGTGCTATGGTCATGGGCCTGGTGGCATGATTGGAGTTACCTTAAAGCCAGAAATGCTAAAGACATGGGCCCTCAGTCTACATGTGTGCTGTTGACTTGAACAAAACATCGCAGATCTAACATCTAACGAACAAGATGAATGTCAGCTTAATCGTAAAGAAGAAACAAAGTCAAGGATAAAATCAGATGGCGCTGACAGAGAAAGTCTTTCAAAAAAAATTGAGCTGTGCATCGACCCTCTTGATCATGCATCTCATCCGTCTTCTATTATCAACATTGTGAGTGGTCAGATTGCAAACGAAAGCGTAAATACCACAATGCAGTGGAAATTGGTGAGAAGCAGGTGAAAGATCACAAGAATGGTTGGCCATATAAGTTTAATGACACTATTTCCAAGCTTGTCACGACAATAGCAGATGGCAAGAAGCACATCAAGATTGGCACCAAGAAGGTCTTTGATACCTCAGTAATTTACAGCCGAGTAATTGGCATTCAAGCAAGCTCAAGAGACATCGATATCAAGAATGTCTGAAGCCACGAGTTAGCTCCCGTTCCAACTTCAATGTTTGATGATTCCGGTGTATTAAGAATGTGCAAGTCAAAGTCAGACCTCAAGAATCCGCCATGAGGTACAAACTCTGGACCACCAAGTTTGGAAATGGTGCTGCTACTGCTCCCAAGATCCAGTCACTTCCACCATCAACAGAGGCGTTCGTTGAAAATATCAAGCAAGTCCACCTTCAAACAGCAATTTAGAAACATGCTACATCACTTGATCCACCTAATCTAGATCCTCGAGAGTTTAGGTACATACGAGACGAGTCAACCAGGACACTTTTTCCCACCACAGTGCCAGATGGCACTCCATTGGCGCCAGAGAGCATCATGAAATTGATTAAATGTAATTGCAGTGGTGAAGGTCCGTGCAGTACGGTGGTTCATATCGCTCATACACAAACATAAAAGTAAAATGCAAGTAAAACTGGGGAAGCCTGCAAACAACGATAAGATTACAACGCAAATAAAAAACGCAAATAAAAAATGAAAACGCAAATAAAAATGAAAACGCAAATAAAAAATGAAAACCCAAATAAAAATAGAAGTAAAAACAAAACGGAAATAAAAAACAAAACGGAAATACTCGGCAAGCGCCTGGGTACGAAGAACCACTAAGTTTTGAAGAATTTCGTAAAGGAAAGGAAAGGAGATGGAAAGAACCATCTAGGTTTAAACCGAATCTTTGAAAGGGTGAAAAAAAAGTAAAGTTCCTATCGATATTGGTTTTATGAAACTTGAATCGTCAGGTAGTCTTAGAAGATGCGTAGGTAAAACTTTACCTGTCAAAGTTCTACCCTCATCAGGTGCAGATGTAATACTGAACAAAGGAGTCAAGAAGCATGCAAACCATGATAAAAATGTACATGAAAATACCCAGTACGTATTATTATACCCAGACTGTACTCAAGTGATTAACCTACCAGGAACAAATGAGCCATTTGATTTCAAGAAGTACAGGGAAGATATTGGAAAGTCTGAGCATCAAACAATTTCTAGTCCTAGTGACTGCAAACCTGTGGAGGTTGTTGCTATTGATGATCCCTCTTGCAGTGACTCACTGTCAAGCCAAAGTTTGCCCAAAGATACAGATTCTCAGTCTGGCCAAGAGCAGTTAATTGCATGGATGGTTAAATGTTCACATTGTTTTCAACTGTTTCCTATTGAAAATATTGCAGATCATGCAGATTTATGTATTGATGACACAGTAGGAGAAATAGACTTGCAGACAGTTCAAGTAGAATACATTTCAGATTCAGAAGATACCTTACCAGTAAATGGTATAACCTTAAAAAAGGTGGTCCAAAAGCTTGTAGATGAGCATGTGAATACTATGGAAGAGGCAAAATCTCTTAGAGTGCGAAGAAAGTGTCTTTGGGAAGACTACAAAGCTGCAAGAAGTAGAGGCAAACTCAGTCGATCCAGGCAAATTCATATTATTTTTCTTGGAAAGCCAGCTACCAATGATGGTGGCCCGAAGAGGGGATTCTTTTTCTTACGTTTAAAGTCCAGTACATCTCCAGATCTGCTTTGTCGTGATTCCAGTTTGAACTCTTAAGTCTTAACAAAGCACTTCAATCATTGTTAATCTTGTTACTTTACACATTTTGGTGCCAGACAATTTTACTTGTCAACAACCCCTGGCTACTATGATTTTAAAATTGAAACATGTATATACATATAATATTTTATGAGGTAGTTTCGGAATAGAAATGCATGTACCTGTCGTTTTTACTTGGCAAATCTCTATGCACCACTACAATAGTAATAGTGAAAACTTTATTGAAATATACATTTTACTTATATATACAATTGTAAATCTCACTCTTATTAAGGTAATTTACAACTGGCTACATGAATCACATAAAACGACAGATACAAGTACTAATATTAGGAATAATGATTTAAATGGCTATACATGCAATGTTTTTAATACTAATACTTTAAGAGTTTGGGTTCAGCCCATTCTTTATTTCTACAGCAGAAAATATAGTAAGTTCCTCTGATGGCATAGGACATTATCTTCTTTATACAGTATCGCTGATGGTTTTTATCTAGTCCTAACGTGTCTAACATTTCTAAAAAGGTACGGCATTCTTTGTCAAATACACCCAGACAACTAATTGATAAGTTCACAAATTTAACAGACACATAATTATCCTTCATTTCCTTAATTAAATCCTCGCTTTCTTTCGTTCAACGTTGTTATGCAAGTTAGTTTCAAAGCCAACGGTGAGTTCAACAATATAGAGTTTATCATCTGGGGTAAATAAAAGTAAGTCAGGTCGATATGTGTCACCAGTGATGATTGAAGGGGTTTTAAAGCCAGGCAGATCAGCATAAATTTGTGCTGCGTATGTAGTCTGTAATGTTTCAGCTATGAAATTTAAAATCGAATCGTGTCTCCACGTAAAGCGTTGAAGGTACGACTGGCATCCAGCCACTACATGTAATAAAGTTTCAGGGCACAAACAGAAGGAACATTCTGGACTGAATGATAAACCCCATCTTGTAAGATTTTTACGGGTAGGTAATGAGCTATTTATATAGCGGACGGTAAAGTTGAAAATGTTCCTAGGTAGTTTTGATTGAGCAGTAGACCATAGTGAGTTTAACTGTAAAAGTGAAAACTTGGCGACGTTGGAGAAGAAGGACCCCTGACAGATTAAGTGATGCTTTAGTTTATCTTCTTGAACCGAGAGAAATTCTTTAAGAACTTCCTTCGTTGAATTATAAACATCATACTGAATGTTAGTATGTTGGTTAGTAGATTTCCAGAGTTGTTTTATGGATTCATTAGGGGACGTTTTCAAAGCATTGCGCAGAACTGTCTGGCATTGGATAAATTTAACAGATACGGGCAAAATATTCAGGCCAAATTTGTTGTTGGTAAGAAAAATGTTACTTAAAGTTCCAGAAAACGGAATTTCAAGCCACTTTCGAATGTACTGATTGACAACAGAATCGATGGATTGTATTACCCAAGTTTTAGTCAGGTTTGCAACTGTAAGGTTCCAAGATAGTTTGGACAGAACGTAGCGGTTGTAAAGGAGGAGTTTATTTCTTGGATGCAGAGGAGTTTTATCGATATCAGACATCAGTTCCTCTATGACAGACATTAATTCAGATTTATGCATGTTGTAATAATAGTAATAGTAATAGTAATAATAGTAATAGTAATAATAATAATAATAATAATAATGAAAACTTTTATTAATTTTAAACGATATATAAATTACAATGATAAACCTCACTTTAACAGGTAGTTTATCAGTGTCTACTTGAATTAACTCTTTCTATATAAAATATTAGTATGACATTAGTTCTGGGTTATCCCAGATTTTGTTTCGTTTACAAAATATATAATATGTGGACCTAATACAAGTGTTAATTATTTTTCTAACAAGGTATTTTCGACATGCTTCATCAAATTCCAGATCTTTCAACATTTCAATTAAACTTAATGAAGTTTCACTTAACACGCCTAAAGAACTAATAGATACATTCACAAATTGTGCTTTTTCATATTTTTTCAACTGTTCGTTAACTAGATCCTGATATTTTTCTCTCTTACGCCTTGCATTATGCAGAAGGTTAGATTCAAATCCTACAGTAAGTTCCAAAATATATATACCTTGTTTTCAATTGTAAGCACAAGATCAGGACGCAATGTATCTCCGGTGACGACAGATGGACTTATATAACCAGTCAGGTCAGCGTAGAGTTTAGAACAATTTAAGGGTTTAAGCATTGATGCAATTAAGTTGAGAACAGAGTCACGTCGCCACGTAAAATGACCCTCATTTAAATAGGTGTTGCACCCAGCAACGACGTGAAGAAGAGTTTCCGGTGACAAACAGAAAGCGCATTCAGATGTTGTTGATATGCCCCATTTTTGAAGGTTTTTTTGAGTAGGAAGAGTGTTGTTTACATACCGTATGGTGAAGTTAAATATGTTTTTTGGAAGTTTGCTTTGTACTGAAGACCATATTGAGTTGAGTGAGATTGTAGAATATTTAATGACATTGGAGAAAAACGAACCTTGTGAAATGAGATGATGCTTAAGTTTGTCTTCATGCTGTTTCCGAATAGTGCTTAATACGTCCTTAGTGTTTTTGTAGGTGTCATACTGAATATTTTTGTAATCGCTAGTCTCCATCCACAATTTATCTATATCTTCATTTGGCGATGATTGCAAGGCTTTTCGAGAGACTGTTTGGCACTGAAGGAATTTAGTTGATGGTAAAATAACATTTAGTTCAAATCGGTTATAAGGAAGTTGGACGTTGCTAAGGGTTGCGGACATGGGAAGCTCAAGCCATTTTCGGATGTATTTTGAGACAATAGCATCAAGTGTTTCTTTTACCCATGTTTTACCTATATCGGAAACTGTGAAGTGCCACGAAATCTTTGAAAGTGCGTACTGAGTGTATAAACGAATTTTGTTTTTTGGGTGCAGTGGTAGCTGATCTATTTCGTTTAAGATATCACTAAGCTCTTGATAGGTCGGGGGGTCAAGATTAAATTGCGTCTGCGAAGTAAATTTGGGAATCTAACTTGGGATTTTAAAGCGTTTTGTCGGGTTAATCGCAGACAATGTTTTGGTAAAATAGGACAAACATTGCGACAAGCTAAACGAGGGAGATGTGCCGGTATTCTTTGTGAAAAATCTTTTGACATAACCCCAGAAGTTTCTATTTATTAAACTATCATGATCAAGACCCCTATTGTTTTGACTGAAGTTTTGGTCGGCATTGTCGGACTTATTAAGTAGGTTGCGCAGTTTTTTCGCCACGAATTTAATCTCTAAAATATCTCCGTTTTCTGATTTTAGTTTCTTCAAATCTTTGATTGAACAATTCTCATATCTGCATTGAAATTCTACATGGATACTATGGTCCACTAATCCAAAATTCTCTTCAAAATAACTGTAGATAACAGTTACCATGGTTTTAATATTATTATTTAAATCGTATGGTGTGATTGGTTGGTTTGAAAAAGTTAGTCTGAAAAAGTCGTTAGCATTTGACCATTGTAATGGTGATTTTGACAGTTTAATACCTTTTCTTAATTCAGGGACATTTTCTTGAGCATTTACTGGCAAATTTTCATGATTTTCTTTATCTATGCTATCCTCATTCTCTTCCTCAGACAATATCTCCGTCATTTGTTGTTGGAGCTCGTCTTCAAGGTCGTCGATTATTTTACAACTTCGTTGATGCATTTTAAGGCCACGGGGCCCTTTGCACACTTTGCCACAGCAACATTTTATAGCTCTACAAGTTTTTATGGGGAGACACTCTTGGGCAGGCGTTTCCATAACTGGATTTACATGCGTAGTAGGTTCCTGGTTATATTCCACTTTACTTTTACAACGCCATGAGTGACAACCCAATGAGACGAATTCTTTTGCACAAAAACCACGTATTATAAGCGTAGAAAATAGTGCAAGCAAGCTTGCTCGAATCATTTTTGAAAAGCTATCAGTATAAAATTTGAATTACGACGTTAATATGTCAATCCAAGTAAGAATTTTTTATTAAACCAAGAACATGTACAGAGAGCGTGAGTACTTGACTGCTCGATGTCAAACAACAACAACAATAACAACAACAGCAACATTTATATAGCGCCTATACCAAATATGTTCAAAGTGCTTTACAACTAAATCTAAATTACATACCATACAATAAAATCATTAAGTTATTTACAGTTTAATAAAATAGTTAAGTAGAAAACTAAGTAATAGATAATATATATAAATTGCTATTACATGTTATAAAATAGTTGTTTAATCAATGTTAAATGCAAGTTTAAAAAAAATATGTTTTTAATTTAGATTTAAAAGTATCAAGGTTAGAGCAAAACCTTATTTCTAATGGTATATTGTTCCATAATATTGGTGCTGAAATGGAAAATGACTTTGCTCCATAAGATTGAAGATTAAATCTTGCTTGTTTTAATAAAAGAGCAGATGACGAACGAAGAATTCTTGAAGGAGTATAATATTCAATCAAATCTGTTAAATACTTTGGTGCAAGTTCATTTAAGGCTTTAAAGGTCAGCAGGAGTAGTTTAAATTTAACTCGATATTCAACAGGTAACCAATGCAAATTAATTAACACCGGCGTGATATAATCGTATTTGCAGGACTGGGTTATAAGTCGCGCGGCGGCATTCTGCACATGTTGTAGCTTTTGTAGTTGGAACTTGGGAACCCCATAAAGTAACGAGTTGCAATAGTCCAATTTGGAACTAATAAATGCATGAACAAGGATTTCAGTAGATTTTGGGGTTAGGAATTTCCTTATTCTAGCAATATTCCTCAAGTGATAAAAAGCTCCTTTTACAAACAGAGTTAATTTGTGGTATCATAGTCATATTTTTGTCAAAGATCACACCAATATTCCTTGCCATATCTGAAGGAGTAATAATATCATGTCCACAATTTAGGAAAACACTGGTGATTGGCGATAACGGGAATGAATAATCAGGAGTTCAGTCTTATCTTCATTAAGTTTCTGTTTAACAGCATCCATGTCCTTATATCAGCAAGGCAGTCTTCAATACGTTGAACTGTAGAACTTAAATCATGTTCATCATTGCATGTAAATGAAGTATACAGCTGAGTATCATCCGCATAGAAATGAAATAGCATGTTATGACGCCGTAGAATATCAGCCAAAGGTGATGTATAGAGTAAGTACAAAACTGGCCCAAGCACAGAGCCCTGGGGAGTCCCACAGCTCATATTGTGAGTTTTGGACTTAACACCATCAATGCTCACAAAATGAGAGCGATTGGCCAAATATGATCGAAGCCAATCCAATGCTTTTCCTTTTATGTCAAATCTAGATCTTAAACGGTGAATCAATATTTCATGATCCACCGTATCAAATGCGGATGAGAGATCAAGAAGTAGAAGTACGACACATTTGTGACTATCCAACGCACATAGAATATCGTTTAATACTCTAAGCAGAGCAGTTTCACAACTGTGATACCGTTTATACGCAGATTGAAATAGTTCTTGTAAATTGTTTTCATCGAGGTAACCAATTAAGCGAGAAGATACAACTTTTTCAATCACTTTAGAGACCATCTTGAGATTCGATATCGGTCTAAAATTAGCAAATTCCTGATAATCCAATGTAGGTTTCTTTAAAGTCGGCAATAGCACAGCTTTTTTCAAAGTAGGAGGCATATAACCAGACTTCAGTGATAAATTAACAATTTTACAAATAACTGGTAAAAGATCCATCAGAGGAATAAATAATTTAGCTGACAATGGATCAAGGACACAGGACTTAGATGCAATAGAATGTATTACATTTGATAATTCATCCACTGTGATTGGTGAGAAAGTGAACAGTTCGGAATCTGGAGGGGAAGTGTCAAATTCTGGTAAATGAGTCAAGGCAGATTCATCACTGGCTAATTCATCTCTAATTTTGGCAATTTTGTTGGTGAAAAAATTGTTGAATTGAGTTGACAGTTCGTTAAGTGACTCACATGATGGATAAAATTTCTCAGGACGTCTATGGAGGAGACGATCAATAGTATGGAACAATTTCTTATTATCTGACCCCACTTCCTCAATCAAAGAAGAATAATAATTCGCTTTTGCAGTACTAACCAATACTTTGACCAACTGACACTGATCAATATAAACTTGTCGATCGACCTAAAGACCAGAACGACGCCAACGTCGTTCAAACTGGCGTCTTTTGGATTTTTGCACTGCAATATCCTCATTATACCAAGGCGTTGTTGGATAACAATTTTAGTCAGTGGTGGTGCATGATCATCAAGAATTGAGGATAAAACCTCATCATATTGGTCACAAAGTTTCGAAAGAACTGCCCGAGGCAATAGATATAGTGACAAGTTCTTTATGTCATTGCGCAGCTTGTCTGTGTCAATCGATCGAATTTTCCTGCATGTTAAAGTTTTCATAATTTTAGTAGGTTTAGCCAAATTCAGGTTACAATGCAAAACAAAGTGATCAGAGATAAGAGGATCATTGACAGATAAATTGCAATCTGTTCATCTAATCTGGTAATAATGAGATCTAGAGTGTTGCTATTTTTGTGTGTTGGCATACTGATGTGCTGCATAAGATTGAACAAGTCAAGCAAGTCCAAAAACTTAAGAGCGGTTGTATCAGTCGCATCGTTAACATGAATATTTAAGTCCCCCATTATAAGCAATTTACCAGAAGAAGATGCCAGTAACTCCAAGAGAGTTGCAAATTCATCAAGGAACAAGTCAACCGTGAAGCCATTAGCTGATGATGGAAGAGGGCGATAGATTATCACAATACGTGTAGTCACCGAGTTATTATGAAGCAGTAATTGCATCAGCTCAAATGATTTAAATGATGGTTTTGTCTTAAGTTTTTTAACTTTTAAAGAGTGCTTGAATACAATACCAACTCCCCCACCAGAGCCAGTTTCCCTTGGAACATAAGAAAACACATAGCCTGAAGGACAAATATCACACATTACAAATTCACAATTATCATGATCTTTGAGCCAAGTTTCTGTAAGAGCCATAATATCTATATCATTGTCCACAATGTAATCCTTAATTTGCAACGTTTTGTTCCTTATTGATCTAAAATTTAAGACAGCAAGTTGAAGCAATCTTAAACCAGGCTTGTTCGCAAATTGAATTGGTGTTTGCTGAACTGGAATTAAATTATTCAAATTGCGACTCCTGTTCACTGACCTGTATCTTGCATGATAATGACTGTAATGGCGCTTCGCTGTATAAAATCTATTTGAGCTGATAACTTCAATATAATGGCGATTTTCACCCAATCGAAAGTTGTCAATGCCAACACTTTATGTAAGACTTGATATAGAACTAGTAATAGTGTTACTTAACTGATCTTTGTTCCAACATCCCATTGATAACGACTGCTTCCCAGTATGAAAATTCCGATAAGTTAATGTCCTTGTCTGTTGAGAAGAAATTTCCCCAGTTGGTCCTTGGTTTAAAGCAATGTCTTGATAAATAGTAATATCCAACGGTGGATCATGTCCCGGTATATGCAATGATACTAAGCCATGTTTACAATATTCATTCACCACTAAGCATGATTTAAAATATCCATTCGCAGCCAGTGTTATTTGAGATCTTTTACATAACTCAATCACAACTGCATGTCTAAATTCCAGATCATAGACTTCGTGTAGCAGGATTAAGCAGCGAATCTTGCAAAGTAATCGTAGATTTTCTGATTGATGACTCAACAAAGATGAGAAGTAACAAATATGAGAAAAAAAATACAGAATTTATGGAGCGACCCATCCACGTACTGGCGGCCATGATACTCTAACAACCCTTTCATTTTCTTTTATGTATAGAAATGCTGCAACACATCCAGAGAAAGTTGTTTGTGTCAGGAGGTGTACTAGTTGTAATATTTATACAGAGTACATGTTTTATATTACATATTATAAAGTAAGTTTAATTTACTTGTACTGTATTTATTTGTTCAATACCTAAACAATTAACTATTGGCTATTCCAATTAGCCTTGTAAAAAGACTGAATGCTTCAGCATGCATTTCAGGGTATAACAATTCCCCAGTTTCCATTACAGAATGGAAATATTCTTGGTAAAGATACTGGTCATCATTGTCATCTAGACTCTCATGGCCATCAAGATATAAGTTCATTTCTTGAATCTTTTGTCGTGATAATGAAACCTTGCAATTAAGACCCCCCGACTGATCTGGTAAGTGATAAAGTACATCTGATATGCCAGGGATAGTGCCATGTCTAGATGACCTGATTCTGTGGGTATTCCAGTGAAGTCTAACATTGTCCAAGTCATCTTGTAGTACCCCATGGAAGCAAAACCAAATACATTCCATATGGAGGGTGTTCCCTAAGTCAAATAAACCAGAATCAACAATATCTTTGAACATGTCGATCCACCGTGATGCTGTCCCACGACGGAATGAGGACCACGAGCACTCGATGCATTGGTTGCTGGGAGAAGAGCCATACTTGTGAGCTTTTTCTCCTGCAAATTCATTGTTTCTATCCTGTCTTACAAAGCATTGCATTGTGGCCATGATGCCATTCTCTATACCACAGTCAGTTCTAAGAAGAATTGGACGGCCAGAGTGCTCCTTAACAAACTCAAGAAAAAACCTGTCAAGTGTCTCTGGCTTATTATTTGATCGAGCCACCTCATGCCAAAGGATCTTCCTGCTGTAGCCATCAATGGCACCGTGGATGGGGAAGCCAAAAGGTTTGAGCTTGTCATAACCTAAATAAATAGCATGCTGGTAAAAACAATAATAGCATCAGCTAACGTGAGGGCCTGATGAGGGTTTTCCAGGATGAGTAAATTGTCTTGCGTTAACCACAATAATACAGGGTTGAATACTTGAAGAATACTAGTGACTGGTAGGTTAAAAAACATACCATCCATGTGCCAGCAAAAATTTGGGCCATAGGATAAATATCTCCTCCTTGACAATCTTCTACTTCTTCTTTGCTCTGTCGCTTCAGGGTTAAGATATCGAAGGATAGATGCTACCTTGTGACGAGGTACATGAATGTGGTGGTTTAGTCGCAGTGAATGCTATACAGCCCTATACCCTCTTAATATTCCTGGCCCACTAATTTTGTTTTGTATAACATCCCTTAGTTGTTCGTCAGGTATCTCAACTCCGCGTCGTCGAAGACCATAATCCTGCAGTCGCCTCTTAAGGGTAGCCAAACTTATTTCGACCCCATGTTGAACGATCAAAAACCCAATAATCACGTCATTTGTATAACCAAGGTGAAAATAATGTTCTATTAACTCTTTCAATTAAATATCGGCCATCACATTTTGCAACAACTATTTCAATTCAATTATTTGTGTATCATATTTCTGTTTTCTCTTGTTATTTCCGTTTTGTTTTTTATTTCCATTTTGTTTTTACTTCCGTTTTGTCTTTTTTTATTTGCGTTTTCATTTTTTATTTGCGTTTTTCATTTTTATTTGCGTTTTTCATTTTTATTTGCGTTGTACTCTTATCGTTATTTGTAGGCTTCCCCTATTTTTACTTCCGTTTTACTTTTATGTTTGTGTATGAGCCTTATGGGCCTTCGTAGTGCAGAACCATGCGTTGCAGTTGCAGCCATTCAAAATTACCCTGCACTCTGTGACGCCACAAATGAATGTCTAAATGAACTTACAAAAACATTTGCCTAAGAACAAGATACATAAGGTTTTTTATTGCAAATGATGCACAGCTGGTGATATGTTTGTAGGTATATGAACCAAAAGCTGGGCAGTGGCTAGGCTTAGCTTGGAGCCAGTCTAGAATGGAAAAGTGAGGTGCCTCCTTCCCTCCGCTAGTCTGGGTGCTCACCTTGGGCAAGTGTCAGTACATCCCCAGCCTCCCTTGGCCAGGGTAACGGCTTACAAACCAGCAGTTCTATGTGTAGTTTATCTAGTGGCGCAAACGATTGCAAATGCTGAAGATATTGGGCAAAATGTCATTCTCTTAAGTCATCAATGCCCCCCCCCTGAGAATGTAAATTTCAAGTTTAAAATATCAAATGTAGTTTGTTTTGGGTTAAAAACATGTTGTAGCAACATTTTTCATCAAAAAAGTTCAATAAAGTGATGCGACTGTGCACTACCATATTGATTTCCTACCATGGTGACGTCATAAAATGCCCCCCCCCCCTTTAACTTTGAATGCCCAAGTATGCCAAGCTGGCATCAGTTTGATTTTTGATAACAAACATGTTTTCGATAATAATTCGTCTAAAAACATTGTATGGACGCAACTTCAAGGTGTGGTGACCTAGCTGCCAGACTAAAACTGATTTAATTTCTCATTACTCTTCATTCCAAGAACATTACCTTGCCAGACATGATGAAATTAATGAGCAAATGAAGCAATATGCTGTTTGCAGTGAAGACTTAAATGACATGCAAGAGCACTTAAATGATGATGACAATGAAGATCAGTTTGATTCAATTGCACCAGTTACACAAGCTACGGAAGCTCAAGATGAGGATGAAGGAAACCAAAATTTACATCCTGATTTAAATGAACAGTATGACATGTCAGAAAACATTGGTATTCCATCTACAGCACAAAATAATGAGCCATGTATTCTCAATGAAATGCAAGATGACGAATACAGATCAATGGTACAGTCGCTAACAAGAAGCAAAAGGGGTTTTTCCAGCATGCATTGCACTTTATTAAAGCAAGTAATAAACCATTTTATGCTTTCCTAAGTGGAGGTGGAGGAGTTGGTAAATCCCATCTTATAAAGTCGATATACCAAGCTGCAATTAAATATTACAACACAAAAGCCGGTGAGGACTTTCATCAGGTAAAAGTAATGTTGTTAGCACCCCCTGGAAAGGCTGCTTATACTATTAAGGGTAACACAATACATAGTGCTATTGCTGTTCCAGCTAGCCAGTCCTGAAAAAATTAGAAACCATTAGACTATAGTAGATTGAGCACATTAAGATCTTAACTGGGAGATGTCCAGTTAATACTGTTAGATGAAATATCAATGGTTGGAAGCAACATGTTTACTGTTCAAATTAATGACAGGCTCAAAGACATTAAAGGTAGCAAAGAAGATTTTGGAGGTGTCAGTATAATTGGAATTGGAGATTTATTCCATTTACCACCTGTATTTGATAGTTATATTTTTAATGATATTCAAAATTCTGAATACAGTATACTTGCACCAAATTTATGGAAGAAACATTTTAAAATGTTTGAACTTGACGAAATAATGCGTCAAAGAGAAAGCAAGGTGTTTGCTGAAATTTTAAACCGATTAAGAGAAGGCAAACAAAGTAAAGATGATATCGTCAAAATAAAGGAAAGGTGCACAAATGACCAAAATTGTCCAAGAGAAGCTCCTCGACTGTTTATACAAAATACCATGGTAGATGATTATAATGAAACTGTTTATCAAACTTCAACTGGAAATAAATATAAAATTAATGCCCATGACAGTGTTATTGGAGCTATTTCAGCAGAGTTAAGACAGAAAATAATGAGGCAAATTCCTCATGTTCCATTGAAAAACTCTAAACAGATGGCTAGAAAGTTACAAGTTGCTGAAGGAGAAAGGACAGAAATTGCACTTAATGTAAGAACAGATGATGGGCTGACCAATGGAGCCAGTAGTGTCGTTAAATGTGTAAAGTTAAATCAACCTAATAAACCATCTGGTATTATATGGGTGAAATTTGATGATGCAGATGTTGGTAGAAAAACTAGACATGAGAACAGACATCTTTATAAAATTGAGGGGATCCAACAGACATGGACACCAATCAAACCAGTAACTACACAGTTTGCTGTGGGCAGAACAAAATCAGCCCAGGTTGTAAGAAAGCAATTTCCATTACGCCCAGCAGCAGCTAAAACTGTTCATAGATCTCAAGGAGATACTCAGACTCAAATTGTTGTCAATCTTAACACCAGAAGAGCCATTCCTCAAATACATTATGTGGCACTGAGCAGAGTAACTACAATGGAAGGATTGTATATTACTGTCCTTTGCGAAAATAAAATTGCAGTTGACCCAAAGGTAGTAGAAGAAATGCTAGAGCTAAGAACACAAAGGAGTTTACAGCTTTGTTTCACTCCTCTTTACCGGTTAAATCAGTCTGATTTTAAAATTTGTCATCTGAATGCTCGGTCTCTGCATAAACATATTAACGACGTTCGTAAAGACTTTAACTTTATTTCTTGTGATGTAGCAATATTTACAGAATCGCGATTCAGTCCACATGATGACGATGAAATGTATGCCGTTGATGGTTTTCAGTTATTCAGAAATGATGATTTGATGTCAAATCAAAACAATCGACGACCATACCATGGTACAGCAGTATATAGCAAATTACCCTTTGTTAAAGGGTACCCTTACAGCAACAATATTAATGGTATTGAATTTACTGTTATCAAGGTTACCAATTACGAACATATCAACATTATCGTGGTATATCGTTCTCCACAAGTTCCTCTTACTCAACTATGTTCAGCATTGCAGCACATTGTCGATCACAGCAGCCATAACGTATTTACTGGCGATTTTAATGTAAATTGGTTGGTTGAAGTGGAAAGGCAATCACTTAATAATGTCATGGTCAGAGGCAATGGCTATAGACAATTGACAATCCTACAACTGGTAGCAATACACTTATTGACCATATATATACCAACATCATAAATGTGGAAACTGTCTCAGGTAATTTAGAAACATACTTTAGTGATCATGAAGCAATATGGATGTCATGCCAAGAAAGATAGACCTACAGCTAATGAACTAGGTACAGTAATTGAAAAGCTATTGTCGCATTTCTACAGAATGAAACAGAAATGATAGTTCACCTGTAGTGACCCTAATTATAACAAAGCAATGTAAATATAAAATGTTACGATGCAAGCAATTTTAAACCAATCATGTATATAACTGCTATATTGCAGATGCTGCAGTATGGTAAACTACCTGTGTTGATAGTAATTGCTGTGATGTCTTTAATGTATGGTTGGTCCACATTATTGGACATTCCTATCGTACATGCAAAAGATTGAATACTAATTATATTAACAGGTATGTATTTTCATGTTTATTTTAGTTCTAAATTTTGTTCCTGACCACTTTAATATTTAGCAGATTTTTAATTTTTAGCTTTCAATTCTAATTTTGTTTTCTTACTTTTTTATTTAAGTGAATGGCCAAAAAAAGAAGAAGCAATGTAAAGTACTAAAATTACTACATTATACAGTGTTACAGTTATGTTGCTACGTGTCATGTGGAATACTCAGTGACCTACGTATGAAACATGGTGAGACATTGAAAACAAAAAACAGTGGAACAAAAAAAACAGTGCACCAATATTGTTAAGAGCTATTTGGTACATTACTGATCTAGATTGGTGAACTAACATAAACACACATGTATGGTTACACCCATTGTTACAGTTATGGAAATACACTATGATGTTGACAGTTATGTTGCTGTGTCATATGGAATACTCACATGCAGGCGCGGATCTAGGGGTGGTCAAATGGGTCACTTGACCTACGTAAAAATTGCCAAACAAATAATTACTATTCCAAACTACTGGAGACAATCCAGTTTCATTTTTGCGTGCTGTTACTTACCAATTAGCTATCCAGGTCGAAAATCGTCCAGTATCTGAGCCTTCTGTCATTTATTTTTTGCCACAGGTCAAGCTGCGGTTTTACACATAAATTTTGCCCCATCAGCTGACAAAATCGATGCCCCTGATTGGTAGGATAAAAGTTTGACCCATTCGTGGGGAGTTCTGACCTGTTTGTTGCAATCAGGGGCTCCGTGCAAAGCTTCTTATTGGGCAATTTAAAAACATTCTGCAACCTTATTGGTGATTATTTTCTGACCCATTCGGACTGATGAGCGTGCAGTCGTGTGAGGCATAGTGAAGGCATGAATATTAATTATCTGTCTTTCTGACCTTACTTCTCGACTATAAACAGTCAATTCGAAGTCCTACAGAAAAATTATTACAAAGCTATTTAGTCAGGCAATGGCTTCTAGTATCTGGCAATTGTTTGGCATTGTAAAGTCCGCTATCGGATACAACGACGTGAATATACTGCAAGTTCACTCTCCTCGCAAGTATTCGATCGAGGAGCTCTTGTGTGCCATAAACAGCACACAATGCAGCATTAGTCGGCACATTGGAGCCGAGACATTTATTCCGAACGCTGTTCGAGAAAAGGCTAAAAGAAATTGTATTGCGATAAGGTAAAGAATCTATATTCAGCGTGTATTTGTAATTTGTCTATTTATATGCATCGAATTTGCATACATACCCGTCGCGGCGTCGGTCAAAACAGGTCACGACCTCGAGATATTTATAGAATTTATTTAATATAGACTTTATTCAGGAATTTTACTTTGCTTATAACCGTGTGTATTGTCTGATATTTGTTATTTTTCCTTAGCCTTCGTTAAATATGTTATATTGATCTTACTATTTGTGTGCTATATTAAACATATTGTCCACATAATTCGTATAACAACAAACGCATAGGAATATTGTATACGAACTACATGACAAAAAGCTTTTGCTTCAAACAGTTATTTTCTGGTTATGTCTCTGAAGTAGTGAAATCATTCGTAGATGCTTTTGTTGTGCTGTGTATACAAGTTCATTAACTAACTTATTCAATTTTTCTAATATGGGGATGCCATATAGAATTACCCAGGCAAGCCAGCCTATCCATTTCACATCATGATTGATTGTAATATGAATCATTGGTAATCTGAATCTGATATATGGTGTGAAAATATAGTTGTAACAGAACATGATTTGTGAGTAAATCTAAAATCACTAAGCTTTTCTAATTAGCCTATATTTAATAACTAGCATAATTTTAAGTACTTTTTCTCCCCCCCCCCCCGAAAATGACGTCAGAAAATCTTGACCTACGTACGAAAAATCCTGGATCCGCCCCTGCTCACATGTGTGGAACTTCGTGAAGCATTATAAATAAAAGACCGTGCAGCACAATAAACAATGCACTAGCTGCTACATCTGGAATGATACAGTACAGACATTTGCCATATAATGTGAAGACAAACAATCAAACATCAACATATACATGGATGGACATATTCCATTCGAGATATTTACAGTATATGTTATGGAATAATTTGACAAGTGACATTTGATAATCAATACAAAATCACAGTCAAACAAACATCTTGGTCTTGGTGCTGATTGTTGAAGTATACCATAACAGAAAGCTAGTAAATAGCATGCAACACACAATGTACCATAACGGATATTAATGGTGGTACATGGAGTTAATATGATCAACAATTATTGATCCCATTGATAAATCAAAAAAGGATTTTGATGATGTGGGATCCTTAATTCAAAATAAATGACACTGCTTAAAAAAATACAAATGAGCCTGCAGTCTGCAGACTAGAAAGTGAAAAATCATACATTAAATTGACCAGTACAGTTGATCAGTTAGTAAATAAGTTATATCACTAGTGTCTGCAATTCACCAACACAGATATGTAGCACATCCCTAAATATAGTCATAAAAAACAATAACTTATTTTATTATTCTTCAATATATACATATAAATGTTATCTTTATTTGTAATTTTTGATAGTATTTGTCATAGTATCCTGGCCATTCATTGTTTTTGAAAAGTTGTATTTTTGTTTTGTTTGAATATTATTTTTTGTCGTTGTCACTGATTCTGCACCTTCTTACCAGTACACCACAATGTAACGTAGACGCATGCAGGCATTGTGCATACCTATTTTTTTTAATGGGAAGATGAACAGTGCCTCATTTTCCTTAAGACTATCAAAATAGATATATTTTATGGTTTAGTTTTTAATTTTGATTATATCTTACTAATGTCATTTAATCAGTATATCTGACTAATATCATTATCATTAGATTTAAAGTTTACAATTATCTTCACTGCAAAAGGGTCTAATTAAAATAGTCATATTGACACTTGTTACTCTGGTGTTAATATAAATCAATACACAACCCAGTTGAGTTGCATTCATGATTCAATGTTTTGACACTTCAGTCTAGTAATCCATTTGTCAGGAGTGAGATCCCATTGAGGGACACATTTTTATTCATTTATTTTATAGCATGATGATTCAAGTTTATATGCCATGCTCCTAGGCAATGGTAATGATACCAATTGTTTGCAATAACAGTTTTAAAATATTCATAAGTAACCTGTTGCATGTTTATGTATCGACAAATAAAGATTATAATTGTGATGAATCTAATTTTATAGATCTGGAAGTGAAGAGGAATACTCTGAATTGCACAGTCTCCTGGAGGACATTTCAGTTTATCGGCAGGATATGCAAGAGAAGAAAGAGAAGGAAAAAGAGGCAAAGCAAAAGAAAATTGAGAAAGATGCAAATAGAGGTCATGAAGTGAGACAAGCAGCTCTAAGAAGAATGTATGGTTTGTATATATGCAAAATATTCTGTAAGGCTTGCAGCATATTTATTTCAGGGGTACAAAAGAAATTATTCAGCCTTTTCATTTACATGGTTTGTAATGCTAATTTGCACATTTTTGTGGAAGTAACAATCATTTGCATTTCCAATTCTTCCCTCCTTACATTGTGACCAAAATTTACTTTGATGGGCTTAGCTGGTAACTGCGTCATTCAGCACATTTCTCTGGTGTTTAGGAACAAAATCTCCTATCATTAAACATATTAAAATATTAAAATGATGTCATGTAGAGAACACTTGTGTCATAATGGACTAATAAAAAATAAGAGGAACTTGCTCATTCACCTAATATCTGGGAAAATAGATGTCCCAGGTAACATGGATCATCACTGTTGTAAATCAACAAGTGTTAGATGTAAGTTCCCTTACTAAGACCCTAATCACTTTATGAAGAATCGTATTGTTGCTTTACAATTATTTAATTTCTTGCCAATTCGTAGCGTTACAGAAAAACGACTGGACGATTCTGATACCTGATACCATCAAGTGAGAGAGAAGAACATGATTCCCTTGAAAACGTTGAAAAAACAGGTGATATTTTGAATACACATTTTTTTCGACACACAATTTGATCTTAAGTATGATTCTTCCCACATTTTTAAGGGAAAAAGAGAGCAAGGAAACTATCTGCAGTACAAATGTTGAGTGAAAAATATGAAAAAAAGCACAACTTAAAGACAAAGAGTTAGAAATTAGAAAATTAGAGTTAGAGTTTCAAAAACGAAAGTTCAAAGATGAAGCAGAGGAAAGGAAAATGCGATTTAAGATGGAAATGAATGAACGAAGGGTGATGCTTGAAATGCTACAAAAAAATTAAACATTGAAAACAGAAGCTTTATGAACCTTTATACTTGAACATTCGTTTAGTTTTTTCATTTTAACCAAGAGTTGATATTGAGTGTTATTTGAAAATGTTTGAAAATTTCCTTTTTTACTCATTTAGTAAATATGTTTCAAGAGATAGTGGCTCAACTTCAAAGAATGTACTTGCTACGGACCCATACAGACATGTATGACAATTTGTCATAAGAGCACCCACTATGTAGTACTTAGCCACAGGTTGCAAGAGGACCTTCAAATTCTTCTTAAAATCTAAATATATTAAGTAATTAAAGATTTTGCCAAAACTCCATTTGACACTAACTCAAACTTTTCTCATATTTTTGTGAAATTCCTTCTCATTATGCAACACACACCACTCATAGCAAGCATGAAGGCGTCACGCCTTCTACCTTCGATGGGACCATACATGTGGGCAATTAATCCATTAGGTGCATGAATGGACTAAAAATAGAAATTCTATGCATTAACAACATTATATGATTAGCAAGATGTAATATATTGAGGAGTTCTTTACCTGGAACTTTATGCAGTGTACACGTTTGTGACCACTGAACATAATTCTCTGATTTCGTATTGGCCTTGCTATAGGCCTTATAATACCATCAATGAAACCCCAACAGGTAGTGATTGGAGCTCCTTTTGCATGAATTGCGTTAGCAAAATTCTCCAGGTCCATCCAGACAAGATCCAGAGACTCAAACAAATGCTTGTAACGTATATAAATATCATCAATTATCTATGAAAATGTAATGTTATTAGTGAAATTCTTGTAGCAAACAAAATAGAAAACACAGAAACGAAACTGATTAACTGTTGAGATGAATGAACTTACTGTGTTAAAAATGAGGCCTAGCTGTGATTCACTTCTGCCAAAAAGAGGTAAGAGGTCACAGCATCTCTTCGGATATGTCAATCTCCTAAACATTATCATAAGAGCTTCCATTCTCGTTACTGATGTCCCTTGGGAACACGTATACTTCTCTGGTAAGCGCAGAGCTGTGCACAATTGGTGCATGTCATTTTTTTCGAATCTACTGGAATGTTAAAAAACAAAAAGGAACTCTCGAAATGGATGACAAAATTTTGCATTTCTAAGTGTTATCAACCCATCTGAACATTCTACACAGTCACAATCGCTAAGAGCCTTGAAGTCAATTTTATGTCGAAATTCCTGCTGCGGGCAAAATAGTGTGTCCAAAAATAAGGTGTCAAGATCCTCTCCACTACTACATGAGCTGGAAGTACTGCTACTGTCTGAATCGTATACCATTACCGGTACTTCCAATATGTCTTTCATATCACTTCTAAAATGTCTATATTTTTCAAACATACGAACTATGCAACTAACTCAATTAAAAAACCAATAATAGTTGGCTAAATACCTTTATTACTAACCTTTGAACACCTGCCATTGTTGTAAAAAGTTAAGCAAGAAAAGGCGTAAAAACTGCATTGGTTTGAAAACTAAAGGCAAACGTCATTTTATACAACAAAGCGTCAACTCCAAACCGCAGGCCGCGGTTAGCGGCTGAAAGTAAAACTAAACACAAACGTAGCATGAATTGTGTAATTTATATATTATTGCGATACTTATATACGTAGCATGTCTGTCCCAGAGTAGGTAGGGGAAACTTATAGTATAAACATAACTGATTAAACTACAATGCACAAACAGCCCTTGGAGGTGGAAGAAATTCTCACAAATTTTCCTTGGGTGGGACTTTGTTTAGTGCAAATAAAAAGGGTATTTTAGTTGCCATCGCAATATTAAAAATTTTAAACTATGGAGAGGAAATTAAACAATTTCCCAGCATAAGTTAGTTTCTATCCATCCTTGAGTAGGCCAGAATAGCAAGATACTTTGGCTTGTTGGGCTAAACCCCTGCTCAGGTGAACTGCCCCAAATGCACATGCAAATGTTAATTAAACATTTAAATTAAGATTTAAATCTTCAGTAATTATTTGCCTTCTTGACGAAGCAGCACTCGACAATCCCATTTATACCTTGATATTTTGGTTTGTATACCAAGCATTGAAACAGGCTTTCTCCTGCGCCATTGTATGACAATTTTGCAAGGATTGTTCTCTTCTGCATAGCCCCTGAGAACTCCAGAATGTTTAAGAAACATTCCATACATTTTAGCTACTTCTTTGGCATCTTTTCCGAACAATCTTACACCGTAAGCGAGTCCATTGACACCATCACTAGCTACTTCAAACCAACTGCCAATCTCTTCCTACTGTAGAAAGCAAATATATCATTATCATGTGCTAATAGCCTTTGTAGTCAGCTTGATCATTCATGCATAGAATATGCATAGAATATATTAAATTTGACGATGCTTACTTTTGATTTATTTTCGAAAAGAGTACAAATATATTTCAACGTTTCTTGGCCGTATAAATACATTTCACTTGATGCTTTAACCAAATCTGCGTTGTGTTTATGAATGATACAATAGTGCTGTCCAAGCCCATTCTCTTCGAAGAACAGCAATTTCTCTACACATTTAGATTCCGGACAGATGATCTTATTTGCTTTAGATGCCTGGAATAGATCTGGAAGGATAACTTCAGTGCTTTAAACCTAGGATTAGATGAAGCCGGTGCGGTGGAAAATCAATATTCAAAAAGACTGGGGAGAGGTCAGATTTGGTTTTCGAGGAGTGAGAATTTTTTCACAAGTTAGTTTTTGAGCAAAAATTGGCAAGAAATACACGGTTTTTGTTGGAAGACATCATTGTTCTGGATTTAGACCAGGTTTCCTGTTTAGTTCCAACTGTCTTCCACCTATCTGCAGCAAAAAGTGAGCATTTTGACTTTAATATTTTGAAACAATTATAAATGTTTGTACGTGTCAAGGAAAACTTTGCTCTTGAGCTAATAAAAAATATGTCATGAAACTTTTAGACAGTTGCAAACTTACTCTGAAGTGAACGGCAGGTATTCCTCTTTATCCTGAACCTTTAATCCTTGCTTTAACCCTCTCAAAACATGAAGAAATTGGTGTTTTTTGAATGGTGTTATTTTCGTCTTCGCAATTTGTTAATTAGTTCAATGGACCAACTGATTGTAGCATAAACAATATTTTTTAAACGTATTTTTTTTTTCAACCCTAAAACTTTCAATCGTCTTGAAACTTTGCATATGGATGTATTTTGCATGGAGTTAAATAATTCCTGTGGTTTTACATCTTATTTCTTACTTGAACTTTCAAAAACTCAGAAAAAGTACACAAAATCTGGCAGATTTTTCGTAATTTTCACCTTTACTTCAACATTTTTCCGTGATAGTACGATTTTTGTCAAATTCAACTGTCATTGTTTAAATATTTATGAATGTTAGAGATCTCTTAGTAGATTTAAGTAAAGAATTTTACTGATACAAAAATGATATTTTTTTAACGAACAGGTCTACCTGCAAAGTGAAGACAAAATCGGCTTCAATTTCCCCTCCCCCTGGACTTATCGTTTCAGATCTATTATAGTTCAATGGTTGCTTCACCCTTTTTCCCCTTTCCACCATCCCTCGTGCCACCTTCGTTAATATTTCACACAATATTAGCATATTATACGCGATTTACGATAAATATTAATAAAAAATATTACAACTTTATTGCTTACAACGTTTCGGAGTATTACTCCATCTTCAGGTAATAGATTGCCGTTAAAACCATTAACCGTTTAACCGTTAAGATGGAGTAATACTCCGAAACGTTGTAAACAATAAAGTTGTTATATTTTAAGCCTTTGTGGTCATTATTAACTCCATGAGAATTTTTAAAAATGAGGCTTAAAGAAAGTTCGATGATAAAACTATTAAAAAATATTAATTATTTTAAATAAATCTTAAGCAACTGGTGATGAGGCAGATATGTATCAATGTTTGCAAAAATTAGGATTTTTTCAATCTAGTTTTATTTAAGTATATAAATACTACATATACAATGTATCTGTTTTGTTTTTAATTGAGAAGTAGGGATAAAACATTTAAACATATGTATTTTTGTATTTATATTCTGCAGTGTCAATTTGAGTTTGTCTGTGGCTGTTGCCCAAATCCTTCACCTTTGTATTCGAAACCACCGATTTCAGTTTATAGAAATTAGAAACAGTTATACTAAATCTAACACTATGTGCTTAATATTTTCACTTTGGCAATCTGATCAAAAATGCCAATATCTGTAGTATTCTTTGTCCGTTTGCGCTCAACAATCGTAGCTAGTTTGCCAATTTCTCGTTAGATATGAAACACAAACTAGGGGATTGTTTTTGTAAGGGTTTTCTATACATATTTATAAGTGTATTACCATATTTTGCAAGCAAGAAGGCTGGCGGGCTACTTGTTTGACTCCAAGATGATGCAATCAAAGATGGCAGCCACATGCAAGGCCACATGTCAAACCTGTTGCTTAATTAAACGTTTACAAAAATATTTAAAGAAAGTCTTCAAAATTGAAATATTGATCATGATCTATACAAATTATTTCTATACAGAATGAGACTTGGAATATTTAAGTTTGATATGCTTATTAACAGAATGATCTGGAGCTTGTATAGCTATTTATATATCAAGGCATGTAGTGAGGTGAACACAATGGTAGTGGAAAAATAGGCATGTTTGACACACTGGAAAATATATTAGAATTGCACAACACCAAAAACTAGGGTTTAAAAAAGAAGTAATGGACATTGAAAAATAGAGAAATCCAGTCCAAAATTACAGATGGTCATCATTAAGCTAGGATTGAAATAGATTGTAATTACAAAAATAGTGATGTTGAGGTATGACTTTACAAATTCAACAATTGCCTTGTTATATTCTCAATTTTTTTATGGTTTCATTGATTTTTATTTCATAATTGTATGATTTGTATCACTTCAATTTAATTAAACTTGGATTTATAATTTTACAGCTGAAAAAGTTTGAATTTATTAGGCACTTTTGTTAATTAATGATATTACGGGCCTACACATTGCTTACTTTGTGCCAGCCATGATTTCACATACGGTTTTCTATTACAAACAAATACGCATATATTACAAACAATATCAACCTTAAAATATTTACAGATTTGTATAATATTAAACTCATCGACTGTATCGATCTAAAGTCTCCTCGATTCACACACACAACAGAAACTACACAAAACAAGTCACAAACACTTACGAATGAATTACGGATGAATATGACTGCAAAATATCAACTATAAATCGGTAGCTACACTGACCCCTAAATGTACCGGTACAATACAGTGCTATCCATTTACTCCTACATTGCCAGCTGCCGATTAGGTTTTAGTTATAATGTTCTCGCCCCATACTTCATCCATCTCCAAACGACAAAGCTTGTTAATTGGTCGTCGTAATACGCTCGTCATAGTCTATCTCTCCACGCCTTTGTTTCCTCGCTCTTGTCACCACTGTAGAGCTCGTTTTGACTTCTGCTGTTCAAACTAATCTGTTGTCGCTTGGAAACACCCGCGTCACTCTTCCCATCGGCCATTTTCCTCTGGCATAGTCTTTGTCCATTACAAGAACAAATCGCTGATCTTCAAATTTGGTTTAGTCGCATGCCACTTCCGTCTTTTTTGTAGTGTAGGGAGATACTCTTTGACCCACCTTTGCCAAAAGAGGTTGACCATATATTGGGCTTGTCGCCATCGTCATTTGGTATAGATGTCATTTTCATCGAATATTCCAGGAGGGATTTCCCAATCTAATCTTAACTTGAGAAGGTGATTCGGCATCAAAAGCAGTTCATCCTGAGCATCATCGCTATTGTGGGTGAGTGGTCTACTGTTAAGAATGTTACATGCCTCCGCAACCACCTATTCCTTTAGTAATGCTTGCAATATCTGACGGGTTGAACGAATGATTCGCTCCCATACTCCCCCGAAATGGCTTGCCCCTGACGGGTTAAATAGCCACTGGATTCCCTGCTTCAGGCAGAAACTTTTGACCCTTTGTTGGTTCCATTGTTCAATCGCTTTTTGTAACTCTCTTGCTGCACTTGTGAAATTTGTTCCGCAGTCACTTCTGATAATTTCTGGACGACCACACACGCTAATAACGCTTAGGGCATTTATCATTGAATCTGTGTCAAGCGAGTGAGCGATCTTAATGTGTACCGCGCGTAACGCAAGGCATGTAAAAATACATCCGTACCTTTTCACTTGACTTCTTCCTTGTTTGACTTCCAAGGGTCCGAAATAATCAACTCCTACAGCTGTGAAAGGTGGTTTGTCTGGAGTAATACTCTCCTTAGGTAGATCTGCCATAAGTTGCTCACCAGGTTGACCTTTTTGCCTCTGACAATCCGAACATCTTCTGACTACGCGCCTCACGGCCGAGCATCCCTTTGTAGCCTAAAAGCGCTCTCTTAATGCGCTGAGCACTGACTCCTAACCCATGTGCCCCATATTCAGATGACATTCTTCAATAATCCAGTCCGTCACATGACTCTTATATGGTAAGATAATTTGATGCTTTGCTTCGGGCATTATCTCCATGCGTGTCAATTGGCCGCCCACTACGAGAAGGTCATCTTTCAATACTGGATTCAGCTTATATACCGAATGTCCCAGACTCTTTAATGTCTTCTTTGACTTATATTGTTTGACTGCCAAGATAGTCTTCACTTTGGAAAAAGCTACCCATTGAACGTGACACAAGATCATCCTTTCCGCCTTTTGTAGCTTGTTAACCTTCAAATTCTTAAGTTCACTTTCTCTTTCGTTTGTCATACAACTCGATGGATCTTTCTTACATGCTCTCTTTATAAGCAGCTCATTGAAACGCAACAGCCATGCTACTCTCTTCAACTTCTGCCAGCTTTAACACCACTAAATAAGCAAATCTGACCAATGTTCCGTGATCGTGGTCACGTAAATCAAATTCGGTTTCCTTACTTCTGGATCGCGAGACGTCACAGGAGGGATTACAATGTTAGTTGGCCAATGGCACTCATCTTTCCACAGAAACTCTGGACTGCTTAACCATCTAATATTCTTAAAAATTGCGTCAAGGCTCCAAACCTTTCGACGCATCATCTGCCCGGTTGTTTTCGCTGCTGACATAGTGCTATTGACTTGGAGAAGAGCCACTTCGTATGACTGTAAGTTGATTGGATTTGAAGGTGTGAAACCTTTTCTTCTCGTTATAAATACATTTCAGGACTGATGTAGAATCCGTCCAGTAGGTCGTGCTGACCACAGGAAATTGTAATTCATCTTGCTTAGCTTGACAGAGACTACTGCCGCTGTTAATTCTAGACGTGTAATGGTAATTTTGCTGATTGCCATGACCCAGGCTCTTCCGATGACAAATGCGACATGAATGTTGTTGTCGACATCAACCACACGTAGGTAGGCAACTGCGCCGTATCCCATGCGTGACCCATCTGAAAACAAGTGTAGTTGGGTCTCCTTTACCTCCCAGAAATCCTTCGGTTTAATACAACGTTCGATTCTTATTTCTTGCAGGTGCGATAGATCTGCAAGCCAACGTTCCCATTGTTCGTTTCCTCTTTGACCGAGAATTTCATCCCATTCCAGCTTCTGCCAACACAGCTCCTGTAGCAACAACTTTCCTTTCATCACATACGATGCCGCGAAACCAAGTGGATCGAACTACGAACATACCACTGACAATACGCCTCTCCTTGTCATCGGCCTTTGGCTAGCAACTGTTACCATTTTGCTCCGAGCCTTCCATACAAATTCATCGTTTCCACGTTCCACGCCAGTCCAAGTGTTGTCTCCGTTGGGAGGTCATCAATCTCCAGACTAACCACTGACAGTGCTCTGACTCGGGAATCTCCGAGATCACCCCCCCCCCGATCGTTGCTGAGCCATTTAGTCAGTCCAAACCCGGTATTTTTCATCAATTTTATTAGCTGCCCTACCAAAACGATGGCCGACTCTGTACTGCATGTTGATTTCATTAGGTCATCGACGTACATGTTTCTTTCAACTGTTCTTATGGTTTCTTGGTCGAATTCTTTGCGATTTGCCGATGCTGCCTTCTTTAAACACAGATTCGCGATACTAGGGGATGATGTTGCACCGAAAACATGCCTTACCATTTGATACTCCGTGGCTTCTTCCTGCAAGTTGCCGTTTTCCCACCGAAGAAACCTCAACACATCACGATCTTTGGGATCCACTCCAATCTGATGAAACATGGAGTCTACGTCAGCTACTATCGCATAGGTTCGTCTCGAAATCTCATCAGAACACCAACCAATGGGTTTGTTAAATCCGGGCCTTGAAGTAACTGTTAATTCAGCAGCGATGTGCCCTTATACTCTGCCGCACAGTTGAAAACTACCCGTACCTTCTCCGGTTTATTTGGATGCACAACAGGATGGTGAGGCAAGTATTACACTGGTCGGGCCACTGGTGTCAATTCGTCCATCGGTATTTTCTCTGCATATTATCCTCTAGTAATATAATCCACCACAGTAGCCATATACTTCTCGAAAAGTTTACCGTCTTTCATAAGTCTTTCGAGTTAATGAAGTCTCCTTGCCATCTCCTTGTTATTCAGCAGGTCGGGTGGATCCTTTCGCCAGGGCAAGGCTGCTTGGTAATGACCATCTTTGATTTGCAACGATTTCTCTACTATGTCTAGTGCCTTCCGATCTTCAACAGACTCCTCAACCTTAATATCAACAGCCATATTGCCAAAGTCTGTATTCCAGAGTCTCTCTAACTGTTGCATAAGTATTTCATTGTTATCCTGGCAACCCTCTTCAACATCAGGACACCATTCCATTCGCTGCCTTTGTAAACTGCACTTCCATATTCACCTTTACCTGCACACTCCTTTATTACCAAATGAACAAGACCATGTTTTAAGTTAGTCAGGTTAACATTACAACTTGCGTCTTCCTTCTGTCCTCCCATGGGGCCCATTACTGCCCAACCAAGGCTATACTTTACCGCGATGAAATCTCCAGCACGACCGGTCTTGTAGTCAGGGGTACAAACAAATTCGGACACTCTTTCACTCCAATTAGGAGCATCATCTCTGCACGGTCCAAATCCAGCATTTCCAGTCCACGAAGATAGGGCCATCTGTTAAGGTCTTCTTGTTTCGCTACACAGCTGGGAGATATCGGCATCTGATTCACGGTCTTTATTTTTAGGATTTCGACTACAAACGCTTCGTCTATGGATTTCACTGTGATATCGACCATTTGTCCTTCTATTTCACTGCTTCCTGTCATGCCCATCAAAGTATAGTTTATCTTATCTCCGAGCAAACGTCACCTCCGACCCATTGTCCATCAATGCATATGTTTCCACAGACTCACTGCTATTCGTCGCAGACATCTTAACAGGAATGACTCCCAGGCACACTTTACCTCCACCTACTTCAGTAGTCATTGGTGACACATTGACCTTGTCACCCTCGCCAACATCCTTGTCGCTGACCCCAGTTCGACCCTCTATAGGGATATCATTTTTTTGGTTTTCACCACCTCCTCCCTTGGTTGGCTTTGGTCGATGCATTAGGGTGTGATGCTCTTCTTTACATTCTTCCACGAGACACTTGAATCTTGTTTTGGGACAGTTCTTAGCTATGTGTCCCCTTTCTAAGCACTTATTGCAGAGGTAATTCTCTCAAACGCACTTTCGTTTCCCTTCATAATCGAACTTCTTAAATATATCGCACCGCCATACTCCATGTGGTCCCGAGCATACTACACATTTTTGGCCTTTCAATGGAAGTCCTCTGCCTGTATCTTATGATCGGCTATGTTCTCCGGTCAAAAACGCTTGATGTTCATTATCCTGTCTTGATTCCTTCCCTTTGGACTCTCCCGCATTTCAGGTTTTAGTATAACCCTTTGCCATATTGTTTCCAAACTCATTGTTTACTAGCTTCGTCCGCTCCTGCACAAACTTTACTAGATCTCTGAGTGATGGTCTATGCCCAGACTCAATGATACTTCCGGCCCGTTCGGTCCATTTTTCTCTGACAAACATGGGTAGTTTCTTCACCAACTCCCTTAGTGTGGTCATGTGGTTTAAATCTGGAGTATACTCTGTGCCCATTCCAGTTAATGTTCTCTCAGCAGTGGTCAGATTCCTCGCAAACCCTAATAGTGACGGTCCATTTGCTGTCTTGGCCTCTGCAATGATATGAGGTTTCCCGAAATTTGCCTTGAGTGCTGCCTTTGCCACTTCATAACCATTGTCCAGGTTAATAAAGCTCTCAATTGCCTCCCTTGCCTTGCCAACGCAGTGTTGTACAAGCAACTGTAGCTTTCTGCCTGGATCTGGATTGTCCCTCTCTGTCCACGTGACATACTTCAAAGGGTCCCCACTAAACTTCAGATACTCGATCTTGGGTGAATTTACCACCTGTCTCAAAACTCCAACAATTTCTTGGCTAAACTGCTGCCCTGTTGTCTGTTTAGCATTCTCTAACCCTACTGGCTTTGGGGTGGGATTCCGCTGATTTTGCCTTTGAACATCAGGTGTAATATTACATTTATCCTCCATCTCTACTTTATTGTCCATCTCATGGGCCGTTTTTTCTCCTCTATTTCGATTGCAAGCTTACCTAGACTCGACAGCTCTATAGGTTTGATTCTAATTTCGTCTGCTCTTGTTATGGGAGACATAATAGAAGTTTGCAGCACAAATAAGTGCTGCCGGAGTTTTGCCGGAGGTGAGTAAACTCCAGCTCCGGCAAAATAGGGTTAAACTCAGGCAAAATAGGACAACTCCAGCTCCGGCCCTCTGGCTACGGTGCACAGCACTACGTGGGATTAGCCTGATACCAAGGAGTTTGGTTGATACTTGATATGCATTTATCCATAGCAACATATAGCCACAAGTTCCCTTTCACTGATAATTTCATTCTTTGAAAAGAAAAAGCTTTTAAAACTCACATAACTCTGCAATGCAACTTGTACCCTATATAAATTTGATATTTTTGCTTTGTTTTAGATGGAAATTGATACCCATGCTGTTGACTTTGTTGAGGAAAATGCAGTGGAAGGTGGTGAAAAATTGGATTGAGAAAAGAGATGGGGTAAACGATGATGTCTAAATGATTGTGATGAAGTGTTGCATGTGTTTAGAATGGTACTGCAATCTCCTTTCAATCTTGGTTGACATGACATGTTTGTTTGATTTTGAAATTATTGTTAAGGAATTATACTGTTACTGGCCACAAGCTAATGCTGCAAGAAAATTTAAAAAAATGGAAATGCTTGATAAACAAACATGGAAAACATATAAAATCAGGGTGCTCACATATACAGGTAAAGTGTTTATTAAAAGTTTAGATTTTTTTATACTGTGTTGCTACCAAACTGTAAGTATGCTTTAGGTATTGACAATTGTAATTGGAACAGAAATTTATTCTTATGTTCTTTTTATGAAAAACTGGTTTGGCATTTTAGCTTCCTCATTTCCACTTTAATACTGTTTTACTATAATTACTACATACTTTGGAAAAAGACCATTATCGTGCTAGACAAGCCGAAGTAACTTTGAATCAAATTACAATTATCCAGAGACAGGAAAAAGACCACATAGCAAAGGCAGTTTAGAGGAATTTCCTGATTACAGTGACAGTAAGTTGAACTCTTAAGGTTACAGCCTATATACAGTATAAGCTATGGTCTGGTCACCTTGTATAATATTAAGAAATGCACTAGTTTTACTTTCTTTAATTCATGTTTTAAGGTGATGAGTTTGATACCAATCCTTTACATAAAAACAAGCAAACACGCCATGGGTCAAAACCTCCCTGTTTTTCCACTGTCAGGGATGTACCAAGCAATGAACCAATGCTCTCACCCCTGATGCTAGTGCCACCAAGATATCTGACAAATGAGAGTAGTCAATCATGTCCTACAACTGTCACTGCTGTCCAAAACCAAGCAAATTATATTGATATCCTTCCGGGTGCTGTGATTTCAACAGTTAACCAGATGTTATCTTCAAGCCCCAGTTGTAAATAATTGCAATATTATGCCAATTTAATATATTTTCCTCTGTTATAAATTCACAAGAATTATACATTTATAGAGTCCAGCTTCAACCATGTCATCTGTTCTTAATGCTCTCCTGTTCAAGCCACAATATAACTGTTTCACTGTAGCTTTGGTTGTATCATAATACATACAACCAAATAGAGTTTTTGATTTCGTTTATCATAATAAACTAATCACACCAAAATGTTAAAGTTTAGCGTTTTACCTGTGGCTAGGTAAAGAATTGTGTTACGAGTCTGTCTCTGCCTGGTTATTTTATTTCAATGTGCAGTCAGTGTGTGTAGTCTAGGTGGCTCAGAGCCGCCATAGCATTTTTTCTTACTTTTTTCTTTAATTTAATTTTGATTTATTTTTATTTTAAAATAAAAACTAAAGTAAAAACAAAATGCAATAAAATTTATTCGAAAATAACATCAAAACAAAAGAAAAATAGAAAGCAATTAATAATAAAACAAAATGCAAAATCTTCAACAAAATGCAAATGACTTGTTCAGCAAAATTAAACTGAGTAGTTTGCAACAACAAACAATCTCTAATTTCCAGACTAAAGTCTAAACTGAGAAACAATTTACTGTTTCATGTACTTTTTAATTGGTTACTTGCTATGGCCATTGAAATATATTGCTGTTTAGTTCAAATTCAGGTATAATAAATGTTATATTTAAGCCGTGTGGTGACTTTCTGCAAGACCTGTATTAAGCAGTCACTTGCAAAATCCCCGAGGGTGGCTGCTTAATACAGGTTCGACTGTATTTCTTTTATTTTTTGTATCACACACAATACTTGAAGATATATGCTTTCAAGAAGCAGGTAAGTAAATCAGCACTCTATTTGCAAGTTGCAAATGTAAATTTGCTTTTGAAAAGCATTAATTTTGAGTAAGTATGCTGAAAGGCTTGAAGAAATGAAATGTATTTATCAACAAAAATACAATTCATGTAACCATTGACTTGACTCAAGTAAAACCATTGACTCGACTCAGCCTTTGGGTGACTCAACTCAACGTGTTGGTGACTTGTTACAACAGCACTGGTATTCATCTCTGCTACTACCATACTATTTGACACTCTACTACATTCTCTCAGTGTCAGTAACAAGTCACCTGTCATTTGATAGAAAGCCATCCAATATCATTTATTATGAAAACACATTAGCGAACAATTTTATTGACATGATACACTATTTATATTTATACAGATACAACGATGGTGGAGAAAACTCCACAAGCATCTCGAAAAATTCTTCAAGCAACAACTGAATTGGCTAAAAGAGCAACACTATAATCCTCATAGTAAACAAGACAGGTATGTTCAATGCAGATTTTTATATACATACAGTCATGTACTGTAGGTTGCTAGGATATAAACCCTACTTTTGTTGGTACACCACTAAAAATATTTGCATCTCTCCCAGAGAAATCAACATCCTTTTAGATATATATCCATCTTCTCCAAGAGACTGAAGTGCCCATAGCATTAAACAACATCAATATGATTGAAATGATGACTTTATGTCTGTTAATTATTTAGTATATGAAACATAAACTAGCATTAGGGTTATGTTTATGCTTTAGCACCGATATTATTGTTCTTTAAACCATGAAGCAGCAATGTTCCCAAATGCATCCCACTGTATTCTGTTACTGTTTCTAATGCCAGAAGATTTTACTTGTGAAGGGGAAAGTCGTGGGTTAGTATGGTACTGTATACCAATGATACAAAGGCTGGAAAAACTTGGTACTCTATCCCTCATCAGAGAGCATGACTCTCCCCTTTACAAGTAAGATCATCTAGTATTAGACAGAGTAAAAATATAAAGTAGGGTGCATCACTGCTTAATTATTATTGCTGTTATTGCTTCTTCATTAAGTTGTATTTCTTTCAGGGATCTTTTGGCATTTCTAATGATCCCAGTATTACAGAAGCAATTGGATATATTTAAGGATACATTATGGAATGCACACCGAATCCATGCTCAGAAAGACACTGGGTTGTGATGGTAGAAAATACTCTGCACATGTAGTGTACCTTGTGAATGGGCAAAGTAGTGGGTATGCATTGGGTCAGATCAACCTGGCATAATCCTTGAATCAAAACTGAAATAATCAGAGGTGCTCAAATAAATAGTGAAAATTAATGATTATATTTTGGAAGATTCAATTTGTGCCAGATGGTGCATATTTATGTACACATGTTTCACCTTTATTGTAGGGTGGCCTGTTACTGAACAGCAACTGAAGGATGTTGCTTAGATGTCAGAGGTTTTGGAGATTGAACAGGATTTTGTAGAAAGTGAATTCTGATCAATAGAGAGTTACAGATTGACGTTCGTTTTTAAACTTCAAACCCCAAATCGCAGTTAGAGGGTAGCGGTTTGACGTTTGACGTGAAAGTGAAAAAGCACTCCAGACTGATGTTTAGCGCAAACTGTAGATTAATATGTAAAAGCAACAATTAAAATGCTCAAAATATTACATTTTTTGCCTCAGAAGTCAACAATACCTTAGTAACAAAGCAATAAGTATTCCTTGTTATTAATATACTAAGAAAACGTGCAATAGCTCATTATTTTTTCCATAATATCTTGAAGTAATGGGCTTACCTCTAGAAGCGTATCCAGCCGTTCAAAACGTGAAGCAAAACGACAACAAAAACGGCGAGAAATAGATCACGTGATTATTAGCGGTTTGGCGTTAGACGTTCGGGCCAAAAAACGTCAATCTGTAGCTCTCTAAATGTGAAAGAGCTATTCCCTTCCCTGAACAAGTGGAACCTGACCAATGTGCAGATGCATATATTTATCTTACGGATAAATACTTGCAAAGTTGATATATGAGAAACATAAAATGAACTATTTTCTTATGTTTTGGCAAATCTGCAACATGCATATGGCTACATACTACACAACTGAATGATTTACTTTATACCTGTCTTTATTTATTTATATTATACACAATTATAGCTTGCCATATTTAGTTTTAAAAATAGTGCATTGCAAGTTGCCTTGAGTGTCAGTAATTATTAAAAAGGCACTTTCAAAACAAATGTTAACTCTAATCAGTTTTTAGCTTAACAAGTTCAGTTCAATGGAATTGCCAACAAAGCATGGCCTTTAGTGTCATTTAAAAGGCATTTTCAAAACAAACATTAACTCCAAACAGTTCTTTGCTTCTACAAGTTAAATTCAATGAAATTACCAACTAGCTCAGAGACAAAGGCTCTAAACCTAGACACTTACAGAACATGTTACAAGTATGTTGCTCAACAAAATTTTTTATAGCTAAATGGGACAGGTTTCCAGCTGTAAACATGACCTCCTTTTTGTCAACCAAAATTGCTGATGCAATCTCTGGATCAAACATGTAGCCTGCACCTTGAATATCGACAACCATGACCTGCTTTTTCGAGTGTACATACGAGTAATGCGACAAACATTCAGCTTTTTTATGCAAATTTTCTTCAATATTACCACAAGGCAGCCCATCATTATTTATGTACTTTGCGAAAGTACCTTCAACAAATTCCTCAACACTCACACTTTCCCCATTCATGTTTCCTAGGTAAATATTCTTATACTTCAGAGTTGGGCCAAAAACTCCCGACAAGTCCTCTTTCTCAATTTTTGCTTCAATTTCCATAGCAAAGTTTCGTGCCAAATGATGCATTTGTACCACCTACAAATGTAACAATTTTATTTTATCATGGGGTTTTTTGCATGTTAGAATATGGAATTCATTGGGATGCTGGAAAGGGGGGCATTGCCCATTGCCCTCCAAAATATCTGAAATAATGTGACAGAATCAGGTTAGTTTTCAAAAGTTAGGGGTGAGAAAGAGAAATTTTACCCTTTTTTGGTGATTTATGATTATGGATTTTTTAAGCTCCTTTTTGTTGAACTTGGGCAGGGAAAAATAAGTTAGTTACATGCATATGAGGTTACTGCATAAATTATCCAAACTCCTCCCAGAACTGGGTAGGTATGAATATTTTCTGAACTGGACCATGCATTTATTATTTTTTACAAACCTTTTTGGTTTGATACTCCACAGTTTGATTTATATCCTCAATCTGCTTCACTGCTTCAGGTTTATACCTTTTAATAACCCAAGCTGCATGGGAGAAATCTTTGGTGGAAGTAGTAGCTTTATAGGCTTTCCTAAAAGCTCCCTCACCAAGAATGTCATTGCTAATATCAAATTCCACAGGGATTGGAATGTTTGACCACCTAAGGGAATGAAGGTGGAAGGAAAACAAATTTACCAACGTTGTTTTGGGTGCCACCAACCTTCCCAGTTGCAAAATGGTAGACACCGACAAACTTCGTGGAGGAATTCAGGAAACCATCTTTGACTTTGGGGGAGGACTTAGACTTCTGTTTTTCCGCTTTAGGCTTGCTTCAGGGGAGCCTTTACTTTTTGTGTCTAGTATTTCTACATCTGCATCGCCTTCGGGGATGAAACGCACGTGGATTTGTTGTAGGTTGGGAATTTGCTTCACTATTCTACATGAGGGACCTTGGTCACCCGCAAGAATATCGCTTACCATTCCAGCCCCAATACTATTGAAATGATCAGTGCAGGCATTTTTTATGTTTTCAACCATCATTTCGAGGTTGGAAAAATCAACAAACTCTCTCGGACCAACACGGCTGTACTTTTGAGCATTGCCGTGGACATTGGCACTCAAATGTTGGATTGTCAGTTCCTCTCTATCGCTCTCTTGTTCTTTACTTTTTCTTGCTTTTGTGGCCTTTGTCCCACAACAATTTTCTTTCATTACTTTTGTAAAATTTTTCCATCCTTCGCGTTTGTTCTTATCCACCATTTTAGTAAGGGAGACAAAGGTAATTTTACCTACCTTCAATGGACAAATATATTTTGCACTTAAACTGTCCGTTGGATGCCTAATATCACAATTCTGAATGTTGTTTGGCTCGATTTATATTGTGGGCTTCGATCAACACGTTTTTCTTCAGTTTTATTATAAAACTATTACGTGGTCAAAAATAGTGAACTTTAAATTTGGTCATTTGAAAAATAACTTGTATCATAAGAAAGCTTACAAAAAACAACATATAAAGGGCCATTTACACTACAGATTTTTTATGGTACGGTGCGGATAAAAATGGTACGGGTATCCCAAAAAAACAGTACTGATGCCCCATTTACATTCCCCAATTTCGTCCGTACCAAATGGCACGAAATAAAAGTTGGTACTGTAAAAAGGTCCTTTAAACTTTACTGTTGCTTCGATTTTTGTCAGCGGTTGTATGTTTAAAACAAAACATTGGGTGGTACTTGAAGTAGCCAACCTATAATGTATCAAGTACCTATAATGTACCTCATTCTTAGAATGATATGATACCTTATATAGGTTGGCTACTTCAAGTACATACCAAAACATTTTAAACATGGCAGATGAAAGTCTTGTAAAGTTTACTCTTATGAAAAAGCGTAGAGTTTTATGCAGACGGCCTTTTAAATTGTCGAGGTACAGTGAATTACCAAGCATAAGTAGTCGAAGGAAAAGAAGGCAGCGACTACTACTGGCATTGTCTGCTATTGTGTTATGTAATCCTCCAATTGATCGACGAATATGGATGTTACCCCGTACAGATCATTGGTATTCAATTGTGCAGACGAAATTATCAGATAAGGAATGGTATTCAAATTTCCGTCTTTCGAGGGAAACGTTTAGTTACATACTGTCTCAAATTTCTACCGAGATCAGCCACCAGGACACTAAATTACGTAAGGCAGTTTCTTCAGAAAAGCGTCTGGCCATTTATCTTTACTATTTGGGTTCTACGGCCGAATACCGAACTGTTGCGAACTTGTTTGGTGTGTCAAATGCTTTTGTTTGTTTATGCGTCAAGGAAGTATCTCAGGCAATTTTTAAGAAAATGAAGAAGCGGCTTTTGTGTCTACCAAAAGGTGATGATCTGAAGAATGTCATGGCAATGTACAGGCAAAGATGGGGATTTCCTATGCGTGCAGGTGCCATTGATGGCACACACATTGCTATACAAGCTCCTCCGGAAAACCATGCCGACTATGTCAACAGAAAAAGTTACCTTAGTATAGTAATGCAAGCTGTGGTAGATTGCCAGTATCTTTTCCGTGATGTTGTCATCGGATGGCCGGGCAGCGTCCATGACGCCAGGATTTTGTCCAATTCAGACCTTTACAATCTCGGCTCCAAATCGCAATTGTTTGATGACAATATGAAAAAGAAAATTCTTGGTGTTGACATCCGACCAGTTATTCTTGGTGACCCGGCCTATCCACTCCTAGTATGGCTCATGAAAGCATATCCTGAAAACATCAATACACCCAAATGGCAACGTCATTTTAATTATCGGCTTAGTCGTGCTAGAATGACTGTTGAAAACTCTTTCGGAAGGTGGAAGGGCCGATTTAGAAGATTTAGCAAGAGGGTTGACATGGCGGTTGAATCAGTTACCTACCTTGCTGCAGCTTCATGTGTCGTTCACAACATCTGTGAACTCAGGAGGGATGATTTTTTTCAAGAGTGGCTAGAAGTGTGCAACAACAGTGACCAGCCTGAAAACCTCCCATTACCTAATGAAGATTTGGAGACACAGTGTGAATCAGATGCTACAGTTGTTCGAGATACTCTGGCACAATATTTCAGAACAATGGAAGGCAAAAACATTGGACAAGGGATTGCATAAGCTTAGTGCAGGAAAGGTATATCATATATAAGCCTTTGAAAGCTTATCTGTGAACAATGCTGCCCAGTAATGAAATCATAGATATGGTCAGAACAGATTGTTTTGCATTTATGTCAAACACTAAGTTAGATTTGAAATTATATTCTCTCAAGTTGTGTCATTCAAAATGTTTAGTAACAAACTAAGATAGGACAAACAATATTTTAAACTTATTATACTATATGCATGGGAAATAAAGTTCAACATTTTGTAAGTAATTATTCTCTTTGACAAACTATTTGTACACAGTGCAGTCTTTTTAAATCATTCATTGGCAGTAATGTATCGCTGAGATATAAATAACTTGGATGGTAATGATATGGGTGCATTGCCAGCTAATGGGTTAGCTATGTTGTACTTGCAAAACTGGGTTGTGTAACTACATGACTGTACACAGTGCAACAAATTTGCATCCATTTTTCAGTTATTTTACTAGCACATTATTTTACTAGCACATTATTGTACTAGCTAATGTCATGGTGTAACATAGCTTGTTAAGACAGCAGGCAATTCTTGATCACCCTACGATCTGTGACTGTCTAGTCAACCTAATTAACAGTGCCTAAATTTAAGCAATTGTACCATCACAAGTAAAGGTTCTTTAATCTTCCTCTTAGTGTATCAACTGTGAGGAGGTAAACAAAAACCTCTGGCAAACACATAGAGCAGAAACATAAAATCAATACAAATTTGAAGTTGACTTCAGAGTGTGAGAAACAAACTCAAAATATTTAATAAAAAAATATTACATAACTGTTGTAATAACCAACAAGATCCACATTTTGCAAGCCAGGGTGCACAAACAATGTCAATGAGCTACAAGATTAGTTGTAGAATTTCCTGAATGTAAGGAAAGAAAAAAATTGATTGTCCTTTTAGCAATTATTTTAGCAAATATGTTCCATGTACAGTTTGCTTGGTGACAAATTCCCCAAATAAATAAACTAGAACCTTCATGAATGTAGGGTCAATTAATTAAACAAGCAACATGCAACACAAAATAGTCATGACAGCAACTGTTACAGCTACAATTTATAATATGTACTGAAACTTCCATCTTGACTGGTAGTACTTGTAGTTGGCTGTATATGACTTGCAGTCCCATAATTGTTATACATAGTAGGTGGCCCAAAATTAACATCTTGGGAAGGAACTGGATTGCGATTTTGACTCAATAAGTTTAGCAGCAACAGTTCATGCTGTCGCTCTTCCCGACGCCGTTCATTATCAAGCTCTCTCAGGCGTATTTCATGCTCCAGCCTTTCTTTATGTCGCATATTTTCAATTGTGATCATTGTTTCAGCCTCTTTTTCAGCAGCAGCCACAAAGCCATTACTCAATACTTCAATTGATTTTTCCAGTTTTGTTTTCTTTGGTATTTTTCTTTTCATCAACTTCATAGCTACCTCCTGTTTTTCTCCCCCTTGTTTTTCTTCCTCTTGTTTCTCTTCTTCCTCTTTTTTCTCTTTGTCATGTTCCTCCTCCTTTTCTTCAAGATTAAAATCATAGTCTTCAAGTTGTTGGTCATCACCACTATCAACATTGATTGCCTCTTCATCATCACCATCAGTGTCTAAATTTATTAATGAAAAATGTAAATAGATTTTCAATAAATGTTCAGTTGTACTTGCCTTAACATGATGTTGCCTAGTGCTTTCAGCTGGTACATGCCCAGCGTACAGGGTCAAAAGAATTAGCACATATAATAAAAAAATATATTAATGGAGTGTTCAAGCTTCTATAAGGTACTGTACCCAGATGTGCTTTTCTTTAGTTCTTTACCCTGCTAGCATCAAATGAATTTACTGATCAGTGGCAAGTCAGCAAGATAATTATATTTGCCAGCCTTATACTGTAAATTGGAAAGTTTTTCAACTCATCTGGCTTCTCAAACAAAAAATCAAGGATTACGTTTTGCTTTATAATAATCAATAGAGAAACTATGCATTCATGATAAGTGTTTAATCTCCACGAAAATCTTTGCTATTCATAGATGCAGCGAAGAAACTTAGAAATGTTTTGCAAGGGGAATTGAAATAATTATCCCATGGTTTTTGACCAGAATTTGTTGATGCTATTGACTGTCTGCTGTTCATAAAACTAAAGTTTTCACCTTCACTGTCATTGGTCAAACTTGAAACTAGGGATAGTGGTGTTGATGTATCATGACTACCACAACACTGGTCCATTTCTTCAAAAAATTTCCACTTTTTTCTTCTTTCTGTGCCGCTTCTTCTACTTTTATCCAAATGTGTTTTATATTGTTGTTTTAATTTTTTCCATTTACTGATTACAGCTTCTATAGAAAATTCAATTCCTGCAAATCAAAGTTTAAACTAGGTGGTTCAGTCCACTCTGCTAATGTATATATGAGGGTCTGCTAATGTATATATGAGGGTCTTCTGATGTAAACATTGCCCAAATTTTGGTGAAACTGTGAATCAAATCATACTAGTATACTAGTCATACTTGTTGTATTCAATATATTACTGACTGACTGAAGAAACTTTCTAAAAAATTTTTTATGTGACAAATGATGTATATGTGACAAAATCTGAAAATGACCTGAAAAAAATCCTGAAACACACGAACACATGCAAATTCACAAATATTGTTTAAGCCAAGGTTTACCCAAAGTCTACAGTATGTAAACACATGTTGCATGTAAACGATATAAACAGAATTACAGAAAACATTCAAAAATAAATAGTCCCTGTTTCAAAAGACAAAAATACCTCTCTCATTCGTGCATATAAGTATGTAGGCAGGGTAGAGGTAAAATAATGTAAAATCAAGTAAAAAGATACTTTAAAGTTTATAAGAAAACATTTACAAGCTTTAATACCTTTCTTGTTTAACTCTGCGTGTACGACTTTGTAACACGCACTCTTCTCTTTTGGAGTTTTAGCGTTGTTCAAGCTGAAAATTATTGTCTCCTCCTGCATCAGAGAAATGAGTTCCTTCACATCTGCATCTGCATCTTTCCACTTTCGTTGAGACTGTTTATTACGCTTATTAGGAGATTTTCTACGTTTTGACTCATTTATTGCTTTCTTTTCCGCCATCTTGTTTGCAAAATTCCTCGTTGCGCATGCTCAGAACGAAATGGTACTAATCGAAAGAGCCCAGTTCGGCAAAATTTTGGCACGGTAACTGTTTACACTATTCCAATTTCCTTTGCCGTACCATTTTTTGTGTTTTTGAACTACCTCTTCACGCGGTCCAAGTACCAAAAACATTTTGGTTCAGCATCGAGGGAAATGCAGCACGATGGAAGCGTTTACACTGTGAAATTCATCCGTACCAAAATGCTCTTTTGGTACCCGTACCGTTTTTATCCGTACCGTACCAAAAAAGATTCTGTAGTGTAAATGGCCCTTAAGACATAATTACAGGCACCCTTGTTTTTCACCCTAGTTATTGCTGCTTCAAAATGGGAAAGTGTCCTAAAATGGCGCTAATTTCCTGGGCACTAGTCGGAAAATATGTTTTCAAACGCTCATAACTCAACAAAAATGTGAAAAAAAGTAACCATAATAATGTGTTATGTGTAATTTTTTATTACCTTTTTGATAACGTAAGTGGTTTTTCCTAGAAATAGATCTGAAATTTTGCCTTTCTTAACAATAATATAGTTTTGTAGAAAATTTCAAGGAAAACGTGTTGGCTGGAGTCCTCAAGAAATTTTATCGCGTTCAACATGCAGAAATATATTTATTAAACCTGAAGGTACAATATAAACATGAAATGAAATTGCCCCTCGCTATGGTAAGTAAACATATATTTTTGTACCTCTGCCTCTCCGACTATTTTGACAGCTCAAGATAAGCAAGAATAACCTGCAAAAACGGATACATCAAAGAGACAGTTCTCCTTACCGCAAAGCATTGTGGTCTATGGAGGTCCTGGGCCATGAAGATTTTGCATTTTGTCTTAATTTTAATTGCTTTCTATTTTACTTTTGTTTTGATTTTATTTTCGAATAAATTTTATTGCATTTTGTTTTTACTTATTATTATTAAAAATAAAAATAAATCAAAATTAAATTAAAGAAAAAAGTTAAAAAAATGCTATGGTGGCTCTGGGCCACCATAGCAATCAGCAGATAATAGCATTACTAGAAATACATGCATGCAGCAACCCTTCGCTACTAACTAAGAGCATGCAACTAAATTTTCGGAATTGCATGAAGTACTACAATGGGTTGTTGTCATAGCAACACGGCAATTGTTATTCTTTCTGTGTGTTTTTTCAAAATGACAAAATATTGAGTTTTTAATCCTTGTTTTATTCACAATTTTTTTAAATGGCACAACATTTGTCATCGAAATGTTATTACGCCTAATGTAAGCTTAAATTTGGTAGAAAATACGACCTATTAATTACATTAATAATAAGAAGACAGTCTTGCATTTACAAAACATAAACTTACTCTGGAATTTAAACAGTGAATAGACTGTGACTGACTGGATGTGTACGGCTACGCCAGCCTTAATAAAGCATTAAAACACAAGTATAAATATGCATTATCAACAAACTTGCCTTGTGTTTCACGCCATAGTCAATTGTTGGTGCTTCTCTGTATTTTCCCCGAGTTAATCTCTCTTCAATCTTCTTCGGCAGCCTCCTCGAGCCTTTGTCATCGTCTACAGCTCTACGCTCGTTTCGCCTTGCTAAACGTTCTGCTTCCTCGTTTTTCTTTCGCTGCTTGCTTGACTCCATATTTGTTGACCTGATAAATGCTTTTTATTTAGTTTTTACAACAATAAATTGTTGTTCAAGTTCAGAAAACTTTTTGCAAAAATACAAAATATTGAATTCGTGATTAATCAATCAACAATAAATTTTAAATCTGGCCAATCAGTGTTAGCCATTCATGATAGTCCGCCATATTGTTGAGATCAGTGAGGATGACGTCATGACATACCATTTTTACTGCCGAACTACCACGAGCAACGACTTTGAACTCCGCTAATACGAAATTAGTAACCCTCGCCCCGGGCTTACGCCCGGAACGGCGCTTCGCGCCATTGGCTCAGGGACAATAGATTAAAGATTACACTCAATATAAAACAGCTCATCGCCTAACTCGACGCCTCATCCCGACCAAGGGCCTTTGCCTTAAAACATTGAATTTTTAATGTACTGCATTTGCATCATAATCACCTATTGTGTGTGTTTTTGGTGTGTAGGCATGTTCGATGATCTGACCAATCCTCTCTTGGTTGCATCCAGAACCGCATTAGATTCTAATTTGAGAGGTAAGTAAATGCTTTTGATTATAATATATTAGTTTCAGCCCAAACCCCACCCACCCCTTCTTTTCTTCTTCCACTAAACCATCTACCAACAACATCTGGCTCTGAAGAACCCTCCAACTAACTGTTAACTCCACAAGATGATTGCATGAGTAGCCACATGATCAATTAAAATGACTAAACCAAGACCACCTCCACTCAAACAACATCAAACCACCAACCGGGAAATCAAACACAATAACCTGAATCCAAGATGATATGGTGAAACATGGAATTCAAACCAGGACTTATATTGTTATCTATGTATACTTTAAACAAATTAACAGTAATTTAAACACAATTAGGATCTATGGACACTATTATGTCTCACAAACACTGGCTATCATGGTCATAACCAACTGACTTTCTAATAACTTTAAATAAATTCAGGTCTCGGTAATCGGACGTATGAACATAACACCGTATTGGAAGACAATTGACCTATAAACACAACTATTTCTTACAATAGGATGCCAATACTCAATTATACAGAAATACAAAATAGACTTTTCTAGATTTTTTAGATATACAAAATAAACTTCTCATGTTATAAGATAGTATACCTTTCTAGCATACCTTCATATTGAGTAACAATAAATTTTCCTATCACACTCGGTTTTCACTCTTGTGTCCATTAACTGTCTGCCGATTTTCTAAGCAATTCACGTACAACTTGAACGCATAAATCCTACCGAATTAATAGTCCTGATATCTACCTTGTATTAATCACCACGACATTGTTTAAGATCAAATAAACACAAACAAACCGATACCTTAATACTGATACCAACGTTTCCGATTTCCTCATGTATATAACTCATCGTAACAACAAAAAACATTAAAAACTGCCTATCTTGTTAGGTCAGGCTTCTCACACAGCTGTATTGACCTTAACGACCAAAGCATATATACTCGTTCGCAATGCTTCATTTAACATCTGTTGTTATACTTCGTGTAATATCTATTAATGAGGTCGGGACGAACACATTATTTTCCACATTACATAACACAATTGCATATCACGTGACACTGAACACACAATTTATGCATATAGACACAACAAACGTGCCCTTTTGCTTCTGCTATCTGCGAACGCAAGTCTTAACTTTTATCTGTACCTCTGAGTACAACACGTATATACCTTGCTACAACTTGAAAATGGCATACAGAGTTGGTTTAAGTAAAGAAACAGGAACGTTCGGTGAGCACTTTCTTCAAATTTTTATTGTTAATCACCATACACATTCCAAGCAGGTTTTAATTTTATATTTTTACATGCTACCAATAGGACTGTCTTTCGAATCTTTTTCTTTATATTATCCTTCCCCTATTCCCTGCTGATGAGTCCGGAAAAATGAAACGCCGCGTTCAGGGATATCTGGCGCACACATGAATACAAACGCTTCCTCATCTACTTTCTCAAATTTTTCATGCCTCCATACAAGCTTTTTTGTCCATATAACAACATATAAGCATCATAAACCACACTTTGTTAGACACACACCAATTATCATTGTATTTATTTTCTACATGCCAATTGTCATCTATTTGTTCAGCCTCTGCAAGCATGCTACATTTTAGTTTATATTAGTTACAATCAGACCAAACTATTGTGTTACCCTAGGCACCCCTTAACCTTGTATAGGGACTGTTATTGTGAAAGACCTTATATAACAACAATATGGTTCTAATTACCTATACTTAAACTTTAAAATATTGTGATAAAATTGTAGGGAAAGGAGAGAGCACGTCCATGCTCGCCATATTGTATAGTTATCTATAAACACAATAACAGGACCCAATTGTCCTAAGCCTAGGGTCAAAGTCCCAACCACTCCTTAAATTGTTCAAAGTCCAACTACTGTGAATGCACCTTTCATAAACAACCTATGTTTTATACACACACTCTTTTGACCTTATCAGTAACACTTCTGGTCTATATAATGAAAAAAATAGACCAAGATTTATTTATACATTTGTACTTTCCTCCACTATATTGGTGTTGACTACCATGATCATAATTATGTTAAATACCATGCTGGTTAACTCTTATATATATCTTTTTACCCGTAACAACTATACCGACCATCAATTAGTACTTGTAGGACCTACAAATAACCCAGTGTTTGTGTATAGTGATAAATATATACCATAATGGTCAGTTACTATACAATTTATAATTTTGAACATGAGAGTGAGACTATTCATCAGCAAGATAACCAGACAATATTTTATATTCAAAACAATTCTAGTTGTTCCATATAAGAATGAATTAACTACCCAAACAGCTGGCGATGAATATGTTAACCCCACTAACCACAAACAGGAACCGCAACCAAACAAATTAGAAGTAACACCTCAACCTACTGGACACACCCATACCCTGAATCCAAAGACCCAACAAGGCCCATGCCCAGAATCCTTAAACCCAACACACAACCCTGACCATACCATGAATACTAATGATACTAATATTAACGAAACATACAAATGACGTATTGGGGAGGATGAGGAACTAATTGATGATAATACGGAAACTTAATCTACAATGGACGACAGCATCTTAGATATGGTTGACGATATATAGCAAACATACCAGAACAATGAAATGAGTAACCAGGAAGACAACAAATACAACACAAACACTGAGAACAATGGAAATACTAACAACAATGACAACAACATAGACATGGAAACTGATGAAAATAATGAAATGACAAAACGTGATAACCAGACCAACAACACAAGCACTGAAATTAACAAAAATAATGAAATGACTAACCCTAACCACACCAACAACATAAACATCAAAATTAATGAAAATAACGAAATGACTAAGCAGAATGACAACATGGAGACTTATGACACCAACAATGACGGTAACAAAAAAACATTGATACACAACCCACAATAAGCAATGCAAATAACCACATTAAAATACAAACCACAACAACTGATAATAAAAGAGACATTGACACACCTAACAATAACATGATCGACATACCACCACACCTAATGACAACGTTTCAGATAGTTTACAGACTGAAAACAAGACTAAGTCAACTAGAAGCAACACTAGAAAACTTACAGGAGCACAAACGAATGAATACAGTACCAACACGACTACGGATTAAACACAAGAACAAATTCTACATGGAAAAACAACTCAGGGAGCTTCTCAGAGGCTTCCACGGCTCTACTAGACATAACAATTGAACATCATGAACAATGCATACAGGACACCAAAAACAAGATACAACAAAAAACAGCACAAATACAATTAAAATGTGATGCCACCACAGCAGAACGCATCATACATAAAACAGACCAGGTTCACGTTAAACATACGGAACGATCAATCAAAAAACTCACAAAAGCTACTAAATGCCTAAAACAACAAAACACAAAAAGCTTAGCACCCGCTGAACATAACTTAACTAACTCTCCCGTACAAACGCCAAGTGACACTAAACACTCCAACAAAAAATACCAAAGCACTGCACAACAACCAACAAACAGCAACACAACATCTAATATCAACACTAACAGTATTCTCCACAACCTACACAGAGGTAACACTAAACAACACCATAATACACCTACCCACCAGCGCTTCCAATACGGGTATCACCTATTCCGGCTTTGCACACAAAACCAATACTACGAATACCACCACAATCTCAATCACCATATTTGAACAGAAACAGCACACCAACAACAAATAGAACTTTGCCTACAGGCAACAACAATGAACCCAACAGCATTACCAATGAGATCACACAACATATACAAAGGCAAATATGGGACTTTCTGCGGAACAAAAGAATCAACGAACACAACTAACCCAAAAGGACGACACAAATAAAGGCACTGACCTCTACAATAAACACACACTAATACATTACACAAATTCTAAACACAACACAAACAATAATAGACATAATAACAAAAACAAATTGCACAAGAAAATACACAAAAAAAATTCAGGAAAAAAAAGTAATCAACCTCTCAAACAAACCACTTACCAACACAACACTTAGAACACTATCTAAAGGTCTAACATTCTCCCCCACACCTAGACCTACAACATATAATCACATCCACTCAGACTTTGTCAAATTTAGGAAAAACCTATATAACAGATACTATTTTAGAAATAACACCTCTCATACCAAACACCCTTTCAAGCTACCAACTAGATTCACACATTCACTTCCAGACAATAGCAACTTACAGGAATACATCTCGAATGTCCTCTCTGACTTAAAAGATGGTTATACCAGGCATGTACAAACGACAACAAAAAACTTATCTAAACATGAACTACAGTCCATCAATGAGCTGAAGACTGACAGTAACTTAATAGTCAAACCAGCAGATAAGGGTGGTGCCATAGTAATTTGGCCCAAGGATGCCTATCTTGCTGAAGCATATAGACAACTGAAAAACAACCACTACAAAAAGCTCACTTATGATCCCACGGATGAAATACTCACACAAACAAAAACACTAGCATTCAACCTACACAAATCCACAATTATAGACAACTTAACACACAAATTCTTAACATCTGATACACAAGCTAGAACACCTCAATTATATCTTCTACCAAAAATACACAAACCTGACATACCAGGAAGACCTACCATCTCGGGTTGTGGAGGTCCAACCGTGAAGCTGTCACAATACGCTGATCACCTTCTCAAGCCACTACTAAAACATATCCCATCTTATGTCCAAGACACAACAGACTTCTTACACAGAATATTTACAGGCTACATTATAGAATACCCGTCCACTTTTGAAAGTATATATTGTTATCATGATACGATGATACGAAGTGAAAATAGCTACGTAATAAACACTAATATGCGTTATTCAAAAGGCCTGGGTGAGATATATTTTTTGGTGATACGATGATACAAAGTCAGAAAAATTATGTAATGTAATATAATGCATAATATGTTGGTTTCTTAAACATCGATAGAATGCCCACTGCCTCATATGTTTCTCACATATTACCACGCAAATTTACATCATGATGATTAGTTAATGCAATTTTACTCCTATATTGCAATAACAATATGTTTGCTCCGTTCTCAAGAAAACCTACATCATAATGTTAAATCATAATGTCATAAATTCTTACATATTACGACGTTCATTCATATCATAATGATTCATACAATTTTACCTCCTATATTAAAATAACAATATGTTTGCTTCGTTCTCAACAAAACCTACATACCATGCCCACAACGCAATTTAAATCATATTGTCATAAATTCTTACATGTTAAGACGCACATTTAGGTCATAAAGGCTGATTTCCATTCATTGCAATTTAGCGAGCGAGCGGAATTTTGCGATCTCTTTCTTTTGAAATGTGTGCAGTCAGTTATATCTAATGAAATTCATTGTACATGACAACACACATTTCAAAAGAAAGCGATCGCAAAATTCCGTGCGCTAGCTTAATTTCTCTGAATGGAAATCAGCCTTGAAGGCTGTTTCCCACTTTAACCATATCGTAGCGAAATGTAGCGTATTCTATTGTGTCCATATCATCAGTTCTGCATTAGTCTTCACGAAACGATGAAATACGCAACGTTTCGCTACGATACGGCTGAAGTGTAAAACGGCCTTCATTATTCTTACAATTTTACCTCCTATATTACAATAACAATATGTTTGCTTCATTCTCAACAAAACCACATACCATGTCATAATTTGTCAATGGTTAACATAACAGGCTAACTATAGCAATGCATACAGGTACTTCGCCCACATCCGATAATATACACAAATATTTATCATTGTTATATATATAAATATATAAATAAATAAATAGATAAATGTAGTGATAAAAACTATCGTGAGGATAGAATTTAGCGCATACAAAATCGTATGGATAGAGTGCTCAATGCGTACGCAGAGCGGTATATCACAAGATGAGAAACACAAGTTACTTCATCGAAATTTTATTTACTACAGGACTGTTTCGTATGGCAAGTGTTGAACTTGCCACACTCGTCAGGTAAATGATATCATTTATATATATATATAAATATATATATAAATATATATAAATATATATATAAATATAAATATATATATAAATATAAATATATATTAAAATATAAATATATATATATAAATATAAAAATATATAAACATATAAATATAAATGTAAATATATATATGTAAATATATATTTATATTTATATATATTTATATTTATATATATTTATATTTATATATATTTATATTTATATATATTTATATTTATATATATTTATATTTATATATATTTATATTTATACATACATATATTTATACATACATATATTTATACATACATATATTTATATATACAAATATTTATATATACAAATATTTATATATATATACATACACACGCACGCACGCACAACCACTACTTCACGTTTAACCTACATTACTCTGTTTACTATGTGACTTTCCTTTAGATAACGATCTTATTTCGTTCAATATGCTACAAGTACAGTCATACAATTAAGTGCTTCGGTATTGTTAAAAGTTTTCACTGCATCGCGCTTGCAACGGCAAAATAATCAGCCATACAAACAAGCCGTGGATTTATACTTGAACTATGGTGTTATTCAAACCTAAGGCCTGGTTCGCATATATCGTAATTCATCGGGGATACCCTTCTGGTGTTATTGTTGGTGAACGATGAATAAAATCATTTGTGTTTCTGAAATCATTTTCTCCTTCAGAGACATCGCACTTTATATCGGCGATGAATTGCCATGAATTACGTATAAAAAAACCCAGGCCTATATATAGTCCAACTCCTGTTAAGGGTTTTGTATGTGTTTCATTTGCTAGAGATAGTAAAGAGAGATAACGAAGAATTTTCGTGACGGTGAGTGAAACACATTGCCTTATATTTCAACAAAACAATGTCAATCCCTGTGAAATCTGCAATAATTGAATTCAATTCAACATAGTTTTTCATGCTATAGCAATTTGTTTGGAAATATAAAAATCTAAATTCTGCCAGCCATTTTATGCATAATTAACTTCCGACCTGGCATGTTGCATGGTGAGTTTCTTGTAATATATTATAGTTAGAAAATGTTTTGCTTCTAATAACCAGCCCTATAAACAACCCTTCTAAACACTATAGGTACCTCAGAAAGGCTGTTGCTTTTATTTTTACAAGTTAGAGCTATGTCGACACTGCCGTTTTAACGCAGGGTCATTTTGAGCACTCTCGTCCCGGATTCGGGTTCCGGCACATATGCCATGTTGACCGCCATGGTCATTTTACCCTAAAACAGTTGAGATTATCTCGGGCAAATGAAACACATACAAAACCCTATACAGGACCTACACTAATATAGATATTTAACAATTAGATTACGAGCTCGAGATTTCTATGCGGTGATAGGAACTTGGAGTATTCAACAAAAAATTTGATTTTAAGCAATTTTTTTAAAAGAAATCTCTATAGGAAGATGATTGTTTTGCAACTCGCTATCTATCGAGGAATAGATAACGAGTAGAGTAACCAATCAAATTACAGCATTTGCAATAGTATACTAGTATGATTCTACTAAATATATATAAAACTAGGCCAAAACATTTAACTACATCGTTCCTGGTATTATTTCTTAAATCCAAGTTATTCAATGTGAAGAACGACAATTTTACTAAACCTATTGTTCAACATGATATGTGATAAATAGTTTCTTATATTAAAATGAGCTATATTAAACATTGGCGTAGCCAGCGTCGATTATTGAAAGAACGAATATTTGTACATTCGTGTCCGCACACATTAAAAAGAAATACTAAATTGAGTGTCTTCTCATCCCAAATCTAATGTAAAAATTGACAAACTTATGAAAGATTATTTTTCTATTCAATCCTAATTTTATGCCTATATAGTATATACTTTGATATGTATCACCGTCCTGGAACCTTAGTTATTGTTTATTTATTTCCTCCTATATATTCTGCATATTTATGTCAGAAACATGCTCATTATTTCTGGTGTACACAGCCAAAAATGAACAACCTGTTCAGGGCTGATGAAAACAGGCCAGAACAATGTTTTGTTGCCCACATTGTTCAATGTTGTCAACAATATTGTTCGGTATTGTTGAGCCTGAATTAGCCTGCAATCAGGTGTAACAATGTTGAACAATATTGTTAAAAACACTGAGCAATGTGGGCAGCAAAACATTGTTCAATGCTGTTTTCATCAGGCCAGAACAGGTTGTTCATTTTTTGCTGTCTACATATCTTGTAAACATCTACTTTGTTAATTGTTATAACTGTATTAAATGTATGTGTTCTGTGTTCACTAGCGCATGTTTTGGCAGCAGAGATGACAATATCGCAAACGCAAAAGCAACCATAACAATTTGTCACAATCAACATTTAAAATGCTTTGTTCCCAATTATGTCAACTTTGTCAACAATTTAGTTGTAATGCAATCAGGGGAAAAGGTTGCCCATAATATAATTGCAAATACAATCGTCAAAACAATACATTCAATGTGGCGACTAGAGCATCTGCGAGGGAGACTAGGTGACACCACAAACCTCGAAATAACTAGGTTAGTTCCTTGGTCTTTTTGCAAACCGTTAACCACTTATTTGATACGCAATATTAAGCCACATATTCATAACAATCCATGTGTTAAATCCCTAGTTACTGGCAGCGCTGTAACTAGGGCGTCAATTGGGGGAGGAGTGAGGGGTGTATATTCATATACTCGTGTTTTGCCCGACGAATTTCTTTTAACAACTGTAATGACAAGTGATTTCAAAATAAATTTGTCGGTCTGAACGCGAACATATTAATACACACCCCCACACCAGAATTAGCGCTCTAGTCACGGCCCTGTATACTGGAAATTCCAGACGCATACTAGACAGCTACTATATTTAGTCATCGAAATTACATACATTCTCATTCAAAAAGCCAAGCTTTAGCTTCTTTACCAAGCTTTATGTACGCTTAAATGCGGTTACTACAACTGCTTTTAAATAGAAGATAAAAATATATCTTTTCAAATATGTATTTCCCACTTCCAAATACTCTTTCAGTTAAAGGAATTAACATGTGAGATCAAAATAGCATTGGTATAATTCAAGTGTCACCCTGACATTTGTTAACTTGATACATGTTCCACGTTTGGCCACACTTTTTGTAGAAATTAAATATTGTGTAAATGCTCTCGTAATCATTTTGAAAAGGCTACATTTTTTGGAAAATCATTCACAGTACTTAACAACATTTGACTATTACAATTTTATTACAATTTGTTAATATCATACTTTTTACCATAAAATCAGAAAAAAAATAAAAAATTACAATTTATTTATTGAAAAATACGCTTATATGCAGTAACAATAAACTGTTCAACTTTCCCTCAACCAGTATTATTACATCAGTACAAGTAAAAAATACTTTAATCACTCTACACACGTACATACATGTTAATTTAATGCCTATTTTTAGTAACATGTGTATTGTACGCATCAAGAACATATAACATTAAAAACGAAAAACGCTCGCACACTTCTGTGTTAACACCCTTTAAAACATAATAAATATATAAAATCAAAACATCAAAAATTATATTCAAACTCATTTTACCAAGAGTCATCTTCATGTAAACAACACCAAAACTCGCTACATGCGACATGGTCATGCTTCACATGACTGTGATTTTCCAATCACCTTATATCAATTATTAATTATTGTTATTTTTTTTACGTTTATTGGCAATCCTACAATGTATGTATACTAGTCCAAAACTTAAATAAGCCTTAAAGCTCACTCACAGAATTTTCGGAACACTTACTTAATTGAAGATTGTGACATTGCTGAGTACTATATGTATACGTTTCGCATGGGCGTTAGAATATCATATACAATCCACTGCATAACAAGTAGCACTTTGATTTATTTCTTTACTCTTACCTGGTAAATTACGGTGAATATGATGTTTCATGTTTCACCGTGGTACATCAAAGCAAACTAACACAATCATGAACATTTGTTATTGGGGAATATAAAAATATAAATATATTAGGAAATATAACTTATTTTAAAAATGCACTGGTAATATAACTTTTTTGTAAAATGCAGCGCTATTCTTTACATAAAAACACTAAAAGGCATTGTCCATTGCACTAATGACCTACCTAGTAAGCGCGAATAATTTTGAACCTTATAAAACACATAATTAAACATTGCACGTCCATGCATGCTTGTGCAGTTAGTATCACGTACCATACACGTGGGGATTGGCTATGTCCTCAGATGAGAACGATGTGAACTTTTTCTGGTAATACTTTTCAAAAGCAAACACATTTTAAACATGATAAACAATTTACCTGAAGATTTGCGCTGCAAGCGTTTGGGTTACAGTTCCTCTTACACCATGCGTCCGTATGATTTTTAAAGTGAAATCGGTGGCACACAATCTCCATAGCTGCAAGCTTCTCTGCAGTCTTTGACATAGACGATCTCACCAGATTACATGCAAAACGTTTCAAATGACATGCGTCGTCGTAACATATTGTCTCTAAAATTAGATAGAGAAGGACACCCTCAGTTTCTATGTGTAACAGATCATCAACAGTCTTTAAGGAACAACAGATTTGTCACGTTTTTAATTGTCACATACTTATGTTAGTCATCTTTGCACTTGCTAACAAACTATGCAAATGTGCATACACTTGAGTCTTGCTCTCACTGCCAAACAATTCTCTTACTCCAACCACAACCCCGCACGGTTTTTCGAACACAATAATACCTTCATAACAAAAGGAGGATCTACTGTTATCCACTCACGAACGCAACCCTACACGACTCTGCTCTCAGAATTCCCAAAAATTGTCCCCTACTTTTTTTCACTATGTCCAATTCATGTAAAGACAATTTAACACTATATAAATGTATATATTATATAAGCCAAGAAGCTTTCTAGCACAAAAATTAAATCTATCAGTTTTTATGTAAATATTAAATGACAAAGGCAGTTGAAGCAATGAATTTAAAAAGAAACTATACACAATAGCTCACAGAATATTATGCTAAAACAGTTTTTGTTTGTTTTGATTTCAAACACTATTACTCTGTAAGGTTTATGAATTATATTAACTGACACTAGATTCATATTAATCTGACACTGCAGAGTCCGCTCGCTGTCTCGAGCGGGATTTGAGCTCGCATCTTCAGGTTTCTAAACATCTGCTCTACCCATTGAGTCATGGAGTCAACTGGGATTGGTAGCGAGTCTTATCAAATTTAACTGCACGAAATATTTTCATTAACGACTTGTCGCTTGTGTTTTTCAATTCTATTTCAGAACCATCCTCAAACATATCAAAAAGTAAATTTATATTAATCTCACAGTGAAGAGAAATTTGTCATCGCAATTTGAACACGCATTTTAGGGATGCCAGCTGGCTTCATCGGCTATACCTCAATTGGCGGTACAGAAAACTGCATGAAGATGCGAGTTAAAATCCCGCTCTAGACAAAGATTTTTTTTCTTTTTCTCTTCCGTGTCAAATCAATATAAATCTAGTTTCTCAGATCTCTGAAGACGATTCAGAAATATCAATGTGGAAATAATTGTTTCTACTCGAATGTTAATGTTTTCATCGACTTTGTGTAGGAAATTTTTGACATTCTGGAAAAATTCACTGCAAATCATGCATTAAGCATTAAGATACATTATGCAACTATACATGTCAACTTATGTTTAATATATACTAATTCTAATGCTAACATGACTCACCAGCGGTTCTGTCTCTCTTGCATTTGTGTTTCCCTTTTTCAGTACCACATGAAAGTTCTACGCGTTTTCCATCGTAATTTACCGTGTTATCATCTTTTTCATGCAAAGCAAATCCTGAACTATAAAATGTAACATTAATTTGAGTATCCACATGTGTACCAATATCTTTTCACTATTACTATAACTATAACTATTACCAATTTCTTTCATAAAATAATATTTCCTAATATACTATCAAGTATAATAAATTATTATTTTGTTTGTTTCAAGCTCAATGCAACCCTTTGCAATATTGTTCTACATTGAAACTACTCGTCAACATATTGTTAAATATGCAGAAAAAATTCCAACATATGTGTATGTGCACATGGGGTCGTTTTCGAGCGTTTTCAGTTTAAAAAATTTAAAAAATCTCCAAACGTCTTGAAATGTTTCAACAAAAGCCAACGAACTTCTATAGTTTAAAACGTTTCCATTTTGACTGCTGTAAAAACGTTCGAAAACGCCACCTTATCTATATTTCAATACTCAAAGACATTCGTGTAATGATCAAGCAAAATACGTAGTTTACTAATTTTTATGCCACACAACAGAAAATGGGACGAGTTAATTAACTCAGTCAGTTACTGAATTCCGTTACGTATTGTTAATACCTAGCTGCATTTCTATTTCTGCAACTTACTCGCTTTACATCACATATTGACCATGCAGTACCAGTTTTCCTACCGAAAATGACTAAACTTCAAATAGTAAATTATTGAATTTTATATTTAATTGATTCCATTTAATACCTTACAAAGAAATTAAAACCAATTTGGATTTACATTTGCCTGAACATTTCACGAGTCAATACGAGGCATTAAAGTATTAATTAAAAAACTCAAGTATTAATTGATTTGAGAGCTAGAATGCTTTTAACTTTTTAAAAATGCCAAAACAAGCATTCAGAGTTGTCAAATTAATACAAAATATTGTGGCTAATTTGAATTGAGGCGACGTCAGAGAGTCTAATATTTTATACACGCTGCATATCAACTGTACCTTTTTGGAATTATACTTTCACCAGCACTTTTCTCCTTATTATCAATGATGCGCAACTCACGACGGTTTTGTCTATACTCATTCATTGTGATGCAATCATGGTCGAAAATTTTCTGCACCTTTTTGGGTAAGTTAGTACTTTTCACCCAACTCTGCAATCCATTGGACCACGAAACCTGAACGATAAATTTTAATCATTCAAATACCATAATTGCACTTTTATGATGCCACGAAAGTGAGTAGAATATTAACTGTTTTATTTTTTACATGTATGCAACACTAAATAACACACAAATTTACATGCATTTGTCCATATTTTTTATCAAACATACAGGATATAGCAAAATTTGTTATTCTTTGAATTAGTAAGCATAATATTTTTAGTTAGTAAAAACTACAGTTTAGTTTTCAACTGTATTTTTTCTCATGTAGGGTCTTGGGATTGAGTGATTATATCTATTTTTTAATTGTACCTTTTCTGCAAAAAATCCTATAGTTTTGCCTTGCAAAATACTTTGCGACATACTTTTGCCTTAGTTACAAAGTATTTCAAACAGTCCACTACAGTCTGTTCCATCCAGAGGAAATCTTCAGTTGTTAGAAGATTCCCTCTGGATGAAACAAACTGTAGTGATAAGTTTTTGAGGTTTTTTACGACTATAGGTTTTCGCTCTGTCTATATGTCATTGAGCACTCTTGTATTTCACAAAACAAAACTATCTCATTTATATATTTCAGCATCAACTAGGAGTTAAGAGCTAATGCTATACTCTGTAGATACTGCTGACCTAATTTAATGAAAGGTAAATATTAAAATTTTTACTTTGGCAACATTTTAATTAAACATAATATACCTGAAAAAACTTGCATTTCTTGTAACACACTCTCCCATTACTTTGATGGGGAAAATATTTTTCGATTGGTCAACAACTTTCTTAACAATCTGTGAGTTCTTTTCTTCCATTTCTTCTGAATCATCCTGATACATAGACATACTCTGCTTATGATCTTTGCAAAACTTTGACTTGTATGCAGGACTCCTTTGACAACCTAAATCAAATAGGCACAGAAATAGCATTTATTCAAAATGTTCTCAACAATTAAATTGATAATATCCAATGTTTGAAAACATGAAAAAAAGATGATTCTGCTTTCAGTTACATTTTAAAAGTATTTCACAAATGTATATATATATATTATAGTGAATACACTTAATCCATTTATTTTTTTATATACATGCAACTTTATTTGATTATCAGTAGAAACTTATTTTACAAAATTTTCACTAGCAGAGTACAGCATGATTCCAACTCACAACAATTTGTTAAATTAATTAAAATACAAGACTACTTCTTTAAACTTACTAGATATTCTATTGAACAAGCTTTCCACCTACCTGGAAGTTCCTAGCTGGAACTCTAGTCTTTGTCGAGACTAGAGCTAGGTGTACTTAAGAGCTTGTTTATGATAAAATATTTATTCTAAGAACATGTATTTTAATTATGCCTCAACCACACTACACTACCCCCCCCCCCCCGATAATACGTCAAATTAAAAAACTGCTTTACATTTGAATCATTTGAGCCATTTACACAGGTTTATTTCAAATAGAACAAAATTTGTTATTTTGGAATGGGTTTTTGCATACCTTAGTGATATCTTACAACCCTCATCAACCTCATCAAACAACTTTGCATGGAATTAAATTGTACCAGTGTGTGTCATTTCCATTACATTTCCATTACATTGTAATATCTCAACAACAAACTTGGTAAATTTACTAATTTCACTATGCTCTTTTAGACTGTGCTGATTGATTCATGAGATATATATTTTAATATAGATTTTAAAAAATTACTTTATTACCGTATGCAAATTTACCTTTGCTAAAATTGCTATTTCTTACATAACATATTTTTAACTTACCAACCATATTGCTACCATTCATTCCTGGGTTATATAATTCTCCTACTTTTTTACACCCACAAACTTGCCTAGCATTCTTCATATTTCCATCAAGGACAATCACACTACTGCACCCAGGAATATCACATACATGTTCTAAAAAATCAATAATACTTTCTCAGTATACAAATTCATACTAAACAATAATTTATACTTAATAGAATGTTTGAAGAGATATGGCTTATATTTCTTTTCTAACGGGTCCATAAGAACATTTAAAGTAATTATGATATTGGGTGCTAAATGACACTTGCCATCTAATTTTCTTCAACAGTTCAAGATTTTGTAGTTACTTCAAAGGTTCTTATCAATAAGCCAAAATAAAATATATTTTGCCATTTCTCTTTAATAAATATTTAGTGTCTATTGCTGTAAGCCAAGGATAAAATGATTTCTTAGCAAATGCTAACATGTACAAAAGCCACAACAAAACAGAAAATACTTGCAAGCAACAATAATATTTCAAATGGGAAAAAGTATTTTCAAAAAGACTAAGATGATCATCTATGCCCATATAAACAAAGGTAGCCATAGGCTCTTTCACAACCTAAAAAGATAGAGCGAAAATCAAGTTTTCAAGTGAAGGCCCTAACTTCCATCACAAAAGGCATCCACTTGAAATATTAATTTTCACTTTATTGTTTCAGATACCTTTGTGTACTATGAACTACACTATCTACACTGGCAAGGTCAGTTTGAGACATGGCCATTCACACCATGAAGTTATCATTCCAGTTCCTGTCTTGTTAAACACTAATGTTCAGCAGTGTTTATTAATGCTGGCTATTGCCGGCAGGTATTTTAGACTGTTTTTATAACAAAAATACAAACCTGCCCATTTTTTTTCAAACCAGTTATAATATAGGTCAGTCACTTTTTCCAACACAGCTTTATTGTCAAAGGGTACACTACCAATATCAATGCCACATTTAGCCACCATCTCCATACTTGCAAACAAAAAAAAGCATCTTCAAGCCTTCGCCGATCCATACATTTCTGCTTTCTTAAATATTCTTTCTCTTCAGCAGAAGACGACTTACGTTTATATCAAATAAACCATTGTCACACTTAATGATTTCATGACATTTCTAAGCTATAATTCAACTCACTCAATGGCAATGCACTCAAATACACCTTGTTTACCTGTATTATTTGTCTCATCTTATAATTATTCTCAACCCATACACTATATAATCCATGTGATCTTCTTTTCAAAATAACTGATTTGTAAATTCATTACAGGTTGCTGATTTATGTTACAATGGAATTTCATAGGCTAACAGACCACATTGACTGATTGCCCCATAAAATGTTGGTACAAGGACTGCCGAAAAATTGCAGCAGGCCTTGGTCAGCCAAAAAATCACAAAAGTTCAGAATCTTAGGACTATCAGAGCCCAGACAATAAAAATAAATTTAATTCACCAGTCCTTAATATATACTATACATGTAGCCATATTGGCAGAAGTTATTGTCCTACACATGCAATGACAACTATACGTGAATTACATTTATATGCCAGTTTCAACTGAAAGAGTGATAAAATTTATGAAGTAATTGTAATTGCTTATTTGTCACTTGCTTTCTTATGTGGAATAATCATGTACTACAAGTATACAACTACACCAGGGTGCATTCCATGTAATTTGTATGGCCAACATAGTTCAATTCTGGACCAATTGTGGCCATTGGCAAACCGAGAGTCGAACTTTAAATTTATCAAACTAAATACTCAATGATGCAGTTTTTAAGGACTTTAAATAGTAGGTTTAGTCAACTTGAAGAATAATATGCACTCAGAAAATACTGAGATTCATCAACTGATTTACCAGATTTCTAACAAGCAATTGCAATTTGAAATGCACTAAATTATCAGTTCGTTTTAACATTCTTTGCTGGTCTAGCCAAGAACTTCATATTAAAGAGAGATTAGTGAATAGTAAATATTCTATTTTCCTATAAATACAATAGTTCTGTGTTACAGTGCTCATTTATAAACGCTTTATACGAACCTTTTTCTTCGTTTGAACTGACATTTTTCTTCTTCCATTCCACATTCATTATTATAGTCAAATTGTCTGTTATATGCCTCTGAAAAAGTTGAGAATGGCACTGCTCCAACAACAAGTAAACTTGCGCATTGCTTCAGCAAAGCTACTTGAAATGCAGTCTCTTCTGACGACAAGAAACTCTAACTAAAAAAACTTTTATCATAAAAGCACTCTTTATTTTCAGTCCAATACCCATAGTGTTCATATATTTTACACTTTTGGCACATTTTAGTTACACGCGAGCCCAGGTATGTCCCTAAATGCGCGTGGTAAACAACAACGACATGAGGCTTTTCGTCTACAAACAACGCACAGCCACGTCGCCGACAAACCTCTGTGCTTGACATTAAAACACTGCCAACTGGCATGCCACAATTCAACGAGAAATTGCTGAACTCGAGAAACTTTTCTTTGTAATTCTTGACCAAAGAACCATGTAAATATAACAAACTTTTTGCTTCGCTAACAAATTTTATGTCTAGCGCCTCATCTCTTTTCTCACAGTCGTCGACGCTACTATCAGGCCCATTTAAAACAAATAACCGCACAACACTTGAAAATTGCGATACGGCCAAGATTGATTCACCAATCACTTCAAACACATAAAACAATCCTTGAGAGGAAGGAATGGCTTCTTGTCCCTAAGTCGGCCATGTTAAATAGACAGAACCTTCGTACCCATGCCCCCATTTCACGAATCTAACCATTCATGTCCGATGGACGGATCCGACGAATCTAACAATTCGATGAATATTTACAGCCTACCCTAAGCTTACCAAACACACTAAGACTTATATTCACCAATCTTACCATTCGTCTCCGATGGATCGATTCGACGAATCCAACATTCGTGTCCCATGGACGGATCCGACGAATCTAACGATTCGACGAATATTTACAACCTACCCTGAGCTTACCAAACACACTAAGATTTATATTCCCAGTCTTACCATTCGTGTCCGATGGACGCATTCGACGAATCTAACGATTCGACGAATATTTACAGCCTACCCTAAGCTTACCAAACACACTAAGACTTATATTCACCAATCTTACCATTCGTCTCCGATGGATCGATTCGACGAATCCAACATTCGTGTCCCATGGACGGATCCGACGAATCTAACGATTCAACGAATATTTACAACCTACCCTGAGCTTACCAAACACACTAAGATTTATATTCCCCAGTCTTACCATTCGTGTCCGATGGACGCATTCGACGAATCTAACGATTCGACGAATATTTACAGCCTACCCTGAGCCTACCAAACACACTAAGACTTATATTCACCAATCTTACCATTCGTCTCCGATGGATCGATTCGACGAATCTTACCATTCGTGTCCGATGGACGGATCCGACGAATCTAACGATTCGACGAATATTTACAGCCTACCCTGAGCTTACCAAGCACACTAAGACTTATATTCACCAATCTAACCATTCGTCCCCGATGGATCGATTCGACGAATCTAACCATCCTGTCCGATGGACGGATCTAACCAATCTAACCATTCGTCTCAGCTGGTCTACACCAGACCTGTTCTAATCAGTTTCCCTCATTATTGCCGCATGAACTTCACGAATCGTACCGATGGAGTAGATTTTGACAGTATTGGACAACCCTCTATGAAAAGCTGCGAACCTTTAAATATAGTTTTATAATGTTTTCCTGGCAAAGCTTGGTAGTTTGTTTTGACAACTCTTGGTTGCATCCCTGCAAAATGTTTTCCCACAACGACTTGAGCAATGGTGACTCAAGTGCATCATTGCATAAGGTATCACAAAGAATTTTCTTCAGTGGGTCTTCTTGGTTGGTGACAAATTGTCAAAATATAACCTCAACAATCTCTACAATTTCCAGCAAGTCTTGGTGTCACAAGTCCACCCCTGCTGCGAGCATCAATATAGGTGTTCTAAATACCAGGGCATTTCATATTTTCAAGTATAGTTTGGAGCTCGTCGTTAGGTTTTTTAGAACATTGTTTTTGTAATTTTGCGAATATGTACCCAGCAATGTAGGACAAGGGTCCACGTTTGTGTTCACTTAGATCCAAATGCTTGCTACTTGAACTTGAAGGCTTTTGCTGACCAGACTTAAATAAAGCCACTAAATGGTCTGTAATGGAGATCATTACAAGGCTACATAGTGGCTAATTTATGCACTTGAAGAGGGTAGATGATGTGGGATAAGTTCGTAAAATTCTGTGAGAAATTTGTCTTGGTTTCGTTTAACACAAATTGCATTATATGTCAGCAGTACAGCGTCAAACAGAGAGTCGTTTGAGTCGATTTTCTCCAAATCCGACGTTATTTCTTTGTCCCAATAACCTTCCTTTAATAGATTTAGTTTTATTTTATCAACGATAGAGATTAAACCATCCTTTTTTAGCGCGGGCATGTCTTCACTTGCCTCAGTGTTCGCTTTACTCGATGTTTGGGAGAGTTTCCCACTCCTCGGGGACATTGCTCTTGTCGATATTCGCTGCTGTTGGTTCAGAAATAGAATCCATAGCTGCCACACTTTCCTCCATTGTTTGTCTTTTACAAACTACTTAGAATCGTCGATTGTTTGCCTTCTAATGATAGTAATTTTCGCAAAATTTGGTCAAAACCGCAACTCTGTAATATAATCCTATACAATTTCTGATGTGGCCATGCACTAAAGAAGTCAAGTGACAATTGTTTTCTTTGATCCTCAACATAAGTACTGCCCGCTGCGATTTTTCTTTGAAGTTTACCGGCTAGCCAAACCATCTTATTTTATTAACTGTGCTTTAACGAAATTATTTTTACTGCAAATACCGATGCGGATGAAATTATATACATTTACAAAAATAAGAATCATTATGATGTTATAACGTCGATGCCTGCATTTTTAGGTAAAGATTACTACTGTCACACGTGCAAAAAAAGTTACATGCAACGTGACAAACACCATTGTCCTTTAAAATGTTGACCGTGCTTTAAAACCGGACACCATACCGGTGATAAAATAACGTGCGAAAATGCAATCGGATATTTTTTGGTAAAAACTGTTTCGACGAACATTTAAGGAACCGTCCTAAAGGTAAGGAACGCGATGTCGTGTGCGAACTCGTCCAAAAATGTACGAAATGCCATCGTACTGTCGGCGACCTAAAAAAACACGTGTGTGGGTATAGCAGGTGTAGTAATTGTAAATCTTACTGTGACCCACAAAGGCACAAGTGTTACATGTTACTCCTTGAAACCAAATGTGGTGCGTGTACACGCGAAACACACGGTGCAGCGGACCTAAAAAGGATTGGTGCCTGTGCTGCAAGACAAGAACAACGAAATACATGTTTTACGATCTGGAAACGCAGCAGGATACGGGGACGCACGTCGTGAATTACCTGAACGCACAAGACTTCGAAGGGAACGAATTTACGTTCGATACGATCGACGAGTTTTGTAAATTCGTGTTTTCAAAGTAGCATGAAGGGTACATGTTCATCGCTCACAACGCCAAAAGTTTCGATGCGGTGTTTGTCCTGAGGTACTGTATCGATAACGCAATAAAACCGTTTTGTATATAGAACGGGACGAAGATTATGTACATGGCTGTAGAAAAGTACAAAATGCGGTTTGTCGACAGCATTAATTTCGTGAAGGCGGCATAAAAAACGTTTCCAAAAACATTTGGGTTTTCGGAACTGAAAAAAGGTTATTTTCCGCATTTGTTCAACATGTCAGAAAACCAAGCGTACGTCGGATCAATCCCACCAAAATATTATTACGATCCAGATCATATGAAGGCTAGTAAACGCGGTGCCTTTTTAACATGGTACGACGGACGCGTTGCTGAAAATTACGTGTTTGACTTTAAAAACGAACTGCAATCGTATCGTCGTTCAGACGTTGATATTTTACGACGCGAGATGATGTTGTTCCGTGAAAATTTTCTTAAAATTGCCAACATCGACCCGCTTCAATACGTGACGATCGCTTCAGTGTGCATGGCAGTATATCGGTCAAAATACATGTCTGAGGATACGATCGGGATTATCAAAGACGTTCCTAAAAATACGTTCCTAAAAATACGTTCAGTAAAACGTCGTAACAATGTTAATTTTTTTTAAGAACATCCTACGGACATCCTGTAAAAATTCATAACCCGAGAACTTATGACCCGAAATGGTTCGGGTTCGTTCAATGTAAAATAGAAGCACCCCGGGTTCTGTACCATCCCGGGTTCTGTACCATCCCGGGTTCTGTACCATCCCGTGCTTCCTGTTCGTCTACGGTGCGGAAAAGCAGACAAGTTATTCTTTCCGTTATGTCGATCGTGTGCAGTAACGCAACACCAGGGGAAATGCGAGCATACTAACGACGAACGTGCGTTGACGAGAACGTGGTGCTCCAACGAAATTTCGTTGGCACTTCGAAAAGGGTACCGTATCCTTGAAATATTTGAGGTGTGGCATTTCGACGAAACGTCCGACACGTTATTTAAAGGGTACGTAAAAGACTTCATGAAAATTAAAATGGAGTCGTCTGCACCTCCGAAAGAAGGTTTAGACGACTTTAAAAAGAAAGTTAAAGACCATTTGTGTATTGATCTCGGAAACATTAAAGAAAACAAAGGCATGCGTGCTGTTTTGAAACTTTGTCTTAATAGTCTTGGGTAGAGAATTAACCAGACGCAAACGGAGTACGTGGCCGAACCAAAAGATTTTTACAAAATTCTTTTAAATGAAACACACGAAGATATTAACGTTCAGTTTTTAACGAAGGATATGGTTCAAATGAGTTTTAACCTCAAAGACCTATTCGTCGATAATTATAACAACACCAATATTTTCGTGGCGGCGTTTACATCGCACGCTCGCGAAATGTTGTACGAGGTGCTGGATAAACTAGGCGACCAAGTACTTGGATACGATATGGACAGTTGCTGGTACCTTGATAGGCCTGATGGGAATACAATAGACACGGGCGATAGTCTTGGCGACCTAACCGACGAACTTGATGGTGGGTAAATTACAAAATGGGTAGGTATGGGACCGAAATCGTATTCGTACGAAACAAACAATGGGGAGGTTACTACAAAAGTAAAAGGTTTCACGTTAAATTACGATAACGCGTTAAAAATCAACGCCGACGTTATGAACGAGATTATACGCGACATTAGTAAAATTACCATTATTATTATTATTTATCATTTAAAATTCTTTATACACGGTAACTTATCAACCTATCTAAGCCAATATAGATAAAAAGAGGTACAATATTATTAATTAGATAACAAAAAAAGGTTGCTTTTCATAAGGCCGTGTAGAGATAATAAGATAAAAACGTCAAAATACAAGAATTAATGGCATGCATATTACATTAGAATTACTGAATATATAAAGCTAATAATAAATTGGTAATGATAGAAGTAGGATACATAATTATATAGATTTAGCATTTATAAATAACTTGAAAAGTTACTTACAAATGAAGGATTTTCATTGATGAAATCTTGTAAGTTATGTTTGAATAACTTATCAGATATACTTAGATTCTTCAGATCAGTTGGCAGTTTATTCCAGGTTTTAGCAGCATGGTAGCTAAAACTTCGTTTCAATGTGTTTGTTCTAGGTTTTGCAAGTTTTAGCGTAGCGCAATTACTACGTAAATTGTATTGGTTATTTACTGATAATTGGAACTGGTCAGAGATCGATATTGGAACTTCATCTTTTAATATTTTGCGCATAAACAATAGCGTATCAGTCAATCGTAACTGATTAAGTGGTACCCAATTTAGTTTTTTCAGAACATCCTTAGAACGAATTTCCCAATTATCTCCGGTGATGATTCTTGCTGCCCTATTTTGAAGTTTTTGAAGTTTCGACTGTAACTCTAGTTTGCAATTTTGCCATACCAGGGAGCAGTAATCAAAATATGGTTGAACAAGAGCGTTATAAACCTGGGTTAGGCACTTCTTAGGGAGATAAGGTTTGATTAATTTTATCGCTCAAATTCCACGTGAAACTTTTTTGCTTATGCTATCAATTTGATTTTCCCTCTTCAACTTATCGTCAATGATCACGCCAAGACTCTTTGATGTATGAACCCTGTTTACAGTTTCACTACCAATTTTGATTATCGGGTCTTTCTCAATCTTACCTAGATTGTGACGAGAGCCAATAATCATATATTCTGTTTTGGAAACATTTAGCGTTAGTCTATTTGCTACTAACCAGCGATAAATATTATCAAGTTCGAAATTTAGTTGTGTCTCTAGTTTCTCTACAGATTCTGCTGATGTAGAAACATTAGTATCATCTGCAAACATAGAGGGTTCTGCTTGATCAAGACAATTTGGCAGGTCATTGACGTATAACAGGAAAAGTAGAGGCCCTAAATTTGATCCCTGTGGAACCCCACACTTAACCCTGTAGAATCCGCACTGTGATTTACAACAGCTAAAATTATTCTGTTTTGCATTTTTTAACATTTTGAACCTATTTTTCACGAAAAAAGAATTTTTTTTATTTTGACTAAAATTGCCGAGTTTAGATGATGTGACATATGTGTAACATTGGGTTCATTGTGACATACAAGCAGCTTTAATGCTTTGTCTAAGTACATGATAAGTATATATATGCAAGATGTAAAAATAATGTGGTAGACTTGTAATTTATCTTCAATGAAGTCTAAACAACTTTATTGCAACTGTTCAACGTTTCTTTGTAAAAAGTCTTAACAGACGTAATCCTACTGATGGAAATGATAGAAACAATTACGGTCCTCGACAAAACAGAGTCGAACCTCACATTTCGTACACACAGTGTTAGTGTTATTTACTTCGCAAAGTTTGCAGCGACCACGTTTCTCAATTTTCTTAGGCCAATGACAGTAGCCATCTTTACGCACATCATCATCAGGTAACCGTTGTTTTTTCCTGGGTGGCTGAGGGCTTTGTAATGGTGATCTTGATGTTGATGGTCGGACAACAGTCCCTTTGGAATTTACTTTTACCAATGATGAGGCAACAGATGCTTGAAAATTACGACGATTCATCATATTTTTGACTGGAAGGCCTAATAATTTGTACTCTTGCCTGTACACATTCCATGCATTCACAAGTGCCACCATGAGAAAATGCCAAAATAGGTAAAGATACCACCGGCGAGATTTCATTTTGAAACGATATTGCGCAAGAAAAGAATCGAGTAAGTCAATTCCACCCATATGCTTGTTGTACTGATTGATGATTGCTGGCATGGGTACTTCAACATATGCCTTCTTCTTATCCCATCTCTTGGCAGATCCAAGGGGCTCAATTCCAGTAAGAGTCGAGAAAAGTGTCACCACTTTGTTATCAAGCCATCGAACAGCAACAATGTTATTATTCTGCTCAACTCGGTGATCATAAGACCCTCTTCCTGATTTCATCAAGGTTTTCTCCTCCCTCATTGTGCATCCTGCTAGTCGATTCTTTCGTACTGTGTTAGTGTAATGGATTCCTCTCTCCTTGAGCTTTAACAGAAGATTCGGGCTGGTGAACAAATTATCTGCATAAAGTTTGTAATTGACATGAGATACCAATGTTGATGCTAACTTCAAAACAACATCAGCTCCTTGACCTAACTCACTTCTTTTTCCATCCCCACCCTGATATACTTCGAAATCATATAAAATTCCACTAACACCTGCTCTACACCACGACTTGAACCCCCATGGATGGGGTTTGCCCTTGATATATTGTCGGATTGGGCTTGTTTTCCCACGGTACTGACACATCATTTCATCGATGGAACAGTGCTCTTCTGGGACTAGCTTCAAGCAATTTTCCCTCATTCTGGCAAGCCACGGACGGACTTTCCACAATTTATCTTTCTTATCCTCAGACGAAACTAACAAATTATTAACAAAATGAAGCATTGTCAACAGCAGTTGGAATCGGTTTCGACTCATTACACTACAAACAGGACTATACACTGTTGCTGATTCCCAGTATTGTCTAACTCCACTCATCCGTACAAGCCCCATATGGAAAAACATACCAATTACTTGTTCTACTTCCTTCTTGTTAGTGTTAACAGAGTTCCCAGACTTTTGAACACTGTATTCATTAGTATGTGTAACTAAACTTTCAAGCATGTCATCCATTACAAACTGTTTGAAATACTGAAATGGGGTTTGTACCTCCAGTACCTCCATGTTTAACCGAGGTTCTATTTGTGGTCCAGTAAATCTTGAGTCAGACTCTGGCACGGCAAATGTAGTTTTTCTCCATTTGGGTTCATTCCTTCGCTTTCTAGAAATCCGGTCAGCTAGCGGTGTGTCATCAACATCATCACTATATTCATCCACTTCAACAATCTCTTTTTCACTTTCTTTATCACTACTCTCAGAGTCTTCTCCCTAATTTCATAATAAATTTTCAGAATGAGTAAAGTTATAACAAATGAAAGTCACAAGAAAAGTGGCAAAGCACTATTGACTTAACTATTTCTATCCATTCTTTATATTATTACTGTTATTGTTATTATTATCAATTATTGTTGTTATTAAATTTTTAATGCTGCAAATAAATATTATATTAGAATTCAATTATTTGAAACTAACTAACATATTTTAACCATCAAATTTTTCAAAGGGAGTAGGAATTCTAATATATATAATATTTATTTGAGCAAGCAAATCCAGCAATGTGCAATAAGAATATACCATAAATAAACAATAATACTAAGTGTATTTCATTACCTGCATCGGTGAAAAATCTTCATCATCACTGCTGCTATCAGTGTCACCTGCATCACTATCATTACAATCAAGCATGTCCAAAACATTTTGAACATCAAAATGTTTTTGTGCCATTATCTAAAGAATAATTTTAAATATTAACAAGTTTGTAAAAGTATAACAATTCCAAGCAAGTATTGGCAGGCAAGTATCATGATATATTACAAAACTCGAGATATTGAAAACAAACATTTTCAAAGTACACATTTATAATACAGTATGATAAAATATGGCTGTAAGCCCAGTGTGACACCAGCGTACACACAAGATTTACTTTGCACAACAATACACATGTAATACATCTTTAACAATTACTCACTGTTATGTGTTCACTAGCATATAAAAAACAAAAATACAGTAAAAAAAATTTGAATTGTACCTTTTAAAACGGTAAAATTTCAACATATTTGAAGCGCTTCGTGGACTCTAATTCTCACATGTTGGCCGCCATTTTCAATTTGAAACACTGATCTCAATATATAGGATAATAACGGAAATGTTATATCACTTTGTTACAGATATGTAACCTTGGGTTTTGGTGCAAAAAATTAAACTATACAAACTTACTGAAATAGTATACTCTGCCAAAGATTATGTTACGTATATGTCACAAGGGGCTCTACAAGTTAATTAATTTCCTAGATGATTTGACATTATTTACTTTACATGTTTGATATCTTTTGTCTAGATAAGATATAAACCAGTTTAGGGTACTCCCTGTAATTCCATAAAATTTTAACTTATCAATTAAGATTTTATGGTCAACGGTGTCAAATGCTTTCCGTAGATCTAAAAATAAAACTCCATTTATAAGACCTTTGTCAATATTCAAAAACCATTTATTTGTAGATTTTAGTAATGATGTTGTTGTTGAATGAGATTTTCGAAATCCAAATTGGTTATTTGTTAAGATATTGTTCTCATTTATATAAGAAATTAATTGATTATAAACAATTTCTTCCAAAATTTTTGCAATGGTCGATAAAACAGAAATCGGTCTATAATTGCTACAGTCCGATTTGTCACCGTTTTTATATATGGGAGAAACAGTAGCATTTTTAAGATCTTCAGGGAAAATCCCTTGCCGCAAGGATCTGTTGAAAAGTTTTGTCAATGTAGGACAAATTACTTCAGCAGAATCCTTGACTAGTCTCGCATTGATCTTATCTGGACCGGTAGATTTTGAATCCTTTAAGTTACAAAGCAACTTTAAGGTGTCATTTTCACTAACCTCATCAAAGGTAAAGGCATTGTGTGCATAATATTGCAAGTAATCAGCATAATTGTTTTGACTTTCTGGCAATTTTTCCGAAAGTGACGGACCCACATTTACGAAAAAGGAATTCAAAGTTTCAGCAATATTTTTATCACCTGTAACAGTTTGTTCCTCTACTTCTAAAGAGGTTATATTAGTTGTTTTTGATCCTTTACCTCTAATGAGGTTGACACCTTTCCATAATTGCTTTGGATCGTTGCCATTGTTATTTATAGTATGTTGGAAATATCTTGACTTGGCTTTTTCTACTATTTTGTTGGTCTTATTTCGTGCTATTTTATACGCCTCGTAAGAATACCGAGATTTTGTCTGAATCGCTTTTTGCTTCAAATAGTCGCAATTATTCATATGTTTCTTGATTTCATTAGTCAGCCATGGTGTGTGTTTACTTCTAACTTTACGCGTTCTCAGTGGAGCGTGTTTATCTGCAATAGAAGTAAACACATTCTTCCAAATTTCCCACATTTTGTTTGGGTCTAACTCTTTTTCTATGTTGGTCGAATTTAGTGTATCGTACAGATCCCTTCTAAATGCAAATTTGTTGTAGTTTTTAAAAGATCGTGATTCGACGATTTTAGGAGGCGATCTGTTTATTGCATCTTTTGTACATACATAAATCATATAGTGGTCGCTAATACCTAGACGAATCACTCCACTCGATTTCACTTTTTGAGGACTGTTGGTGATAAATACATCAATTAATGACGCCGTGTCAGTTGTGATTCGTGTTGGTTCTGTTATAATCTGTTCTAACTGATAGATATCCATGATATCTGTAAGTTGTCGTCTATGGATATTCTTTTCAGTATCCAACAAATTACAATTTAAGTCGCCCACTATGTGATATTCTTTTCCTTCTGCCTCTAGTTTACGAAGCATTGTTTCAAATTTCTCAAATATTTCAGTAGGACTATTTGGCGGTCTGTACCAACTAATAACGAAAAATGGCCTGCTTTTTCGTCTTTTTTATTTCCAAACATATTATTTCACGTCTTGTCGCAGATTGGCGTTTATAGCCGTTTTGACATATCAAGCCACTCCACCACCTGCTCGGTTTCGATCGGCCCGAAAAACATCGTAGCCATCTATTTTAATAAAGCCATCATCAATATTTTTACTTAGTCTAGTTTCATTAATGCTTAGAATGTGGCACGGCTTTTCTAATAGTATCGTTCTTAATTGGTCAATATGTTTAATTAAGCTTGCAATGTTTAAATGCATTATCGAAAAGCCTTTTAAATCTAGTTTATTTTCAACTTGACTAGTGTGTACAGTAAGGGGTTCCTCAGGGATTTTCTCTGCCAACTGCTCAGTAGAATCAAAGATACTTCAGACAGTTTATATGATTAATAATGTTTTTGGCTAATTCTGCTGAACCTTGTTTATTTAGATGCAGCCCATACAGACTGAGCTTATTTTTGTCAATATTTTCATTCCTAATTAGATAAAACATTTTCTGTTCACTATACCTGAACAATTCCATATTAACTGCCACTGCTTTCTTCATGAGCTCTTGATTGTCTTCTCGATGGATAATTTCGGAAACACTGATTGACATTTGAGGATGGTCTGATTTGATAGATTTACATAACTTTTTAATGTTCTTTGCAGTATCTTTAGCACTTTTTCTTTTCAAGTCATTAGTGCCAACATGTAGAATAATGTTTTTAGGTTTCCTCTTTAGGGAAGGTTTTATGTAGTCGGTTAGATCCTCCACCGTTGAGCCTGGAAAGGACTTAATCTGGGTTTTGTGTTTAACTGATTTAGAGATCTTGTCTGGACAGAGTCCCTTAATCATAGAATCTCCAACAATAATCGTCACTGGATTGTTATTATTGTCTTCATTTTTATCTTTATTCTCCCGTCGAGACGAGCTGGATGAAATGTCTGTTGTATGCTTCTGATCATTTGAACTTTTTGATGTTGCTGCACTAGCATATGATTTCTTCGATTCTTTATGTCCCTGCTTTGATGGATTTAGCTTGTTTGTTGACTCATTATCGGGATTTACATCACTGTCACTTAAAACCTCATATCGATTACGCATGGATATACCCCCCTTATCAGGATATTCACTCGTCATTACATTTAGATTATATGGCAATATATCAGGGTTACTTGGAGGTTTTTTAGTTTCGTCGAGGGTTTTGCGCTCATTTACGACTTGCCAAGGCTTTCCTCTTTTTACAGCATTTATTTGCATTCGCAGTCAGCTGATTTTGGTCAAGCTGTATCAGCCGAAGAGCTGTTAGTAAACTTGCTTTTTCGTTTTTAAGATTCTCGTTAGTCAGACTTAAGTCCGCTATAGTGTTTTTCATACTTATGTTTTGTTCTCTGAGGTCGACATTGGTTTTGTATAAATCAAGTTTCTCTTTCTTTAGGTCATCAATTACATTTTCTAAAGCTACGATTGAATACAGTTTATTTTCTTTCATGTTATGAATCTCGGAAGTAAGATCATCTAGTTTATTTGCAACGTTGTCGGCAAATCTCTCCATCTTAGATTTCAGCGTGCCAATTTCGAATTCACAATTACAGTTTAAATTTGTGTTTCCCAAGATATTTTGAGACTTTGACATCGCGTGTATATTCTGTGACTCTTTATGCAAATTTAAAGTTGTTTTGCTTTTGGTTGATTCTACTTTTGCATTTGGACATTGGGATTGAGAAATAGCTTCATCATTTTGATGATGTTGACTTGAATGTTTTTCAGCAATTGCCCCATTTGTTGTTGAAATAAGAACTTCTTCAGTTACTGAGGCAGTTATTTTAGGCAACTTAACCACGTTACAAGCACTCAAGTCGTCAATATCGACACGGGCTGACACGTTTTCGATTTGCTTTACTAATTCGACTTCTGTAGGATTATCGGTTTTTGCTACAAATTCATGCTCCCCTTGCTTTAAGTTTAAGGAGTGTACTCGTCCAGTTAGATCTTCACCATTGTACGGTGGCCCACAAGTGCAATGCACGAAACTCAATTCCACAACACAAATCTCAATTCTACTACACAAACCTTAATTCGCAATGCACAAAACTCAATTCTGAATGCACAAAACTCAATTCTACTACACAAAACTTAATTCGCAATACACAAAACTCAATTTTACTACACAAAACATATTCTCAATACACAAAACTCAATTCGCAATACACAAAACTCAATTCACGATACACAAAACTCAATTCGCAATACACAAAACTCAATTCGCAAATACACAAAACACAATTTCCGGTACACAAAACTCAATTCGCGATCATACACGATTCGCACACGGGACACGTGGCGACGCCTCTTATTTACTGCAGCGGCACGATTTACAGTATATCCGCCATCTTTCTTGTTTGTTTTTATAATAAACATAATGAACGCAAAGTGCCAAAAATGTGGCGCAGAATTAGATTGTTCGAAGTTTAAATTCTGTCCAAATTGTGGAAATGTGTTGACCAATATTAACGTAAAGGAATCCAAAGGCAAAGATTGCAAACGGCAACGTCCTTGTGATACATTCGAAAAGTTCAAAGCAAGAAAGAGCGATCAACGTGCCACATTTTTTCGTGGAAAAACAAAAAAAAATAATCCAAAAAATGACGATGTCCTCATCAATATTGGAATTATGAAATACGATCACAATTCTGTAGACCCATCAAACATCTATACGCCAATCCGAGGGAAATCACTCCCGCTCAAGATAAACAAGCATGCGAATTACCCTCAGCTGTTGACAGCCGCAATAATCAAAAGAAAAGCGTATGATCAATCCTTCAATGAGAAGCAAGAGTGGGATATCGTTTACCCAGATGGAAAGATAGCGTCGAGTTTACCAGGGCAGCAAGATTCACCTTTTTGCCTTAGCGACTATAAAGAGGACCTTGGCAAGAATTATTCTCGAATAATGTTGTACTTATGTACACAAAATTCCTTGGAAAATACAATTGAAAACAATGAGAGGGTCGAGGAAGAAACATTCGATCACACTGGTACTGCAAGTAGCGTTGCAGATGAACGTGCTAAATTTCAGCCTGTCGATATAGACCTTAGGCAAAAAATTGAAAAAGGAGGGTGAGTAAATAAAATATAATTTTATTCAGTACAGTTTTTAACAACCCCCCCCCTCCCCCATAGCCCTTAACACTTTTGACTGTTTCTGAAGGACACATACATACATTGATCCATATGCTGGCACAGTTATCCCAGGGTTGTATATTCATTTATGCCTTGTAGTACAACCATAGGTTACAAAGTATGTTTATGTGTACACTGATCTCTATATATTATTGAAACTACACAGTAAATTGAGTGACCTGAGGGACTGGTGATAAAGTATAGGGGGGGGGGGCTATGGAAATTGAGGGGTGGGTCATGAATTTTTCAAGTCACAAATAATGGTGGGTCATGAAAATTTTAAGGATATACTGGGGGGATATTTAAGGATTTCTAGTGCCAAATAGGGGGTGGGTCATGTATATTTTGTAAGAAAATCAAGGGTGGGCCACACAAAATTAGCCTTTTAATAATTAAATTTTTATAGCCCCCCCTATACTTTATGACCAGTCCCTCAGTGGCAGATCCAGGGTAAGTCGAAATAAATTATAGCAGCTCAATTTTAAATTCAAAATAACTTTATAATGATGTCATAGGTTATGAATTTCAAAAGAATAAAATCTAACCAATGAAGTTGCTTTGAAGGTATTTTAAAATGTAAATATATCCCAGAATGAGCTGTGGTAATTTATTTTGACTTACGCTAGATCCGCCACTGCAGTCCCTAAGGTCGAGGCAATGTTTAATACCATTTTAAATGCAGTTACTGTGTATAAATACCCAGTTTAAAAAAACAAAAATCCAAAATTAAGAACTAATGATATAAAAAGAAATTTTTGCCTTTTTATTTCATATATAGAGGGATGGCATATATTTAAATGACCATTTAAATATATGCCACCCCATGCATGGAGGAACTTCAATTAGTCTTTCTCACACACAGGTGCGTGTCAGCCATGCTTGGGGGGTGCAGAACACGTGAGCAGCAAGATTACACCACAATAATACTTGATTTTTTCAAAACCAAACTACAATGTTTAAGTTGACGTTTTTTGTGGTTAAAAATAACCAGGCAGTTCGATTTTTCGTTGGTTATTAGTAAGTGTAATTGCTTTCATCCTGGATAAATTCTGTTTCCAACTTGCAAAATTTTAAGTTTATAATAGAAAATCAAGGTGAGAAAATTTTTGTACTCAATTGCAGGGTTTTCAAATCCGAACTATGTTAGTTCCCTTACACCTAAAGTCATATAATTTGGTACATGTTATAATCATTTCTGTATCTAAATTCATATCCAGTCAATACAGCTGTGTCACAACCAGGTTTTAAAAACAACAAAAAACTTTAAAATTTTGTAGTAGAGGCTTAGTCTTTACAAATTCAGATATAGAAATGGTCCATGTTAACACATGCCAAATTATATGATTTTAGGTATAATAGAATTGACACAGTTCAGGTAAGATCCCTTCAATCATTCTAAACAAAGCTCTGTCATGGACTATATAAGGCTGACAAATCAGCGCTAGTCAAGAGCTCAGTTGTAATCATGATAATCCTTCTGGTAATTAAGTAAGCGTACCAAGTACAAGATTAACTCTATGTTAATGACTGTTTTAGGAATGAGGACTCATTCAACACAGCTGAAGATCAATGTACATCAGTCCAGACTACATTACCATCCAATGAAGAAGGACCAAGCGCATCAGTTGAAGAAGATATCAATTGGTTATATGCAAACTGGTTGTGGGATGAAGGTGATCTAGTTGGTGATTTTGAAGGCATAAGTGATGTTGAGATGGAAGAAGTGCAGGATGACAAGTTTCCCAATTTGCAGCAGTCAGAAGAGCCATTACCAGATATACTTGAAAAACTATCTGGTATCATTAATTTAGATTCAATATCAAAATTTAATGTTAGTCGCAGCCATTTATGGGAAGGTGCAGTAAGAGGTTTAAACAGAAAATCCTTTTCACCCTGTAACAAAATTTCTGTAAAGTTCTGTGATGATGTTGGTACCAGTGAAGGGGCTGTAGATGCAGGGGGTCCCAAAAGGGAATTTTTCACCCTGGTTTTAAACTGGTTAATGAATTCACAGCTTTTTTCTGGTAGCAATCACTGTAAGTACCTCACATGCAATGCTTCCTCTCAAGCTAATGATGATTATTTTAATGCGGGACAAATAATAGCAATGTCTCTTGTTCATGGAGGTCCTGGGTTTCCTTGTCTCTCACCAAGTCTTTACCAATGCATCATAAAAGGTTCTAATAATATTTCCGTTAGTGTGAGTGATGTTTATGATGCTGAACTGAGGTCTTCTTTGGAAAAATTGTTAAATGCCAAGAGCACTGATGAAGCAAATACACAGATTAATAGCTCTCCTCTCAGTACACTTATGGGTCTTGCAGGAACCTTTAAATTTATATCATCTTTGGATGATATCTTAACACTAGTTCAGCAAACTGTTAAGTGGTTCTTACTAGACAGGTCACATTTTTCACAAGAGCAATTTGTGAAAGGATTGTCTGTCTTAGGAGTTTATGGGTCCATGTTGAAAAATCCTGATTCGTTCCATTCTGCTTTTTGCTATTCACCTCAGCAACTCAATGCAGAACTTATATCGCAATTGTTTGAAACTAAGTTAAGTGATGTTGGATCTAATCATCATCGTTGTGAGTCATTAATCTTATCATACTGGAATGATTATTTGCTGGACGTTGAAGAGAGTGCAGGAGCAGGTGTCACATTTAATGATATTCTCTTTTTTGCCAGTGGCTGTAACGCTATACCCCCATTTGGCATAAAGTTGTTTCTAGAGTTTCTACATCAACCGGAAAAAAATGGCAGGTTGTCAAATTACCCAAAAGCCAACACATGTGCATGTATTCTTTATCTTCCCGTCACCCATAGCTCATACAATAAATTCAAAGAGGACCTTTCTTTTGCATTTCTAAACACCCGTGGATTTGGGGAACCATAGTGAATGTTTATTTTTTATAGCGAACCTTCAAGTTGTAAAACAGTTTAATTAATTGGTGTACAGTATTACCATTTCAAAAGTTTATATAACTGTTAGTTCATTGGGTGTTTTATATATGACACTGAATATTACCAAATTTATGGAGGTAACTTCTAATATTTAGCTAACTACTATATTATTCTAAGCTAATGCTTACATGGACGAAAGGGTGAAAAACCAATATTAGAATATCTGTGTATTTTCACCTTTTGACGTTATTTTATGAACACTGCGGTGAAACGTTGAGCACATGCGCGAGGATGCGAAATTAGCTGGAGAATGTCTGCCAAAACCATGGGGGCAAATATGGAAAAAATGAAGGTGTTTGCCAGTAAACAGCTGAAACTATAAGGCAGAGAATTTCGCCGCTTTTTCCATGTATCAAGACGTTGTTATACTGAGTAATTTTCTTTACACTCTGGTAATACGTCGTAAAAAACACACTGTTTCCAGTCTTTTGAATGGCTGTTTGTTTTTTTGCGCACGCATTGACGTTTGACCGCCGTGTCGCTTTTTTGCGTTATGTTATTCTGTTCATATTTGATTGAAAATAAACATGATTAGAAAGGCTGGTAACCTAAAAGAATTTCCATTTTGTTCTATCCTGAATTTCCTGTGCACAAATTTTTTCAAACGTGAAAACAATTGCTTAGAAAAGTAATGTTTGAAGAATTACGGTCACACTATGGTATATCTGGCCTTTGTTTTTTTTACAGATACCTTATTTCATTGTTTTGTTAAAACTCAGGCAGAGCTAATAGTATAGACACAAGAGAAAACGCTACGTTTCGCTACGATACGATTAAAGTGGAAAATGGACCGTAGAGTCAGGCGAAATAATCAACCATTGTATGTATGCATCAACATACTGTTGGTTTCCATGAGGGGCGTCGGCATAATAAAAACTAACTATTTACAAGAATAAGTCTGAAAAACTAAATACAAAATTATTTACAAAAGAATAGGTGTGACCCAAGTTAATCCATTAAAGACAACCAGAACATTCGTATATATATAATTATCGATTTATTGATGTTATAAATGTCTTTCCTTGTAATATCGTAGTTGGCCATTTGCCCGCCCCAAAAATGACTGCTGTCAGCAAGTACTATGGTGTGGTAGCAATCCATTAACAGATAGGCCGATAGGGCATAATTATATAAATTCTTAACGTTTACGTTTCTAACGTCAAGGCCAAGGGACAGGAGGTGTGATCTTTACGCCAACAGGAATTTCACTCTACACCTGGGCCCGGTTGTTCAAAACTATGTATGAGCACTAACCCTGGAGAACAGTAAATCGTAACTGGTTTTAAAACAATGGCAATAGATACTCCGGGCGGAAATCTTAATTTTGTTAGAAATATCAAAGCCCAGACAACAGCTTTAAATAGAGCCATAACATAACTGAACAAAACAAATTATTTGAAAAATATTTATTTAAAATTTTAGCTTCATTAAATATTTTTCAAATAATTTGTTTTGTTCAGTTATGTTATGGCTCTATTTAAAGCTGTTGTCTGGGCTTTGATATTTCTAACGAAGTAACTGGTTTTTGTTTCAGTGTGTATTTCTGGATAGCTGTTCTTTTGTTCATCCAGAGAAAGTTCGTGAAACAAGAAGTTTTAGTGCAAGTGCGTGTAACAGGTTTAAGCTATAACCGCCATTTGTCAGTTTAAATAACCGGGTCCTGAAGAATTCCCAGCACGATCTTATCCCTTTGTTAGATGGGGAATGGAGGGCAGAGTATTGCTTTCAAATAGAAGCGGCGAAAACTAAACCATTGTCTTTGCAAATTTAAACATTAATTCCATTGTTTGCCACATTAACTAAATGCTGGTAGAGATTAAGTGCTTCGTTCCAATTAGAAGGCTTAGGAAAGTCGGTTTGTACACTTGCATACTCGAAGTATTCTTGAAACATGTTACTTTCTGGCTGCTCGCAATACTCGTGCATGTCATTTATTTGCTCAATTGAAACATTTTGTAAGAACTGACTACCACCAAAATTGTATGGGAGATGATATAGCTCGTCGGGGCGGCCTGCTACAGTGTCAAACCTTGATCTTCTCACATAATGTGTATTCCAGTGGACCTTGACTTGGTCGAAATCACGTTGAAGTAAATCCGAAAAACAGAACCACAGACATTCCATCTGCAACTCATCTGATGTGTCGATATTGCCGATCTCAACCTGATCCTTAAAAAAGTTGATCCACCACGATGACCGGCTGCGACGTAGAAAGGACCACCAATTTTCGATCCTTTGGTTGGAATGCGAAGAACCGTATTTGTGTGCATTTATGCCGGCAAATTGATCACCGGCCTCAGAACGAAAGTAGCACTGCATGGCGGCCATAGTACCATTCTCAGTCCCGCAATCTGTTCTGAGCACAATAGGGCAACCCTCGACCGAACGCACATATTCCAAGTAAAAGCCTGCAGTAACCAAAGGATCGTTATTCGTTCTGCAAACTTTTAACCACAAAATTCTTCGGCTAAATCCATCGATACATGCATGCACTGGGAACCCATAGGGCTTTAACTTATCGTAACCGTCGACATGCCAGGCGAAGTTCGGACCTGGATTGGTGTAACGGCGACGGATCAAGCGATGCGAATGCCTGTCGTCTGATCCTTCAGGATCCAGCACACGAAGGATACGTTGGACCATACTTCTCGGTGCTTGAATGCCATACTGCAAACGCAAGCAATGCCACATAGAACGGTATCCACGTAAACATCTCGGACCATTTAGTTCCTGACGTATTGCTGCAGTTACCTCTTCCTCATCAGCATTAATATTCCGCCTTTTTAAACCCATATTTTGCAACCTACTTTTCAATGTTCGCAGAGACATCTCAATGTTATGGAACTGGCGTAAAAATGACAAGATAGTGGAGTATTCGAAGCCTCTGGTAAAATAATGCGCGATTATATCCATTTCAGTTAACATATTTCCACAGTTTGGACAGAAATGAAAGGTCTCCAACAGTTCTGACGTACAATTCTGACAAATCATATTCATTGTTCTTCTTATTTTAGATTTCCTTTCTTTATTTAAGTTTAAACAAGACACTTTTGATAGAATATAACACTCGGATGGTACATGTTATGACACTCAGCACGTGTACTGTGATTATTTCTGTTGTACAGTTTCATTGCAAAATCGAGTTTTACCATAGGCGGCCCAATTCAGCGTGTAGTTTCATATAGAGATCAGTGCGCACGTAAACACACTTCGTAGTTTATGATATAGTTAATTTCCTAAGGTTGGCAACTCTTTGAACTTTTTGAAATACACGGCACGAAATAAATTCGTAGTTTATCAAAACCAGAAAGAAAACAGCTTTAAAAACAACACAAATATAAACTAGGATAATTTTACTAACCTGTTAGCAACTTTTCTTGTGAAAACACGGCTTTAAACGGTCCGCATTTGAACGAAATATAAAGGTATTTTGCCGATTTCTCGTCTGTAACTATGCGGGATGCCCTCATCCTGCTACTTTAAATGACGAATCCGTGCAGCGATTGGCTTGTCAAAGTTTTAACGTTAAAAATTCATAGTTAAGCCAATCGCTGCACGGATTCGTCATTTAAAACTCTTTCCAGTAGCAGGATGAGGGCATCCCGCATAGTTACAGACGAGAAATCGGCAAAATACTTTTATATTTCGTTCAAATACGAACCGTTTAAAGCCGTGTTTTCACAAGAAAAGTTGCTAACAGGTTAGTAAAATTATCCTAGTTTATATTTGTGTTGTTTTTAAAGCTGTTTTCTTTCTGGTTTTGATAAAATACGGATTTATTTCGTGCCGTGTATTTCAAAAAGTTCAAAGAGTTGCCAACCTTAGGAAATTAACTATATCATAAACTACGAAGTGTAGTGTTTACGTGCGCACTGATCTCTATATGAAACTACGCACTGAATTGGGCCGCCTATGGTTTTACATCATATCCTGAATTTGGGTTTTGTGTATTGGAAATTGTGTTTTGTGTATTTGCGTATTGAGCTTTGTGCATCGTGAATTGGGTTTTGTGTATTGCGAATCGAGTTTTGTGTATCGTGAATTATGTTTTGTGTAGCAGAATTGAGTTTTGTGTATTGGCAGTATTACGAATTAAGTTTTGTGTAGTAGAATTGTGTTTTGTGTAGTAGAATTGAGTTTTGTGTTGTGAAATTGAGTTTTGTGTTGTGGAATTCAGTTTTGTGCATTGCACTTGTGGGCCACCGTACCATTGTCTCCCTTGAAGTAGATATTTCCACTCTTTGAATGCCACGTTACCGATAATGGCTTTGAATCAAACTGCCATGTCCCGCCGCTGGGAGATCGCCAAGATGTACTTTCAGCTATGTTCTCGTCTATTTCTGTGAGCACAAATGCTTTGAGATCTTCTAATGTACCAGTCCATTGCAATTTATTCTTTTTCAGGCTGAAATAGTTGTATAAAACGTTGGTAATAGTCGTAGAATTCATTGCACCTGCGAAGGCTTGTCGTCACGCTGCCATGGTAGTCGCACTTTTTCGGGAGGAAAATCGCACCTTTCCGAGAGGAGGCGCGATTACGCGGGATGCGAAAAACAAGACGATTGTCAATCAGGACCAAACGAAAACGTTTGCGTTAGGGTACGACAAACGCGTCTTGCAGGATGATTTCAACAGGTACCCTATGGATTTTAAAAAATTGAGTAAAAAATTTTTTAATCTTGATAAAGATTAAAAAATGTCTGCTGATGAAATTAAAAACCGGATTGTGTACATACTATGCAGGACTGATAAGACCGAAGACGATGGGACTGATATTATAAAAAAAAATAAAAAATTAAAATATGGAAATTTTGGAATTTGAATTTTATATGGTATCATAACATTGACGGACGATATCGTGAAACAAAAGAGTTTAAGAAACTCATTAAAATGGTCTTGTCTAAAAGTACACACGAGTGACCACGAATGACCACGAGTGACCACCAAAGTAAGCGATTATTGAGGGACCAGCTGATAATATTTTTGGCTTATGTGGGCAAAAATGTGGAAAATCTACTTGAACCCAAAATAATTTTTAAAGTTTGAAAAGAACTAGTTGGAATCTGTTTGGTTGCATAATTGGCTTAATTTTTTTCACCACTGAACGATAAAAATGTGGACCGAAGAACCAGAAGACGAGATGATCGGACTGGACAATTTTTATTTAGTCCAGATTTCTCTAGCATCTACTATCATCCTTCTTGTGCCCACATTACGAAAAAGAATCCTGTCTTCACTGGTATTGTAACTGTCGATCGTTACACGTGCGAACGCCTGACCGAAGAGCAACGGCAGTACGTGGCCACATTTGATTTAAAAATTCAAGTTTTGTAATGTGAACTTACGTTTTTATAGGGTTACTCTATATAAAGTTGAAGTGCGCAAGCGAGAATTTTGAATTTCCAGCGTTTCAAGTAATCTAAGAAAATTTGAATTATAATTGTTATTAAAGCAATCATGTCATCAAATCGGGAATATAGTGGAAATGGAACTACTGTAAAGCAATAAAATCAAAGCTTTTCGTAAGAAAACTGATTTGTGGTTCCGATTTGACGTCATGTCCGGTAATCTTAAGGACCTACAATCTTGGACAAAATTGTTGAGACACATGAGCGATCATTTGTCATTTTCGCAGTGTTTGTATAATTCTTTTTGCCCCCCCCCACACACACACACCCCAATTCAATGTTGTTGAGATGATACCTATGCTTCGGACATGCGGCTGTCAAATTATGTCAACATTGAACTGGGGGAGAGGGGGTTTAGAATAAAAATTGTGAGCATTTAAATCAGTCGAGAAGGGCACGCGTATCTTGTCTTCAAAATTTCAATGTGTTTCAACAAGTTTTGTCCAAGATTGTAATATACTCTTTGAATTTTTGATATTGGATTTTGATATTAAAGTTTTTTAGTAACAAATTATATTGCATATTTTCGTAGAATACCCCAAAGGTACAAAATCTATAAAATTTCAAAATTTCCGTGTATGAATAGGCGTGCATAAGGCGTAAAAAGTTGATATTTTATGTTGAGTTTCGTATGAAAAGTGTAAAGTGTATAGCTATTAGTACAGTTGACATTTAATCACGTCACAGAGACGTGCGACAGTACGAGGATATGACAGAACAATGTTATCTGTTTTGTACAGACAATGCAGATTTCCAGCTAATGTTGTCACAGGCAATAATCAATATATTCTAGTTTGTTCTGATTTGCATTGTGATCTTTCCTAAACAATCAGCTCATGCTCAATGCTAATTAATCTGGCCTAATTGCTAATCGTATAAGCTCAGTGTAATGCTAATTGATTATAACGACTTTTAAATGAGAACTGTCGCACGTAAACTTTTCAACTTTAACACCTAATCAATGCAATCTATGCATAATTACGTCAATGAGGAGAAACACTCCCAAGAATTGTAAGCCAATGGTCTTGCGTCTTTTATTGATGAAAGCGAGGTTCCCAAGCCAAAATGGTTTCGGTGACGTGATTATCAAAAGGGTGTTCAGTGATTGCTGTACGAAAAGTTCCTGCCTTTAGCTTTTCAGTAATATGGCTGTGATCCCCTATCCGCTTTTCGCAATTCGCTACCCGCATTTCGTTGCTTGCAATCCTCTACAAGTTGGGTTTTATATGTGTTCGGTGTATAAATATTTTTTATTGCGTGAAACGCGGAAGTAATATTCGTGGGTCATTTGTGGTCACTCGTGGTCATTCGAGGTCACTCGTGGTCATTCGTGTGTTCTTTTAGACAAGATCCTTTAAAATTGCTATATACGAGATCCTTCAAAATAATGAGAATGCTGCACCTATTATACATCAATGTTTAAAAGATATATTTTTAGAACCGTTTACTAGAGTTGGTATATACAAACGAATATGGTATATTTTATTACCTGCTCTTTGGAAAGATCATAGGGCTATTGAACGTGCAAAACAAAAAAAATTAAATTTTTTAGCGGAGGTACTTGACGAGGCAGGTAGACATACGGAGGCTCGCGTTGTTAGGGTTATTGTGAAACCTTATGTATGTGAAATTTAAAATGGTCTAAAATGACAGCGTTAGAAAAATTAAAAGCAGTACCGCTGTTGCTTACACCTACCACTAATTTACAAGCAGCTTAAACAAAATTTTAAATACGTTTAGCTGGCTTACGCAACAAATATAGCTAGGTTACACAACAAAAACAGCTAGCTTATGCAACAAATATAGCTAGGTTACACAACAAAAACAGCTAGCTTACGCAACAAATTACAAGCACGTTCAACAAAATTTTAAACATGATGTTTTAAAATTTTAAACAAATTCTACAAATATTTGAACAAACTTGAGCAAATTTCATACGCCTCAAATACACCTTCCGGCTCATATTCTTCTTCTTCTTCTTCTTCTTCTACTTCTTCTTCTTTTACCAGGTATTTGTGAAAGTTGTAACCGATCTCAAAAAATATAGGACCAGCGAATAATACTAATAGTATACTATCGAAATAAGCTTCGGCGTTACGGGATCGATAGCGGGAGTTTTGGCAAGCAAAATGTTATTGTAATTTCATAACCCGTCTGGGTTATGAAATATTTTTTACAATACGAATTTCGTTACTAGGAATCCGATCCCGATCGTGCTTCCCAAAAGGTAAGAAAGATGCTTGTCCGATGCTTTTGGAACAACTACAGGTTTTGGTTTTGTTGTCGTTGTTGGTGCAACAGGTGGTTTCGATACGATGGGCGCGACGTAATTCACGTTCGTGTTGACGCCGAATTTCATTGTTTTTGTCGCGAACGTCAAGGCGTTGTTGTAGCCTTAGACTTTGTCTTTGAGGATAATCATGTTCGACGGAATTAAAATGATACCTGGCGTGATGGCCATGTTGAGAACGACGTTCGTGTCTTTGATGGCCGTTCTCATATCCGAAATTAACTTCATGGGATTATCTTGCAAAATAGTAACTTTGACGAGCCGGTGAAATATTTGTTGCGTTTGTAGAGATTTCGCGCCTTGCCCCACGATCGCCCAAAGCATTTGTGCTTGCACTCCTAGAACACAGTACACGTACGATTCTATAGCCAATTGAAGCAAAACTTGTCCCGTTTTCGTAAGTCCATCGCTATCGTCTTTGATGAACCGCATCCAATCGGTATCCTAATCGTGGACGATCTGTGAAACTTCTTCGTACTCGATCCCGAGCCCGCCAGAATTATTAGCCGTCATTCGTTACTTATAATTCCGAATATTGTGCTTGTTCGTGTGGTGCGAGTACCAATAGTTAATTTCGGCACGCGTACGTTCAAATTTTTTTTACCTAAAATTTTTTTAGACGGGATATTTTTTTTGGATAAGTTTTTTAATGTCGTTCGTGATGTACGACGACATTTTTTGTGGATTTTCCGTGAACCGTTTCATGTGGTAGTAGACGTAATACCGGGCGATGCTGGTGGTAACGTTATTATCACCCTTTAAATGTTTCCTACACTGATTCCACCGACGTGCGAAATAATATAGGCGGCAAGTAACGACGCGAAATACGGATCGTCTTTGTCCACGGCCATTTTCATAATATCGTTCGTAGCACCTTTCCAAGACGTCTCCAGTGCTCCAAAATTACTTGAGAATCCAGATTTCGCGTTGACGTAAATAGTGAATTTCTGATAATTGTACGGCAACGTCGACGACGACGATAAGACGAACGGTTGCGCCGTACCGCTCGTGTCCCATATTTTTGGCAACCAATGCAATTCTCCAGAATACAATTTTTTAAAATCGTCTGACGTGATGTCGAGATATTGTCCTTCGCGAACTTTAAACGACACGCTCGTTCCGGTAACGTCGCCTGTTTTCGATAAGACGACGTTAAAACTGAAACTGCTTAAATGTGCATTTGGATATTTTTTTACAAATTTATCTTTTAACCATTTTTTCGTCGTCCTAAGATTATTTAGTGCCTTATCGTAATCAGACCCGTAATATTGTCTGTAAGGCGTGCCTTTTAAAGTCTTTCTCGAGTGTCATTTTTTATTCGATATCCTTAATATCTTTAATTGGAACCCACGACCGACTATCGTACCCCAACCATTTTACTAACGCCATCCCGTTCTTTTTTCGAAGTACTTTTTCTATTCTGTACGTATCGTCTTTTTTGCTCACGGTAGATAATTCTTCTTCGTAAAACTTCCCGATGATCGGTTCTCCTTCGTGATCCTCTATTTCGTAAATATTAGGGTCTCCCCGGAATACTTTTGATATTTTAAATATTTCCTCTGTAAAATTTGCCTCGTATCTTTTTGCAAAAATTCTTTTGTATTTGCTAACCCTAACAGTATCCCCAATTCTAAATTTAGGTAACGGTAAGGTAACTCACCCATAGGTGAACCGTATAACGTAATCCACACCATATTTTCGTTAGTTTTGTTCACGTCTTTTGGTTTCATAAGAATGCTCCTGTGTTTGGTATTGTTATAATTTTTCGAAAATTTGTCTAAAACATCAATCCAGTTGTACGTTCCTTTGCTGTAAAAATATTTCCACATCATTGTTTTTAATGTCCAATTAAACCTTTCTACGATAGCAGCCTTTATGTCGGAATGCGTAGAAAAATAGTTTACGTTATGACTTTTCAGGAGATCTTTAACACCGTTGTAAAATTCTTTTTTTTCGTCAAACTGGGTAACATTAGGATATTTCCCAAACCTTGACTTAAAGTTATCTGGTAGTAGGTTGAGAGCCTTGGTCATATTTTTTGTATCCTTTCGGTAAACAGGTATCGTAAAGGCATACCGACTAAGAATCTCCACAGCTGTTAATACCATCGGTAACCTTTGTTTTTACTCGCGTATTTCCCCATATCTACCAAATCTAATTGGATTGGTCTGCAAGGTCTTTTACAAAGGTTTTTTGGAATGTATGTTTTTTAACGAGAGGCTTTATCTCGTGTACATGTCTTGCGTTTCTAACCATTCTTTTACGAGCCGGCGGCTTACGCTTACTCCATTTGCTTTTGCTTTTTGGTATAATTTTTCTGCAGATTGGTAACCTTCAGAAGGATTATAATATATATCCCGTAATTCCAGTTTGTTGATCATTTTATTCGATATATAATTCAAACATGACGGTTAATCCAACGTCGTAGCCGATATTCGTGTTGACGTCAAATTCGTAGGCGATAACGTGCTGTGGTCGCCGTTTAATACCGATACGGACGTGTGGATATTATCGTATGTCGTCACGGATTCATTTAAACTCTGCTCGGTCGTGACTGGAATCCATGTAAATACTCGACTCGGGTTTTCGTACGTATCGAAATTCCTATCGGTATTGACGCAATTACATCTGATCGTAATGTACTCCAAACCGCGGTTAATAGCGAACTTAAGCAGCAGACGTTTTCGAGGCGACGCTAGCTCTCTGTTTGGACTGGGACGAGTGTCACTGCGCATGGCAATTACAAATCTCTAGCTGTCGACGTCGCGACAACAACGTGAGAATTTTTGTTTTGGCGCAACCTCGTACCCAGGGTCTTTCTTTGGGAAAGACCCTGGTATCGGCTGGTCACGTGTCTCCCAGAATCTGGGAGATAACAAAAGAATCAAACTAGGGCAGGGTAGCTGAGTAGTTGCATTAGTATGCAAGGCTAATACCTGGCAAGTTTTTACGCTGGGAGTGAAACTTTCTGTTCTGCTAGGGGTAGGAGTGAGAAATACATGCGATTTGAGATCAAATATCAAACATGGAAATTTGATACAGGAAAAACTATGAAAGGCCATTGCAAAGCATATCAAATTACATATCCAGACATGTGCTATTGTGCTTTGGTCTCAAAGTTCATTTATCCGGATGACTTCCAAGGAAACCCCGAAAAAAGTGTATCGATCTCCAAGTTCTTCAATAGATTCGTCTGCTTGCCGACTTTGCAGAGCTGTTGGGGACACAAGTCACCGCAAGAATATATTTAAGCCTTCAAATCGAGTTTTACTCAAGACTGCCGAACAAATTTGCGGGCATTCTATCGTTTATGAGGCGAATTTGCCCCATCTGATTTGTAGACCATGCGAGCGCAGACTTAATAATACTAGGGATTTTCAAAAGGTAATTTTGGAAACCGAGCAGTCATTTCATCAAAGTCAGGCCCGGTTCAAGCGCTGTATCGAAGTTTCACCGTCAATTTCCCAGCCGCCAAGATCTCGCCTCTCTACATCTCCAGCGCGTTCAGCGAGGCGTTTACCAAGAATATCGTTGTCGTTCGATTCTTGTCAAGAACCTAGACAGAATATCGAAGTGAGTGCTGCCTATTTGTCAGTTTAATATAAAGTAATGTATATTAAATTGTGATTTGATTTGTAAAGCAATATTTACAAGTTTTAATTAAAATGAACTGTTATTTATCGAGATATACGTACGAGTTTGCGCAAACAATGCTAAGTTGTTCACATATAAATTTGCATGCAAGAATATGTAAATTTTCTCACAGTCAAAATGTCCACACATGTAAACGAAGTGAAAATGTTATACTTGTCCGCGACAAAGCTGAGCGGCCAAAGCCAGGTGTTCAAGGCCAGGTTAATTGTTATATATAGAAAGCAATCAACAAGAGCTAAATAATTTGAGTTTTCAACTTAGGCTTTTTAGCCTTGACCAGGACTCAAGGGCATTTTTAACTCCTTACCAGAAATTAGTAAAATTACCTCATACAAGAACCTAAAATTAATCAAAAGACCATTGCTTTATATGTTGTATTTATATCTGCCTTAGAATGTAAATCCTAAGCAAGATGATCAGAGTTCCAAATCACAACTCAGCATACTGCTCGAAGAAGCCAACAAAGAGTTGGTGAATGTTTGCAAAAGAGACGAACCATCTGTATTAAGAGATAGAACCTATGGTGGTTTATCCCAGGAGACGTGGATGAGTGAAATTGTAAATGAGCTGTCAACTAAATGCCCCACTGTTTCAAAAATACTTTCAAGTTTGTTCGATTGCTCCATGATAAACCCTGAAAAGAAGCTGCCACCAATTTGCTTGATTTATAGCATAATCATGTTTATGAGATGTCATGAACTGAGCAGGGTACAAAGAATTAATACTGTTCTCTTGACTGAAGGAAAAGCATCAAGTAATGTAAGTAAAAAATCAAGTAGTACAAAAGATTAAAATATTAAATCATTGATAAAACTATAAAAGTGATAGAATAATCTGGCAACAGGTACAGTATCTATTACCAAAAAATTTCACCATGGAAGACCTTTGTAATGAAGATTAGTTTCATGTTATCTGATACCAGATTTCTTCACTTGTTTAAATTCTCTTGTCACATGGAGCACCAGACCCCTAGAAACTAATTGGTGAAAGGGCACATAGTGATAACAATGTCTTAACATAATGTTGACGTCTATGTTGTAGAGTAATTTTCCAGTATCTCTTTAATCCTTATTTATCTCATTTAAGTTCTTGTCAATATTAAGCCAAATGAATTAATGTAATTTCAGCTTTTAATCAAACTTTTAACTGTTAGCTGAATAACTTTCAAATTATATTTCAATTAAATTGATCCTTTGATTAAACACAACTAAATTAAAACATCCTTCCTACCATAATTTTTGCACCTCAGCACAGTATAAGGAATAAACAGCAGGACAACTCAGCATTGCGACAAGTCCCCTATTTTTATGCAATTTACTGGCCAGAATAATGGCGGAACAGCCAGTTCAGCGCTTCATATAAACATGCGTAATGACATGGGCGAGGACACAAAGTTCAAACATTCCATACCCGAGTTACCCTTCTGTTTATTTCTATCCTGTGCACCTCAGTTTGAAATTCATGTTATAGCTTTGGCTTTTTATTTAAGAGAAGACAACTAATTCAACTTTATAATTGTGCTACCACAAGGTACTGTACGATATATTCAAAAAGTGATTAATACTTTCCTTATTTATAGTTGTTTGAGCGACTAAACAAGTATGGGTTCTGTCTGAGCATGTCTAAAAAGTATGTAGTCCTCGATGACATTGGCAAACACTTTTTGGATCATGCTGTAGAATTGGCGAAGTCTGGAAGGAAGTTTGTCTTTGTTGTCGACAACATAGATTGGATGGAAAAGGTGCATGATATGCGAGAAGTTCACCAAAACAAGAGTGTGCATGCAGTTGCAACTAGCATGGTGTTCACCAGAGTTTCAAGTGACCATCTACCAGATGATGGCCCTCAGAAAGATATACGGACTTGTAACTTTCGTGAACTTTTCACCATAAAAGATGAAGAATTGAAAGAGATTCAAAATCGGTACAAGATATTAGTTGCAAGAATCCTAGTTGAGAAGTTTCCAAAGTTTAAACATCTTAAGACCTATCTATCTAAAGAACTTCCCCTTCCTCATGTCAATTCTGAGACAGCATCTTGTAAATCAGAGGTTATCACCATGCCAGTATTGATGAAGGACGAGAAGAAATACAGTGATTGTGTCGATGTGTTAGACCAGTTAGAAGAATGGACTCACCTCATATATAAGGCAAGCGGTATGTGCAAAGATCAGCCAGACCAACCCCCTACTTTCCCACCACTGGTAGAAGTTCCAACACAGCCAGATCAACCTAGATCCCATATCCCACCTAAAACAGCAAATTTTGATCCACTTCAAGGATTGAAGATTCCTTGTTTTGGTGATGAATTAACGAGAGTAAGATTTGCTGGTGCACGTGATCTTCGTTCTGGTTGCCATACAGCAAAGCAGCGTCTTGACCACATATATCCATATCGTATTGTTGGATGGCATACAAAGAGGAGTTTTCTGAAGGTACATATAAGCTTAAAATTTTCATCGGTTAGCATAGCCAGTAGAATGGTGGAAGTGCCAATACAGTAATTGATTTTTTCCTATCTGATTTAGACTGTTTTCTTATGATATACTGTAGTAAGTTGAAAATGTCAGCTAGTTATTCTGGAATACAATTTATGATTGGCACTTAACCCATTGAGAGGCTATGCACTCAACTTTCTTACTTAATGTTGTCTAATGCCATGCCACTATCGCTTGTTACTATGGTATTACATTAGCTTGTTACTATGGTATTTCATGTTTTCAATGGATAGATATTTAAACTACCTTCACATTGTTTAGAAGTCTCCAATGGATGAGTTAAAGACAATGTAAAATCTGTAATGTAAACAATTGTTTACATTTCAAATTTTGAAAATATACTTAATATCTAATACTACTGAGTGCATTATCGTGAAGTTAATTAGCAAATTGCAATTTCTTTATTTCTTTATAGTCAGTCTTTAAAAGGCTGTACAAAAATTCTGGAAGAGAAAATGGTACATTACGATACTTCCGAGAGCTGCTCAACAGAAGAAATGTGACAGTTGATGTCAAGCACTACGAAGACTGCGAGCAGCTCTTCATGAGTGTTGGTCACTCTTACCTAATTGAAGCTCTGCTTGAGTTTTTTAAGATGGAAGATGTCAGCAAGTCGCCAAAAGAAAATTGTCGTTTTCTTTTCATTGATGGAAATGATGAAGAAAAAAAAGCCCAAATACTAGCAGTTTTGGACAAGTTTGTCTCACAATACATCTGTTCTACATCAGAGGGAGACAGCATGGAATCATCAGATGATGACACCACAGATGGTGTCTTCAACTATGCCCTGAACCTCCTGAAGTCCTATTTCATCCTTCTGGATTGCAAGGATGCTGTAGCATCTGGAAATGGGGAGCATTTAGCACTAATCCAGAAACAGATGTTATTTTACTTCTCATCTGTTTCTGGATTTAATTCGTATGCTATTGAGATGCTTATCTCTATAGTGCAGAATGAAGTGTTGCTCTCACCCAAGGAAGCACATCAATGCAAGTGGGCAGCATTGGCTAATTGGAGAGGAGGAAAGGACAAAAACATTGAGATTGACTTACTCCAAGAAAATCGAAATGCCAATCTCAAAGGACTTATTCGTTTGATGGGTGCCAATAAGACGGAGAAGGCAATTGGAAGAATGAGCAAGGCGGCTGGTGGTGTTCGTAAGATTGTGGATGCTTTTGAAGCACAAGCAGTAATCAAATCCAAGTCATCAGCCCACTCTCATAGATCTTCTTCTCAAGATGAAAAGAAAATTTCAAGCGACCTGCACAAGTTGAAGCCCTTCACTCCTGTGATTGGACGATCCCACAATTCATTTGTAGGAATTGCATGTGATCCATTGGAGAATTTAAATGAGGAATTGTTTTCTGAATGGCTTGAAAGGCATCAAAATAACATTTCTTTGCACTTTCCAACACTTGATGACATGCCTGGAAGTGAACCTGTTGAGGGTGACAATGTGCTGTGACAATATTTTAGCAACTTAAGCCTAGTTTCCATATGGTCGTGAACGTGTCGCGACTGTGTCGCAAGTGTTGTCGAGATAGACTCTGACTCTATCTCGACAACACTTGCGACACAGTCGCGACACGTTCACGACCATATGGAAACTAGGCTTTAATATCTTCATGTTACACATGCAACCTGCAAAACAAATCTACTGCTAAGATATATTTATTGGTAAAGAATGTTTGATTAGATATGTCCAAAATATAATTACATTGCTAGTTGTAAGAAAAATTGCATTATGTAACATGGTCTGTGGTATTTCATGAGATTTAACTGACCACTCAATTGACATTTAAAAGAGCACTAAATTTGCACAATGTACCTACTTGTATATTCATGTCAATCCATGTCGTGGCTGTTTTCTCAATCTTACTACTCACCACATAATGTTTATTATATTTTCACCCATGGCTTGTTTCCATGTTTAATAAAGCTTTTGCAGTCTGTTAGGTATGCTATTTGAAAAATACTTTGAATATCTTTGCCATTTAAAGCAAAGCCCTTGTTGGAAAGTAAAAACCAGGGCCTTTGCTCAAAACATCAAAGGTACTCCGACTTGTATTTTTCAGGTAGAAGAACACCTAACCACCACAGAAGCTTTAGTACTCTCTACCTACACAGGTACACACAGACCAGGCTTAATACACACTTTATTACTGTTCCCTAGTAGTTACCATTTGGCACTGATTAAAGAAATACTATAAATGTATGAATTAGAAATTAATAGCGTAGTACATCTAATTAAATTATAGAAATTATGTTTTGGATAATAATGATGATAATGTTTTTGGTACATCAAAATGTTCATGCTAATAAATGTTTGACCACTTTGACACTTTAGAAATGCATGTGAACAAACAGGTTAACATGCAATATGTTTATCATCAATGAAGATTTGCTACAAACATGCCATGCCCTGAAACTCTGTTGCTCAAGCTTTAATATCCTAGTTTTATTTCTGAGCATTTAACCTCTTTAAATGTGTGTAGCATATCTATTATCACTTAATAGACTTGAAAGCAAAGAGTGGCATATTTACACTCTTTACCACCAATACATGACAGCCCAATGTAAAGTTTACATGCAATTATTCTATTTTAAAGTTCTGTTCAAAAGTCATGTTACATGGTGGGTGCAACTTTGGCAATCACAATTTAACTGACAAACACCACAGCAAAGGTGTTTAGGATTAGCTACCTTGATATGTTTTTGGTCAGTATCTAGTGAAGTCAGCAATATACTTCTAAGGCACTCAAACTGGCTTCGACAAAATGTCCTGACTGCTTCTTGCATACCCATTTTGTTTTTTGCAATGTCACGGTTATTGTAGTGCAACACTGCCGTTGCTGGTTGTCCATCCCTTCCAGCTCTGCCAGTTTCCTGAAAGTATGCCTGGATGGTATATGGTGGAGTGATATGAACAACACTCCGGATGCCTTTAATATCAACCCCCATTCCCAGGGCTACTGTGGCAAATACAACCCTTATAGTACTTTTTGAAGAGCACAGCTGTTTCAGGATTTCATCTTTCATTTCTTGTGTTTGGGGTGAATGGAACTGAGCAAATAGCCTGTTCTCAGGTGCTGGCATTGATCCTGCTGGGAAGTATTGACTGCTCCCCAAAACTGACTCAAATATCTTGTAAGCAAACCCACACCATTTTAAAGGAATGTAGATAATTGTTAATGGATAGTTTGCCTGTTCCTTCAATAAATCTTGAGCAATGAGAGAAAGAATTCTGACAATGGACTCGACATCTGGTTCACCTCGAAAATGTTTTGTATACATAATATTTGTTCGGTCTGGATTGCCAACAACTTCTGCACATGTCTTTAAACCCAATGACTTTTTTACAGATTCTCTGTCATCTTTACTTGCTGTGGCAGTCATGGCTACTACTGGAACACTCAAAAATGTTGCACACAAAACTGCCAAGTTGCCATAGTCTACTCTGAACTCTTTTCCCCTGAAATATTACAGTAAAATTGACGTATTTTAGTTTTGCACTTTTTAAATACACAAGTAGCACAACACTATTGTTTCTGGATGGTTAGGCACTGAACAAAGTTCCAATAAAACCAAACAAACCAAAAATACAAATGGCAATAAATTATTGTCTTCTAATAAGATTTTATGGTAAAAATTGATATACTTATATACAAATACGACTATTCAAAGGTAAGCCAGGGAATTAATCGAATTTTTACTAAATATGGTAATTGTCTGGAAAGTGGAAATATATAGTATCATTAAACTTACCACTCTAAAATACAATGGGCTTCGTCTACAACAATCGCACAGACGTTCTCCTGGTAAGGTTTACTCTGCATCAGCTTCCTCCCATAAGCACATGACACAAGCGCTTCAGGGTGTGCGAACACAATGTTATAGTGTCCGATTTCAAGCTTGGCTTTGTCGCTAAGATGAAAGTCACAGACAACAGCTTCTAATTCTGGGTCGTTTTCCTCTTCCTCGACTTCTGACGACCTTACGTCGAGAACAGTTGCCCGAATTCCACTTGAATCTAACCGTGAGATCTGGTTTGTCATCAGCGCGTTTAAAGGTGATACAACCACGATAATTGATGATATGTTCACCTGTTCTTTCCTTTTCGGAACACCATGCTTCTTCGCATACAACAGGGCAGGAAGCAAGTAAAAAATCAGCGATTTACCGTATCCAGTAGGTAGGACGACCAGAATATCCAAATTTAGAAAAATCTGTTCTGGACAAATTACCTGCTTAGGCTTTAAAACAACATCACAATACAAGCTATTTAATATTGCGAACTCCAAGCACGAAAGGAATTGCCAGCACTTCGAGTTTTTCAACATTGCGACTGACGGAAAATCTGCGAGCGGGCCGAATGACATAAATGTAAATTCACCCGCCCCCGCACGGGAGAAGAATTTTCATGCTATCACGTGACCAGCCGATACCAGGGTCTTTCCCAAAGAAAGACCCTGGGTACGAGGTTGGTTTTGGCGTTGTGGCGAAGACGTATGTAAGTACACCTGAATTTTTATAGTTTTCCAATTATTGTTAATCCCAGGCAATTCTAGAATGTTTGCCAGAGTTCTTTTAACAGCATGTGAAATTTAGATCAAAATTTCTCCATGTTCAGGTGAGATAACTACCACGTCTTCAACTGAATCTACTCAATCTACAAATACTTCGACAAAAACAGCAAAGTATACATATAAATAAATATATTGTTTTCTCATGTAAAAATTATGACAATTTTTGGAGTTAAGATGCCATTCTGTTTTTATGTTATCAGTTATACAGATTTTTCCAAGCTTTTACGTGGTGTATGGTGGCCCAGCACTGCCATTTGATTTTTTGCATTATTTTTTAAATTTTTTGAATAAAATCTCAATATTTTATTCATTTTTTAATTCTAAATATTATTAATTTAGAAATTGTTGCTTTGCATTTAATATGCATTATTTAAAAAAAAACAACAAAAAATATCGCACCAGCGGCCCAGCGTTGCCAACACTATACCACATTGCATTGCGCAAAAACACTTATTTGCAAGCTTACATGAAGTAATGTCGACATTTCTAAGAAGATTGCTTTCGAAAAATCAAAATTATAAACTGCACATTTATAGTTGTACAACGAAATGTTTTATGTAACATCACAAAATGCAGCGATATGTCGGTTGGGATGAAGACTTCATTTACAAGAATCTCTCAAAAAGTATGTGAGTGCAGGTTATAAACGAACCGAGATTGTTAGTTTTGTCAATAGAGATTTTCCTCAATACCCTTGGAGTTTACGTTGTGTGGATAAACGTCTCCGTCATTTTGGTATCTGCTATACCGATCATAACGTTGATGTTGAGGACGTTCAACAAGCTGTTGCTAAGGAGTTAGATGGACCGGGCAAACTGTTGGGGTACCGTACAATGCACAAAAAAGTTCGTCAGGTACATCACCTCAATGTTCCTTGAAAGCTAGTGAACGAAGTCATGTACGATCTTGATCCAGAAGGCCTTGAGGTACGCGCCCTTGCCACAAATAGACCACGAGTTAGAGGTAATTTTACCACAAAAGGTGTTAACTGGGTGCATGCAATGGATGGACATGCGAAACTGATGGGATTTCAGAAAAACACTTTCCCTCTTGGTGTGTATGGTTGCATAGACAAGGCAAGCAGAAAGTTGTTGTGGTTGAGAGTGTGGACCAGAAATTTTGATCCAAAGTTAATTGGTCGCTTCTACCTGGATTATCTCTATGAAAGTAGAATCATAGCTAGTAAGATAAGAATTGATAAGGGTACAGAGACTGGAATAATGGCAACATTACATGCGTTCCTCAGACGACACCATGGCGATATGGACCCTGTTGAGACTGTTATATATGGTCCATCAACAGCAAATCAGGTGTCAATATACATATTTCTTAACATGTGTGGAAATAAGTTCAATTAATTTATTTTTGAGTCGGCTCTCTTTGATGTACCGCGGGTTGTATATAGGTTATTTACCTTGAATAAATAATTAGATCAAATTTGTGGATAAATAATTAGATCAAAGTTGCAGAAAAATCTCGATGAATCTCGACTTAAATTGTTTAAAGTCAAAAGACTGTTAGAAAACCTCCTCAAAAGTCGGGATGTATGTCATATATAGCTCTCGGACGCTCTGCGTCCTCGGGGACTGTATATGACATACATCTCTCCTTCTCAGTATTTAACTCTAACATAGTGTTGAGGTGAAAGATTGTTTTGTTTTATGATTCCTTTGATTTGCAAAATCATGACCAAGTAAAATGATATAATGTTGAAAACAAAAAATCTCATGCAATGGCACTTTGACCCTGTGGCAGAAATAACTTTACATTTCTATGGTGTGTTGCATCTTCATAATACATAGGCAAACTCTTTTCAAACTTCTTAGATTGAGAGATGGTGGAGAGAACTTCACCAACGCCTTGAAAAATACTTTAAGGACCACTTGCTGTTTTTAAAAGACAGGCACCATTATGATCCTCATAGTGATATTGACAGGTTTGTTTCAAATTAGTTACCATGATTAACAGAGATAAATTTTCATTTGGTTTTAAACCCTAGAATCCCTAATATAACCCTAAAGCCTTTTGGATTGTTAATCGATATTTGCTGCGAGAGTATGTTTTTATTCATGGATTTTGAGAACATTTTACCTTCATGTAGCATTAAATTTACTTTTTAGTAAATCAACTTTTCTCTTTAAGATCTATACTGGCATATTTATTCATCCCTCTCATACAGAGAGAGGTAGACATTTTCAAAGATGTTGTGTGGAATGCACTCAGGATCCAATGTCAGAAAGAAACATATCTTCCAGATGGAGTGCCAGATCACATTTACTGTTTTCCTGAGGAATACCAACTTGAACAATGTGGTATATATCACACATTTATACTGAACTTTTATGTTTCAAGTTATTTATTGTCTTTGCTAATAATGCAATTGTTATGAATTATATCCACTTTCAAACAAATATCCCTTGTTATTTCTCAAATATATTTAGTCATGTAATAGTCTTTTCTGCAAAATTTGGCACCTTCAGTTTTTTCTGAAAATATACTTTTCCTAGGTTTTGAAATTACTAGTGCTCAGCTCGAAGAGGCAGCTATTGAATCTGGTGTTCTTGAGGGAACTGACGACTACATGAGTGAAGAATTTCGTGAAAAATGTGAAAATATTTTGCCCAACCCTGACCAAGTGGCTGCTAAAGATTGTGCAACAACATTTATTTTCCTGAAAGAGAGATACATTGCCCAACATCATGAATATGAAATGAACATGTCTGAGACGTCTTAAATACCAGCTATGAATTGTTACTGTATGAAGCCATGACAGCAGGATAATCGTTTGCACAAGCAAATACAAACATTAAATAAGAAATATACATCTCTTATATCCCTTTCAAACAAAACTTGTCCATGACAATTACAAACAATTTAAAGATGTAAATCAAAAACATTAACAATGTTAATAATGAACATGGATGTACTATAGATTGTTCAGTAGTGTTACACTCTACACTAATGTAAAGTTTTCAGGCCAATACTTTTACAATACGCATTGCAAGAGTGGTTTTGGCAGAACTTGCTGATAGCTTCAACAGATAAGTTTCCAATGCAAAACTGATACTCATCTTCCTCAGAAAGCAACTCAGAGGAAGCAATTTCTGGATCACACAATGAATCTCCAGCACCTCGAATATCTAAAAGCATTAACTTGCAATCACTCTTTTCAAACGAAAAGTGCACGAGACATTCTGCCTTTTGACAATAGGTGGTTTTTTCACTTGAAATGGACCCATCATTGTTGACAAACTTTCTGAAATCACCTTTGATGAATTCTTTAATTGTGACATACTCACCTAACAAGTTAAAGATGGCATAATTAATTAGGATCTGGTATAAGAAAGAGAAAAGCAACAAGGTACTTTGAATATTTTTTATTAATGGGGTAACTGAAGCTTTGATCTACTGATCATTAACATGTCACTTGCAGTAATAATGATCAAGGTTTGCCACATTTCACAGTGACAAAGTAATCACATCTCACCTGTTGCCTCAATCTTCCCCATAAAGATGCTGTTATATGAAAACAGTTTCACTGGTTCTGAATAGTCCAATTCATTGAATTTTGCCTGTAGTTGATTTGCAAAACTTTGCGCCAAAACATGGGTTTGTACAGTTTTCTTTGTATAACTTTCAATGGTTTGGTTGGTTTGCTCAATAGTTTTGAGGGTACTGGGTAGATATTTCTTGACCACCCATTCTTTCTTACCAAATTTCGGAGTTGGACTGGTTGCTTTATATGCTCGTCGAAATCCACCTTCCCCAAAATGAGTGTTTTCAATTAAAAACTCTGCTTTATCAGGTATTAGAGTCCATGTCAAGTTATCAACATGAAAAGTTAAAACATCAATGACAGACAAATCAGACGGTGCTTTGGCCACCCTTCCAAGATTCAACATTGTAGACAGAGACAAACTTTTTGGAAAGGTCTGGCTTCTTTTGACAGTAGATCTCTTGGGTGGACTTTCAGCAGACTTAGCATGCCTACTATAATTGTTGTCGCGCACGGATAAACTTATTGACGAACTGACATCCTTTCTGGGACCAAGGGAACGCATGGACATGCCTACTTTGTCAACTTCGACCAGTCGTGGAATAAAGCGAACATGAATTAGCTTAAGATTGGGTATTTGATGCAGTGATGTACATGTAGGACCACGCTCGCCAGCAAGAATGTCTACCTCCATGGCTTTTTCAATGTGGCCTTTTCTTTGGAAGTGGATTAAACAGGCCTGTTTTATACCATCTATAGTAATACCCGAATTCTTGTATGGGATGAACTCTCGAGGCCCAATTCGAGAATACTTTTGTGCCTTACCTTCTACAGATGAAGACAAGCGCTGGACTGTCAGTTCATCTGATTGTAAGCGAATCTTTTTTCCCTGTGTACTATTCGAAGCATTCTTTCGCTTGTTATTAACATCTCTTTTTGCTTTGATCTTTTCTTCGTAATTTTTCCACAAGGCCGACATGATGAATAATGCAACATGTATGTGATCTTCCACTTTAATTTCCATTAATTCCATTTCCATTTTTGCGCAATGCAATGTGGTATAGTGTTGGCAACGCTGGGCGGCTGGTGCGATATTTTTTGTTGTTTCTTTTTTAAAAAATAATGCATATTAAATGCAAAGCAGCAATTTCTAAATTAATAATATTTAGAATTAAAAAATGAATAAAATATTGAGATTCAAAAAATTTAAAAAATAATGCAAAAAATCAAATGGCAGTGCTGGGCCACCATAGTGGTGTCATCCGATACATATCTTTCATTGTAGCTTTAATATTTAATTCGCTGTTTCGAATGATGTTGTCTGTTGACTGTTGTTAATCATGTTCTTTACTCTTTAGTACGGTTTATTTGTATACTACTACTTTTTACTATTAAGGGCATCTTAAAACACTACGTTTAACCACGTATTTAATATTTTTCAGTGAAAAATGTCTTGTATGTAGGAGATTAATAATATGTAGGAAAATAGTGCTGGGGGAAGGAGGGAGGGCTGGATGACATGAGATAAATGTGTGAATGAATTTGTAAAATTGTAAAGGGTCTTGTTTATTTTGTCCAGATGTTCTTTAACAAATTTTCTCAGCTGGACTTGAGATATTAAAACAATTTCAGTCATGTTAATTTATAGGCATTCTAGTCAACTCATGCATTTAGATGCATTGTTCCACAGTGCACCCTATCCTTCTCTAGTCAGTTTTTCTACATGATTTACTTATCTATGGCACAGTATATGCTAGTCAGTGTTTGAAGAAAATAAGATTACTTTATGTTTGAAATTAAAAGAGCATTTAAACATATCTTTTACAGGCCCATGAAATGGAGTGAGTCACATGATATACTATTTGCAAGAGAGGTTTTGGTTTCCAGTCTGTATGAGACTCGAAATGGAAGTCCTAAAAGAGGAAAAGTATGGGACGAAATAGCAGAAAACCTTAACAAATTGGAAAACCCATTGTTTAGTGTATTCAAGCGGTCATTAAGGGATAGGCTTTTCCTACTAATCAAAAGGTACAAAGCTAAAGTCAGAGAAGAAGACCGAGAATCTGGTATTAATCCAGAAGAAGATGAAATTGACTCATTGTTAGAGGAAATTTGTGATAAGGAGTCAGAATGGATCCTTAATCCCCCAAGTGAATCAAAGACAAAGAAAGCACAACAAGATAAAGCTACTGCTGAGGAAATTCGAAATAAAGCAATGGAGACCCTTGGCGAAACAAAAAAACGGAAAGAGAACAATGTAACAGATGGATCAATTAAAAAAATGAGAAGGAGCACAGGTGAAGCCATACACTTTTTAAAGGAAAAGGCTAAAGCTGACTCTTTGCTTAAAGAGAGGGAACTTCAGCTCAGAGAAAAAGAACAGTCAAACAGTGCTTTATTGTTGGAAAGGCAAAGTCAAATGCAAAATGACATGCTTATGTTTATACAGCAACAACAACAAGATCAGCAATATATGCAACAGACTCTACAGCAACAGCATGTACAAACCATGCAGGCTATGTTCCAACAGCAACAAATTCAAAATCAAGCCCTGATGAGTCTTCTGGAAAAATTTGCAAGTAAATAGAAAACTCTATGAACAATTGTATTTTGTGTTGTGTTTCAGGTTTCCTTGTACATGTTAAAACTATGAACATGTTGGTTAGTTAATTATAGTAAGTTGCAGTTATGCATCATATTGCACACGTTTTGACAACTTGCTAACCCTTTTGCCTAATTCATTGTTTGACAAATTTTCAATTTTTGCCTAAATCAAATGTTCAAGGATGTGAATGGTAAAACTCTTAAATATTGCTTGAGTCATTTATAGCCAAACAGGTTCCTTGCTGCAGCTGTAAAAAAGTTTCATTATTTTCCTTCACATTTAAAAAAAAGTTTTGATGCTTTTCAAGTTTTTTAATGCAAAAAAAATAAGTTGCCAAAAAGGTTAGTAAAGTGCAATATACATAATTGAACGACAGCATAAAATACCTTTGTAAAATGGTATACACAAAGTGTAAAATATTAAAAGTTAAATATTTAAAGTTCTTTAATTGTCAATTAGCAAAATATTCCTGCAGAGAAGGTGGTTGCAAGCCAAAGTATTCAGCAGTTTGGTTACCATACATGCAAGTTAAAGCATTTCTAAGAAGGGCAGCTACAATATACATTTTGCCAATGCTGCTTAAATCAATTTTTAGATTTTTTTTGAAATCTAGGAATTTAAAATAATTGATAATATCTCCGAACAACCACTCGACAGATACCCTCGTCGCACTCATATTAGTATTGGGCATTTTCATTTGATTGGTTAGATTCACTCCTCTAAATGGTGCCTGTAAGTGTACCCTTAAGGGGTAGGCTGGGTCACCATACAAACACATTGGCTGTCCAGTTGTTGAGAAGGCTGCCACTTCTAAACTTTGCAAAAGTCTAGATTCTGCTAACATTCCAGCGTCGTGCTTTTTTCCCTCTGCAAAATATAAAGAAAATAGAATAAGAATCTGAGTATAAAGTTACCTATTAACTCGGGTCTCGAGAACATAATCTTGACCCAAATATAAACTAGTCAAACTCAAAAGAATATTTTTTGGATAAATTTATATAATACTCACCCATAGGTCCATAAAGATTTGCTATCATGCCATTTGGCACCACAACTGATTGGAATTTGAGAGCGTGTACCTTTTTGTGGCCATTATATACAATCCTCTGGTTTTTTCTGGGTCTGCAGATGGGGCGCACTGTTCCATCCACGAAACCAAAACAATTTTGTAGTGGAGCTCCTTTTTCATGAATGACTCGAGCGTAAGTTTCCAAATGATCGGGACTTAAAAGGTTGTTATTCCATTCGGTTATACGATGCGAGTGAGTGTCATAAATGTAATTCATGACATGATTTGTTATCATAGATAATTCCGGAACCGGTCTACCAAATAGCGGTATCATATCTCCATATCTACAAGGATAGGCGAAGCGTTTTAACAACATGCAAAATCCTTCTAAACCGTCAGCAACACTTCTCTGGTAAGTTTGGAACGAAGGAGGAATCTGAAATGCATTGGCTAAATCATGCAGGTGCCTCTTTTCTACCCGAAAATTTGCTTGACATTCAGCTTCTTCGAGGTCGTCAAACGGAATCTTGAGTTGAGTTCGTAGCTGAAATCTGGATTTTTCGACTTGTAATGATCGTATAAAAGTACAAATTCACCTTCCGAAATAATTTCATCCACGTAAAAGTAAGTTAAAACTTCACCAATACTTCTGAACGACATAGTGTATTAGTCGTCGCCGTCAGCTTAAATTGTTTTTGCTAAGGATTTGTTTTTCGCGCGAAAATGCCGTTCTCAGTCCAGTCTTACACGGTTAAATGACGTTGCCGTCGCCTCGAAAACGTCTGCTGCTTAAGTTCGCTATTATCAACAACCGAAGGTGATTTCGTTTTGGTATTTTTTGGAATGATAGCGTTTTCCGGAAAGCCGAGCAAAGGACCGAAATGGTACAAGTCCAACTTTTTTTTTTGGCGATAAAATACTGCACCTGTTATTGTGCATATAACGTTCTAACATAATACCCGACTCGGATAAATGTTCGGCGATCATGTTAAACGTCCAGTACCCTTGTTCGAACGCCACACCTGTCACGGAATGATCCAGAACCGTTATGAATTTAATGAGATTGTTAACGTTCGACCGAACGTTCTTATATTTCCACAACACGCTGATATTTTTAACGTGTATTTTTTCTCTGTACCGAGTCGTAATACATTTTCGGAGAAAAATGTTGGTTTTGCCCGTATCGAGCGATAAAAAAATGTCGTCATTGACGACATTGAAAATGGACGACATTGAATTAGATAATCTTGGCGACCGACCTGTAGAGGAAGAGGAGACAGGAGAAGAAGAAACAAATACTGATTGGAGGGACGAAAGTGTTGTAATTATCGGGGGGTTTAATCCAGTACGGGAAGGACTTGACAAAGAAAAAAATGCCGACCGTGAATTAGGAAAAAAGCTCAGTGCTATTAAAAGAAGCCACACGGAAGATAAGAAAAATCTTCTTAGATAACTGCGTATCAATATTAATATGGGTGATGGACCATCTGCAAAAACCCTCTTTGAAAAATTAAAAGTGATGGTGAATAGGAAAGGGAAGATTAACGGTGCAGAATTTGACGGGATCCGAATTATTGTCCAAAAAGGTAAAAAATTAGAGTATACGGAAGATGCAAAAAAATTATGAAAAGTTAACGAATTTAAAGAGCTCGTTAAAAATGCCGAATTGGAGCATAAAAAATCCCCTGCAGCCCTTGTAGAAGAAACGTTACCAGATATACCCGTCGGTACGGATCTTGCACATTCTGTTTTACGAAGCAGCATCGAGTATTTAGAGAGTTTCATTGACGAAAAAGTTGCTTAGAAGCGAATAGCGTAACGATCAATCAAGAAAAAATACGCGAATTCCGTGGCATCGCGAAAACCTCCGACCATAATCTCGATAACGGTGGTTTAAAAACATAAGAAAATTATTTTCGCGATTTTGCCACGAACGAACAGAACGCATTAAAAAAAAGATTGTACGAAGGAATGGCAGACGTTTGCATATTGAAAGCCGACGAAATCCGGTTACGTCGTAACGAACGACCCAAAAGCGAAACCGTCCAATCTATGATCGGAGAAGAAGCGCAACGCAACGACTTGACGCGTTTCGAATGATTTAAACAATGGACTAAAAAATACCTTGGGGGCATCTCTGTGGTTGCTATATCGGTTGCGGGTATTATAACAACTATCGTCATGGGTGCACGGACCGTGATCAAAAAAGGTGCACAGGCCACAAGTAAATTTGCAAAAGCACTTGCAAAATTAGGAGAAAAAGCCGCACCTGTTATAGGAGGTCTTTTCAATTTAGCAGCAAAATTATTAACGTTAAGTGCTAATGCCCTCGGATTTTTAGCGAAAAATTTATGGTTGTTAGCCGTCGGTTTGGCGTACTTGTTGTACGAGAAAAAAAAAGTACTACATAAATTAAAAATAGAGGTACAGAATTAACACCTGGTTATAAAAAAACATCGGTCATCGCGCAAGGATTAAAAGGAAAAAGACGTTACAAGGTCTGGTCGCTTCAAAAAACACAAGCGGTTCCTGGAGATATATACAGCGTGGACGTTCCGGCATTAAATCCAAACCAGTGCATCATCCCGGATACGATGGCCTTGTCGTTTAAATTTGCAAACAGCAACACGAAAAGTTGGTTTTTAAACAATCTCGGCCGATTGCTCGTCGACCGACTTAGCATTAAAGTACAAGCAAAAGCATGTTGGAAGTCTACAAAGATTTGTGGCGATCCGACGACGACCGCGAGAACCGTCAAAGTTATGGGGTCGCTAACGAAAATGTTCGAAAACTTATCAGCGGCGACGATAGTGCCGATAAGGCTGCAAAAACCGACGGCGTATTAGATTCGACGATCGCCGGAATGTGCGACCGTATGAAAATTCCGCTACGAAAAACGCGCCATACGGTATGTGCAATTTCGTCTATCAAATCACTGTACTCAAATCTGAAAAAATTATGACGGCACAAACGAACGAAGCGACCGGGAATTATACCTTGACCGATATGCGATTAGAATACGAACTTATCGAAAGCGAACAGCTTGGCAAAGATCGGACGATCGTTGGGGTACGATTACGCGATGTTATTAGGGGTGTTACCGTGGAGTAAAAACGATACGCGCGAAGTCGTTGACATCAACATTCCAAGAAAAAGCATGAAAGCAGTCGTCTTGCTATTCACGAAAAAAGATGCTGGCGATAGCGGAGAATTCGTTTTCCCCAATCTGACGCGCGTCAACGTTACCGTCGAAGGAAATCCTAACGATATTTACAGCGAAGGTCTTCCGCAACGCGACATGTATCGCGAAGCCGTCAAGTTTTTCACCAACACGGAATGCAAAAAATATTTAGGTACGAACAGCGTATCGAGACGAAAGTACTACACCGATAAGTTTGCGTGCGATTTTCGAACCGTCGACGACGATACCGTTAGCAGAAGCGGTCGAAAACTCGTTGAAACACAAGCAGGAATCCTATTGGAAATAGAAAAACAAACAACGACCGCGGACGTGTCCTGTAACGTTTTCGTGATTGCCGACAGCCTTATCAATATTTTAGGCACAAATTTAAACGATACTGAAAAAATGAAAACTCCGTTTCACATGATCATTGTCGGAATGACGGCGTGCGGAAAAACACATTACCTTTTGAACATGTTAGAACGAGATTATAAGGGTCATTTCGACTATATTTTCATCGTCTGTCCGACCTTAGAAGATAACAAAACGTACCAGAATTGGAAATATTTACAATACCTAAAAGTTTACGAATTACCGTGTGCGCACGACGACGTAGAAAGAACGGTCCGCGAAATTGTGAATTTTGCGAAAAATACCAACAGCCTCATCATATTAGACGACTGCGCTTCGTCGAAAGATGTTAAAAACAGAACGAGCGAACTTGTGAAATTAGGATTTCACGGTCGACATATCGGTTTAAGCACGATCGTCATCAGGCAACAACTCAGAGTATTGTTATGAAACATGTATTTATTACTGTTTTAATATTCATTGTGTCACTCAAATTCATGTGAATGTTAAATGTTTGTACAGCTAACGGAACAGGCGTCCAAATGTCTTATTGGATCTCTTTCCAGCAATTCAGCTTTCTACTACCCCTGGTAATAAGCCAACTACAGTACATATTGAATTCAATTACTCATATCAATGTACTTTACCTGAATCCCCTTGTCATCTTTCAAGAAAGGGTAATCCTGTACCAGTTTCCACACACGAGTATTGTTGAGAAGCACATCCCTCCTCTGCTTTGGATATGTGCTGTCCATTAAATTCTTTACTTGCATCAAGTCTTGTGCTCCCCCCTTTCTAAACATATCAACCAGTTTTAGTCGATGTGCCTCCATTGTCTCCTCCGTTTCTCCCTCTGGAATGGCAGGCACGAGGTTATCATTTCCTTGCTTTCGCTTTCTCCCCGGCTTCCTTTTCAGTACCACAATACCCTCTGCCTCCAATCTTTTCTTCATGTTTAGAAAGTGTTCCTGAATTTTCTTTCCCCAGATTTGCTACACGAATTTGATTTACACTTTAGAAGTGGGATTCGTAGTTTTGTCATCTCTTTTGAGAACCAAGTATCTCGTGTTTTTAACCTGGTTATCATATAAATTTTTACATCCCTAAACCAACAAAGTTAGGAAACACAGCAACTAATGGGCTGGGAGCAAATTCAGGTTCTGGATAACCAGTCCTGATAGTACACGGTGAGTAATTTGAAACTGTATAAAAGATTAGTGACACTTACATGACCAGTACCAAATGATCCTTTCAGGAAAGGATACTTCAGTACCAGCTGGAGAGCAATGTGGGTTCTCTCATCCACAGTTGGATATGTTGTATGTGCCATTATTGATGTACAGAGCTGTCTAACTAAGGCATTCTGTTGTAGTGGAGTTAAGCTTCCTTTCTCTAATCCTTGTTCAACATCCGGTTCCCACTAGTAACAGTAAAAGAGACAAAATCATTGCTACATTTCTAGTTCACAAACGAGTTTTAAACCATTAATACCATTACCATACCCTTGTTGGGATGCAAAATTTGCTGAGCCAATCTGATTTTTCAACAGTAACAGCCTGAAGAATATCAGAAAAAACCAATCATGGTTATCAACTTAAATGGGTATCAAATCAAATATGGTTATTAACTTGTCGTAAAAAGTAATCATCACTTGTAAAATTTATGCCCTATACAAGTTACCTCAGTCTTTCTCTTTTTTGGAGAAGTACTTGACAATGACCAATTTAATGAGCTAGGCATCTTATGTCTCCTTGGACTTCTTCTTAAAGCAGGGGAAGATTGAAAATCAAGAGATTTCTTTGCATCTGGACTGCCACAGACTAAGAGTTCTGGCATGTTGTCATCACAATTTAGTAGAGGGGAAGGATTACCACTGTACTCATTCACTGAGCTTATTTCTTGGCTTGTAGATGCAGTATTTTAAAGACAGCCAATTGGAGTGGACGATAAAGGACTTTCTATGTACCCATCTTGCCTACTAGTACCATGGCTTGCAGATGCTGAACATGAAGGTGCTTTTAAACCATTAGCATCAAACTCCTGCAAAATAAAAATATAGTTAGACTTTCTTGAAGTCCGTATTTTATTTCCTGCCACCCTGACAAATATGGACTTTTGAAACTTGCAGCATGCCAAATTTGCTGACACAGAAATGGGTCAGTGACATATCAACCAATCAGCATCTGATATGCATCTTGCAGGGGAGAGTTTGTTACTTTATTTGCTGTTTTCATAAATTAAAATTTTCAAAAGCTGGCATGCCTTTGGCTTGCCAGATTCAGTAGAAAATAGCCTCCTCTTGTAAAATGGATTAAAAATGGATTGATTACGTTGTACACAGACATGGGAACTTGATTGCAGCTAACATTGCAGCTAAGTTTGTAATCTTACAGTAAAAGGTTAGCTGAAATTGACTGCGACAGAAGCCTCCAAGTGCAGGCCTAGGTGCCAACATAAGCAGAAATTTGATAATTCAAAATTGAATTTTTGTCATGTGACCAAATTGGGTCATTAGGTCAAAACATATACTTCCCATACAGGGGTTAGTGTATAGAATGTCTAGAAAGGGGAAGGGGGTTAACTACAAATTTACTTTGTGAGGGAGGTATGGATGTTTTCTAAGATGTTCCATTTTCATCACATGGCTTAAACTTTTAGTTACCGTCATTAGAAATCAAACCAAATTTCTCAATTTGTTTACTATCAAAGTAAGTAAACATGTAACCACTGGGTAGTCAAATTTATCAGCTCAAATACCTGTTTAGTCTCTTTAGTCCATTCAGAAAGAAATCGTTTTCTTAATTTGAAGCGTGGAAGAAGCTGACAAATATCCAGCCACACAAAATTGATAAAATCTTCCCCATCAATCTCGTTAGGTACGAAAACAACATAAAATTTTACAGTATAAAATACAATACCGATCACATGAATTTACATCTGTAACATACAGGTGACATTGGGAGAAACAAGGTATATGTAGGATGGTTAGGGATCTATTAGTATTCACTACATGTCGTATAATTTGGCCATGTGAGTGATTAAACGACTATTTTATATTCGATCAAGTTCTCATTTTAAAACAGGATTAGATCAAAACTACACATTTCAGTCAATATGAAAAGCATCATTTTAATTATCAATCTAAATTCTAAAACAATCAAAGATTGCACAGAAGCGCACTAGCTAGCGTGGTGGTTCACGCGACGCATATTATTTAATTTACCTCGACACATGCTACAACAAACAAGCAAATATATTTCGTAAATATTGTTCCTAGCTTAGCTTTATCTAGTGGTTGTGAGCTGTTAACAAAACTGTGGTTGGAAATAAGCCAAATCAGGGGGTATATAGTTAAAGCGCGGTATCTCTTACTAAGTAAAGTATACTGTGGCAGTAAACTCGTAATCTTACCTTCAAACCCAGGCACGGCCTCGCTTAATCCACGCTCGTTTAGCCAAGCTTTAACATTGGCGTTTGAAGATTTATTCGTGATATTTATTTTCGATATTCTCAGTAAGAAGTTTTTACTGATTTACACAGTAATAGATTTTTTAAGTTTGCAAGCGTTGACCAAGTGAAGGCCACTGTGAAATGTAATTGAAGTAAACTAACACCGCATGCGATGTCAACACTAATGCAATTTTTAGACAAGTAACGTCCGCTTAACCAATGAGAAGCGATTATGTAGCGAAGTACTAGGCTTGTGACAGATCTAAATCTTGAGGACATTCTAATCAACGTTCTAATTACTTCTGAAAAATATTTGAAATCATGGCAAAATTCTGCTGCCAAGTATGTTCGACGTTTTTTGCTTCCACGATTGTTTTAATGATAAAACATCTCGTAAAGCTACACAGAAATGATCCCAATGTGCGTATCGTATGTGAGACACCTGGTTGTCAACCGACATTCAAAAATGTAAGTTGTGACACTTTGAATTTGTCAAGCCGGCGCGCACAATACGATTTTAGCCGACCCGACCACAATGTACGCGTGCAGCATCAATTTTAAGCGATTTAGTCAGCCGATTGAAATCGGGCATTATAATATAGCATTTGTAAATTCTGAACGCTGATTGGCTAAGAGGCGTGTTGATATAACTCTATGTCAACACGGAAAATTTCCCACCACTCTTCTGTTAAAGTTCTTTGTGCTATATTATAAAAGAAATATAAAACATTTTTTCCGTATTAATATACAGTTATATCAACACTCGTGAAAATTGGAAAAACTCGAAATTGTGTGAAAACACTCCGCCCTGGGGGCGTCGTGTTTCCACACAATTTCTCGTTTTTCCAATTTCCACTCGTGTTGATATAACTGTATATCAACACGGAAAATGTTTTATATTTCTTAAATATTAAACTGTTTTCATATTACATCGACATGCAAAACAATTAAAATTAGCGGACTAAAACCTCGTTGTGTGCGACCAGCTTTAGTCATACAAATCATAAAAAAAGGTTTATAGTTCAGTGATCAGTGTTTATATTTTTTTTGCGTGCATGAAAATATTCACGCTGAGAGCGCACCAGGGGTGGATCTAGACCGATGCGAATGATGCTAATGCATCAGTCAGAACTACTCAAATTTGAATCTTTGACTCTTCTTAAATTTACATTACACAGCTATACAAAGCTATTAATCGATAAAACTAAAATGTATATAATTCCAAACCTCAGAATGCCCAGATCATTCATTAAAGTTCTCTTCAACTCGTAAATATGCCATCAGAGCGATACAAAATCGTTTGTTTATGTCATTTTGCGCCAGATTAAATTAAGGTAAAATAATTTGCGAAAATTTTTTCCATGTTTCGCCTGTTGTATTATACGGCGAGTGAATACGTCACAGTAGAAGCGAATGCATCACTACGTCACAGTTGATCTGGTATGCATCAGTGTATGCATCGGTGTATGCATCGGTCCCGAGTCTTTTTCTGCGCGGTATCTACTGTGACATCATCAAAACCATTGTTTTATAGCCTTTTTCTGCCTACGTCACGGTAGATTTAGGTCTGCTGAGCGATGCATCACGTGCAGGTTGCGGGCGCTCGCATCCACTGATGCATATTTGCAATGAATCTACTGTGAAGTAGGAAGCAGTCAACGATCACCGAAGCCACACGAAGCTTGTTCTTTCGACCCACGCTTTCTCGAATTTATGGCGCAACAAAGATATGCAAATGAAGTACGATCTATTGTACTTATTTCGAGACGAAAAAGCTTTCGAAATCGGAGCGGTATTAAAGAAGACAGTGTAAAATGAAAGTTACTGATTTCATTCGAAAACCAAAGCTTGGAATCCACTCTTGAGGGGCAAGAATGGAAGGGATAAATTGACTGAATTGTTGATTCCCAAACATATTGTCCAGGATTGGCAGCTGTGTGGAGAACTGAGGGCTCTAAAGTAATTCAAGGTTCCTTTGTAGTTTATTCCATTTATTCTATATATATAATATTATTTATCTGTGCACTATATAAAATTACTGGCAAAAATATTCCCTAGCTGGGGGGGGGGATCCTGGATTTACCTGCTAGACAATTTAATAGTGCCTAAGTTTGGGATTTTGCTCGATTGTCTATTTGATTTGTTGCCATTTACACATGGTGTTTTATTATAAATTATAGGCAAAAGTTTTGAAAATAGGCAGTCATATTAAATAAATCATTGAGGTTTTGTAAGCATGAGTTCAGTTCCATTATATGGGGCTGTATGCCTCATCCAGAGACCATAGGCAGTATGTTAATTAGCCCTATTTTTATAGTGTGATAGTTTATTATAAATTTAGGCTCATGATTTCATCATCAATTTTATTTTCTACTCACTTATAAAGAACTAAAGGTGATGGGAATTGCCTGTATAGAGCATTCTAAAAGATACTTTGTGGCAAGGAAGATCTGTGTGGTTATCTTAGAGATTTGACAAGTATCGATTTTTTCAACAATCAAAAGTTGTATGCTTTCCAACTATACATGAATTAAAAGTCTAACATATTCCAATAAAAAACAATGCATTTTCTGCCGCAGTATCTGATTCTGCATTGGGTGATCCATGATAGATATGACACGAAGGATTCCAGGCAGCAAGGTGATGGTTGTAAAAGAGAAGTGATCAGAAATTCTACAAACTTGTTCAGGAAGTTAAATTAATTCTCATGTGGACTACTGATGGTATTTATACTCTTCCTGGAATGAGTGATAACTTTCAGCCTAATCACTTATCAGCCTGTACCACTTTACTGTTGCATGACTCATTAATTTCTCAACATGATTACACTTATCAATAACATTAATCTTGTTGGGGTTGACCAAATGATGTATGTGTTTATTGTAAATTAATTTCCATAAATTAATATATACTTTTAGGCTTAATAATTTAGTAATAATAATATAGGGCACAAAAGGTTGCATTGCAGCATAATGAGTTGACTGGTATTTGTAGTATTTTATTAGCCATGGAATTAATAAAATCTGTGTGTACAAAATTTGCGACTAATTTAGACAAAAACATCATTCACATTTTTTGCTTGCTAGTTGCTATACTCTTGTTTTTGTGAATGACCATTTCTTTACCATCTTTGCACAGTAGAACAATTGCCATGCCTCTAATTTCTATTATTTCCTTATGGATTTCACGTAAGTACATTGCAGTAAAATAGCATTTGTTTGTTGGTTGCTTAAATAAGGTAAGCACAGACCGTGTTTTGTCTCCATGTGGCTTTAATTTGAAAAGTATCGTAATTTAATTTCAGAAGTAGCATAATATATTTACCATACTAACCAATATCTTCACGTATTTTATTTGGAATTCGGCAAATTTCGATCGGTATTTGGACGTAAATTTGGATTAAAAGTTTGCTCAAAATGCAGGAAGTCGCGTTTCCGGGCTCCTAGATTTCAAAATTTTCTGGGGGAGAATCCCCCCTGACCCCCCTAATTATGCGAGGCCTTATGCATCAGTCAGCCGAAACGCTAGATCCGCCCCTGGAGCGCACCTTGTTTTACTGAGCATAACTTGTGGGTAAATTTTACTTTCCTAGGTCTACACTTACAGAAATCATTTTTCCCAAAAGCACAAAGCTTATACCGTCACAGATAATCTGTCAAATACTGACGACACTCCGATGGACACCGATCATTCCACGAACAAAGAGGTGGCAAATGAACCAGATGAACACACTGATCAGCTCAATAAAAAAACAAATGCTTTCTATATTTTACGGATCAAAGAAGCCAATCTTCTTACACAGAAATGTGTAGATGACATTGTTTTAAGTACTAGCGAACTCATTAAAACCACAGTTGAATCAGTTGGGAACGGTGTACGGGACTGTTTGAACAATGCGGGAATACAATTCGATACAATCCTTGGTCTTCCAGAGCTATTTGCCATAGATAATCCGGTATCTGACCCATTTGGACACATGTCAACAAAATATAAACAAATTTCCTTTTTTAAAGAGGAATTTGGATTAATTGTAAGTAGGTTCATGATTGTCAAAATCAATTCTTAACCAATTATTCAATCGCCAAATTAAGTATTGTATTGAATTCTTGTCACAGGAATTACTGCTAGCCAGTAGCCTACAACCTTACTGTATGGTTGCACTATTCATAGCAAGCGCTGGCTAGTGTTTCATGAACTTCGTGGTATTTGACAGAGTTCACTCTCACTGTAGGTTTTAAACAGTTGAAATGAATGTTTAAAAATATATCAGCTCTAATAGACTCAGGACTCGGTTTGTTATATAAAAATTCACACCAAAATACAACTCAAATTGATGACATCATTTTACCACATCTTTAAATGTAGCTAACTTTTTCAAAATCTTATGGAAAAAATCTTGTATGGCAACCCTGCTCCCAAGCCATACTGTTAATTTCACAATTTCATTAATATAATTGGTGTGCAATAGGTTTTACCAGACCATACTGTCGACTCACAATCTATATAATTATTAATTTATGTACAATTATTGACTAGTTCTTTTTAACCCTAGACATGTAATTAATGTATGATGAAATGCAATAATAAGAAATTGCTTTTTAGGAGCCTCAGCCAATAACTGTTGGCCACAAGTCAGTGAGAAGAAGGTCTGGTACAATGTACAAAGAATTTTTGAAAGATGATGAAATAATGTATACACCATTGCTTGAGATATTAGAACAGCTGTTGAATATGGATTTTGTACTGTCTGAGGTCAGTTGTTACCAAAATATCCAATGTTCAAAAGCAAGCAACACTTTTTCTTCAACAAATCAAATTGTAGCCTGCTCCCCTAAATCATTTCAATCTCTAAAGTTACAAATAGAATGCACCATACTTTGCCATTTTACTCTGTCTTATGTCACTTGATGGATTATAACTTATTAATTAATTTTGTAGATCCAGATTGGCCACCAAAGTACCAATGGTTTTATTGAAGACTTTTGTGATGGGCAGTTGTTTAAAGCTCATGCATTGTTTTCTACTGACCCATCAGCATTGCAGCTGATGCTGTATTATGATGAACTAGAGGTTACAAATCCTCTTGGTAGCAAAACTGGAAAGCATAAGCTAGGTGATTATTGCATTTCTATTTTTTAGTGTGTCAAATAGGCATTGGTAGGAATGGGTCAATAATTGCACAATATTGTTTTTTAAATTATATTTCTATTAGGTGTTATCTACCTAACCCTTGGTAATATCGCACCAAAGTACAGATCTACCCAAAATGCTATTCAACTGCTTGCAGTTGCAACATATCCAGTAATTAAAGAATATGGCATTGATACCTTTATGGAGCCAATTATGAATGACCTGGCACATATTGAACAAGTATGTCACTGTTGCAATAAGATTGTTTGCTCTATGTATTAATTTATTGATGGTACTGACTTTTAACCTTTTTTATTTTCTTTTGTTTGAAAGATAAATTATTTCCTATCAAGATAAACCTATTTGTCATGAATTTGGTTAACCCATTAAGTTACAGTACATTGCACTCAAATGTAGCCAACTAAATTATTTTACATGTAAGGCTCACTCACTGTGTAACACCAAGTGATTTTACTTTTCAAGGAAACAGTGCTGGTGCTCAGTGGATAATCAACTGCCCTAAATTTATACATAGGTTTCGTTCAATAGTATGTAAATTTTGTTTAAATATAAGTTTTCTTACTGTATATCGAAGGATGGTGGGTACCAGTTCATGGTAAAGCATCAACGGGTGTCATATTCTGGAACAATTGTCTTTGTGCCTGGAGACAACTTGGGCGCTCAGCTTGTTGGAGGATACAAAGAGAGTTCAAGTGCAAGTCTGAAATGTAGGCATTGTAAGGGATCTGCAGATGAGATCACGTGCTGTGTAAGTCACAAGAATTATGTGCAGATAATATTAATATAGCATGTTGTGTACTTGTACTGAACAAAATTGTATAAAGTATTCTTGTTTGCTCATTTGGTGTTGTCTATTATTGTTAATGATTAGGTTTTGTTAGTGGAATTACCATTGTGCACTATTTTTATGTCCTATTTATTAGTTCTGTGAGGACTTTACACTACGAACAAGAGCTGGCCATGATCACCAATGTGAGTGCATAGAGCATGATGCAGGATTGAGCAAGACCTATGGTGTAAAGCAGAGATCCATTCTTTGCAACTCCAGATATTTCCATGTGGTTGATGGTTTACCTGCTGATGCCATGCATGACATACTTGAAGGAGTTCTGCAGTATGAGTGTAAGGAAATGCTGAACGTGTTTATTTATGAGCAAAAGTATTTCACACTGCAGCAACTCAATGAAAGGATGAAGTGCTTTGATTTTGGTTACTATAACGACAAAAACAAACCTTCTCCCATTACACGGCAAGCATTGAAAGGAGATGCAAATAATGTTTGACAAAAGGGTATGTATTTTTGAGCCAGGATCAATCATGAGCAAGGATGTATTTGATGTACAGTATTGCATGGCTGCAAATATCTTAATGTTGAGTTTAAGATTGACAGGAATTTAAACCTAAATAACACCTGAGTGGAGTGGAGTGGAACATTCAACATCTTGACCTTTAACTTTCTTAAGGGTGATGATTATTATGTGATAAATGCTATCATTTCAGACACTATCCTCTTGTCATTCACTATTTTATTTATATTTAATAGCAGCTCAAATGTGGTGCCTGGAAAAATTTTTTCCCCTAGTTATTGGAAGCCTTGTACCTGTTGATGAGAATTGGCAACACTTTCTGCTATTGCTGGAAATAGTTGACATTGTTTTCTTGCCATCAATTGATGTTGACACCCTTGGAATTTTGGAAGGATTGATTGAAGAATACCTTTGGGGTTTTACAAAGATTTATCCAGGAAGATCAGTAATACCCAAGATGCATTACGTGGTGCATTATCCATCCCACATTTACAGGTACTATGTGTATAAAGTACTATATAATATGGGTAACAGGGCTTTTGAAGAAGTTTGCCACATTTCAACATCACAACATAATGGAATAAATAAAATAATTAATTAAATTAAACAAAAACTGATTCTTTTCCGCAGTGATTTCTTGAAACTTTACTTATCCTTTGTCATATGTGTTGTTGCAAATTTTGAACATACTTTTCCAATGAATCTGTTTTGTGTCTGTGTGTGCAAATTTTTCATGGGACTGATAATTATTAGTCTGACATTTTGATACAGTATATTTGTATTAGAAGTGATAAATGTGAAATTGCTAAGGAAACATAAGTTTGTGATAGTAAAGTTGCTACAAATCTATTTACTGGCTACAATTAAGAGTTCTGCCAATTTATAATTACCAATTTATGACTGATTACTATTGATATTTTTAGGTTTGGACCAATGATGATCCGAACGTGGTGTATGCGCTATGAGGCAAAACATAGTTACTTCAAACGTCTTGTGGCATATATGGGTAACTTCACAAATGTGGCCTTCACATTGGCTGATCGACATCAATCCCACAGCTGTTTTACTACCAGAAGTTCAAATGGTACAACCAATGGAAACATATATAGAGGAAAAGAATTTAGTGTTGGTAAGTATGTGTAATCAGATGTGTTAATGCTATATGACTCCCATACACTCAGTATCTTGAACAAGTGACAGTGCTGTCAGTACTCTAACACTTCTCAAAAGTTATTGCACATCCTTTGTAGAAATTTGTTACTTCATGGTTTAATTAGTAAAAGTATACTACCAACAATCTTCATTGTGATGAACCCACTGAATGCCTTAATAAATGCCCACCTCTCAACCAGTAATCTTGAGACATTGGGATGTAATAATGCAACAAAATATTTAATTATATTAGCCAAAAAACTAATTTCATTCATGTTATAGAATCTGGGAAGCAGGTGGTTGTAGGTGATGCTGCATACTTCAATGAGCTGAAACGTGAAAAGGATACTCAACCAACAGATATCGTTTATGAGTAAGTCTTCCAAAGATTGATTTACTTGTGGAGGGGTAGGGGGTATGTGATATGTCTTAAAATATTTCATGTCTTAACACTAGGACTAAAAAGGTTTCAATTCATGGCACTGAGTACCGGGTTCGAGCTGTTATTCACACTGGATAGATAAATAATTCACCTGAGTTTGCTGCAATTTCAAAAATTGTTGTGGTTGGTTCAAGGGAAGTGTACTTTGTACTAAGGAAATATGTATCAAGACCGTTTACCACCCATTATCATGCATTTGAAGTTTGTAAACCACAATGTGAATGCAGTATTGTGCTGCAGCAAAGTAAATTCAAGCACTACATGCCTGCACATGAAGTAAAGTTGTCAAATACAGCTGATGGGGTTGTCTATATTGCTCCAAGATGCAGTGTTCCAAAGTGTTAAGAATGTTGATATTAACTTATATAGCACATTACAGCCTCTTTTACACAACAAAATTTTCTTTGACAAATTTCATATCTCATAAAGACGTTTGACATTTAGAATTTGTCAAAGAGAATTTTGTCATGTAAAAGGGGTTTGAACTACATATCAACTTGACATTCAAGTCTCCTTGCATAATTAGAAGCTGAATATTGTTACTACAAAAATTGAATGTAATAGTAAATCCTCTATATACAAGACCAATATCCCTCTTTAAACAAGCCTCCCCCTGTAATAACCCTTTGGGAGCCAAATCCCACATAACATTGTGAAGATTAGGGCCACCTTTCCTGGGCTTGGTGCATGGTTCCAGTTGAGGATTTATAGCCTGTGACATGTATTTCATGCTTGTGTGTTTCATGAAATGTGTGGTGCACATACAAAAATAGGTACGCGTAGCGTACATGTGGGTAGCCTGAGCGTAAAGTTTTTGCAGTTAAGCTAGACCAGAATTCACCAATGCAAAATGCAAAGGTGGTAGAACTCTTCCCCCCCCCCCTCAAGACATGCACTAGTTGCTGCCAAAGGCAGCTTACTATTCTTGATGATGTGTTTTTTCGCACGTTTCCGGTTGCGGCAATCTTGTGGCCCTATATGTCCAATCACTATCTGATTCCAGTGAGAAAATGGTTTCCACGAGAAACAACAATTATCTCTAATCAAGACATACTTGGGTTCTTACTATTCACAAGATCAAAGACTTACACAGTGCCTAAAGCTTGGATAGCAAACCTTTTTGGACACGCAATAGTGAAATATAACTGGCTAAGCGGTTAGGGCACATAGGGTATTTGATTGGTCGTTTTTATTTCGTGACTGCGTGTCATGGAACAATAACCAGTTTTACACCAAGTTTTACCATAATTTGCGCAAAATTATTGTGCACGGGTTACGTCACAGGTGACGTTGCACGAGGTATTGACACTTGTGATCGCAAACAGACATTTCTCTTTCTTGCTGTGATTCACACCACGTTCACACTCACAAGGAGAGTGGTCCGAAAGCTAGCTGGTAAGTCTACATTTTTGAATTTTATTTTAATAAATTGTGTGTGTATTTTATCAGCTAATATCCTTTTTTAACTTTTAAAAACAGACTATTGACAAGGAGTCGAGGACTAATTCAAGTATTTAAAGGTACCTTTAATAAGTAGCATGCAGACAAGTTAAATTTGGGTGCCTGCCATGTTGCATGCCCATAATATTAATTTTAAAAAAATTACACGCTTGATTTGACATTTTGGTACAAAACCTTGCAAAAATCGCCTGATATTGGAAATTATTCAAATGTGTCTCTAGATATTTGTTGATAGAGCCTCGGTGACGGTGTCGTATTTTGCTTATCAGTTTTATGATCGCTATATTGCTGTTCTCACTTCTCAACGCTGTATGGACAGTATCGTTTCCATAATCCTACCAAAAATTAAGGAATTACGTTTAAAAAAGTTGGATCTGATTGTAACTTAGTAAAAATCCGATAAATACACAATGATTCCAAGGATATACCAGGGATTACAAATTCACTGTAATTCAGCATGGCACGTTGGGCAATGGGCATGTGCTAGATGTTTATAAAACGCGATTCTTGGACTCATAATAATATGACAATTTATTGTATGTTCATCGATATCAGAATTTTAATGGTAAATTTCCATGGGTTTTGCTTTTTCTGAGATACATTGTAATCAAGATTAATGTGATGATATCAGCTATATTAGAACTATGCTTCTTATTTCATGCATAGTAAATTTAACTTTTCTTTTAATAGATGAATAAACAAGATGATACCGAAGGTGAGTTCTAGTTGATTATTATTATTAACAGTGTTTAAGACTTGAACATTGTTTGTTTACTAATAAACAAACCTCTGTATTAGGAAAAAATCAGGTTGGCTGACCAAAATGTCAGTTTGGATTTATATTGACAAAAAGATATTGTAAATTTCTATGGGTACTTTCATTGAAATGTACCTAATTATAGTAATGATATTCTCTCTTTAAATTTAAATCAGAAAATGCAGGTCAGCAATTTTTTGCCATCCTGACATGCAGGGCCGCTGAGACAATGCGTGGGGCCTGGGGCAAAAATTTTGGGTGGGGCCTTATGACGTCACCACGTAAAACGTCATGTCATTTTACCACAGACTTTAAAGTGCATCCAGGTTTTCAAGCACCGTTCCCTGAACAATTTATATACCTGCTTCACTTCTTTGTTTTGGGGGCCCTTCATTGGTTGGGGCCCGGGGCAAATTGCCCCCCTGCCCCCCCCCCCTCTCGGCGGGCCTGCTGACATGACAATAGGTTGGCAGTTATTTTGCTGTCCTATTTTGTGGTAGGTTGGCACCTGGCCAACAAAACCACTACATATTTTCAAGTACTTAGTTCAGTAAAGAAAATAATTTTTTTCCAATCTAATTATCTCAAAAACTAAAAAAGGTTTTTTACATTAAGAATAGTCTTTGCGCATCTCACCCCTAAGTTGTTTTTTTAGGTGGTGTCAGTTCCCTTGATTGTTACATCCAAAATGTTTCCATGCTGAAGACATCACCTTTAAAGAAAAAGTATTTCAAGTGTACATTACAAGCAAAGGATGATCCTGTAAAAGCAGTCTGCTACTCCCCTAACAAGCATTCTGAGTTAAAAACAGTGGCGAACACAAAAAGTCCAATTAAGCTTCAAAACTTTAAAAAAACTGACTCTAGCACAGACATTGTTATCACAAACTTTACTACAATTACTCCTCTCAACAAAACTGATGTTGACTTTAATTTTGAAGAGAACATGACAGTCAAGTCTGCTGACACAGTGGTTAACATATCATCCATAACCAGACTTGCACCAGAACAGTTAATCACAGTCAAGGGCCAAGTTGTAAGTGTGTCTGCTGTTAAAAAAATTACACTGCCTCAGTCAAATGATATCACAAAGTTGTCAAAACAAGAAGTAGTTATAAGAGATACAACCGCATCAATCCGAGTAGTGTTGTGGGGAGACTATGTCAATACCGTTGAACGACAGGTGACATATTTGTTTAAGCACTTGCGTGTAAAAGGAACTAAGTTTGAGAAATACCTTAACACACCAAAAACCGATCCGTTTACCTTGGAAGAGTGTGAAGAATTTCAACAACCTCTTGTTGAAGTGGATGATGAATTAATCACATCAAAAACCATCAACGCAACTATCCTTGGTATTCAAGATGCAACCAGAATCAATTCATGTGTGTCTTGCCAAAAACCAGTCATTCAGAAAAACCAGTCCTCTCCACTTGGTGTCTGTCAGTCTCAGTACTGTCACCTAACACAGCCACTTTCAAAATGTGATGTCAAGTGGACCTTGAAAGTACGAGTCCTTACCACAGCTCTGCCCAGTAACAAATTACTGCTTACAATGTCCCATGATGCTGTTGAAGATCTGGTGCTTGCAATAAATCCGGTACTGAATCTATCTAATATATCAGAGGATGAGCTGATAATTTCCATTTTAGAAGCTGATAAAGTAATTCAAGTTACTTATGACAATTTCAATATAGTCACAGCTATTCAGCTCGAATGAACTGATAAACGGTCAATTCTATTTAGTTGGATGTTGACTAGGTTGAGTTAAGTTAATGGTAAGATGTAACTGATTTGAAGGATAAGTTTGTAATTTCCATTTTAGAAGCTGAAGAAGTAATTGAATTTACTTGTGACAGTTTCAATAAAGTCACAGCTATTCAGCTTGAATGAACTGATAAAATGGTCAATTCCATTTAGTTAGATGTTGACTAGGTTGAGTTAAGTTAATGTGTAAGATCACAGGTGGCCCATGAGCAACTGTTGTGTTCATTTGTGTATACAAATATATATACAGGGTGTCCCAAAAAAACCCAAAAACTATTGAAAATGACCTATTGTTAGAATTTCAATGCCTAGCACTAAATTGAACCCACGAGTGGATAAACTATTGACATAACCGTCATAATTAATAGTAATACCATAGGCGGCCCAATTCAGTGTGTAGTTTCGTATAGAGATCAGTGCGCACATCGCCTATGGTAATACTCAGTGTTAACCATTTTTATGCCAGACAAAAAACTAAACCTACGAGTGCATATTAAAAATGCAATCAAATTTTATGCATGGGTTATTTTAGCCTATTCAATTTGGTTTTTATGAATATTACCTACAGGTATAAGTTGTTTCAGTCGGGAAAATGACAAACAAACTAAACTAAACTAAACATCAAACAAACTAACAAGATAGTATTGTTTTCATTTTTTGTAAGCCTGATTTGCTTTTAGAGTTTAGAGAAAACAATTTACAAATGTAAATTCCCATGAGCAAAACAAACGTACTTTACAAAGATATTTTAATTTTTTAACAAGTGCTAGCGCATTCAAATGTTAACAATAGGTGATTTCAATAGTTTTTGGGGGGTTTTGGGACACCCTGTATATAAAACGCGATTATCGCCTGAAGAGTGTGGCACGAAACAAATTTGTAGCGAATAAATCTACTATGAAGTAACCAATCTTGTTTCATCTAGTTATATATATAGATATACATATATACACACAAATGAATACAACAGTTGCTTATGGGGTACTGTGGTAAGATGTAACTGATTTGGAGGATAAGTTCGTAATTTCCAGTCTAGAAGATTAAAAAGTAATTCGATTTATGTACGACAATTATAAATACTTCACAGCTATTCAGCTTAAATGAACTGATAAATGGTCAATTCCATTTGGTTTATGTGTCGAGTTTAGTATCCTGGTATGCTAAGTTTGTTATGTTGGGGTTGGTAGTTAAGCAAATAAAAATGTGTGCTCTATGCTATTATTGTTTTGAACTTTATTTTGTCTTTCCTGTAATTCCTGTATAAATATAGCTAAAGCGTAGTCCATGATGTACAATATTAAGCAAAATACGTTAAATATTTTGCAATTGTACCCCGTGCCAGACTGCCAGGTTATTTACATGTACAATAATAAACCCGCATGAACTGGACTGCCATAATTTTTTTTTAGATTTGTTAGTTCAAGTGTTGTACTCGGACTAATCAGCGAGCGTGGCCGTATTTAACTTGAACAATTCTCCCATCTGAGTTTTGGATTTTGTATGTAATGGATTTTGTATTTTGGACATTTAGAGCCAAAGTAAACGACCAGAGGGGTGTAGGAGCCTTAGCTCCCTCGTCGGGGAAATTTAATAGTTCGTCATGAATTCCGAAATGCACCACATATGTATCTTCCATTTAAAACTAGACAGTCGTCTTCTCTTTTGTAGGGTATATGAGCTGCAAATGTCTGTTTTATAGCTTTCTACTGTGGCGTCTCCACAAATATAAACAACAAATTTGTCAAATACATCCAGTTTCCTACCTTAGGGTCAGGCAATATATTTAAATCGCCTCATTGCCATATGATTTATTTCTTTAAGATATTATATTCATCATTTCGTTGACATCTATCGTGTAATGGCAGAACATAGAAAAATGCTTAGCCCCTTTGTCGGGGAATTGCTGACGAAATTTTCGGGGTAGACTATTTTATGGCGATTTCAATTCTGAGGTCTATTTTTGGCAAAGAGGATTAGATAGTAAAACGGAAAACTGATGAGGTCAACTCGGATCGGAGAATTGTTTTAGTTATAAATTTAAGTCTGGTGATTTTGCACTAATGATTGTACTGCCTTTTCGGATGTAGTCAATCCATGATTCTTACAACAAAAAAATTTTTCTATTGGTATTAAAAATGCTATAGATGCGCGACCAGGATTCATAGTAAAGATAACCGTGTGTACAAGGTTGCAGTATGAATGCGAAATCATAGGAACGTACTTACTGATATACCTCAAACCATCAAAATACTGTATTGATTTTGCCCAGACATCCAAAAGAAGGCGCTGGGTACGAGCATTACGAGGTTGACGTCAATATGCTTATGTTACAACGAGTTATAACAGCATCCCAGCGCATGTTACGTCATTGGTTATAATACAAATTATGCAAACTGGCCATAGCGAAAATGATGCCAGCATGTACATTTTACCAGAATGCATTACGGACATTAAGCAAAAAGATGCCAAGAAAAACACCTCAGGAAATAAAACGTTAACCGAACAAAGAAAATAACCTCCTTTCCTTAAAACGATTTCCGACCGCAATGCATTCTGGCAAAATGTACATGCGCCATCTTTTTCGTTACGGTCAGTTATAAATGCCTCGATGTTTAGCCCTGGCTTTCATAGGTTATGTCAACACGAGTGGAAATTGGAAAAACGAGAACTTAATATTTAATAAATTTAAAACTATAGCCGGCGAAAATTTTGCTATATGTTGACTTCGCATTACAAGTGATCTATTACAGCTCTATATCGCATAATTAAATTTGACGATTAAATTTTCACATAAATTCATCATTTAAAGGGGTTTTTTTTTATTTTCGGGGAAAGTTTTAACAATAGAGGCAGCTCTTCACTTGCGGTACTAACTTCTATAAACATTTCGTTGGACACAGTTTAACGAGTAGATTTAATTATACAACAATTAAGATCACATGAAGTACACTATGTAGAGATTCTATCTACTTCGTAGGTAATATCAATTTTCAGATTGTGATTTGCATATATACAGTATTTATTACAAGAGAGAGAATATAGGGAAATAGAAGCAGAAAACACAAACAAAAATAGAAGAAGAAAACACAAAGACATAAATGACACGATGGACAATACAATACTAACAATTTAACATACAAGAAAGGAGTAAGGTTCCAGGATGGCGGCAGTAGCAAAGCCAGCCCGATATTTGGTCATGCAAATGCAAATTTTTCTGTGTTTTTGACCGTATAAGGAATGAATTTCTAAAGAAATGAATAATGATAATGATTTAAATTTGCATAGCATGACCAAATTGTCGGGCTGGCTTCGCTACTGGATGGCGGCTCACATCAATTTTGGTAGGCATAAAGTTTCGATTTGAAGGGTAGAAGAAGCCTTGAGAAGTCTCACGTTTCGATCCGCTATAAAAGGTCACATGATTAATCAGCTACTAGTTTTGATATAAGTAAACTATTTGTCACGTATGGTGTTCACCAAAAGCCTTCATAAATTTGTCGTCTTTTCGTATGGAATAACTTGGCTTTAAGAAGCATACATATAGTAAGAACGCACAGCTTGTTTGCATGACTTATGTTTAATTCTTAAGCACGAAGTGGCTTTGATTTTAAGATGCATAGGTAAGCACGATGTAGATAGCTTTCCAAGCGATACGATGAATATGGTATGAATGGATTTGCTTGATTGACAATATCTGTATCAGCAGCAGTTGGTTGGATACAACAGTACAGGACGATCATTGATCCTAAATGAATGGACAGGTTGTTTGCAAGGTTTATTGACAATTATCTCGTTTATCAATCTGAGAATCAGTTAATATTGAATCCCATCATTCGCAATGTAAAGCGTATTGTCAGATAATAGTTACCAGATATTTGTTATTTTGCTGCATTTGTTTTGTACCAACGTATCAAGCTGTTCATCTTGTTTCGCATTTCCGGTTTCGAGACACTTTTCAATTCTTCACCAGTAGAGGGCTCGATATATCGATAATCCCGATAATCCCATTGTTACGATCTTTTCATCGATTTTGTATCGCATCGAGCATAATTGTACGTAGAGAGATAAAGTTTCGTGACTGCAACTGATCTACAAAAAGCAACAAGTTATTAAGTACAAATGAACGCACGACTAGGATTAGATACGTGGGTATCGAATACGAATATCATATTAGTTAGGTATTAATATATTTACCTCGAAATTCGTTGATATAAATATGAGTAGAAGGCCTGATTTATCGATAATTCCATTGTTACGATCTTTTCATCGATTTGGTATTGCATTGACCCAATTACTTTCAAGCAACAAGCACAATTGTAAATGGAGAGATAAGTTTCGTGACTGTAGCTGACCTATAAAAAGCAACAACAGGGGCCGGTTGTATCAAAGGCGTTTAGCTTAAACGGTGGATAAGTCAAAAATAGAAAACAAGTTTACATGTTGTATAAACAAACCAGCTAAAGTTATTTGACCTGAGAAGAACAATTATATATAAAACTAAATGTTTACTCTATTAAACTCATAATTTCGGTTCCGTACTAGGTGTAAAAGTGATTTTTAAATTTCACTTATCCATCGTTTAAGCTAAACGCCTTTGATACAACCGGCCCCAGGTTATTAAAAAACACAAATGAAGGTACAACTAGGATTAGATCCGTGTGTATTAATCATCAATATCATATTAGCATTAAAGGCATTATTATATTTACCTCAAAATCTTTGATGTTTCAAGCTAGCTTGGACGTGATGTGATTAATTTTGAAATACGCCGCCGGAACCTGAAAGAAAAAAAATATGAATAAAATTGAAAGAGAAAAGACAAAATATCATTGCATATTGAAAATGCTTACCTTTTATATAAATCAGAGGTAGGCCAAAAAAATTAGCCTGATTATCTTACCCATGTCTATACTATGGTTTTACCTTTGCCATTTCAATGAATTATGGCTCTCTTTATAACATGATATTCATTTGTTTGCATGTCATTCCTTCCTTACCTTAACCGAAGCCCAAATTGCTTTGTGATCACTAAAGTAAGTTTCAAGAGTACCTGCCTGGACATCTTCTTCAATCCAATTCGTATATAGATGATCAATCAATGTTCCACTATCTGTTGTATAGCTAGATATAAGTTGGTCGAGACCATTTTCATTGATCATAACGTTGTACAATGATCTTCGTTCTAATTCATCAAGCCAATTGACATTGAAATCTCCCACAAATATTACCTGTGAAGAAGGATTTTCCTCCAGTGTAGTACGAATGGCATTTAAAAGAGAGGATAATGCAACCCTTGGAGATCTGTACATTCCAATTATAATTAAGTCTGGATGTTCGACTGTTTTTGCGATAGTTAACTCTATCCCGTGACAGTTTCTCGCACAAGGGTATCCATGCAACATGCGAAGCCTGGAATAAATAGCTGTTCCATGATATGGACGATTAACATTTGAAGTTTCATCATTTCTAAATAACTCGTAGCCTTCAATTGCGTACATTTCATCAGGATCATGTGGACTAAACCTCGTTTCAGTGAAAATTAAAATGTCAGTTGATAAATAATTGATATCTTTTCGAATATCGTCAATATGCTTATGCAAGGATCTTGCATTTAGATAACAAATTTTCAAATCAGTGTTCTCCAACATGTATAAGGGAGTAAAACAAAGATCTAATTTATACTCATTTCTCAGCAGCTGCATCTCTTTTACAACTTTCGGATCAACAGAAATTTTACTTTCACAAAGATCAGTAATGTACAACCCTTCAATTGCAGTTACTCGGCTTAGAGCGACGTAATGTATATGAGGAATAGCCCTTCTTGTGTTCAAATTAACAACAATTTGTGATTGGGTGTCACCTTGTGATCTATGAACAGTTTTAGCCGAAGCTGGTCTTAAAGGAAATTGTTTCCTCACAACTTGAGCTGACTTAGTTTTACCTACAGCAAACTGCGTTGTAACGGGTTTGATAGGAGTCCAAGTATTTGGTATACCTCCTGTGTATAGGTTTCTATTTTCTTGTCGGGTCTTCTTTCCAACATCATCGTAATCAAACAGAACCCAGACGAGTCCAGAAGGTTTGCTGTCGTTAGTCAAGTAAATGTGTTTAATAACATTACTCGCTCCGTTGGTCATACCATCATCGGTCCGTATGTTTATCGCAATCTCTGTCCGTTGTCCAACGGCTATATTTAATTTACGAGCCAACTGTTTAGAATTCTTCAAAGGAACATACGGTATTTGTCTCATTATCTTCTCTTTAAGTTCAGTCGAGCATGCACCAATGACACTATCTTGGGCCTTTATGGTGTACTTATTAACACTATCGAATGACTGGTAAACTTTATCGTTATACTCATCAACTAATGCATTTTGAATGAATAACCGCGGTGCTTCTGTAGGACACTCGCTCTCTTCAACACATCTTTCCTTCAGTTTTTGAACATCACTAGGTGTATGGTTACCTTCACGAAGTCGATTAAGGATCTCAGCAAACATTTTGCTTTCTCTTTGACGCATAATTTCATCCAGCTCAAACATTTTAAAATATTTTCTCCATAAATTTGGAGCAAGAATATTATAGGAATTTAAACACTGAATATCGGCAAACACGTAGCTATCCATTACAGGCTTCAGTTGAAACAAATCACCAAGTGTTATTATACTTACGCCACCAAAGTCGTCTTTGCTACCTTTCAGATCTTTCAAACGATTATTCAATTGAATAGTAAACATACTGTTTCCAACCATAGATACTTCATCAAGTAATATCAACTTCAATGCTCCAAGTTCACATCTCATTGTGTTTAATCTCCCAGAATCTAACGGTTTGTAATTCTTTAGAGACTGGCTTGCAGGAATGCCAAAAGCACTGTGAATCGTGTTGCCTTTTATTAAGTACGCAGCTTTCCCTGTGGGAGCAAGCAACAATATTTGAATACGGCGAAAATCCTCTCCAGCTCGTGAATTAAAGTATTTCAAAGCAGCCTGGTAGATTGACTTGATAAGGTGTGATTTTCCTACACCACCACCTCCGCTGAGAAATGCGTAAAACGGTTTTTCAGAAGTTTTTATCAAATGTAGAGCGTGATAGAAAAATTCTCTTTGCTTTTTGTTGAGCATCTGTAATAAACCTTGATATTCGTCATCTTGCATTTCATTCAAAATAAGAGGTTCGTTATTCCGCTGAGTTGAAGGTATACCCAAGTTGTCTGAAAGATGATCAAATGTTTCATTTAAATCTGGATGTGTATCAGTACATCCTTCATTTTCATCTTGCCGCTCGGCATCTTGTGTTACAGGCGCTATAGTGTCATATGCATCATCATCGCATTCTTGTAGGTGATTTCCCACTTCATTCAAGTCTTCGCTGCATACTGCATACTGTTCCATTTGTTCGCTTATTTCGTCACGCCGAGCCAAGTAGTGCTCTCCGAATGTTGAATAGTTTCTTAGTAAGTCAGTTTCTTCATTTCGCCAAGGAGTGAAAAGCATTAACAACTCACGATAATGGTTCTCAGGCTGAGCTTCCTTATTAAACCAGACACTACGGATTATTCTCGCTTGAGTCCTTTTCTTCAATTCCTTACTTCGAGTAGAGAAAACACCTGGATTATTATCTAGCAACTCATCATCATTCTCTTCTTCCTCGTTCTCTAAGAGGAGATTATCGACATCACACTTTTTGTTTGTTTTTCTGTAACCTTTTTTAACGCAAGAATCATACCATGCTGCCCAGTCAGCTAATGTTATATTTTGCATATATTCAGGACGTTCAATGTATCTTTTGAGAAGACCTCCGGACTGAATTTCTTCGAAATCGTCAGACAGAGTTTCAATTTCACTCAAAGGTTTTAACAACTCAACTCGTTCTGCAGGTGGAGAAGTGTTAATGAAGACGACACTGCGTGATGCCTTTCTCATAGGCAGTTGAAGAACTACATAGACTGCTTCTTGTGCACTGATTTCTACCGAATTTAAGAACTTGTTACCAACATCGCGTACTTGCTGTTTAATGTTCGTGTTTCCCTCTTTGGCCTCCTCAACAGCCTTACGTAGTAATTCACTCATTCCCTTCTGAGCTTTAGAAATATATGAAACGATGTACATTGCACAGGCGTACACGTCTAGAACATACTGGATGTCCATATTAGCCCTCCATGCTCGTAGACATGTAGGATTGTAATTATTAATTTGTAATTCATTTGGACTTCTTTTCAAAAAGATGGTTGAAGAGTTTAAAGATGACCGTATTGCTAGGATGTACTGACGTTCTGAAACATCTAATTCTTCTAACAGTTGATCAAACGTGATGTCTTTACCTTCCTTAAAATCATTCAGTTTATTCTTTATGCTGTTCCACAATTCTTTGCTAGATTTAGCAAGAGTCGGAGAAGTATCATCATCAAGAGGGTGAAGAATCTGAGTATATCTCATTGGTGGTTGTGGATAGTTGAATCTACAAATATTTTTCGATTTTTTCCTGCAAGTATGAGAATGCCGGTGTGTCTGTCTGTTCACAAGATCTAGTAATTCCGGGTTGCTTTCTGGTTTACTACACGTAATTATACGATCAATGTATGCAACAACATCTTCATCTTTATCAACACCAAACACTGGTGCACTGTCAAGCCAGATCAACATATGAATGTGAGGTGACCCTCGCTGCTGGTACTCGACTCTATAAAACCAATCTTTGATTTTTCCTAAAGGTGCCAGTTCACTCATTAAGACGTCTTTAAGGAAAGTATTGAATTGAAAATCAAAATGTCTAGCACAAGTTACTGGATCACTTTGAATCAGTCGACATTTTTCCTCCCAAGTAAGGTTATCCAACTCTTCATCACTATAATCTTTGTGATCAATCAGTTTACCAAGGATTCTCAATAGGTGATTCCACTTTGTTTCTGCAGAAGAAAAACTGCAAAATAATGAGGCTGCTCCTAATTGTCGAATCATAGCAAACAAGTCCTTTTTGGCTTTTTCAAAGTAAGGAGGTGAACCTCTCAATGTCTTCAAGAATCTGAAACCATCATCATGGTTTATTAAACTTTGCAAACCTTCAGTTGTTTTTAAAACTCCAGCTGTAAGTATTCTATTTCCCGTTTTGTTTTTTCGCAGTGCAATTTGAGATTGTCCTATCAAAAACTTCATTTGAAGTTTCTTAGCTTTGAAGAATATATTTTCCACACACATAGCAGCTCGGCGATCAGATCTTCTTAACTCAGACTTACATATTTCACTATAGTGAACATTCCTCAACCTTTCTTTGTCATCAGGTCTTTTTTGTCCCAGGAATATTCCTGGATAAGCCATTTCTTCAGAGAACTGATCTCTAAATACACTCAGTGGTTTATTACCCTCACCAGGTGCAAAATTATATATTTCCTGTTTTTCACTATCACTTATAAAATCTGATGTTGTCAACATACTATCTGTTGTTCCTGCTGGTATCTCAACTTCATCTTCACTCCATTGATCTTCTGTAATGTTTGATGTTGTTTCATCACCTCCATGATTATTTTGTGTTTCAATATTGTCACACGTTTCATTTTCTGATGTTTGCAAGCTTGACAGCCAATTCTGGTCAATGGTGATACCCTCACCTTCATACAAAGGACTTGTATTAACCAACCATGCAGCTGCTTGCATTACTTTGTGCGGTCGAATATTCAGTGAAAGTGCAGAGCTTTTGTACTGTAATCTTCGCTTAAGTTGAACTTTAATTGTACCAGACTCATCAGACAATCTAGGAAGCATATTTACTGTGCTGTTTACATCAGCTGGAACATTAACAACATTACCAGTAATTTTGAGTTGACCACCCCTTGGTGCCTGGAAAATTTTTTGAAATGCTAACCGAGGAGCAATAAGTCGACATTCCAGTTCATTAAGATCAAAGAATGAAGGTCTCCTTGGATATTGCATGCCATTAGCTATAGCACAAGGAGGCACATTTCCTTTCTTTAAGTGATTGTTACAGGTTTCACAAATCCACTCAACATCATCAACACTTCTTGAACTTTGCAGAAACTTGGTCATTTCAGGATTGACCAGTCTTAATCGGTCTGCTGGTATGACAGAATGTTTATACCATAGTTGGTCACAGCAAGTGCAAATATACAATGGTCCAGCTGATACAGAGTTATGAAATTTTCTCACAAGGGCTAATTCATCAATATTTTCATTTGGAAAGTAATTACGTACAGGATTGCAAGTTCCTTCTCCAATTTGACGTGAGCTGTAATTTCCTTTTCTCTCACCTTGTTTTTGGGAGGAAGCTCTTTTTCTAGATGTTCTCTTTCTATCACGTTCTTTTGCAAGCCTAGCTTCTCTTTGCTCAGTGGTCTCATTTTGTCTTTTTGAATTATTATATTCCCTCATTTTTGCAAGTCTAGCTTTCCTTTGCTCTGTTGTCTCTTTTGCTTTATTTGACTTTTTATATTCCTTCAATTTTGCAAGTCTGGCTTTCCTTTGCTCTGTTGTCTCTTTTGCTATATTTGAATTATTATATTTCCTCATTTTTGCAAGTCTAGCTTCTCTTTGCTCTGTTGACTCAACCTTTCTCCTTTTTTTGTATTTGATCTTTTATTGTCAACATCAGGTTGTTCAAATACCTCAGTTGAACCTACATGTACCATACCTGAATTTATAATGCATGAACTTGCAGATAACTCTGTTGCAATACATGTTACACCCTTTAACTCAAATGGTATCACAACATTGGACATTGATGTTAAACGAAAATACTCTCCAAGATTTTCTATTCCCTCTACTGATAATAAAACACAGTAACCTAATGCAGATGGTCTTCCAAAAACATCTCGAGAATGTGAATCAAACACTTTAAACACACCTGGAAAAGGCATCATAATTGCTACAGTATTCATTCCAATTGTAAGTAAACAACTGTTATGGTGCAAAGAAAAAAATATTTCATTTAAAGCATGCTCAAGTGTCACATGTGGAAGGCTATTTTCACTCATATGTAATGCCCCTGAAAAAGAATCACTATATTGCAAATTAAAAGCATGGTTGTCTATGTCTACAAACTCTGGGACATCGGTTAATAATAAATAACCCTTATTTATGCTGTGACTGATAACGCTATACAAATTGTTACCACAACTTAAAATTGAGTTTAGCATCAATCTATCCCAAATATTGACTGATTTAATTTCTTTGTATACAATTGCACACAATGACATGGCTACACACTGTTTACCAGCATTCATACCAAATATTAACTCATTACCTTGATTGAAATCTGCATGGACAGTATATGTGGGATCAACTATATCATTTCTAGTTCTAGGACCTGGATTTTCCTCAACATCATTTGAAAGTCTAAGTAATAATGGCACATAAACAGCATGATAATATATCATTTGAACATACCGCTCGCACACTTCTCTGTTGCTTTTTGTCTTCTTTAATTGGCTTTTGACATAAGGAAAATAGAATGTATTTAAGTAAAACATTAATAGTATTTGATTCCAAAATTTACCTTTAAGACAATGTAGTCTATTACGACAATGTATAAAGCTGTGGTGCGATCCAATCCTTGAGCGATATACGTCTATGCTAACACCCATAGTCGATGAGAATTTAGCATAAACCTGTCTGGTTTCAGTAGTTTAATTGTCAGTAATTTCGTTGGCTATGTATACCCTGCAAGTTGGCAGGCAGTGTTGTTTTGATTCCAGCAACGCTGCTTTGTTTCAACATACCTGCACAATGGCAAGGTTACTTTGATATACCCACACAGTGGCTGGGTCAATATGAAGACCTGCACAATGCCAAGGTCTATAAATACTTTGATATACCCGCACAATGGCAAGGTTTAATTTTGGTACGTGGCCTTTCACGTAAACGAGTGTCTGATCTACGACCAGCGCAAGCAACAATGGCTCCTTTTTATTTGAGTAGTTTTGAATACCTGAACACAATACGTGTAGTGCCTGACAAGGAATCAGTGCAGGTAAGTTTGCCTCGTGGTAATATATTTGTACGCTCTTGATATAAATCTAGCTGTGATCAAAATGTTCGACCACAGCAGACAATACTGAAGTGACGACCAAAGCAGGCAGTAAGTAATGAAATACAACAAAAGTATTACTTAAAAAACAAAATATCACTTAAAAAACAAAATATCACTTACCTTATGAAAAAAAGTCTCCTGGACGCTCTGTTGTATTAAAACTTGTGAAATCCGTATATGGCGGGTGTGCGTTTTGTGTGCGTTAATTACGACAATTTTCCGAAAGCTATAACAAACGCGTGATTCGGCAGGTGTCGTCAAGTCGACGCTCGCCGAAGATGTGGACATTTATCCATACGGACACTTTTCAGGCTATAACATAGTGGTTAGCTGCGCATGCGCGGCTACCCACAAAAATTGGAAAAATAACTGGTCTATATCTCTGAGGATATAGTTCTAAAGTAGGACATACTTGAAATGCTGACCTGAATTCTTGGGTTTCACTACACTATTATGCAGTGAATCTGGGTGTGGGTTAATGTCAGTTGTGCTGATTGCTGTACTAAAATGAGCAAATGGTATGAAATTGCATGTTCTTGCTACCAAACACAAGGTCAACATAGCATGAACATTTAATTTGATCTGATCACTATGTCCCGATTGAGGGTTGACTCCCACTGAAATTTATGACGTCACATGAAACCCAATATGTGCTCACTGTACCTCTATATGCCCACTGTACCTCTATATGTGCGTAGGTTAAATAATTAAGTTTACTTCGTTACTCTGTCAGTTACCTTTAATATCAGGTCAACCTATTATGTTGTAATTAATTGCAAACATAAATGTTGTGGAATTATTAAGCTGTTTTGGTGTATATATATATATTATATAGCAGCTACAGTTATAGTAATGATCTTTATGGCACTATAACATAAGAATGACAGAGTGCATTTACAATATGGTTATTTTAATTCATATTTGTTAACTTATATAATTAATTAACATAATTCAAATTATAATAGATTTATTAATGATTATTTTTCCTATTGATTTGCCTATTCAGCACATACTTCATTTCAATTGGTTAATTACTTGTATCTAAAGGAGGTGTGAGAAAAAAGTATATGTAGTCCTTAAAAATTCAAGTTATCTGCAAGCCGTTGTATTCATTTGATAGCTCTGCACACTTTGCTAAAACAGAAGGTCTTGTATATATGCATGGGAGTTATATAATATTATTAATTTCCCTGTAAAATTTGTATTATAGGCTGTGGCTGATTGGAGTTTCAGAAGCCTTTTGTACTTTTTTATACACCCTGTATTTTTGCAACAAGAGTGATAGGAATGGTCAAAACAACACAATTGCCCCTATTCCTAATAAACAATTAGTTTACCTGACCAAATAATAATGGTAACAATTTATTTCACCAAATTATACAACAACTGATTTCATTGCAACTGTAATCAAAACACCTATTTCTATTTTATTGATTACAGTCAATCGCACAGTTCACTGAATAATTATAATAGATTATTTTAACCTTTTTTTACATTAATTATAATAACCTATTTTTATTGGTTAGGGCCAATCTCTAACAGAGACCAAATAAATTAGGTTACTTTAACCTATTTATAAAGGGTACACCAATTGACACAAAAAATGGTAACAATAGTTTACTTCACCAAATTATATAACAACTGATTTCATTGCAACTGTAATCAAAACACCTATTTCTATTTTATTGATTACAGTCGATCGCACAGTTCACTGAATAATTATAATAGATTATTTTACCCTTTTTTATATTGATTATAATAACCTATTTTTATTGGTTAGGGCAAATCTCTTACAGTGACCAAATAAATTTGGTTACTTTAAACTATTTATAAAGGGTACACCAATTGACAAAAAAGATAGGTTATTTTAACCTATTTATATTGGTTGTAACAACCTATTAATAATGGTTTTAACCTTTAGAAATAGGTTATTTTAACCTATTTATATTGGTTCTAACCTATTCAATTAGTTAAAACAACCTATTAATAATGGTTTTAACCTTTAGAAATAGGTTATTTTAACCTATTTATATTGGTTCTAACCTATTCAATTAGTTAAAACAACTTATCAATAATAGTTTTAACTGTTAGAAATAGGTTATTTTAACCTATCAGTTTTTACAGTGTATGATCGAATTTTGTGAAGATAAAGTTGACTTGGAGGTATTAGCTGACAAAATGCGTTAAGATACTCTTAACTACGATATGACCATGGGTACATATAACAAAATATTTGAAATTTGTGAAGATGAAAATCCATTACATTTAGCAGATGTGGAAAAGTTAGATAAGAATTCAGCGAAAAAGTTTATAAAACGTCTAAGTGAAATAGACGAAAATTCGTAAAGTTATGTTACGTTACGAATTTAATTTTTTATTGGCGACTTGTGCACCGACCGTAATTCCACCAGACAATAGACCGACCATCGGAATGTACGGCGTTAAATATCCAATTATTTTTTTAACGTCCCGTTTAAACAATTTGTTTTTGGCGAGATCGTTTTCTAAAGACACGTTATCTTTCACCAACTCCAAATTCATCATAAGTTTGGATAATTTTGTAATAAGTACGTCCGTGACTTTTTTGTTCACTTCGTCCAATTCTTGAAGTTTGTATTCGTCGTAATTTTTTTAACATCTCGTCCGTCGCGCTTTTGATATATTTTGCAGTATGTTTAATTTTTTTCTCGGCAACTAACCGTAACAATTCTTCTTTGTACGCTCTGTCTTCCATTTTATTATAATTTTAACAATCTCTTAAACGAAAAAATGTTTCGTCCGTAAAGTCCATCGTCTGTTGGTGATCAGGTTCGAATACAAAATAAATGGAATTGCCAAGAACGTGCTCGGAACTCCGCGATTCTAAATCTTGTTGGACAAATTCGTACGTTATTCCGTTCTTGTAATCTAACGACAAAGCTATTTCTTGTCCGTAAATACGCGTTCCGTAGTTTAAAAACAATCCTTTCATACGCGTTCTTTTTCCAGTACCGCGGTGGAAAAAACCACCCTGCACATAATTTTGTTGCTTTTTATTTTCGGTTGTCCAACTCCAGTACTTATATTTTGTCGACGCATTGTATCCAGACCCACCACAATCACCCCAAAGCATGATGTTGTATCCTCTAGATGTCGTTAACACAATATCCATTTTGTACCTGTAAATACCATCTGGAAGTTTAGGTGTTACGTCAAAATTAATTTGGTAACTCACCGACTTTGGAAAAGTCCAAAATTGTATTACCACGTCCGTTAAAAGGTGCGTCTACCATATCGTCAATGTGTGTTACCGTAAATGAGTTAAGTTTCCTGTTAAACGTTATAATATTTTTATAGTCGGCATAATGTTTTTCAACAAACCCTTTTGTAATCGGTTCGCCAGATGATAATGGGGTGGTTGGTAACCCGGTAATCCGATGCCCGTTCATATCAATATCCATATTTTTTTTAATGAACACCATGTATAACTTTTCGATACGGCTGCCGTACCGTCGGATGGGGTTGGATTTAGACCTAAAACCTCTTGATTGTTCATTCCAATATTATCTTGCATGGTAAATCCTCCGTCGGTCAAGTAAAGTTCGCTTATTGTTTCGTAACTGGATCGTTTGCTGACATAGGGTCGGGAAGATTTGTAATTTTGTTATTGTTCATATTAATATCTCCCTGCATTGTAAATACCATATCAGATAATCCTCTGGAACCTGGGTCACCTTTATTACCTTTAGGCCCACGCAGCCCTGTTTTGCCTTGGTCGCCTTTGTCTCCTTTTGGGCCCTGTAAACTGGTGTTGCCTTGATCACCTTAGTCTCCTTTAGGTCCTTGCAAACCTTGGTTCCCTTGGTTCCCTTTGGTCCCTGTGGTCCAGGGTCACGAAGAACTCCCGCTACCCGGGTCGCCTTTAGGTCCTTGGTCACCTTGATCACCTTTAGGTCCTTGGTCGCCTTGATCATTTTTAGGTCCTTGGTCACCTTGATCTGCTTTAGGACCGCGCCCACCACCACCACCATAATAGTGCGTATCGGCATAACTCTTTGTAACAGGTTCCAAACCTGTTACCGGGTCAGGAAGATCTATAATCCTATTCCCAGACATATCTAAATCCTCTTCTATAACATCCAATCCGCTAGAATAACCGAATAATAACGACATTATTTTATTTTTCTATAAAAAAATATGGGCTGTGCAACTTCAAAGAACGAGGACAAGTGCAATAAGAACGTATGTGAAAGAAGAAAAACTCTTACGGGATTCCACATGTCCAGAGATGTCAACGGAATAGAAACGAACTTCCAATTCGCAATAGAAAGAAAAGCAAAAAAAACCTACGAAGTGTCCACCATTAAAAAACAGGTCGAAGAACCAGAAGAGTAAAAATTTTTGTAACCTGTTTGAGGTTACAAAAAAAAATTTTTAATGTTCTCCTAATTCTTCCCTTGTGCTTTTAATCCACCAAACCTGTAAACGATATGCACAGTAAAAAGTTGCCGCTGCTTTTACTGAAAACATAATCCAACTGACACCGTCCTCTAAGTCCCAAGTAGGTTTACCCATACGTTCCGAATAACGCTCTGTTAATTCCATTTTTTTTCCAATTCGTCCAAACGTTGATATATATCGCCACTTCTATTCATTTTTATTTATATATATATTTTGCGACGTTAAAATTCCGTAGGAACCACACGGACGTGTAAATTTTTTAACCTCAACAAGGTTACAAAAAAATTAACCGTGTGTTACCCACGAGTTTCCGCAGTCCGTGCACGTTGCAAACACGGTCGCACCTTCGTCACCTCTCCTCGTTTGCCGCAAGTCGGAAACGATTATTTTAGACTTGCACTTGCCGCACTGTAATACGGAATCCTCGACGTCCCAGTTCGCGTGCTCGAACCCAAATTTTAAGACCATACCAAGATAATTGGTAGACGTTGAAAAAATACTCGCGTTCGGTTTTCGACCGGTTGTGGATTTGGTTCTCGATAAAAATAACCGGCCGGTTTTCCGTGAACACTGTCATCAAGGCCAAAATACCTTTTCTTCCTATACTCCTCAATCATTTTTACGATTTTTGAAAAAAATCGTAAAATATGCTTCGCAATTTTTTTACCACTCCGTGCCGATCAGACGGACGTGCTCGCGGACGGGTTCACGGACCAACGCCTCGTACACTTTCACCTCAAGGCTAGTCTTGTCGTCATTCAACAAAATCCCACCAATTTCCAAAACAGTTGTTGTAATCTGGAAAGTTTTATTGATTAGAAAACACCTCATTCTAAATTATGTGATAATCAACTTTTAAGCTGTATCTCACTAGTGCTGTCTCGTTTGTTTTTGTGGGTAGCCGCCCACGCGGTCAGCGGCTAACCACTATGTTACTGTGCTGGCTGTACGTCCCAATGTCTGATAGACGGCACATGCGCCGCTTATATGACGTAATTTGCACTGCGGTAATCTATATTAAATGGTCGTTACTTTATGTAAGAAATTATAACAGAGTCCATGTCATGTGACTTATGTTTGACGTTGGCTTTCGTTGGTTGCCATTTTGTCTTGGTTGAGTTGTTCTTTCATGTTTTATGTTGCAAAGTGCTAGTGGAGAAAGGTAAGCAAAGTTTTGTACCATTTCTTCTGATTTTGTGTTAGTTTTATTGTATTTAATCGCCATTTCATTGCTCTTGTCGAAAACAAACTAAGTTTCGACAGGATTTGTTGTTTGGCGAAAATCACTTGGAGCAAATTTGCTCGCACTGATGGCTTCCACGGTGTGGTTGAATGTGTACTCAATAATAACCAGGAGCCGCTGTTGCTCGCACTGATCAGTGATCGGGTTACTACTACGTGAAAGGCCACGTATTAGACAAATAGACCTTGCCATTGTGCAGGTATCAGAGTTGAACCCAGCCATTGTGCGGGTAATGAAAATAAATCCTTGCCCTTGTGCAGGAACGTTGAGCCAGCCTTGCTGGAATATTAAGCCAGTCTTACTGGAAAAGTTGAGCCAGCTTTGCTGGAATATTGAGCCAGTCTTACTGGAAAAGTTGAGCCAGCTTTACTAGAAAATACAGACTACCAGCCAACTGCAGGCTATTACAAATTTATTGACACTTGACTTGACAAACGTTAACTGACAACACTGAATCTGGTGTTCTCTTTTTCAAAGTTACTTATACATTTGTAATTGTTGCTATTTAAAAGAATTTTAATACTTATTTCTGTGTTTATGAATAGTAAGTATGGGAGTGACAATTGAAATATATCAATCACGATTTGGTTCACATCACAATTTTATGGAAGGCCAAAATTTAAAAAGTAACTTCCAAGGTCAATTTTGGAATGAAATGCTGCTAAAATTTTATATAAGTTTATTTTTACCTCCAAATGTAAAATTTGGGTTTGTTATGATGCATAAAGATAATGAACAGTATGATCAGTGTGATGTTTATAACATTGTGCAGTTGTTACTAAGGCTATCAAATGATGTGGAGGAAAACCCTGGTCCAACTATTGATGATATTGTGGATTTCTCTTGCACGATTCATGCTAGCTTTAATCAAGGTAATGATTTGTTTGGATCAAATGCTGGAAAACAGTGTGTAGCAATGTCATTAAATGCAATTGTGTACAAAGAAGTCAAGTCAGTGAACATTTGGAACCAGTCTACTCTAAACACAATCATGGTATGTGGAGATAATTTATATGGTACAATCAGTCAAAGTATTAATGAAAACCATTTATTATTAACCGATGTGCCTGAGTTTTTTGCCATGAACAATATCACTTTTGACTTGGAATATAGTGATTCCTTTTCAGGTGCATTACTTATGACTGTTATTAATGACCCTTTTGTTACCCTTGAGAATGCACTAAATGAAGTATTTCATTCTTTAAATTACAAAAGTTGTTTATTAACCATTGGTATGAATACTGTTGCTATCATGATGCCATTTCCTGATTTGTTTAAAGTGTTTGATTCTCACGCAACATCTTTATGGTATGCCTAGTATGTCAGGATATTGTGTTCTTATTTCTGTTGAAGGGATCCAGAATCTTGTTCAATATTTTCTCTTGACGTCTCAGTGCAGTGCATCCAATGGTCACATTCCATTTAAATTAAAGGGTGTAACCTGTGTCAGGGTAATGGATGTTTGCAATGTTATTGGACAGTCTGTTTTGTCTGATAATACAGAAATGGTTGGTTCACTTGAACCTGAGAATAGAGGGCTAACATATGCCAAATCAAAAGAGAACAATAATGTTAGAAAAATAAAAAGACAAAATGAATCTTTGAAAGAAAAACAAGCTTGACTAGAAAAGGAACGACTTTGAAAAAAGGACAAAAAAGACAACGAACCTCTAGAACGAAGAGAGCAAAGGCTTGCTAAGGTAAGAGAGTGTAATATCAGAAGAAATAATAAGCAACAAAATGAATCTCCTCAAGAAAAAAGCTCGCCTTGAAAAACAAAATCTTCAAAAGAAAATGTCGAGGAAAAATGAATCTCTTGAACACAGGGAGCAAAGACTTGCTAAATTAAGAGAGTATAACAAAAAGGGTAATAAACAACAAGGTGAATCTCCTCAAGAAAAAAAGCTCGCCTTGAAAAACAACAACTTCGAAAGAAAAAGTTAACGAAAAATGAATCTCTAGAACAAAGGGAGCAGAGACTTGCTAAAATGAGAGAGTATGTAAGTAACAAAAGAAAAATAGAAAGCCAGAAGGTGTCTCGTGCCAGCAGAGGCCAAAAGCCATTAAAGCAAAAACGAAACATAGGTAATCATGAACCTACTGATAAGCAAACCTTGACTGAAAGTGTGATAAGAAACTTCCATGAATCAGTGTCAACAGGACCACTGTATATCTGTACATGCTGTGATCAATTGTGGTATAGACACAGTGTTTTTTCTGCTAATCAATTAACATTGAAAAATCCTAATATGGTGAAGTATCTGCAAGACATAGTAAAGTGTTGATAATATTACATGGGTTTGTCAAACATGTGGCAAACATTTAAAAAAAGGTAAAGTTCCTCCTTGTGCAATTGTTAATGCAATGCAATTTCCCACAAAACCTAACTTTTTTTATCTGAATGAATTAGAATGTAGACTAATTGCTCCTAGGTTGGCATTTCAAAACATATACCAAGCCCCAAGGGGTGGGCAATTAGAAATTACTGGTAATGTTGTAAATGTTTCAGCAGACGTTAACAGTACTGTTAATATGTTACCTCAACTGGCAGATGACACTTGTACAATTAAGGTTCAGTTGGAAAGAAGATTGCAGTACAAAAGCTCTGCACTTTCATTAAAGATAAGATCGAATAAAGTGATGCAAGCAGCTGCTTGGTTAGTGAATACAAGCCCTTTGTATCAAGATCAGGGAATTACTATTGATGAAAACTGGCTGAGAGAGGTACAAAATTCCCAGAATGAGACAACTATTTCCTCTGCAATCTCAAATGAAACTGACAGTGAAACTATAGAAAACTCTGTGCAGGATGAATGTAGCGAAGACGAAACAGAGATACCAGCTGGTGTTACTGATACCATGTTGACTCCTCCTGATTATGTTGATAATAGTGAACGACAACAAATTTACAATATTGCACCAGGAGAAGGTAACACACCACTGAGTGTATTTAGAGACCGGTATTCTGAGGAAATGGCTTACCTAGGAATATTTCTGGGACAAAAGAGACCAAATCATAAGCAAAGGTTAAAAAGTATTTATTACAGTGAAATTTGTAAGTCTGAATTAAGAAGATCAGATCGACGAGCTGCTATGTGTGTAGAAAACATATTTTTCAAAGCTAAAAAGTAGCAAATGAAATTTTTAATTGGACAGTCACAGATTGCTCTAAGAAAACAAATTAGGGAATAGAACACTAACTGCGGGAGAGTTAAAAACGCCTGAAGGCTTACAAAGTTTGATAAACCATGATGATGGTTTTAGATTTCTAAGGACTTTGAGAGGGTCACCACCATATTTTGAAAGAGCAAAAAGAGACCTGTTTGCTATGATCTGGCAACTAGGACCTGCATCACTATTTTGCAGTTTTTCATCAGCGGAAACCAAGTGGAATCTTGTATTAAGAATTCTTGGTAACTTAATAGATCACAAAAATAATAGTGAAGAAGAATTGAACAATCTTACCTGGGATGATAGATGTTGTCTTATTCAAAGTGACCCAGTAACATGTGCCAGACATTTTGATTTTCAGTTCAATACATTTTTAAAGGATGTTTTAATGAATGAACTTGCTCCTGTAGGAAAAATGAAGGACTAGTTCTATAGAGTTGAGTACCAACAACGAGGCTCACCTCACATTCATATGTTGATCTGGCTTGAAGGTGCACCAGTTTTTGGTGTTGATAAAGATGAAGATGTAGTTGCATACATTGATAGCATAATTACGTGTAGGAAACCTGATAATAACACGGAAATACATGAACTTGTAAGCAGACAGACACATAGGCACTCTCATACTTGTAGGAAACAAAGAGGAAAAATTTGCAGATTTAACTATCCTCAACCTCCAATGAGGTCTACTAAAATTCTCTACCCTCTTGAAGAGAACACATGTCCCATTCTTGTTAAAAGCAGCAAGGAATTGTGGAAGAAAATTAAGAATACACTCAATGATCTTAAAGAAGGTAAAGATATTTCATTTGACGAACTTTTGAAACAACTTGATGTTTCAGAACGTCAATATATTCTTGCAATACGATCATCGTTGAACTGTCCAACAATATTTTTAAAAAGAAGTCCTAATGAAGTACGAATTAATAATTATAACCCAACGTGCCATTTAGCGTGGAGAGCTAATATGGACATTCAATATGTCCTAGATGTGTACGCCTGTGCAATGTATATTGTTTCATATATTTCTAAAGCTCAGAAGGGAATGAGTGAATTGCAATGTAGAGCTGTTGCTAAGGCCAAAGAAGGAAATACAAACATAAAACAACAAGTTCGTGACATTGGAAACAAATTTTTAAACTCTGTTGAAATCAGTGCACAAGAAGCAGTGTACGTAGTTTTACAACTACCCATGAGAAAAGCATCACGAAGTGTGATTTTCATTAATACATCTCCCCCTGCTGAAAGAGTAGAATTGTTAAAACCTTTAAGTAAAATTGAAAATATGGAAGATGGTAGTGAAGAAATCCAATCAGGTGAACTTCTGAAACGATATGTTGAACGACTTGAGTGTATGCAAAATGTAACGCTAGCTCATTGGGCTGCATGGTACGACAGTTGTGGTAAAAAATGTTATAGGAAAACAAACGAAAAGACAGATTTCGATGATCTTCCTGTCGAGAACGAGGATGAACTTAATGATGATGAAATGTCAAATGACACCTGTGATGTAATAATACCTACCATCAGCAAGTCAATTAAGAAATGATCTCAAGCCAGGATAATACAAAGTGTCTGGTTTAATAGAGAAGCTCAACCTGAGAAACATTTTCGGGAACTATTGATGCTTTTTACCCCCTGAAGTAACTGATTTGCTGAAAAACTACTCATTTTACGAAGAGCAATATATGGCTCGATGTGATGAAATTAGCAAGCAAATAATGCAACAGTATGCAATATGCAGCGACGACTTGAATAAAGTCGGGAATCACCTACAAGAGTGTCATGATGATGCATACGACGCTATAGCGCCTGTCACACAAGATATTGAGCGCCAAGATGAAGATGAGGGTTGTACTGATACACATCCAGATTTAAGTGAAACATTTGATCATCTTTCAGATAACTTGGGTATACTTTCAACTCAACAGAATAATGAACCTCTTATTTTAAATGAAATGCCAGATGATGAATATCAAGGTTTAGTACAGATGCTCAACAAAGAGCAAAGAGAGTTTTTCTATCACGCTCTGCATTTGATAAAAACTTCTGAGAAACCATTTTACGCATTTCTCAGCGGAGGTGGTGGTGTAGGAAAATCACACCTTATTAAGTCAATCTACCAAGCTGCTTTGAAGTACTATAATTCACAAGCAGGAGAAGACTTCCGTCGTGTTCAAATACTCTTACTTGCTCCAACTGGGAAGGCTGCATATTTAATAAAAGGCAAAACGATTCACAGTGCTTTTGGCAGTCCAGCAAGTCAGTCTCTAAAGAATTACAAACCATTAGATTCTGGGAGATTAAACACAATGAGATGTGAACTTGGAGCATTGAAGTTGATATTACTTGATGAAGTATCTATGGTTGGAAACAGTATGTTCACTGTTGAACTGAATAATCATTTAAAAGGTTTGAAAGGCAGCAAAGACGACTTTGGCGGTGTAAGTATAATCACACTTGGTGATTTGTTTCAACTGAAGCCTGTAATGGATAGCTACGTGTTTACCAATGTTCAGTGTTTGAATTCCTATAATATTCTTGTTCCAAATTTATGGAGAAAGTATTTTAAAATGTTTGAGCTACTTGAAATCATGCGTCAAAGAGAAAGCAAAATGTTTGCTGAGATTCTTAATCGACTTCGTGAAGGTAATCATACACCAAGTGATCTTCAGAAACTAAAGGAAAGATGTGTTGAAGAGAGCAAATGTCCTACAGAAGCACCACGGTTATTTATTCAAAATGCATTAGTCGATGAGTATAACGATAAAGTTTACCAGTCATTTGATAGTGGTAATAAGTACACAATAAAGGCACAAGATAGCGTCATTGGTGCCTGCTCAAATGAACTTAAAGAGAAGATAATGAGACAAATACCGTATGTTCCTTTGAAGAATTCTAAACAGTTGGCTCATAAATTAAACATAGCTGTTGGACAGAGGACAGAAATTGCAATAAATATACACACTGATGATGGCATGACTAATGCCGCAAGTAATGCTATTAAACATATTCAGTTGACAAACAATAGCAAACCTTCAGGGCTCGTCTGGGTTCAGTTTGACCACGACGACATTGGAAGAAAAACCCGACAAGAAAATAGAAACCTCTACACAGCAGGTATCCAAAATACTTGGACTCCAATTAAACCCGTTACAACACAATTTGCTGTGGGTAAAACAAAGTCAGCTCAAGTTGTAAGAAAACAATTTCCTTTACGACCAGCTTCAGCTAAAACTGTTTATAGATCACAGGGTGATACTCAATCTCAAATTGTTGTTAATTTGAACTCAAGAAGGGCCATTCCTCATATACATTACGTCGCACTAAGCCGAGTAACGGCAATTGAAGGGTTGTATATTACTGATCTCTGTAAGAGTAAAATTTCTGTTGATCCAAAAGTTGTAAAAGAGATGCAGTTGATGAGAAATGAGTGTAAATTAGATCTTTGTTTTACTCCCTTATATATGTTGGAGAACATTGATTTGAAAATATGTTATTTGAATGCAAGATCTTTGCATTAGCATATTGACGATGTTCGAAAAGATATCAACTATTTATCAGCCGAAATATTAATTTTCACTGAAACGAGGTTTAGTGCACATGATCCTTACGAAATGTACACTATTGAAGGCTACGAGTTATTTAGAAATGATGAAACTTCAAATGTTAATCGTCCATATCATGGAACAGCTGTTTATTCCAGGCTTCGAATGTTGAATGGATACCCTTATGTGAGAAACTGTCATGGGATCGAGTTAACTATCGCAAGAACAGTCGAACATCCAGACTTAATCATAATTGGAATATACAGATCTCCAAGGGTCGTATTAACTGGCTCGATGAGGTAGAACGAAGATGATTGTATAACCTTATGATTAATGAAAATGGTCTCGAGCAACTTATATCTAGCTGTACAACAGATAATGGAACGTTGATTGATCATCTATATACCAATTTGATTGAAGAGGATGTCCAGGCAGGTACTCTTGAAACTTACTTTAGTGATCACAAAGCAATTTGGGCTTCCGTTAAAGTAAGGAAGTAATGACATGCAAATATATGAATAACATGTTATAAAGAGAACCATAACTCATTGAAATGGTAAAGCCGAAACCATATTATCGACATGGTTAAATAGTCAGGCCAATATTAATTGGGCTGTCTCTGATTAATATAAAAGGTAAGCATTTTTGAACATGCAATGAAATTTTCTCTATTCCCTTTTAATTTTATTCGGTTTTTTCGTTTAGGTTCCCGCAGCGTATTTCAGAATTAATCACATCAAGTCCAAGCTAGCCTGAAACATCAAAGAGTTTGAGGTAAAAATATTTACAATGCCTTTACGCTAATATGATATTCAACACGCACGTATCTAATTCTATTCGTGCCTTCATTTGCATTTAATTGTTGCTTTTTATGGGCCAGCTAAGGTCACGAAACTTATCTCTCAACGTACAATTATGCTTGTTGCTTGAAAACAATTGGATCATTACTATACCAAGTCGATGAAAAGATCATAACGCTGGAATTATCGATATATCTGGCCCTTTACTGTTATCTATATCAACGATGTTTAGGTGAAAGTAGTGTATGTATGGCAGGAAAGGGTCAACTTAGTAGGAAAACTGCATCATCAGCATTTTTTCGAAAAAAGCGCGGGAAATTTAAAAATCCAAGATGGTGCCCGCCCTCCAATTTTAAGGAGTTTGGAAAAAAAAATTTAATGAAAAAAATCCAAGATGGCACCCACCTTCGAATTTTATGGAGTCTGGAAAACGTCATCAAATTTTGAAAAATGCATTGTCAGCATTTTCCAAAAAAAATCGTGTTTTCGAAAAAGTGAATTTTCGAAAACGACAAAGATGGATCCGTTTGTCGAAGTGATGTATTTTCACGAAGATTCGGTGTTGTACTCTGATATTTGGGTGGCGTCGGAAGATTTTAAAACTTTGCCCGACAAAGACTTTGGGAAAATAACTGCCGTCAATGTGTTTATGCCCGACGCGCCGGAAGATTGTAAGTATCATTATAGTTTCAATTTTTTTAAATCTTCCGACAGCAATCGTTCATGCCTTGTGCAAGTGATCGAGTATTTGAACATGATAATCCAGTTGTACCCTACGAGATATGTCGTTACAGAGATAACGATGCCCGCTCGCGAAGATTTGGTGTGTGTTTTTAGAAGGCGGCGTTACGAGAATTGCGATCCTCCTCCTGCCCGGCTTCCAGAAGGCTGGTAGCCCTTCAAAAAAAAAAGTTTTTCGAAATGTAAAAACACATTTCGAAAAAAAAAATCGCGGAATGAAAAAAGCAAAATCTGTGTAGTAATAAAAGAATAATGAGTCTTAAATTTGGAGAAGTAAAGGACATTAACGTTGGAGGCATGCAGATCGTACCTATTCGTACGGAGGACGACAAGCCTTTTTACGTGACGACCGGCAAGTGTTTTTCGTTTGGCGTGAAACACGAGAAAAAGTTCAAGGCGGCGTCAATGTCATTGAAGTTAGACGATGAGTCGGCTACAGATGACAATGAAGAGGAGTATATATCATTGTCAATTGTGAAAGAATTGATAGCACGACAAAGAAAGTGCTTTTAAGTCGATGATTGAGTCCTTGATTGGTGCGACTTCACTGACACTAGACAGCTTGGTTAAAGAAGTAGCTGATCTGAAATACAGTCTACAATATCACAGAAAGATATTGACTGCCAAAGGTAATGCTAGACAAGAACATCATTGCGATTTAGTCAATTGATAATCAAATTGGGGGCATTAAGACGTTGCTCGACATGTGCTGCCGTAAAACTATTGACCTGGAAAATCGAAGCAAACATAATAACCTCTGAATGACTGGAATTCCCAAAAAACATGACACATGGGAAGAATCTGAAGCCCAGGTCAAATCAATTTTAGAAGAGAAGCTTGGTCTGGCTTTTGAACTGCGTATCGAAAGAGCACATCGTGTTGGTCGTCTAATGCAATCAGACGAGTCACCTAGGAATAGTCCAAGACTAATTGTATGCAAATTGTATGATTGGAAAGAAAAGGAAAACATTCTTAAGCAGGCTAGAATAGGTAAACCGTCTGGTATCTTTGTGAGTGAAGATGTTGCTGAAGAGACAATGGCTAAGGAAAGAGAGCAATTGGCCTTGCTGGGGCGAGCAAAACAGGAGGGTAAGATTGCTTATTTTGTCCTTGACAAGTGAATAATAAAGGACAAACGACCTGGTCAATCCTAAATGATACAATTATCATATTTATACGAATCTTAATAATTTGTTATTGTTATTTAGAAGAATATGCATTGCAAATTTAATAGCAATTAACTGAACAATAGCTTCTATACCAAAAGATACTTTCCCCCTTTTTATTTAGACAATGAAATCTTTCTAATGGCTAGATATGGGTTTCAAAATGGCCAAATTCTAAACATCCTCTTGCTGTAGATATCAACCTTGATCCAGATGAAAATTTACTTGATCAATTTAACAGTATTCCTTGTGAATATTATATCGAGGATCAATTTAATAAAGTGATAAGGAGTGTAGATTCGCTAACCTTGGGTTCTCGACTCTACACATAAACACTAGCAGCACATATCAAAATAGGTCACGTTCCACTGATTGGTTGTATGGTCTAGATATTTAATTTTATGCAATTGGTATTACTGAAACGTGGCTGCAAAATGTTGATCATATGGTTGACATTGATGGTTACAATTTTATTCATAATCATTGGTGAAATAGAATAGGTGGCAGTGTTGGTTTGTATTTGTCAGATGAATTGAAATTTAAACAGCATAATAATTTGCATTTTTCCGACTCGAGCCCAACAGAATTTTTATGTATTGAGGTGTGATTAATTCTCAAGGAAAAATATCATATAATATCTCACAATATAAACCCTAGAAATATTGAAAACTTTTAAGAACGTTTAGCAAATTTGGATTGGTCCTCAATAGAAGAAAGTAATGATCCATCATATGCATACACAACATTCCTTAAAATTTATTCTAGACCTTTTAAGCCGTGGATTTCAAAAGGCCTTATGATATCTATTAAACAAGAAAACAAGCTTAGCAAAAAAAGTTTGCAAACTCAAAATCCTGCCTTATAAAAGAAATATAAGTTGTACAAAATAAGCTAACACATTCTATAAGAACTGCAAAGCGATTGTACTTTGACAATAAACTTGCAGCTAATAAATCAAATTTAAAAAACAGACTTGGAAAATACTAAACAGTATTATAAATAAGAATACTGTTAAATCCAAGTTGAATACTATCTTTAACTTGGATGGAAAGGAAACATCGGATCCATTTGAAATTGCTAATAAATTTTGTGATTATTTTACCAATCTTGGTCCTTCATTAGCCAGGAAAATTCCAATAACCGCAACTTCTGCTACACCATTTCTTTCTGGTGATTTTTTAAATATTATTTTTCTTCACCCGGTTGATGAGTCAGTTAAATCTATGATCTTGGCATTTCCTACGGGAAAAGCTACAGTTTATGATATTTCACAGTCCTCCATTAAAATGTGTATTGATTTAATTCCTAGACCTTTGACACACATTTTTAATCTGTCTTTATCAAATGGTTTCGTTCCAAATGAAATAAAAATAGCATGGGTTGTTCCCATATTCAAAGCAGATGACTGACCAATAGTAAGTCATTATAGACCAATTTCAATTTTGGCTGCATTTTCAAAAATATTGGAAAGTGTTTTATAAACGATTACTTAATTATTTGAACAAATATGACACATGGCTTGTACACTTTCTCCCATTTAAAATTCCATGACTTTTCCATGACTTTCCAGTACCATATTTTGTAAATTCGTGACCTGAAATCCTGGGAATTTCTGAAACTTGTTACTGTTATACTTTAAGGAAAACATATAATAAAAGAACAAAATTCAAGAAACAGTAAATGGACAAATTTATTTTAAAGTTTAAGACATAGAAGTACAAAGAAGTACAGTAAGCAACTTTCACTGTTTCAACGTTGCTACTTTTAGTCTAAGAACTGAAGTTGGTGTGAAAGTATATATCTCTTATCTTGATATTGAGCTAATTGTCTTTCAAAGACTGTAATTTACTGTTTATTTCCATGACAATCTGTTCTGCTTCGTCCAATTTCTCTTTAGATGTCTTCCTGTTGCTGTTTGATTTGGCTACTAGATGCCTTAACCGTGACAAGCCATGCTGTGTATCTTCTACAGTTTGTAAGAACTCATCAGCGAATTTGGCAAGTGCAGCAGAATCACTTTCTCACCTCTTCTTTTTGGTTTTAAGGTCTTCAATCTCCTCCAACAAAGATTTCCTTTTCAGTGAGACAACTTGCTTTTCTTTCTTCCTCGTTTGTTCATCTAAAAAAGCCATGTATTTTTGCCTTGCAGGAGCAACTGATAAAATCAATTTCTTTGTAATTTCAACATTGATTGCACCTGCTACAGATTTGATGTGGTCATGGACCTGCCTGAGTGCAACAAATGTATGCTCTTGCAAATTTTCTTTGGAAATTTGCTTGTTTGTAGAAAAGCCTCTCTCAACTGTGGCCTGTCCATGAGAGAGAGTTAAGACATTCTTAACCACAAACCAGACTTTTTCATAACACTGCTTCAATGCCATCATTTGATGAAACAACTTCTCAATATGACTATCTTCCTTTGTGTGGTCAAAGCCATCCAGCTGGGAGGAATACCTGGGGACCTCATCATCCAGAAAAGAAATGAATTGGTGTTTAATATCATCACATTTCCCTTCACTTAACTTATTTGCATCAACCAAGGCTTGAAGGCTCAAGTTGAAAAGTCCATATTGGGGTACCGACTTGTTAGGGCATTACGTTGTTGTTAAAGAGTACTTCTTTGAAACTGTTCGATACACAAATCTCGATTTGCAACCATTTCGTGAGGATTTAAACAACGTAATGCCCGAACAAGTCGGTACCCCAATGGACTTTTCAACTTGAGATGCTTTATTAGTGTAAGAATGAATTGTTTACACTCTGCTCTCATCTCTAGTGCTTGCTTGTCACTAATTTTCTTTGCAAAACCAAGCTTCTTCATTAGTTCAGTCCCAACAAATCCAAGGTCAACTCTATGAGCACTGCGCATTGATTTGTATTGTTCTCAACATCTAGATTGAAAAGATGAACAGGAGTTGTCCCTTGCTCTTTCAAAACATCTCTCCTAATAACTCTTGCCATAAGTGATTTGAACATCTGAAATAGATCATCACACAGAAACAGTACCATGACTCAATCAATTTGGTACACAGTGAGGAATGGAGTAACCTCTTTGGCAATGGAGATGAAGAAATTTATCTTTACCTCCAATGAAGGATCTTTCATCATATCTTTAATTGTCTCAAATGATTGTGTTTTTGGATTAGGCAACTTTTTTTTCTTGTACATTTTGGACGTAACAAAGCAAATGTAGCAACAGCTGAATTGCTCTTTCTGCTACAGGCACATTCTCCACCCACCAATGTTTGCAGAGTTTCAAGGCAAATGTGGGAGAACCAGTGACTTTGATGAAGTCTTCCCGTCGTGCAGGGGTATCTTTAAAAAGCTTGAATATACTAGAGAGAAACCTTTCTAGCTCCCACGAAGTTGAATTTGAGCCATGCTTAAAGGCACCAGCCATGAATTATGTTAAGGCCACAGCTTTCTATATTTAAGATAGAACTGTTACCTTCATCCAGCAGTTGCTTAGAAAGCATGTCTACAAATTTCCAATTGACATTAGGGCCATCCATTGACACCTTAAAGATAGGTTACAGCCGCATCTGCGCATGCACCAGTTTTCCATGCTTTGTTTACTTCCGGCACCTACAAACAATAACATTCTCCCCAGTCTTCTAGTATTGCACCATAACTAATTATTATTCATTGCGGAAATTTTATCTAAGAGGAGCGATAGCGAAGCTTCAAGCTCAAATCCTACGAGTTCGAGCGCAAATCGTGTTTAAACTGCATGCAGAAAGGATTACTATGCCAAAAGATGGTCGTCTAGAATCTACTTATACGAATTGTTTTGTCGATGGCGGGAATTTAAAGACAAGCACGCTCTGAAAACAGATGCGGATGTTGCGCGCAAATATTGTTACATTCCTTCGACGCTACAGAAGCCCCAAAAGCGACAAAACAGGCTTTGTGGTGAGAAAGTTGCCAATTTCATATGGTAACAAACTATAACGTTTCCTGATATGTTTGCGTCTTTTCATTCAGCCACTTGCTCACGCAGAGTCGCAGACTAGTAATATTCATGAGACAGTCGAGACATCAGTTGAGGCTACAATTTCATGGCTCGGAAGTGAAGCCACATATTAATACCATCACCAAATAAGTGAATATGTCTTCTATTTCTTTGCAGCAATGTTTTTGAAAAGTTCTATACTCTCAAGATGCGAATTTGCCGGTTGTATTTTTTATTTTTATATCTGTCACCTATACAACAACTAAACGTCGATTGTCGCCCGAACGTTTACCCTAGGGTTTACTAACGTCTTCGCTCTCATGGTGTGTAAAATCAGTATACAATAATCGAGGCTTTGTTATATGTTAAACTTTTCATGTGTCGTATTTATGGCTTTGAAATATGAAACCGCACATGTTTGTCCGGCATAAAACAGTTATAAATTTCAGGACAAATAATATATGGAATTTTATGGACACAATTTTGGAATAGGAAATATATACTATCGTCCAAAGCTGCCAATGTGACAACTTCTTTTGTATCCAATCAGAAACAGCGAGAGTCAGAAGGCAAATTCAAATTCGACTAGTATTTTCTCACAAATCAACTGTTTTTATCAATGTATGTATCATACTATATAGGGATGTCCATATAATGTGATGATGTATCACTGTATCAAATATTCAAATACCTTTAACCTGTGGGTCGTTGGCAATAAAACAAAGTTGCATGCTAGGAGTAATAGGATAAATTAGTTACGTCTAGGATTCCTGGTTTAAGAGCCTGTCATATGCATGGTAAGGACAAAGCACTATCCAAAGCCTCATATGTCCCTGGACATACATGAGCACCCAGCCATTTGACTTGAAAAAATCAGTTGACCAATTTCCCACCCTTTTGTAAAACAAATGGCTACATGTTTGGAAATTCCCCTCACATGCCTATCATACTTTACTACTTCAATTGCAAATGCTGAGTGTTCAGTGTTACTGACATTTTTATATTTTTATTTCAGACCTTCAGTGTACGAAGAAGAGGAGACACTAACTTGTAGCGAGAGTAGTGATGAAACAAAGAAAGAGGACACTCCTTGAATGATTGAATATTTGTAGGAGGAATGGTGCTTTTCCATTCCTACTACATTGCTGTATTAATTGATGAGTACCAATATGTGAAAACTATGAATTAATTTGTTTGCAAAATAACCTTAGTGTATGTTCCCCAAAGAAAAAAATACTATTCTTGGTTAACTTGCTTTGTATGACAAAGTTTATAGTCGCAGCAATATAAGCGTTCCAAAAATATCCGACCAATTCATTTGCTCAAATTTAGAAGTTCCTCTGATCAATTCTTCAATATTTTTAGAAAAGTTTATTACAATGTTCAAAACTTTCTGTTTATTGACCAATCAGAATTCTCACGAATAAGATATAGCATTCTGATAGGCAATTTAACAGGAAGTTGTTGTGTCATGCTTCTATTTTGCTGTGACTGTAATGTGACACATGTATTAATTAAGATCTGTTCATTGTCCTGCTGGTGAAGAAGCATTGACTGTAACCAGCGAAGAAGACAGTGACAGTTATGTTGAGGGAATATCAGCTCAGCTACCCAATTCACCACCTCCCATTGGTGATGCTCCACAGTCAGCAAATAGACAGCAGACCCCATGTCTACTGTCTTCTCCCAAGTCTTCCTCCTTTTTGCTGAACATTTCTTCCATGAAAAAATCTGAATCCTAGAAAGGGAACACTACTATAGATTATACTAAATAACTACTAATAATATCAAATAAGTAATGGTCACTATAAGAGATTTAATTTATATTTTAGTGAGAGTTGTACCTCTTTCTCATATTTTACAATATAATAGAGCCTGACTACAAATTTGATGTATTTAATTTGTTTGATCAGCTAGGACAGGAGCTTGAGAGTTTAGAGTTTCTTAGTAATAAGCTATGCAATATGGTAAACTTGTCAACATGCAATTGTTTACACCTTTACATGCTTCCATAAAGTTCAAAAACATAGTAATGTAAAGATCTATAAAACGATCCCAAAATGATCTTACTGCATGATCTGTATCACCGCTGTCTGTATCTTTATGCACTCTTCTGTTGTTCATGTATTGCCCGTAATCCCCTTCATGGCACGCGCTGAAACAAAGAGTTGTTTCTCTCTCCCGAAGGCAGTGGCCGCGACAAAAGCACATTGCAATATTGTCCAAGTTTGAGACAGCAGCAGCATTCTCAATAGTGCTTGCCTCGAAATCGACGAACGAACAACTTCTCTCGAAAGACTGCCATAACGTTCGACAACACAACTCTGTCTGCCTGGCAATGTGGATTGTTGAGGGTCCCGCAATAAAAATCTGAACAAACTCGCACATTCGGTATTTCGGTTCGCCGAAATTGCCGCTCTAGATTGCTTCAGAGTAAAAAATGGCTTTGGACAAAAACAGAAACGCTTCGCTGTTGCTGCACTCCTTCGCTCCTTGTTGGTAAAGTTATATTGCATTGTTATGCCGACGAACTGGAATACTTCATTTTATACAATTAAAGCTGATCAAAAAACGTAAACAAAGCTAGCGCATGCGCAGATGCGACTGTAACCTATCTTTAAGAAATAATATTTCTAGAAGAAGTTCAATCAAAATTACATTTTATACAGTGCGAACCATGATATTAGTTATAAGATATTTACGCCATACGTATTCAAAACGAGCAGTGTTATTCATGAAAACTTACAAACATCGTAACAAAGTTGTTAGAAGATCCTGGCAATGTTGATGTTTGATGTTAGTCACATGACTGAAAAAAATATGGCGCTGTTCCATATTTGAGGTGGACCACGCTATTAGTTTTAAAAATATGATAACACGATAGGACGTCGTTTTTAACTTAATTGGAAGTGGAAATGACATTCTTTAACCAAAAACAGCACAGGTAACAACAAGCGAATGTTTTAGTTGGAAAGTAAACGAACTTGGTGTCATAGTTGAAGGATTTTTCAAAGATTACGTGGAACAGTGGAAAAGAGGGATTCTGGATTTCTAAAATGGATAAGAATGGGAGCTATTACGCATTTGAAGGAGAACTGTTCGTAAATTATCATGATCAACGTCTATCAACATTTTCGGAGAAAGTTTGCTTTGCCATATATCTTCAAAACTAGCAATGATGGTTCCTGGTAAGCAATAATAATTCTAAAAGTACCTCCACTGGTGTCGTGGAATAAACGTTTGGAACTGGATTGAGGCAAAAAAATGCTTGAGAGCACAACAGGAGTTTGTCGTTTCGACGGGCAGACGAGATCAGCATGATAAAGCTTGGAAAATGCATGCATGGGTTAGATTATTGAATTTCAATGATGGTATGTGACTGGCAAGGCAAAGGAGTCAACAAAAAAGTGGTAAAGTAAACGAGTTCTGCTGGTAACCGAGGAAATAGGGATCAGAGGTCTCTTTTGCACATTTTGGCACATATAAAGACATGTTGGTTGCTAATAATACGGATCTAAATGATCGTTCTACCACTTCATTGGCAGGTACCTAAAACCTTTCATCAGAAGTTCGTTTTCCCAGCATTAGGGTATTATCATGTTGGTCTCGACTTGTCTGTCTCGACGTGTTGTGCTTTCATGCACTTTTCGCTAAATCCATTTTCTTCCATGACAGTAGTTACTGTATATTTTTAGAATCATTATTGCTTACCAGGAATCCATAATTCCTGGTTTTGAAGATATATGGCAAAGCAAACTTTCTCAAAATGTTGACAGACATTGATCATGATAATTTACGAACAGTTCTCCTTCAAATGCCTAATACCTCCCATTCTTATCCATTTTAGAAATCCAGAATCCCCCTTTTCCATCGTTCCACGTAATCTTTGAAAAACCCCTCAACTATGACACCAAGCTCGCTCACCCCCTAACCAAAAAATTCTCTTGTTGTTACCTATGCTGTTTTTTGTTTCCACTTCCAATTAAGTTAAAAACGACGTCGTATCGTGCTATCACATTTTTGAAACTAATAGCATGGTCCACTTCAAATATGGAACAGCGTCATATTTTTTTCAGTCACGTCACTAACATCAAATATCAACATCGCCAGGATCTTCTCACAACTTTGTTTTGATGTTCATAAGTTTTAATGAATAGTAATGCTCATTTTGAATACGTGCGGTATAAATATTGTAAAACTAATATCATGGTTCGCACTGTACATTACCCTATATACCGGATTCCTTTTAATCTTAACCATTACATGGCAACACTTTTCATTGACAAGTAAGGAAAATATAGTAGGACACATTAGGGTCAATGCCAGTTGAACAGTTTTATTAAAATATACTGAACATCCCTATCTTAATTATTCCTACATATTTCTAACCAAACTGAGACCTCTAACTAATGACATTAAATTGCTTATCAACATGATCTCTTGGGCAAAAATTTAAAAAATGTCATGTCTTTAAAGAAATACACTTTTCTAGTTTAAAACTAGTTACAGTATATTTTGCTCTAGCTCAGTGTGATTGAAGACCAAAATATGAACAATTTCTTCCCAGCTGCACAGAAAACTATACATATCTACAATATTCTGCTCTAGAAAAAGTACAATTAACACTGTTCCAATACTGCCCGACTGTATGTCTATAAAATATGGCACATTTGGGTAGAAATTATCTTGTTTTTTTTAGCCTCATCATTCTTATCAAATTTTCTTATAAGATTGTAGAAAATTCAGTCTCCCTAGCCTGTAGTTATTTAAATTCAACAAACCTGTTACAGCTTTCCCAGGTTCAAGGTTCCTGCTGCTTCATTGAAGTGTTCAAGAAGGTCTTCAGATGTGGCTTGACCCAAGAACTGTGATGTCCAGTATCTTGTGATGACTCTGTCCTCATCCCAAAATCGAACACACTGCTTGTTCTTTGTAGCAAAGTTCAAAGATTCGTCAAATAAAAGCACAAACGAGTCTTGTTTCTCAACTTTCCCTTTCAAAATACTAGCAAAGTAAGGGGCTAACCCAAATGAACAAATGTAAGCAGATTTTTTCCCTCCACACATGAATTTCTTCACAGTGTCACTGTCAGGAAACATTACCTGGAAAATTTTGGCAACACCTTCATTTGAGTGAAACGAATGATGGCACTTGATAGTGTACAGAATCCAAATAATTTCAGCTTTTAATGTTTCCTCTTTAGACATATAAGATGAGACTAAAATATCTTTCACTGATGTAGACGTCGACCCACTTGTTGTTGCATCGTTGTCACTGCCATTGGCTTTCTCAATTGGCAAAGATTTGTTAGTAGCTTCTACAGTTATAAAATTTGTAATAGGCGAAACAGTTTTAGCTACAGTCTGCATGAGTTCCACGTGTTTCGATCCCTTCATGTGACTTTTCAATGCTGCTTCTCCCATATTCGATATGTCAAACGATTTTTGGGAAACACAACATTGTGCTTTATGTTGACTAACATCTCGCAAAATGCAGTCTATATACCACATTGGAAATCCAGTTTTCATTGAATTTACATTTCCCTGGCATTGTTCAAAGTTATTTAAAGGGAAATGGCAACAAAAAATTTCATTGTCTCATTTGAAAGAGACTCTGAAACTGTAAATAGAAGTGTATTGCAAATTTTTTATATCTGTTTTACTTCAGGAGATATTCTCATCTCAATCAATGATCTGTCCGCCATCTTGGATTAATTTTTAACCTCATTAACAATGTTTTGGTGACGTCACAACAGGGATAAGCCAGTCGAAAATCCTCCTAAATACCTACCAACAATCAAATATTGTTTGAAATCTTCTCAGCCCGTGCTGAAATCCGAAACACTTGCCGTACATGCGGTTATAAGATCATATTAACCATTGTGTCGTAAGAAAAAAAAATCGCGTGATCCCTGTTGTGACGTATCGTGCATATCCACAAGTATCCAAGATGGCGGACAACTAAAGATTTCAAGTCAAAATATCTCACCAAATAAGGTAGATATAAAAATTCTGTAATAGACTTTTACATATTGTTTTGGAGTCTCTTTCAAATGAGACAATAAAAATTTTGATCTTTACCAGATCATTTTGAAGGCCTGTTTCTCTCAAAAAATGAAGTTCATAGATATACTAGAAATGCCAATGAATTTTATATTGCAACTCCTAGAACAAATCTACAACAATTTTCAATTAAGTACCAAGGACCAATTCTTTATTATAATTTGCATAATAGTATTGTAAATAGTGTACCTTGTCTTCTTTTACAAAAAAAACTTAAAAGCAACTTCCTCTCTGATTATGTTAATTAGGCAATTATTTTATATTCCCTGCTATATATGTACATGTGTATGTGTACATGTATATGTGTATCTATATCCATATCTGTGTGTTCACGAAAATCTTATATATGAGGAGGTTTGATAAATAAAAAGCCCATTGGTTTCTCATCAAACCTTCTTGTCGCATGAACAAACATAATCCACATATGTAGTTTCTTATCCGTCATTTAGTTTATTTCTCTTTCCATTGTAATATTCATTTTTTGTATTTAATTTCTTTGTATGTGTGACAAACTTATTAAATTCAATTTAATTCAATTCAGATTTTGTGCTCAGGACCTTCATATGCTGTACTTCCGTACTGCTGCTTAAAATCCAGCCAAGCAGCTTGTAAAACCCATCTATCTAAACAGACTGCATGGAAACCTGGATTATCTGTTATGCAATCATATGGCAGAGTTGGTTCAGTGTATTCCATAACTTCTTGATTTTTGTTAGCAGCCTGTTCGATTTCACGAAAACAGACGCATTGCTCTTCCCTATCCATTATCTGGCACTGTTTGCATAAACACCTAGTAAGAATAATTTATTTCACTGGGAATGACACAATTGAGGAACACGAAAATACAATTTGTCAATATAAACTATGAAGTATGATGTTTTACCAGTCAAGTTGGCCAAAACAAACAACAGATTCGTCCTCGTCAGAAGACATATTTTGGTCATCTTTGATGTCAGCTTGTTCACCACTGCCCACATTGTTACTATCTCGTCTAGGTTCAAATTGATAGCCTTGGACGACTTGGCCCCCCTGTAAAATATTCCAATGAAATTCATGTCTGCATGGAAAAGATCAACATGGCGTCGGATTTTGCAAAAATCGCGAACTTTGACAACTGATTTCTCCTTTAATAAAACGATTCGAGCCAAGATATTTCGGAAACAATCTATTGAAGGTATTATCTTTTATTTAAACACAACCTGTTTTGGGAGTGGAGTTCCCCTTTAATAATTTGCCTGTGGCCAGCTTGTTTTCCTCTGAAGCGAAACAATCCTGACTGTTTAATCTGATTTAGAATTTGATTTTTAAATGCAGAGATGGTTTCATTACATACCGATTTATGGGTTTTGCAGTATTGCCGATGTGTTGTTTGTACAATTCACTTCAATAAATATAACCATTTTACATCTCAAAGTGCTTTGCATGGAAAAAAGCTTTGAATCTCAAACAGACTCAGAACAGTCATCCCATCATGAGGACATAGTTGAACAATCACCTGCTGTCTAACCATACCAGTTTGAGCCTGTCGCTAACAGCGACTACAAGGAAGAAGAAACTGATGAAGATGGCATTTTGAGAGAAAATCTAGAGACCAGATTTAAAAAAAACTGTAGCTGTTAATTCATGGTAAGAATATTGATCAAAGTAATTTAACATTAAACCATTTATGGAACTATTCACTAATATTCTTCTGACGAAGTTTCTTCTGATGCAGAAGGTAAATAAGGCCTGTAAACTGGGTGCACTTACAGGCATAGCAGTGATTCCTTGCTAGAGAATAACAGGGAATACAGATGCTGCAAAGAAATTGTTGAATGTCCTTACCTGGAAATTTACCTGGAAAGGGAAGAGACATGGAGTGCATAACTTGGCATTGGTATTATTCCATCGCAACACACAGAACAGTGTTTGAGACTGCTGGAGCTTTTTTCTGTTTGATAAGTCAGGAAAGAAATATTGCAGACAAAAAAGCAGAAGTCAAAACAGGCAATTTTTTGTGGTTTTTATTACTTATAGTCTTGTGTTAATTAGAATAAATGTGAAATTCAAAAGATAAGTACAAACTTTGCATCTTGTGTAGGTAAACATATCTATGTAATCTGTAAAGATGCATGATTAAATTTGCAGGATGATTTGGTTGCACGGTACCTACCTTTGTTAACTCTTTTTTTTATAATTATGTAGATATCTCTTTGCAGTAGCTTATAGTCAGATGGGTATTTGGCACGCTGGGATGGGACAATTCCAGACCACGTGACCTGCATGTTTGTATAATGACATTGGAGAGATATCTATTAGGGATGGATCCAGGGGTGATCAGAGCAATCACACAACTAAGGTTAAAAATCGGCCAGAAATTTGGTAAACTAAAATAGCAGTCCAGTGATCAAACTTCGTGCAGTGTATTGCATTTAAAGTTCAGCAGTCCAGTACAAAATATCGTCCAGCTGTAGCTCTGCCTTCGAACATGAGCAAGCAAAAAAAAGCAGTCTTAAGGCAGACTTCCATTCAGTGCAAAATGTTGCACGATCGATTTTTAGCGAGCGCTTTCTTTTAAAATGTGTGAAGTCAACCACAGCTAATGAGATTTGTTCCATTTGACTGTTTGTAATTCAAAAGAAAGCGCTCGCTAAAAGTCAATCGCGCGACATTTTGCACTGAATGGAAATCCGCCTTTACACATTAGTTTTGTGTGTTTTGTGCTGATCCTAGCCATCTGATTGGCTCTTCTCAATTTCTGCATGATCTGTGGGGAGTTCTGATCACTCGAGTGATCGATCATGCCGTTCAGGCTGTAGTATGCACGATCAGCACAGAAATATTTTGATCCTTTCTGATTGCTAGTTAACCGCGCGAAGGTTTAATCAAAGGAGTCGACGCCAGTTGGAAAATTTTCAAATCTGAGCAATGTCTGTCAGTATTTTCGAAACTGTAAAGGCTGCTTTAGAAAAGAACGTTCAGCAGTATCCTCGAGATATTGAAGCTGATTTGAAGAAGCGAATTAATGATGCCCCAAAGAGAACTATTGATGATTTGTTGAGTGCTGTGAACAACACACAAGCTTCTTTCTTGCACGGAATTTTGGAGCGGAATCTTACATCCCGAAGCATGCTTAACAGAAAACAAAAAAGCTTTGGTCGGCCTTAAAAGGTAAATGCTAAATATATTCTACTCTAACCAACAGCTGATTAAATAGTTGATAGTCAACTTGATAGTATTATAGCTGCTGGAGACCGTAGATTAGGAAATTGGCGACTTGGCATTGGGTACACGCATAATAATAAGGGACGAAATTTACATAATATAGCAACTTACATAAATACTGCAGCCTAATACAGGGCAATCTGTTTGTTTATGACTCGTTTAAACTGTGGACTTAAATAGTTGAGTGGGTTAATAATAATACTATATACATATTTATAACTGTTATAAACTGTAACTCTTCACGCACATGGCAATGTGGCTTGGCTTTGTGTAATACCATCTATTTTTCATAACATATACTTCATAGCATTTACAACAAATAAAATGGATTATATTGCCTGGTAGGAAACATTTGCTAACTAGGCATGTTTTAAAAACCTTAAAAAGCGACTATACGTTGTAATGTATATTTTGTTATTCCAATGCTAGGGATTATGTTCTAGTAAACTCGGTTTATTTTTAATAATTATGTCGGGGGTGGCGGGAATTAACCTTCACTAGTGATAGAAAAAATTTTTTGACTGACATGCAAAAAATCCTAGATCTGCCCCTGATATCCATCACAGCACTACTGGATATAAATCAGCACAGCAAAGGACTTAAAGGTGTTTACATCACTTGCACACTGGTATTTGATTTCTAGAACTGTTAAACAATATAAGTAAAAACTTTTTATTACTGTTAATATGGATGGTCCTACAGAAAATCCTCTATCATCCCTTTCCTCAAAATAAGCCCCTGCTTTGCCCTAGGTTTACATCAATTTCTCATATACAGCTATACTGTGTACTTAATAGGCAATATTAACAAGTGCATCCACCTTCCTTAACATGGTTGAACTATAAAGCCCATCGCCACATAATGTTTGGGTCTAGTTCTAGTTCTAATTCTAGTTCAGTAAGGGAATAATTAAGCATATTTAGCAAATCACATTTAAATGCGATTTTGTTGCAGTTTTTGAAAGATCTCGACTCAACAATTTTAGGAAGTGATTTGCCGATAGATACCTTTGTACTTACAAAGATCATATAGTGGTCACTAATGCCGATACAAATCACCCCACTGGTATTTACTTTATGGGCATTATTTGTAATAAATACATCGATTAATGATTGAGAATTATTTTTGATTCGAGTTGGTTTTGTAATAATCTGTTTTAACTGATCGACATCCATAATATCCATAAGTCGTCTGCTATTAGCATTATTCTGAACGTGTAATTGCAATTTAGATTGCCTAACTATTTGGTATTCCTTGTCTTTGGTTTCAAGATTACGAATTAATATTTCAAATTGAGAAAAATTTCGACTGGACATTTTGGTGGTCCATACCAGGTAATAACTAAGAAGGGCTTGCTTTTATTCTTTCTTATTTCCACAATCCTTCACAAAATATATTGAGACTTGAATATAAATCTATTGAATTAGCAGGTTTGTGACATTAGTTGATGTTATTGTTCCCACTCCCCCCTACAAGCAATGTTGGGTGTTAGACGAGCAATTGTACAACAAAAGTTCCTGCTCATCACAAGCAACATTGCTTTGTAGGGGAGAGGGGAGGCACAAATACACTTTTATATTGGTGGTCTCGTAATTTTTGTGAGGGATTGTCTGAAATTTAGAAAAATTTGTGAAGTTTATGCACTGTTATGTTGATTTCATAGCACGGTTATTATTATTCTACCTTATTAATGTACACATAGAGTGACAATATGTAATTTTGGTTCTGTGTGGCAGTATGGGGTGGGTCTCTGAAGAGGGCGTGGCCTCTGTCACACCTTTTATTATGTTTATGATTCCCGAACAGAGACTTTTAAATCATATGTAATATTTAAAACACGCGCAGGAGTGCTTTATCAGATATACAACGCGAGGCAAAGCCGAGCATTGTATATCTGATAAAGCGCGAATTGCGAGTGTTTTAAATGACTTCTAAATCGATTCATTTTATACCCATCTTGTCTGTTTGTGTATAAAAGAATTTTCAATATGGATGTTGTGTAAGCCGAGAAAATCGAAGTAAAAGATTTGTGAAAATCTACATGTGTTTTATCTCGTATATAGACTCTAGTCACGGCTATGATTTCCTTTGTGTTTTCCTCATGAATTATTAAAGTTTAGAAGGAAAATTACAAGTGTGTCATGGATGCAAAATTTAAATATGATTATTTGTGATTTCAATGGAAATACTTGAACCAAAACATTTTAATAATAAAATCAACAACGACCTTTACACAGTGAAAACAACGTACTTACCACTTAGAATACTAGACTTTGTCATGGCAAGATGAACGTGAAGAATTCTCACATTATCAACAAAGATATAACTGTTTTTGCGAAGCTTGCAAAATGTTTGTTGTTATTTTTAATTTATCCAAATTTATTCTTTTGATAAAGGTTTTCCTTGCTTACATCAAGTATTTTGCATGCTAGTATTGGCGCGTGTTTCAAAAATATTTCTACTGAGGCGAAGTAAATGTTCAACAATGTCTGGAAGAGAGTTGCAAAACCCGAGTAAAAGAAGCTTAGGAAGGCGTCAATATCTTGTAACTTATTCTCAAGCAGATGAACAAAAATTCCCAACGAGGGAATAAGGTCTTACTAACGAGTTACTGATGAGTTACCAACGAGTTACTGACGAGTTACCTCTGAAATTAATATAATTTACTATACACTAGAACGAGTTACCACGACTTACCATTAATAAAAAAAAATATAATTATTTTTTCTATTTTTAATGGTAACTCGTGGTAACTCGTTTTAGTGTGTAGTAAATTATAGTAATCTTATCGGTAACTCGTCAGTAACTCGTTGGTAACTCGTTTGCTTTTTCCGTGAATGTGTGTATTTGAACCCATTTGCTCTGAGGACTCGTCTAACTGTTTCATCTGAAGCATCCTCGGGTACGCCAGCAAAAATCTTCAGTCTCTTGGTGGTAAAATAACCATAATCCCTTCGTAGTATCTCTACTTGTCGTATTATATTGCGTTTGTCCCGTTCTGTTAGCTTTTCAGGTCTTCCTTTGTTGTGCTTCCTATTGTCTACTACAGAGTCGTCGATTTTTCGCTTCATATGCCTGAAAATGGTAGCCTTGGAGTACTTTTTATAATGTTTCATGCTAGCAATTTCTTTCTAGGTCTTTTTTCCATCTTGATGGAGGTAGCGCCAATGAAGGGAAGAAACCTAAGGAACCCGTTCACGTTTTTTTGCTGGGTTCATTTTTTAAATTACCTATATCGTTTAAAAATTTCTGTGAACTTTTTATCCTGTGAGTTTTAAGAATGTAACATGCAATTTTGTATGGTGAACGTGTATGTGACATTGTGAATAGCGCATCATTTCTTGTCATGTGTCTATCACATTACCAATACCAAGTACGGAAAGGTATATATATATAGTGCATAGGTTCAGCAACATATTTCTTCTAGAAGTTGAAATGTCCTCTTAAGCTAATACAATATATCTCCAACCACGCCCTTCCACCTCTTTACTGTCCGTATTGCATGTATTTTATGCATTTCTTACTAGGTTATTCTAGGTATAGACATAATACAATATGATGCATGTTTTAAGTCATTTTAGATATAGCCTCTCCGGCCACGCCCTAAAAACCCCACCCAACATAACATACAATAATGATACACCAACTTCGAAAGACTATCAACATTTCAAAGCATAGCTTCTGCATCACTATGTGCAATTTCTATAAAGAATCTACCATGTTTTACAATACAAGTGCTCTTTCAATCGCAAGACAATTCTTCACAAAATATATTGAGACTTGCATATAAATCTATTGAATTAGCAGGTTTGTGACATTAGTTGATGTTATTGTTCTTCCTCCCCCCTACAAGCAATGTTGGGTGTTAGACGAGCAATTGTACGACAAAAGTTCCTGCTCATCACAAGCAACATTGCTTTGCAGGGGAGAGGGGAGGCACAAATACACTTTTATATTGGTGGTCTCATAATTTTTGAGGGATTGCAGACAAATCGCTTCAAGACCACCAGGAATTAAGTCTGTTCCTGAATAAGCATTTATACCTGTCGTAACGTTCAAAGCAACTACACCGCCTTCTCGGTTTCTATCACCTTGGAAGATGTCATAACCATTCATGTCAACAAAGCCATCCTGTATATTACCGCTTAATCTAGTTTCATTTATACTTAATATGACACGGTTCGTCTTTTAGCTTACAATATTAAAATCTTTGAGGTTATTTATATTTATGATATTTGTATTCTGACTAGAGTTTGGGCCAGGTAATTCCTCAGGGACCGTTATGTGGTTATGTTTTTTTTTAATTCTGACATGGAAATAACAATTAAAACTATTTTAATAAGGACAAGCAGTTGAATTTCATGGATAACTGTGACTTGCAAAAGCATGTCTAGTGAAACGTTCAAGGGTTAAACAATTTTACAACACGGGGACAGAGATGACAACTGAGGAATGCTGAATTCCTGTCTTATTTTTGTTGTTTTTAAGAAAGCTGAAAGGAACCAAGTCAGCATATTTACAGTTTTCTTTAATATTTGCATAGTTGTATTAAATTAATTTATAAAAGTAAAATGACAAATGAGAGCTTCAAATAGACAGCTACAACAATGCCTGAGGCTGGTTGTATCAAAGGCATTTAGCTTAAATTGTGGATAAGTCAAAAATATAAAACGAGTTCCATGTTGCATAAACAAAGCAGCTAAAGTTATTTGACCTGAGAAGAACAATCATATATAAGACTAAATATTTGTTCTATTAAACTCATAATTTCGGTTCCGTACTGGGTGTAAAAGCGATTTTTAAATTTCACTTATCCACCGTTGAAGCTAAATGCCTTTGATACAAACGGCCGCTGGTCAATTATTCATATGGTAATCTTGCTTAAAATAGTCCAAATATCCAATAACACCATTTTAATCACCACATTCATTCACCAAAGTAGTCTTGTTTTGGAAAGTACATTATGAAAAAATGATGTTAGTTGAAGTTCTTCCTGTTATATAATTTCTTGTAATTTTCCAAATATAATGACCTCACTCCCTAGAATTGTGTATGCTTGACAAAGCTAGACATTAGTAAAGCTAGACAGTGGTTTCTCTACACGCACTATTAATAAAATAATTAGCGATACATTTTACAAATTAATTGTCTTCCAGCATAACTGTGAAAGTTCTTGCTCAAAAGATAGATAAAATTTGCATAGTTAATTAAAAAAAGATAGTGAGATTATATTCTATTTTAGAAGAACTTTTTTCAGGGTCAGGACCTAACAAACACACTTACTGGAGTACTTTGCTCCTGTCAAAAAAAGGCCTGTGCAACATTGACCAAGGAAAATCCAATCATTTACAATTATTTTGGTGAAAAGTGGGTTATATCTCAAAGGACTTGGAGGAATACAGGGTATAGGTTCATATATTCAGAGGGATGTCATCTCCTGGATGCTGTACTGTTGAAGATAATGAAAAAGAATTTGGTTCAGACACAGCTACCTTCATTAGAAAGAAATTTTTACATCGACAACAGTTTAAAGCCTACTCTGTCTGTCCAGGAAGCCACCACACTTGTTACAAACAGTGTTAAGATGTGCCAAAGTGGAGTTTTTGGCTGCATCAATTCTTGTATGAATTAAAATCAAGTTCATTGGAGTTTGGAATTGTGCTCCTGAGGTGAAAAAGTTGGATTTAGATCATAGAGTCCTCCCAATAGAAAGAGTATGTGCATGCCGTCGAATGGTGTGTTCAAAACTATGTTTCCTATTTTGTATTATGCTGAAAGATTGACCATTTACTCGACCTAGTGTATTAGCAACTGCCAGCATTGTTCTGTTAAAAAATGCACTATTATTATTACACCATATATTTTGTATTCACGCTCGTATTTCATTATGCTGATGTAACATTGTGCATGACTCTCAGTGCACGAATTACTCATGGCTTTGTGTAATTGTGTTTGCATGACGTATTAAGTGGTCGTGAACATACAGATTATAAAAGAATAGAGGTGGCATCTGGGGACGAATCGCAGGACAAATTGAACAAATCTAATGGGGGCCAAACTTAAGTCGTGGATGTATATCTATGAAAACATACAGTCTTTGTCAATTTTTGCTTGTTTTTATGACCATGATGCACACATATATTGACTATAATGGGAAAATATGTTGTAGCTTTGTAATTTTTGTAATTTTAGGTGCAGACAGCCAGATTTTTTTCTTCAACCTTAGGTTCTCCGTAGCAACGCATAGCAACCAGCTTTTTAACGGCTTTTCGCAGCGAGGGTTTGCAAAATATCTGCCAAATTATCCCACGTCTGGACACAAATTGAACTTTTTTTGCCTTCAAACAGTTACCAAAATTGTTTTAGAGGTGCTACAAGGTGTACAACCACAATACTGCGATCTATTTTTGAATACAAAAATCCGCCATATTGCTTTCATTCGATTTCATTCCCATGTGACATTGCTACACTAGACGCCAAAATTCGTGCACTGAGAGTCATGCATAATGTTATGTCAGCAATGAAATACAAGCATGAATAACAAAATATAAGATGTAATAATAATAGTGCATTTTTTAAGAGAACAATGCAAAATATAGCATAACGAAAAGCGTGATAAAATAACTAAATGCAATGTGGCAAAACAAAATACTCATTTCAATTGCAAAATATACATCTTGAATTATGACATAAATCACCCCTCATAAGCAATTGCAGCATAATTGTGCGCCATCGCCTTCAAGCTTCTCAGGAGCCTTAGCAACCAGCACAGGACGAAAAATTTAATTTGAGTGTTTTCAGATTTAAAGCAAATCATGTGGCAAATTCCAAGTTTGCACCAGATTTGCACACGTGTAAACTACTAAGTTGTATATAGGTGCAAACCCCTACAAAAGCTCGTATCGACCGCGAAGCCGTACGGTGCAAATGTAATGCAAACCAAAGGCAAATATGATGTTTGCGACTAGTTTACCTCACGTGCCAACCTAATGCAAACATAAAATTTGCAACAGGCTTGCTCCTGGGCAAACCTACAATACCAATTTGGCATGGGGTTGTCACAGACACAAATCTAATGCAAACTTCAAATTTGGCAAAGGTTTTTATATCGCATAAAATGAAAGAAAACAGAGAATTTGCAAGAGTTTTGCATTGTATTTAAACGTGTAGAAAACTACGGTGGCCCATAAGGGACATTTAAAGCCTAGGATTTTAATTTTAACCCCCCAGTGTTATTAGACCCTCCAGTTTTTAATTTTTAAACACTAAAGTTTTTAGTTTCTTAATATACACGCTCAAGTTTTTTGGTTTTAAACGCTCAGGTTTTATTCTTAAACGCTCAGATTTTTATTTCTAAGCGCTCAGGTTTTATTTTTAAACGCTCAGGTTTTTATGTTTAAACGCTCAGGTTTTTATTTCTAAGCGCTCAGGTTTTTATTTTTAAACACTCAGGTTTTTATTTTTAAACGTCGAGGCCAGTGGCTGAGGCTCTTATTTTTAAACGTACTCTTTGTGTCACCGCTGTACAGCATCAGGTAATCTGTAGTCGCAGTGTTGTCATAGGGAAACGCAAATATGGCAAGCGAAGATTCGATGCAAGAGGTGAGTAAAAACTAATTGTTAAATATCACGTATTGCCCAGGGGCCGGTTGTATCAAAGGCGTTTAGCTTAAACGGTGGATAAGCAAAAAATTAAAAGCGTTCCTATTCATCTTGTAAATAATTTAACTTAAATTTTATCGACTAAATGTGTAGTTCTATGTTTAGTTGTTAAGTTTAGACAGAAAATTTTGCTTCGCTTGCAGTCAATAGTTCATAGACTTTCTTGATATTTTCGACTTATCCATCGTTTAAGCTAAACGCCTTTGATACAACCGGCCCCAGTTGTTTATCTAAAGTTTGCCAAGATAATGATTTGCGTAAATTTCATATATTCTGTTACGGTTTGTTATTGTACATTTGTTATTGAACGTTGATGAAATTTTACAAATGTATCTGGTGCGAACAACTCGCCGTGTCATTTGAGTACATGGTAATATTTCTGATTTTAACACAGGTTCAAGACTTCCTTCGCAAGGTTCTTTACCAGAGTGAAGAAGTGCTGAACAAGTTTAAAGAAGACAAGGCAAGTGTAATGCTATTATGTCTTATATTTGTGTATATGCCAATCGGATTTTACTATCAATCTAAACCTACTTTCGAACGAAAATAGCATTACGTAATAACTGTTAGTTTTCAGAAAAAAAGAATTTGCAAATTTAATTTTTTTCGTCATATCGCAAACTGTACATCAAACACCGCTACACTTCGGCAAAATAATACAAAACTGCCAAGGAAACAGCAAAAAAACATAAACACTTTAAAGATGGATAATTTTTCTACATAATCACTAACAAATATGTTTAAAAACGATTTAAACTTGCTCGAAACAAGCAAAAATATACGATATTTTTGCCTGCAATTTTTTTGTCCGGATGCGAGATACTTCAATCGGTTATGACGTAAATATAACGCAATCTTATTGGCTATCGAAAATAAACAAACTTTTTCAAAAAACAGTAACATGGAGGGAATGCATCTACTTTATCGCCTGGAACAAATATAGATAATGACCGTTGAAAAATAAACAACAGCTGGAAAAAAAACATTCGTAAGAAAAAATTATATTTTAAAACTACAAGCTTATATAAGAAGCTCAACATTTAAAGCTCAACGAATGTTTTTTTCCAGCTGTTGTTTATTTTTCAAAGGTCATTAACTATATTTGTTCCAGGCGATAAAGTAGATGCATTCCCCCCTGTTAATGGTTTTTGAAAAAGTTTGTTTATTTTCGATAGCCAATAAGATTGCGTTATATTTTACGTCATAGCTGATTGAAGTATCTCGCATCCGGACAAAAAATTGCCCGCAAAAATATCGTATATTTTTGCTTTTTTCGAGCAAATTTAAATCGTTTTTAAACATATTTATTTGTGATTCTGTAGAAAAATTATCCATCTTTAAAGTGTTTATCTTTTTTTTCTGCTGTTTCCTTCGCAGTTTTTTATTATTTTGCCGAAGTGTAGCGGTGTATGATGTACAGTTTGCGATATAGTTGCCTACCTTGGGAATATACATATACAAATGAACACAGCAGCTACTTGAGATCAGAGCAAGTGCCAGTATCTCATGGGCTGCCTATGGGCACAGAGTAATACATACAGAGGGATCACTTCGCGAAAAAAACGTAAGGTGTTTTGTCAGGCCGCCATGTTGTTAGCAAGTACCTGCACATGCGCAGTCAGTGTAGTTTAGCGTAAGCAGTTTAAGCAACCAGTGTAAGCAACACAAATTTAGGCAAGCTGCGCATGTGCAGGTACTTGCTAACAACATAGCGGCTGCCTTACGGCTTTTTTATGGGATTTTTTCGCGAAGTGATCCCTCTGTATGTTATTACTCTGTGCTATGGGGCTTCTATAAAAATGTTTGTTTCTGCCTCTTTGCAGCAGTTGTGCGAGTAGCGCAGGAGGCTAGGCACGCGTTTCCATGCTGCACGTCACGTGTACAATTCCCCCGAACAGACCTCTTTTCATGATTTTTCTTTATTTTTTTTTCTTATCTTTTCTCGACTTACGGCTAGGGTTAGGCGGTCAGGGCTTGGCTTGGTTTAGGTTGGGTTTATTTTATTTATTTTATCACCCAAGGGAATCCACGGATAGTCCTGGTAACTACAATCATCCACAAAATATATTGAGACTTTCCCTATACTCCCCCTTTCCTCCAAATTTTAATGTTGGAACGCCAACATATTCTCATCAGGGCATGTTGTGCCTCCAAAACGTCAACTATCTCATTGGGAGTTAAATTTACAACGTTTGGCGTTCGAACTAAGCAATGTTATGCTCGAGAACAACATTGAAACGAGGGATGGGGATTTGTCTCAAATATTATATGGACGATTGTAGGTAATCTGACAGATCTGAAACTGCCTGAATGATGACGTCATGCCATTCTGAGGCCAGCGAAATAACTTCTTCCTTTTCAGTACTGTGACGAGTGGTAAGTCGGTCGGTCGTCGTCGGCTGGTTGGTCAGTCGGTCGGTCGATCGGTCGGACGGACGGACGAACGGACGGGACGGACGGGACGGGGCGGGGCGGGGCGGGCGGACAGACACACAGACAGACCGTAAACAATAACACAATAACATGTTGCATCATGCATAATCATTCCAATGCGTATCGAACAGCAAGCTCTGGTTCTGTAGAGGCTGTGGCCGAAATGGCAGCGAGAATTTTTAAGTTCTAATAAACAGGAAATTCTGAAAAAATAAATTTCGTTGGCTGTGTCGATGAAGTCGTTGAAGTGTTTTCTTATTAGAAACGTTAAAATTATTCGACATTGAATACAATCCTAAACATCCTTTGTAGTTTGTAAAATCGCATTGAATTTATATTTACACTTTCGCAAAGCAAGGTTTGAATGAAGTCTCTCTGCAACAACGCCATGAATAAAAAATCCTCGCGAGGATTTAATTTAAGATTTAATCTTTGGTGTTTAATAGATTGACAAAGCTGCAATACCATATCTCACAAACGATGACTTTCAAGAACTCGGACTACGTGCGAAAGGTGACCAGGCTAAACTTCGTGCTTTTTGCAGTAAAAGCCATACTGGTGAAACTGATAGACAGGCCAAGATGAGGAAGTTAAAGGAAATTGTCGAACAAGGAAAAAGTACCAGAACATCACCAAAGCCAAGCAAGAAAATTGTTACGCCAGCAGTACCCACAGAGAAGCCAAAACCAACATTAAAGTTCGAATTTAGGTGGAAGCATTTAAATGACGAAGGAGAGTACAAATTAAAGAGGGCAAATGAAGGTGGTGGTGTGCGTTCAAAATCCATTGCTCGTGACTCAAACGCAGAAGCTTGCTTGAGGGAAGCTCGGAATCTCTTTTTCCCTAATGGTAAGCAATTGGACGAAAAGTCTGATGATTTGGAATTTAAACTAGGAGACTTTAAAGATGAGTGCATCAGTGCGTCGGAAGAATTTTCTGCAGAACGTTACAAAGAAATGTATGGATTCCATACCCCGCGATTAGTGCTCTTAAGCAGCTGGAAAGAAAAAGCGATTGTTGTTCCTGAGTCTTCTGATTCGTCTGAATCAGATGACGAATTTTTGAGTCACCCTCCCTGGCATGTGCCTCCAGATAGCAATTCTTCGACAAACATAACTTCTGAGCCTGATCCTCAAGGGCTACCTTGGGATACGGGACAATTCCAACGAGTTGATGGAAGAAATCCCCTTGGATTATGATGAGTCTTTTGAGACACGCGATGAGTCCTTACAAGTTGTAGCTGCTTCGAGCACCCTAATTGGGTCATCACACGAACGCAGGGTACTTGTTCAACAGATTGAGCGTGAATTTGAAACTTCTCTTGCATCTGACCAGGCTAAGGATCAACAACGCAAAGCTGAAGAACAAGCTTTTGCTCAAAATGAACGAAGACAAGAATTGAGAATTGCAAGAGAAAGTCAAACGCCCGCAGAGCCTGATGTAAAAAACCCATGCGTCATTATCCGTGTGCGACATCCCGAACTTGGATCAGTATCGAGGGCGTTTAGTCCTTTCTCTAAGATGGCAGACGTGTACAATTGGGTAGGATCTTTGGCTACCTTGCCAGAACATTTCTTGCTGGCACAAACCTTTCCCAATTCGTTCCTGTATCCTGATGAAGATGTTTCTTCCGTAAATTCATCAGTACTCTATATGGTTTCACAGGAAGATCCAGTCCCTATGTATTCAATCCAAGAGGATGGTAATAAGAGGGAACAAGCATCCAAGGCTCAGGTTCAGCTTGTTCAGTCGGAAGAAGATATCGAAACATTGTGTGACTTTCCAAAACAATTTATGGAAGAGGACAAGATACTTTCACTTGAGGAAGAACGTGCCAGTCAACTTTTACAGGGCCTTCAAACAAAGTGTCAAAACGTGCGCGAGAAGTTTAGGATCAGAAAGTGATGGAAGTAAGTCGCAGTAATTGTTTACAAGAATTATTAGCGATATACAAGCACGATGAAATCATGGATTCAAAGGTCATGTTAGTGTTTAAAGACGAGGCTGCAGTAGGCGATGGCGTTTGTAGAGAGGTGTATGCAGTGTTTTGGGAAAACTTTGTGACTAAGTACTGTGAAGGTAAGATTATTGTTAGAATATCCTGTGCCTCAGGTTTGACGTGTTTGCTGGTTTACTTTCAAAATTTCAATTGATTTCAAACTATCGCACAATTACCTTTAATTATTCAATTGTTTTTTGTTACTCTTTGAGCTACTTTTTATTGAAATACAAACTCTGCAGAAAATAGTTTAAAATTTGATATTTCAAATGACGTTTGTTGCGTTTTAATAATAATATAATGATAGGTGCAGAGTTTTGGTTTTGTCCTTGAAGGCTGATCGAAATGGTTTTGTTGGCTGTGTTCTCCCAGCCGTCCTCCCTTTGATTCCTAGAAAATGCAATAATCGTTACTCATTTTTAACTTTTTTAAGGTGCTTCACAGTTCGTTTTCGTTCTTTCGCCTTCATTTCCGACGGAATATTATACTACGTTGGGTCGCATTATCACGCACCAGCTCATACAAACAGGTACCATACCCTTACAGCTTGCCGAAGCGTTAATGCAACAGGCAGTCATTAGGAAAGTCTCCCACGATTGCCTTGTACAGTCCTTTTTTATGTTACTGCACGAGAAAGAAAGGGATATTATTCAGAAAGCCTTTCTTGGCACAGACCCATTCCCTACAGAAGATCTTATAGATATTTTCTGTGAATATGGTACAACAGCTCTTCCCAGTCGAGAAAACATCAAGCAGATCGTTTCACAAGTGGCTAATACAGAGTTGATAACAAAACAATTTGTTTGCATTATGAAACTGAAAGAAGGGATGGGGACATTTTGGAATGACATAAGTGCTGAAGAAATTAAAGCAGTCTACAGCTGTTGCAGTCCTACATTCAACAACGTTGCAAACATTCTCTACTTTGAGCAGTTCTCACCGCAAGACGAGAAAGTTTCAAGATGGCTCATGCGATATTTGAAGAACCAAAGCCGGAAGATTCTATGTCGCTTCATGCGTTTCTGCACGGGTTGCGAGCTTGTGCGTCCTGAAAAAAGGATAAAAGTGAAAATGGAAATAATGTCCGATCTCGCCATGCGACCAAAATCGAAAACATGCTTCAGTGTCCTAACTTTGCCAAAAAATCACCAAACCTATGCACGCTTCAGTGAAAACATGGATTTCTACATGAATAATCCTCATGCGTGGGACCTTAGTGATTAATAGTGATGTATATTTCCTTGACACTTCGTTAGAGTATGTCTACATGTTAATGTAGCACATAACTGTTTCAATTTACATTTATATATATAGTTATTACAGTTATTACCAAATGTCAAATTAGTTGTCGACTGTAAAATTTCTTTTGCATAGCCAGTTAATATACACAGTATATATCATTTCTTTTAACTTTTTATATAAACCGACATCAGGTCGGAAAATGTGTGAAGAGCTGAACATACTCTCTGCTAGCTTGAACAAACGTTTTGTTGTTTGTAACAGAAAAAATTGACATTGTTTAAGTTATCTTATTAACTAAATAAAGAAGTTTTGAGTTTGTTTTCACTGCTTTCTTACTTCATCTTGTGAAGCAACCTACTCATCATTAATATAATGTTTGCGATATTAATACTTGTGGGTATCTTTTTATTACCGGGAAAACTTCCACTTTAACTTTTGTATTTAACGGCCAAAACATTTAAAACTATGTAGTGTGATTACAAATTTTAGCTCGCATGGTGCATCAGTTCATATTACATATAGTTATATGTGGATAATTAAGTCCGCATTGACATTAGGTAGAACTCAACAACATATTGGTATTAAAATTTTGCCAGGCACTCTTTATTGGTTGCACTCACGCTCGACGCTATACGATCTAAATACTGTTTATATGGTAAAGCAAATTGTTGTATAAGGTATATGCCTCTCTTTCATTAAGAGGCATTGTGTAATGATGATCTTCCATTACCATGCTGGCCAATTCGGCAAAAGACTCATTGCAGCCCATTGCAGGTTGTTGTGCGGAGTAGTTTTCTTCAGCAATATCCAAATCATTTACTTCTACATCAATAATGCAGTTTATTCCATTGGATTGTTCCGGAAGGTAATAGAGTACATCGGGTTTACCTGGTGGTGACTCCCTATTATTAGAGGGACATATTCTGTGCAAATTCCAACGCTTAACCACGTTATTCAGTTCGCTTTGAATCAAGCGCATGAAACAAAAACGCAAACACTCAACGTGCATTGTATTACTATCATCAAAGGTCCCCGAATCGCGCATGTCTTTAAAAAAATTCATCCACCAGGTTGAGTACGATTTTCTTAGGAACGACCACCACGCTTCAATGCGTTGGTTGGAAACTGATTTCCCATATAAGAAGCATTCTGTTCCATTGGCTACATCGTCACAGTTCATTCTAAGGAATCTTTGTATAGCAGCTATGAACACATTTTCTGTACCACAGTCAGCCCTAATAAATTTTGGCACTCCTCCCATCTGTCGAACACAATCAATGAAGTACTTTGACGTTATCTTTGGATCTTTATTGGATGGTCCAGCTTCCAGCCACATACGTCGACTGAATCCGTCAATTGCTCCATGTATACAAATGCCATAAGGTTTAAGTTTATCATAGCCGTCTATATGCCAGATGAAATTTGGGCCTTTTGCATAGTACTGTCTCCTTCTAAGTCTTCGCCTTGACCTTTGTTCAACTCCTTCGGGATCGAGATGCTTCAACGCGATACGAACAGTTTCTCGATTAGTGTTAAGACCATGTTCTAATCGCAGTTTTTGATGCATTTGTCTATAACCAAGACAAGAACCACTGCCTTCTAGTTGTTGCTGAATTGCGGCTAAAATTTCATCAACGGTAGCGATATCACCTCTACGTCTTAAACTTTTGGCTCGCAGTATTCGTTTAAGCTGTCTGAGAGAGAGTTGAATGCCATACAAGGATTTTAAAAACCCAAGTATTTCCGTATACTGCAATCCAAGCTTAAAGTAATGCTCAATTATCGTATCTCGATCGTCAGTGCGCCGCGGATGGTAGTGAAATACAGCTTCTCCAATGGTTAGTAGGGTTAACAATACGATAAGCGTCTTAAATGAAAAACAATCGGCCATTTTATCTTGTGATGATGTGTCAGAATAACTGTCCAGTAATCACTGCTTCCAGAGAACATGCTGCATGTATGAATTGTCATTTAAAAAACAATAACCTAAGCGTTTAAAAATAAAAACCTGAGTGTTTAAAAATAAAAACCTGAGAGCTTAGAAATAAAAACCTGAGCGTTTAAACATAAAAACCTGAGCGTTTAAAAATAAAACCTGAGCGCTTAGAAATAAAAACCTGAGCGTTTAAGAATAAAAACCTGAGCGTTTAAAAATAAGAATCTGAGCGTTTAAGAATAAAACCTGAGCGTTTAAAACCAAAAAACTTGAGCGTGTATATTAAGAAACTAAAAACTTTAGCGTTTAAAAATAAGAACTTGAACATTTAAAAATTAAAAACCAGAGGGTATAATAACACTGGGGGTTAAAATTAAAATCATAGGCTTTAAATGTCCCTTATGGGCCACCGTAGAAAACACAAGTTCGGCCATCACTTTGCCTACATAGCAGGCAAATATTTATTAACATAAAATAAGATTAATGTTTTTAATTAAACACAAAAAAAAACATTCACTTGTTATATTTACAAAATAATAAACAGTGTGCATAAAAGTAGTTGAACATTCAAACATTTTAACATGTCATCATTGTTATCTAATTGTTCATTTGATCTATATTGTTCTACAATCGACTGAACAAAGAATAAAGTTGTTCATTATTCCTCTCCCAGGCCAAATGCTGATTGGTCTCCATGTATAGAGGTATTTTGGCCACTCATTATCTAAATATTTTCCTGTAAATTAAAAAAGATAGAAATTAGATATATCTGAAGTAAATTGTTAATAACAAAAAATATGTAAAGAATTACAGGTTAGTAAACACGTGTACAAACTACAAAATGACTAACATAGATTGGCTCACCATCTGATATCTATGATTTCAAAACTTGAGCGTCATTTTATGTTATGTCAACAACATGTAGGCTTACACTACACTTAATGCATTTAAATTTGCAGTTATTTGCCTAATATAAGTACACTCAAGCCAAACACATTAAAGCTGATTTTTGATAGTTATAAAATTGTGCATTGAAATTTTAACATGGAACAGGTATAAGATATATAAAAAATAAGATATTTTACTAACCTTTTGAAGGATTTTATTATTTGACCAGGTACATATAGTCAGCATTGACGAAAAATATTTCCCTTGATGATCTGGAAAAAAAGGAATGGATTGTAATCCTCCCATTTTACTGGATGTGGCTTAAGTGCATATTAGATTTTTTGCATTAAAGTTCAACAGAGAAACTCAATCTGCAAACTAGTCACATCAATTAAAGAGGCTATCAAGTCTGTTCTGCGCATCTTTTCGGCGCATAACAAAGATTGTTTAAAATCCTATACAATGCTTACATGACATTTTCCCGTCCACCTATTAAAGTGCCACTGCAACGAAAAAATTGTTGATCCAATTTTAAACACAACAGAACAACATTCCTAGATGAGTTAAAATGGCGTTTTCAGTTTCTCACAATCTCGTTTCGTTGTCAAGATATTTAGGTTTTTAAAGTATGCAAATTAGATGTCTCTTGACGTCATTTACTCACGAATAATAAATTATATATCTAAAATAATGAATATCTTTGGATGTAATGGCCAGAACCTTTTCTAACTTTGCACGAGTGTAGTGATTAGGTAAATGCACACTACTTTTCACACTATGCTGTTGCCATGGAGATCGTTCGGATGCAAATGTCTTGTATTTGAAAAACAAAAATTTCTTATTTCTCTCCTATTAAATGATATTTATTTCACTGCACATAATACAATGGTTGTATGTACATTTAGATCGCATTTATTGAATCTCAATTATTATACAGTGTAAAGAAAAAATGAAAATTAAGATATTTATTTTACAGTTTAAAAGCTTATATTCGAAAACCGTTTATGTTGCAACAACACAGTAGGAATAGTGGTGTGAAGCTACCAAATTGTTATAGTCATGCAAGTGTGAAAAATTTCTGCCTGCTATTTACAGAGATATTCACCATTTGATAAATGTAATTTATTATTCGTGAGTAGATGACGTCAGAAACACCTAATTTGCATGTTTCAAAAAACCTTAATATCTCTAAAACGAAACAAGATATCGAGAAACTGAAAACGCCATTAAGACTCGTATGGAGATGTTGTTCTGTTGTGTTTAAAACTGGATCAAAGATTTTTTCATTGCAGTGGCACTTTGACAGAATTACAGAAACAGAGTTTCTTTGCTTGTGTCCTCGTAGTTCTGCTTTTTTGTGCTTTTTAAATAATTTATTAAAATATGGAGGAGAGTTTTACTCTAGAGGATATTGAACAATGCGAGATAGATGAGATAGCGTCAACGCCAAACACAGACAGCATCACTGTTTGTTTGTGTAGAGGAGTTTGCTTGTGGAAGAGTGGCCGTAATGCATGCCCATGTAAGAGTCGTGGACAGTTTTGCTCCTCAGCATGCTACGAAGAAAACCAGATTTGTTTAAACAATCTGCAATCACTGGAAACAGATTCAAGTGAATCAGACAGCTCTGAAGGTGAGTTAGAGGTAGCGATCACTATGCCGTCTATAGTATACGTTTACTTTTACTGGCTGAACATCACAGAATCCTAAAAGATGCCAACATGCTATTTTTACACGTATTTATAGTTTTTTCTTTTGCTACTAATATTGACTGTGAAAGATTTATTGCACTTATAGTGCTGAAATATTAGTAAAATGAGGAGAGCATGACAATAAAAACGTCTTACAGATGATTTTGTCGTTTATATTTGATAATTTATGTTAAATAGACTTTTGGTATTGATGTACATGTGTCTGACCAACCAAGCAAACCAAGCAGATCAAAAAGCAGGAGAGGGAGAGGAAGCCGTGGAAGAAGGAGCAGAGGGCAAAGACGTGCTACTGGAAGGGGAGAGAGTACTGCACAGTGTGGGAGAGAATCAAGACAAGGAGGGACAGCTCAAACTACTGCTGCTTCTTTGTAAGCAAAAGCAAACATTGAGGGGAGACAAGCTGCAAATGATCAGCAACTGCAGGTAATTAATTTATTTCTGTGATTGAATCATACCTACAACATACTGAATGATAGAAAGACTTCACTTATTCTGTTTGTGGATTTACAGGACTTAGTGCAAAACTTGGAATTGGATGCTCTTCGTAGGCTTGCACTTGAATTATTTCGAAGACAACCTGCAGTTTTTGCAGACCTGTGGAAATGGCAACTCAACCTCAGCACGAACCAACACCTGCAGTGCATGAAGGTGACCAACAGCCAGCACCATCACCACCATCAACTCAAGATGGGTCAACAGACTGGTGCAAGTGTGTGGCAGGTGCCAAAATATGCCCACCCCACTGGAAAATCGATGTTGTTGGTTTCTGTTGTTTTTACATTGTGTAAAACCCTCAAAAAAAAGTAACAAATGTCTAACATCTCTAAACTGTGCAAAATATGTACAAAACATGTAAAAACTAAACTGGGGTTGTGTGGTTTATCGATAAACCACAAAAAAGATTATTTAATCTGGTTCAATCAATTTTTCTTTGCATGAAAAACTGAAAAATGTCTTTTTAAAAGCATGTCTCTCCTGAATGGTAATCCAAAAAAGATGATGATGAAACAAAACTGTTTTTGGAACTTTTACAAAATATTTTCATTGTGCTCATAATAAATCTGTTTTTCTGATTTTTTCAGCCAGTTTATTGCTTTTACTGTGATCTCCCTGACTTACTGGACAAAATGCAATGCTTATAAAATAATGTCAGAAAACCGAGATTTATGGCTTTCGAGAAGTTGCTCCATAGGTGGTCTTTGTACTGGGGCAATGCTTGGAACAATAGCACAAGGGTCATTTTCACTAATCCTTTAACACTGCGTAATTGGACCAGGTACATCTGCACGCCTTTTGAAAATTTTGATAATTAGTTCTGGCAAGTAAGAGTACTCTTTTGGTTTTAATACAGGAGCAGGTCTCCAAACCTTCAGGGCATTTTTTAACTATGTAACTACTGGGGCTTTACCCCAGCAGGCCCTCTGCTTGCCCCAGTTGTAAACATTGATTTAATGGTAAGGTGGGCCCTTTTACCTGTGTAAAAAAGCGGGTTTTTGGTTATCAGTTGAATTTGTTGGAAGAAATGTAGCCAGCTTTATTATAGCGCAATTACAAAACTACGTGAAGGCTTAGGCTCTGTCACAGTGGCTCTGTAATAATTTGCGTCCTGCCTCACTGCCTGCGTGCGGGCCTCATATGCTTCATAACAGACATACACGAAGTACATCACTTTGTTTTTGTTTATTCAAATGGCGCCAAAATCACAGGACATTTTATTTTAATTCAACGGCAAGTTATTTCCTCTTTCTGTTATACTATTACCACAAACCAAATATGGAACTGATAATTATGAAAACAAATATATCAGATTTAGTTGCTTTTGCCAAAACTAAAATATTTGTGCATTTATTTTAAATATTTTAGTTAAGTTCAATGTAATTTGCCATCAGACATGAAGCTTGTAGCAGCTTGAGTCTTGAGAGCTAAACTAAATGAACTCTCACTGAGACTTGAAAGTTGAAATCATTTGAATGAAATGAAAAGAAAAGAGAAAAGTGGCCACGAAAAACGCTTGGAAAGCAAGCGAAGATCGCTGAGAGAAGCTGCTTCCGCTACAGGCCAGAAATCTTTGCTAACATTTTTGAAAAAAGATTCTGATGTGAGTGCAACTGAAAAACCAGCAAAAACACCACAACAGCCCTTGTTGTCGGAACAAGAAGGTAATAATAAAGCGGGCAATAATGGAAATGATATACCAGTTGCTGATCAAAACCTACAGGCTACTTCCAAGGAAATTCAAACAAGCTGCTGGTACAAAGGGAAAAAACTAGACATTGACTGGCTGGTGTTATCAGAGGAATGCTTAGAGTTGACAAAAGAGATTAAAGACAATCGGCAAAGACCTTTGATTAAATGTTTATTTTGCAGCAAGTATGAGATGAAGGTGAGAAAGTTAGCCAGAAATGGAAGAGTGCCTCTTGCATGTGGTGTTTGGGTTGATGGTAAAGACAGATTATGTAATGTGATAGACCACTTATTTTCACCTGCCCACAACGAATCTTTGTTTGAAGCAACTTGAGGAGTCATGGAATAACACTTCTGACAGTCATCCATGGATAAAAATAATGAAAAAATGCAAAGCTAAAACATTGGAATTTCTTTTGTGCCTGGCAGTTGATGTGTACAATGACTGTAGAGTGGAAATGCTCAGTGCTAGAAACTGGCCATCAAGGTCTTTAGCATTTGAGCATAGCAATAATTTATTGCGCGGGTTTCAAAACGAAGGATGGGATGCAGAGTTTGTTCCTTTCAACCACCCTGGCTCATTGTATCACTACCGAGATCCTGTTACTTATGCAGAATGAAGGTGCGTCTTGAAGTTGTTCAATCTGCAATCAACTTCCTTGACCAGAGGATGAATATTGAAGAAGATGACACTATTAACAACTTGGAAGCTATCCTTGATGCAAAGTCACCTACAGAGTTAATTACACCAAGTAGAGCTCTTGTCACTCAAATTTTTGGACATGGTGATGTTGGACAGTTTGTTGAAGATGTCTGCCAATCATGGTCCAAAATAAGCAATATAAATCACGTTGGTGACATTCAAGATATTGGCACATCGTATGCGTTACGTTTAAGAAAAATGACACAGGCTAGCTGTGGACTTCTCAAAAAGTTTCTTGCAGCGTTCTTAACCTTGACGCCCCACAGCATGGCAACTGAAAGAGCTGTATCACACTACAACAACATCAAGACACCTGAAAGAGCATCCTTAAAGCCCAAAACAATCAACTCAATCATGCACGTTTCATTAAATGGAAAAGGGACTTCCGTTTTTGACCCGAGACCTGCAGTTTATGAATTCCTAAAAAGGAAAGATAGGCGCAACAGACTACCAAACGAGGAACTTTATCAGAATCGAGATTTTATAAAGAAATTCTTTTTGCCTGAAAATGAATGTCTTTACATATATGTATATATGTACATATATCAATATATGTATATGTTTAGATACATTAACAATAAGATATACGTTACTATATTACAAACTAGGTTACTAATGGCAATTTGCATAGTAGACTAAATTTTGATTCAGACAAGACGAACAAAATCTTTCACCACAGCTTGGAGTTAGTAGAATTGCCAAGTTTGGTTGCGAAATGTTGTAAAATGAGGAAAATGTGGCCTCGCAAAGTTCGGGAATTTGCATACAAATGTACTACGCACGCGAAAGCCTACCACTTTTGTATCAATTATGCCTGAAAAGTGGTAGGCTTTCGCGTGCGTAATACATTTGTATCCAAATTCGCAAACTTTGCCAGGCCATAGTTTCCTTATTTTAGAACATTCGCCACCAAATATGGCAGTTCTACTAATTTTAAGATGCTCTTTTGAGGAGTAATAAAATATTGTTTTGGTCTATAAAGCAAATTGCCCATTGTTTTGCCGTTGGAAGATTTGCTAATAAATGTAAAAAATGGTTGTAGCAATCGTTAATTGCATATCTTGTGAAAGGGCCCTAATGCACCCTTCACCCCACTAGTTTAAATTCCTTAAAAAATGCCCTGCAAACCTTTGTCCTCTTACTGTACTTGGCCTTGTATCTGAAAAGGAAAATGCTTTCTTGACAATGTGATTCAAAACATTAATCCAGGGGCTTGGAAGTTACTTTTAAGGGTACTCTCTAATAAATGATAAATTTATACTCACTGCAGTTTGCCATCTGCATCTCTTGCTGGCTGTCTGTTCCGATGCTTGTTGAAATCAATGGCTGCTATTTGGTTTCACATCTTGTATCCGACAGGCTTGCAAAAACATTTTAATAAATAAGGCTTTCTATCTGAAAATATATAAATCAACACTGTCTACATAACCTAGCTGACAACTACATACATGATCACTAAATAATTACTTACGAATAGGAATGGCGCTTTGGGCAATACATAAGGAGGTGGTTATGGAATGTTTCCAAGAAACCAGTGTGCCTAAAAATATAAATTGTAATTATCAATGCTGTGCTTATTCTGTGTGCACAAATTTATTCTGTATTCTAAAATAGCACATGTTTTTTTTCCCACCAAAAAAATTTTAGAAGTCTACAGGAGAGGGGTTGTCTTACTGTAAGTAGGCTTTCCTAGAGGGAAAAAGGTAATATTTCCATTTCCTCTGTGCAAGGGTATGGATATTTTTTGAAATGACTCTATAGGGAATCATAAAATACAACATGTGGATATTTTTAGGAAGAGCAGACCGACATACTTGCCTCAATGCCCAACCAGCTACAGGCTATCAATAAAAAAATTTATTAATAACTCACCTGAAATGAACATAATATGGGATTGTATTCATAAATCGTTTATTGAGGATGATTTGCCTCAATCTGTCGTGCACTGGTGTATTTTTTGACAGCCATGGTTTTTGTCGTTCTTCTTCCTGTAAATCTCCATGACCACAATGACCCTCTCCCTTTCCATCACATATAATCCATTTGTGTTCGTTGACCACATGGTGGAGTAGCCCAATCCGCAAATCCTGTTGAAGTAAAAGTGCTATGGGTTAAATTGGAATGTTCTATTTTATGCAGAAGTAAATTGAATTTATATTTAAATCTAACATTGTATCAGATCATATACACAAACATGTATTACCACATTACTATAAAAACATGCCAAATACAAGTTATTGTGGCTGTAAATGTTTGGAAAGAAACATTTTGTCTATACCAAGTACCTTGAAATCATCAACATTTCCCTCACAAGCCCTGCTACAATACCATAGATGATTTTGTACAGCACTAGCCCATGGTGACAGGTCCTTTTTTTTTTCTTTTCCAGCCTAGAAAAAAATCAAAAATTGTAATTTCTGAAAATAGATGAAAATATTGAATTTGTCAAAGTGTATATTTACAGCCGTAACTTTCTTGCTAATATTCTTGCCACCATGCCACACATCCCACTGGTGTACAATATTTTTGTACTTCTCTGAGTTTTCGATATATGTAAAAACAAAATACTCAGGAACTCAGCAATAATTACCATACAGGGATAGGTGGATAAGGTTGGAAGCAAGTATTACTATAAGTTTCTAATGGTCTTTTTGTCAATTAGTGATCATTACCAACTTGACTAAGAAGAGGATACAGTATATGTTTCAATACTTCTGTTGTAGGCAATTTAGGAGGTATTTAACAACATATTGTCAAGATTGTTGACACAGCTATATGATAAAGGCTAAGTTAATGTTCAGCCAATGATCTGCCAAAAGTAATGGGTTTCCTTGGAATACTCTGGTTTGTTCCAACAGGGGAACGTTGACAGGGTGGGTTAGGTATTACAGGCCCACAGTAACTGGCTCACACGATTCTGGTGACCCGGCCCTTGTGGCAAAGCTACTAAAATAAAAAAAAATAATAAAAGAAAAGAAAATATACACAGTATTGTTTTTAACCACTCACTCTTCACGTACACCACCTAACCACTTCACGTACATCAACAATCTTCATTTGCAATATGGATTGACTCTCCATATCTGCAAATGAATAGGTACAATATTGAGCACAATGGCCAGGTGAATCGTTTCGGCCATCTGCGCTCAATATTGTATCTTTTCCTTCTCTTGCCTTCCACATCTCCTTTTGCATATCCTCCCAATAGCTGTTGATAACAGGTGCAATCAACAGGTTCTGGTACTGGTTGAATAGGTTGTGCGAAAAGAACTTCAGCTTCATGATTTTGAAGAGAAATCCAATTTTTGTAAAAGAGTTCGCTGACAATAGAATTGCTGAAGCCAGTAATAAATTCCCCACACGTAAATTTGAACAGGTTGGTTGTGAAGCCCACCTTCCACCAAAATGACCAGCTGCACATGTCCAATTTACAAAAAGACATGTACCAACATAGCTATCTTGATATATGAGCTCTTGTTCACACCCGCTCATGAACAACTACTTCCATGTAGCTGACAAATAAGTTCCAACAAATTTGAAGAGGAAGTTAGGCAAAACTCGTTCTGCACAACCTCTTCTGCAGATATTCGCTTCACTTTATGTTCCGCAATAGATTCAGTGTCTGGGATATCATCTTCCAGTTCTGGTTCCTGTATCTCTCCTATTTCTACATCCAAAACATCCTCCTCAAGGGATGTTTTTTTCCAGATTATCAATGTCAAACCTATACCAAGCACATACGGTACAGTTAGAAAAGTTTAGACAGGATTTTACATTCACTGAGTACTCAAAGAATTTAAAAAGTGTAAAAAGAATGACTTGCAATCTTTAAAAAAAACCGTATTTTACTTGAGCACAAGAACTGTGTTTATTTTTTACATTTTATCCTACAAAATTTTTAAAACTGACTGCAACATTATTATAGCCCACGTTCAACTGCTTTAGGCATTATCTTTATAATGGCTAATTATTAAAGATTGTTTACAGTCCATTCAGCACGTCACAACAAAAGGGACCCACAGCTGAAAGCATTGTAGACATTTTGCATCTTTCGACTTCTTGTTGCGTTAAAAAGACGGTTTTATTTATTTATCAGCAAAGCAAAGCAGTGTCTGATATTCAATTAGCAAGTTACATTTTTCAAATACAGCAGTTAGGGTAAGGGTTTGTAAGCTGACCTGCCCTGCTTATTGAATGTGCTAGGAAAATCTCTTTTTAGAGACAGCAAATAGAAAATGCAGTACCATAAACCTCTGACTACAAGCCCTGGGCTAATGGCTTATACAACTTCGTAAGTGTTTTTTGATTAGCTAATATACAGTGGAGCGTAAACACGGAAGGGCTTGTACAAGAATGAAATTTTGGGTTTGTACATGTAATAACTGTGATACAATTTTAAAAAAACACGGTGAAATTGAAATACTAAAACTGAAACAAACTTTATTTTACAGACTAAAACAACTTTAATAAATAAAATAATGAACAAAGTAGTCTTCTATTAATCCAAAGAAGGTGTGGTTTGTTAAATACACTATAAACAGATAAATACACTTTGAGTTGATAGATTTTTTAATGGCCATGGGCTTAAATACATAAGATGCTTATACACCCACAGACAGAAGGGACTTATACATGAAATAGTGGAAATATAAGTAATTTGATAGGATTATATACATGAAAAGGCTTATAAACAGGAGGGTTTATAGTCAGAGGTTCACAGTGTGTAAAAATTCACAATGAAATATGTGTTCAATATAATGTCAAGCTTGCACAGATGCAGTAGCAGCTCACGGCAGTGTATAGGAAAAAAACTTAATGAAACCTTACTGAGAGTCATCAGGATTATCAAGTAATGGAAGGTCCTCTTTAATTTCATCTTCATTCTCACTAGCTGTTTCAGTTATGAAACTCTCGTTCATGGCAGCAATACCAGTTCTAAAAGACAGAATAATGAAATTGACAAACATTAAAACGTAGCTGATTATTTTAACAGATTAGCAGATTATTGAATGGTGTGGTAAGAACTTTGCTTATAGAAGTCAAATGACCCTGCATTCCTTATCTTCTTTATTTCATTTACTGTACTGTATTTACCATAAACAAGCACCCTGTCTATGTAATCCTTAATTTCAATAGTCTGGTTCAACATCAGCAACAGCAAATTGTGTGGCTCAAAACCCTCAAATGCATATAGAATGTACTACCTTGGACTTTGGGAGAAAGGGCTGTATAACATGTCCAAACGTCTGCGTTTATGACCTTGTACTGGCGTTGAAGTTACAACTGCAACAAAGAAAACGTAACACTAAGAATACTGGATATTGCATTTAATAATGTAACTATATTTTCACGCTGATCAAAACTTACTGAGCAGATCAGCATGTGTAGGTGTTACAGGCGGCGCGTGTACGTTAGAGGATGGCTCGTATCGAATTACAGCTGGTTGCCTTTGTTCATCGCTCAGCTCAATCGGTGGGTCAGTTTGAACAGACAATTCACTACAAAACACACATTTAAAGACTTTTGAAAGACACATAATACATTAATAACGAAATAAGAAAATCAAACTGTAGTATATCATTGTTATTACCTGAAATGCCGCTCTTTGCGCACCATATATTTGTCTAACAACATTGCCGCAAGTTCTTTGTCTGTTTTCAGGGACAATTCTTGTATCAAATCACGCCATCTCTGGTGTTGCTCATGTAAATAAATTCTTGTAGCATCTCTTTCTGAACGACGCTGTTTTCTTCTCGCAGTTACATCCTCGTCAGAAGCGAGTTGCGCGATTTCTTCCAAAGCTGGCGATGAAGCCAATGAGGAACCAACGGATGAGCTCCTATCGTCAGCCATCTTGAAATACAACGCGAAAATTCTAGCTTAATTAAATCACGATTAAATTAAAATTCCACGACGTGCGGCAACCTTTGTGGAATTTGATATGTGCAGAAAATAAGCGCAGAACGGACTTGATAGCCTCTTTAAAATTGCACACATAAGTAGGGCATGAATACTAAGTTTTCAATAGCATCTTGAACACAATCATAAAAGTTGCTTTTATTGCATGCTGCACTTACACAGTTCAGGTAAATCACAGTTCACCTTGCAGCAAAAAATAGAACTATACATACTTGTAACATACCAAAAGTACATGACACTCCAACAAAATTCTTTAATTGCATGAATCTGAGAGGCTGTACATACAATGCAGTGGCAACCTTTTATAAGAATTAAAAATTCATATTAACAATGATTAAGTATACATATTGGGCAAAAATAGATGAGCTATTAGAAAAAATCCTCACCACCTACAGGTAAGATACAGCTGATTAAAAATCTAGAACATAGTATTGCATGTATGAATAAAACCACAGTTGAAATTTCTGTATCTTTCCCGTAGCAATATAAAACTGGCTGGTGATAGCTGCCATCATGACCATTTGCTCAGTGATAGCATGACTTATACAGTCTCTGCACTAAAAAACAGCAGTTACTATTATTTTGGAAAAGGAAACACCTTACGTACTATAAAAGCTCCAAGATTACTTTTCCAGCAAATCACGAAAATGTTAGCATGAACTCTGTTCACAAACAATTACAAATATGCACAAATTCATGCATTTTAAAATGTATTTTAAAAACCATAGGGAATAAAAACACTGTAGTTGTTTTCTTACCATGTAGTGTTTTGCCTATAGCCCCATCAATTTATTGTCCTTTTTGTACACCAAAGTCATCCGAGTTTAACTTTTCAAAACAACAGTATGAAATAATATATCAGCTCCTGATTTTTTCGAAGGGCTATTCCATTTAATGTCCACACCCCCCCCCCCCTGTGGATGACATTGTTAATTTTACAACCCTTAAGAAATTCGTCTTTGCCTTCAACCCTCAGAAATTGCTCATTTAAGCAACACCCCTTAGAACTTTTCTTTAATATACTATATACCCCTCCGAAGTACCTATGGATGACATGTTTTGGCTAGCCTTCTAGAAATTTTGTAATATTTGGTAAACCCCCTGGAAATTTCCACCAATATGCCATATACGCCCTCTGAGATACCTATGGATGGCATAATTGTTTACTATTCTCCAGAAATTTTGCAATTTTTGGTACACCCTCAGAATTTTGAAAAAAAAATATTAAAAGAGGCAAGTATGCCAAAATCAGGCGAGTCAAGTTACGAATCTGATAAAAGTCAACAAAATCATCAGTCAAGTCTATCACCAGCATTGTAGTTCATCCATTGAAACGAACTTGATTGCGTGGTTCGTCGTGAAAAAGCTTCATAATACCAATACCATCCTGATTTTTCCGCCAAGCAAAGTTCGTTCACAAAACATATAAGTCACTAGTTCGTCTTGTATTTATTCTTAGATGGACTGTCGAAAAAATAGCCCGTCTTTACGGATGACCTAATCATCTATGGTATACAATCAACTGAGTATAATGTAAGCAGAGCCAGAGGTGAATTAGAAAAGCTGTTTCTTTAAGCAAAGTTTTTTCGAAATAATATTTGGTACTACAGGTATCGAGTAGACTTGCTCAGGATCATGCAAAAAGATCAAATCAGTTTCATCGTTGTCATGATCAACCGACTGTATTTCAGCAGCATACCATTCGGTTACCCAATCAGTTCTACCCAGTTCATCTTTTGAAAAATGCATTTCCACTTGTGCTCCAACTTGAAAAAATGCTTCAGTATTTTGAACCAACCTTTCAAGTTCTTTGGCAAGCTTGATCTTGTTACATGCAATATCTGATTAGCAACTGAATAACTATATGTATTTCATTTCTCGGTGTCAAATTTTACATCAACAGTATCATTTTCCGGATCGTAATTAATAACTGTTCCTTTGTACCAACCTAAAATAGAACAAAATATAAACAGAAGATGTTTCATCATTATCATTGGGGAACAGAATTTCTTAGTTGTGAATCTAAACAAATAAACTCACCAGTTTTCCAACCGGTAAGACCTATTTCATGTTTATCCCAGAATGCCAATATCTTCGCACCAGTTGTCCTTATTGCAAATAGATCTGCATGCATATTTTCTATATTCCAATCTTTGTTTCTTTCTGGTGTTTGTCGTTTCTAAAATCCTGACCATAAAGCAAAATTTCGCTCTGCAGTGGGTCCAACATTTCTTGAAGTGAGTCGAGCGTTATTTCTACCGGGATACATAAAAATGAATTTTTGTATTGGAGAGCAACTGAAGCAGCATATCGTGGACGCTTTGAACTGAGTGTGGATTCAAGGGGTGCAGAAAATCTTTTTTTATGAATGATTTTAGGATCCGTTAAATGCATGGATTTCTGAACTCATATTAGTGTTCTTGTTGCTGTTATTAAATTTATTTTCGCTTCAGATTCTTTGAAAAAAGCAAGGTAAGCTCTGTTAGATTTTAACATCCCAACCCTCAAAATAAGTTCATCTTTCGTCTCGCAGTCTAGGATATTGTGGAACTGAAGAATTTCACGAAGTTTGAACACAGAAAACTTCGCCGAGACTTTTGTTGTTAACCTAGGAATGGATGAAATGTCCCCATGATATCTCTCAAGCGTGGGAGGTGGTTTCCAATCTAATTTCTCTATGATTTGTTTCACATATTCATGCTTTTTACCCTCGAAATAGCTGTCGTTTTTTTTGCATAGTTCTTGCAAAGCTGTTTTATAATTCATCTTGTATAACTCATCTTGTGACCAATATGCACGATCTTTTTCATTTTGAAAAGATTTGCCCAGTTTCTCTTTGTTCTCAGAAAAGAACTGTTCCACTTCATCTTCTGTGCACCAACTTAAAAAGGCAATGGCAGGAAGACAGGTATCAATGCCATGCGTTAATACTTTAAAAAGCATTTCCAACATTTTTGATGGAAGGAATGCTCCAGGTGTGTCATCAATAATTCTTGATTGTAATGTTTGCACTTTCTCAAGTGGAAGATAATGCAGTTCTCCTCCTGAAATTAACCATCGCAGATAATCTGGTATTGGTTGTAATGTAAAGAGTCTTTTGTTCCAGACGGGACTGCTTGGGTTGAAAACTGTGGTTGAATATTTGTCCGTCCGGCAAGTTCTCTCACCCTCCTCTTCTATGCTATTTTGTAAAGTCTGATAATCATCTTTGTAACTGCCAACAAAATTATTGTTTAAATTCCAGACAATACTCATCTCCTCCCAAATGGAGTTTTTCGCTGGTGCAAAGCTTGAGTTATCCTGATTTTTTTGGAACTCGTTCTTTGCCATGAAATTAGATAGTTGTTTTTCATCGTTGAAAACAAAATTCTCCTCCATACCTGTGCCACGGAAAACAACGCATGGTTGCTCACCATACTGCGTGTGACTTAAACATCTTTTCACATCTTCTGCCATGCGCTCCATGTTTTCACGATGCCTTGCATCGCCGATTCTAAAATCCCTATGCATGCCAGTGCTGGTAAACACTTCATTTGACAATGCACAATTATGAACTGCATGAACATGCTCAACTGGGTTTCGTTTACTGTGGTATTCTGCGAAAGACTTTTGAGTTACTGACTTTAGACCTAGCACTTTAGCCAAACGTGCTAACCACATTTTGATGAGGGATTCGACGGTGCTTCAGACGATCCATTGTCGACGATGAAAATGAAATGCTCTTTCAGTTTGTTTGTATTGAGCTTTCTAAAAAATTTGTCTAACGCTGGATTGATCAAAAGCAAAAAAATTTCATTGAAGACACGATGTACCGTCGAGGTTCGAAGTACGAAATATTCAGGAGTGTTGCTGCCACTCCAGTTCTCCTTACATTGTGACAACAGTTGGCATCATGATTGAACTCGTAATTAATATCAGTTTCCATAAAAAGGTGACTCATTGGTGTCACGTAGGTGTGAGCCAATCGATTCCAGTCGTGGTCGGGTAGAGTTATTTTCTTCCATGTTTTCCCTGGCTTTTGGACAGGTCAAACATCAGCGTTTACTTTCGCTTTGGCATCCTTTGAGTTGATCAAAACATTATCCGAATTAAGGTGAGCCGTATCCATTGTTAAATTTACATTGTGAGTTGACCAATGTAAGTTGACAACCAATTGTTGTACACCAGTTCGTGGTGGTTTGTGGAGGGAAATGCAAGCATTAACCCCCTTGCCTGCATGGTGTCTTTTTGCTTGTTGTGAACCTTCTCTGTAATTTTGGGTGTAGTTAAAACAACTCGAGAGACAGATGTTAAAGCTCTCAGGTGCCAAAGCCAAGATGATTTCTCGTGCATGCTTCATGACAGTATTACTGTCAGCAGCTTGATAGAGGACAGCAGGCCTGGAAATAAGCGTCTGGTCACGGTCATTGACTAGCCATTGTTGGTGTTTGTCACTTTGTCCGGCAATAATTTCATGCAATAATATTTCTGACAATGCTTGATTGTTCGAAAAAAAAATGCTCGTATGAAAAAGTTCTGCTTGACATTAAGGATTTTACTTTTTAGGATTCCCGACGGCACCATATTTTTTCATATGGTTTAGTGTTTCCATTACGGAAAACATTTTTTGCTTATTAATCGTGCGAATAAATTTCTGATCAAATTTTATTCCAGGTGGAAATTAAGGCGGGAATTGGTAAACAAGTTTGTTTCATTAAAATGTCGAGAAAAATTATAATATCGTTTTTTAACAATAAAAGTAAAGAAAATGAAACAATATCAGATGCTACAAGTTTAGCAAAACCTGACAGCACGAGTAAAGGTTTGAGCAAGCTATCATCGCAGAAAAAAACTGAAAGAACGTTGAAAACCAATACCCTAAAGAAGTGGATTAACGAAGATTTGGCTGCATCCAACGCTTTTTTTGTGGTTAAAGCATGAAGAAAACAAGAATAGCCAAGTCAAACTTATGAAATGCATGGTGTGCACAAAGTTTGAAGACAGAATAAAGCACAATCGAGATTTTTGTAATGCTTGGATACAAGAGACATGTGATCTACGTTTATCGAATGCAAAAGATCATGCTGCAACAAAATGTCATCAACATGCATACAATCTCTACGTCAAGGATTTAAAAGGCAACCTAGCTAGTAATATTGAAAATCCTGTTAGATCCCCACCTAATCAATGTGGTCAACGTACGTTAGAAGATGGGTTTTCAAGGTTAAATGAAACCCAGCTAGTGCAAACTATGAAGAAGTTTGACATTGCTTATTTTGTTGCCAAAAAAGAGTTGCCATTTGCCGTCTACCAAGATTTAATTGCACTGGAAAAACACCACGGTGTTGACTAAGGTAATGTTTATAATAACCGAAAACAATGTGCCGAGTTTGTTGATATCAATGCTCAGTTTATTGCTCAACAGTTAAATGAAGATTTGACTAAAGCAAATTTCTACAGTGTCTTAACAGATGGCAGCACGGGCAAGTCAGTAACTGAGAAAGAAGTTGTTTATGTTCTGTATTTTGATCCTCACTTCAAGTCAAATCCAGACGAAGTTGAAGTCAAGGTATCATTTTTATGCCTAAAAGATTTAAAGAAGGCAGATGCTGAGGGTATTACGAGTGCGATTGAAGAAAGCTTTAAGTCACTGGGAGTCTTGCCAAATGAATTGTATTCCAAGTTGGTGGGTTTTGGCGCTGATAATGCATCCGTAAATAGTGGCAACAAAAATGGAGTGAAAGCACTTCTGGAGAAAAATGCTCCATGGTTAGTGTACACGTGGTGTGTTGCACATAAATTGGAGCTAGCTCTTAAAGATGCACTTAGTGGTATGGTATTTGACAATGTTGATGATATGCTGACGAATAATTAATAACTGCGCTACGCAGTTTACTGTACACAAGCGACAACGACAGCACAGTTTTTTCTCCGTTTGCCTTAGTTTGTAACGCTGTACACAAGCGACAACGACAGCACAGTTTTTTCTCCGTTTGCCTTAGTTTTATATTATAGATCCGAATCCGTCTGCTGTTGACCATAATACCTTAAACCTAGCAATGAATTCATTTGCGAAGCTTCTGGACGATAGGCTTGAAACATTCGCCCAGTCTATGTCGCAACAGAGCGGCAACAAAATGGAAGAAGCAATCCGTAAAGCTAAATGCGAGACCTTTCTGTGCAAAGGCAACCAGCAACAGTTGGATCATTGCGGTAAAGTTTTAGACAAGATAGAAGATTCCATTGTTTCGTTGGCCGACCACTCAATCGATTCCATCAAGCGCGCTAAAAGGCAGCCGGAAGAAGGCGCCAAGCTTGTTCGCAAGCGAGTTAAAGCCATTAAACTCGCCGATAAGAGCGAGTTTGGCTGGGCTACGGTATCGGAATATCTATCCGATGACTTGGCCTCAAACAGCGACGACGAGAAACGAATTTATCGATCCGAGCGTCGTGCCGAAAAGAAGATCAAAGACCGCCAGCGAGCTCATCGTGGTAAAGCGGCTGCAGCTGCCCAGGCCAGACAAGTGCAGCCTACAAATATGCCTCAAAAGACGTGGGGTTCTGTACGGAGATTAGGACCATGTTTTAAGATAAGTATTTAAACTCTATGTTTTACTTGCTTTGTTTACTTTCGAGCTTGTATGTGACAGTCGCTTGAACCGTCGACCCAATACAATGTGTTCTCAATGTCTTTTGTAGTTGTGTGTGTGTTATAATCACATAAATAGGGCGGAATAATTAATAACTGCGCTACGCAGTTTAGCAGTTATTTATTTTCTGCACGTTTTGTAAGGTATTCCTTATTAGTCTAAATGGCTATGTCTAATGCACGTCATGCATATCATGCTCCTGTATAAAGGGCTTGTCTATCCAAGCGTTCGTCCTTAGGGTCTGTACACAAGTGACAACGACAGCACTGTTTTTTCTCCGTTTGCCTTAGTTTCTTTTATTTCATAAAGCGTGTCTTACTTTTGTGCTTTTAGTGTGGAGCAATGGGGCACTTAAGTGCGACTTGCCTCAAATCACCGATGGCATCTACTTCAACAACTACACCCGCCACCAGCAGATGACTAGATGTGGAAACGAGTGACGAAGTTGAGTATAATGATTTTGAGTGTATTACTTGTGATATCGATATTTTGCAGTATGGGGAATTTTCTTCCTGCGCACCAAGCGATAATGTTAAAGGCCGTCTCCAGGGGCATCTCCCTTTTTGGCGCGATACTCTACAAGCTCCCGAGTTCGTGCTGTCTACGATTGAAACCGGTTACCGGTTACCCTTTTTGCAATATCCGCCGCATTGCCATTTATGGAATAATTTATCTGCGTTTAACTCTGATTTTGTGGAGGAGGCTATTGCAGAATTGTTGCGCAACCGTTGTATAAACGAGCATACCAGTCCTCCTTTTTGTGTTAATCCGCTTACGGTTGCGGAAGGCAAGAAATTGCATTTGGTAATTGATCTGCGACACGTGAACCAATATATATTTAAAGCCAAATTCAAGTATGAGGATTTGCGTAGTTTATCCCAAGTTATTGAGGAAGGCCACTGGTTTTTCACATGGGATTTAATCTCCGGTTACCATCATGTTGACATTGCCCTAGAGCACCAACAGTATTTATGTTTTTCATGGAAGTTCACAGATGGTTCCACACGTTATTTTACCTTTACTGTTTTACCGTTCGGGTTAAGTAGCGCATGTTTTTGTTTTACTAAATTGCTACGCCCTCTTGTTCGTCGATGGCGGATTATGAGTCACATTAGTTTTGTCTACTTAGATGACGGTTTGGGATCTCAACCAGATAAGATATCGGCCCATGCCGCTAGCGATATTCAACGCCGAGATCTCCAGGCGTCTGGTTTATTATGCAATGAGGGGAAATCCCATTGGACTCCCATGCAAATTGGGGAATGGTTAGGTCTCATCGTTAACACAATTTCGATGCAATTTTCTCTTCCGCGTAAGAAAGTTGACAAACTTCAAGCGCTGTTGAGCACTGTCATTTCGAACGGATACTGTTCCTACCGATTTCTGGCCAAGATTGCCAGATTAGTTTTGTCCTGTGCCTTGGCGGTCGGCCCGATTTCTCGGTTGTTAACGCGGCAGATGTATTTTACCATTGCAACTCGATCCGCGTGGGACTCACTCGTGCATTTTACCCTGGCCTTGCTTGAAGAGTTGCGCTTTTGGTATACCAATGTAGGCTGTTTCAACGGATATCGCATTCGGTCGTTCCCTTCCTCTTGTACAGTTATGTTTTCCAATGCTAGCCATGTGGGTTTTGGCGGGTACTCCGCAACACTCGATGGTTCACCCATAAGTGGTATTTGGACAGTTGATGATTTTAACAAAAGTTTGACATATCGCGAGCTTAAAGCTATCTTTTATGTGTGCGTTTCGTATCTTGATCAACTGCGGCAGAAAATAGTCAAATTATTTACCGATAATCAGGCCGCAGCCAGAATCGTTTCGATTGGGAGTTCGTGCCTGGAGCTCCAAGCTATATCTTTGCAGATATTTGGTCTATGCCTTCAGGACCATATTGACCTACAAACTGAGTGGATTCCTCGCGCGTGCAATCAACGCGCAGATTTATTAAGTCGGTTTATTGATAAGGATGATTGGTCTATTCACCCTACTGTTTTCCAACTGCTAGACGCTAAGTGGGGGCCCTTCACGATCGATAGATTTGCTTCGTATTACAATTTTCACTTATTGCGCTATAACACCAGATTTTCTTCCCCTGGTAGCTCCGGTGTGGACGCGTTCGTGCAAGACTGGAGCAATGAAAATAACTGGCTTTGTCCTCCAGTTAGTTTAATCTTTCAGACTGTACGCAAATTGCACAGCTGTCATGGATTCGGAACTTTAATTATTTCAGAATGGCCTTCAGGCCTATTTTGGTCTTTTTTTACATGCATCTGCACTGGCATTTAAACCGTACGTTAAAGGTGTCTTCATTTTGCCTAAGCTTCCCGATCTTTTGATCGAGGGCCCAGGTCAGCGGGCTATATACAGGGGTAAGACGTCTGTTTTATCTGGCTGTCCAGCTTTCAATATGCTCGCCCTTCGTCTGGACTTTCGATCGGCCGCATGATTATAATGATTATTGTTTTTGAGTTTTTCGAATATTCTCGGCCATATGTTGTTGGCCCTGTGCTTACCTTAGTTTAACTTCTCAGCCATATGTTGTTGGCCGCGCGACCGTATATATATATATTCATATTGGAATCGTTAGCCGTGTGTTGTTGGCCGCATAGTCTATTTTATCATAACAGCCATACGTTGTTGGCAGCATCATATAATCATATAATTATACATTATTATCAGCAGCCATATGTTGTTGGCCGGGCAACCGTGTTTATTTATATTAGAATCGTTAGCCATGTGTTGTTGGCAGTGTAGTCTATTTTCTCATAAACAGCCATGTGTTGTTGGCAGCGTGATAGAATTATATATTATTATGAACAACCATATGTTGTTGGCAGGGTATGTGGTATGTCATTATACTTTTCCCCACATACCTGAATGTTAAAACCATTATACTTTTTACTTACTTAAATCATCACAGTTTCTTTCAGATATCCGGCGTGTGGGTTTATGGCACAGTTTCAATTCATGCGTTGATCCTTCCTTGCGGCTTTTATTACCGCAATTGGTCAATCTTCAGCTAAATGCTAGAGCGGATTCCACGGTACACAAGTACCGTGCTTCATGGTTAAAATGGCGATCTTGGGCCACGTCGAAATTGGCTGTTCCAGTGATTCCTGCACAGGCTATCCACGTTGCTCTTTTCGTAACCGGACTTGAGCGAACCGCTAAGGAGAGGAACCTGGGATTTTCTAGCATAGAAGGCGTGGTCTACGACATTTCCTGGTATCATAAGTTGGCTGGCTTATCCAAATCCCCATAAACAGATACATTGAATATGCCGTAAATGATTTACTCCAAGTTAGCAAATCACTTGGGCTTTGAGTTATTGCGTTATATATTGTGTTATTCTCTTGTTGGGGGAGAGGGGAAGCATACCTGGGCCCCAACCCAGATTTCCTTCTATGCGGGGTTTTTTTCTGGCCTTCCTGGTGGCTTCCTCAGTTGCGTGTAAATAATAGTACTGTGTTAAAGATGCTTGTATGTGACAGTCGCTTGAACCGTCGACCCAATACAATGTGTTCTCAATGCCTTTTGTAGTTGTGTGTGTGTTATAATCCTGTAAATGGGGCGGAAGCTATATTCTCTGTACCATAAATCGCCAAAAAAAAATGCATGAACTGAAACAGCTGCATGATTTACTTGACTTTAATTTTGAAGAAGGCGCTATGAAACCAAAACGTGCTGCTGGAATGCGATGGATAGAATTTAAGCTATCAGCGCTGTGAATTGAGCATTTAGAAAATTTAAGTGCTGATAAAGAAATTCGAGGTACAGATCGTCAAAAAATCTTGGAGTATTTGCGCAAATGCTTCTAAATGTTGCGTTGTTTATCGATGTCCTTCATCCCGCTGCAATTTTGTCTAAAGCATTCCAAGATAACGTAATTGACAGTGTTGGAACTGTATACAACATTAAGCGATCAAAGCAATCCCTTGACCAGTTGATGTCTAAAGCATTTGAAGACCTTCCATCTGTCAAGCATGTTTTCAACAAACTGAAGAATACGGAAACCACGTGCATTTATCAAGGAATTGAATTTCCTGTTCAGAATTTCAAATAAGCTGTAGCTGATGTAAAAGCTTTAAAGAACACTGTCATAGGATCCATTCATTCTACCCTTGACGTAAGATTGGATGGTGCCAGTACTATTGAATTAGAGTCTGTAGCGAAAGTTTTAAATACAGAACACTGGAAATCACTAGTAGAAGATGAAATTGAGTTTGTAGATGATATGGTTACTGATCTTTTGGCAAAGTTTCATCCGATTTTGTTAAAGCAAGGTCTCTGTCCCAACACCTGTGATCTAGAGGTCCTTGATGAGTGGCACGATATGGTAAGTCACACAATAAACTTTCTTCAATCAAGCAAAGCCAACTACAAGAAGACTTGGCGACTTTTGTTTGATTCATCGTATTCTACTAAATGGAAGAACATTTTGCTTTTAATTCAGCTGTTGTTTTCTGTGCCAATCTGCAATGCAAAATTAGAACGGTTGTTTTCTAAACTCAGGAGAACAAAGAATGATGGAAGATGTTCAATAGGCAAGGAAAGGCTAACAAACGTTCTCAGAATAGTAGAGGAAGGTCCCCATCTTGCTTCTTTTGATTCTACTCCTGTTGTTCAGATGTGGCTAAACAAGAAAGTAAGACAGCCAAATCAGAAGAGAAGAAAGAAATATAAATCAAGAAAAAAGAAAGTTAAATATTATCATGTGTGAATGTTTCTGTTGACGACTTCAATGATGTAACTGATATAACACCATTATCACCAACTCCTGAATCTGACAATGATGGCACTACCAGTACCAATTCATCTGATTCTAGCTATGCTGTTGTTGCTGCATCTCCAAACTGCATCTTCGGTGACACTGACAGTGCAGCAAGTGATTTTGCAGGTTTTTTGCCAGAGGACTTTTAGTGTATCTATCCAGTTATTTCAGCAGTTAAAAAGTTTGGACTTTTGAATGATCAATGGTTAGTCAGTAAGGGCGTTACCGAACTGAACTTCTAATTTGATACATACTGTCATAGTTTTAGTTGTTGAATTGTTTTACATTGAGTCAAAAATTGCAAGGATATATATCTATATAATGATTTTAACCTTTTTGTTTGTATGTGTATATATATTTTTTTAAAGACTAGTAGAATGACCACTTGACCAGTACATTTTGTTTTATGACAGACTCAAACTCAATGGTACTGGTCATTTTGACAGGCAGATTGCTAAAAATTATTTCCAGGCCTGGAGGACAGTATCTGTCAATCTTGGATGGCATTCTAAACCTCCCCCAGCTCGGTCAATCCGATCGCTTTTGCCAAAAGCAAACTCTAGAATGCCAGCAAGATCTTCAAATTCTTCGCACTTTAAATTTCTACCTCTACCTTTGCAAATATGTTGCAGCTTTTCTATTTTTATTTTTTGGAGAATGCTTTGCTCCTTACCGCCTTCTCGCTTCTTCTGTAAGTTTACTTTCATTGCCATCAATTTCGTTAAGACTATTTTTCATTTCTTCGAACAACTGCAAGTTCAGCATTATGAGATTCTTAGAGCGCTGAAGACTGCGTTTGTCCGTATCTTTTGCAATTTTTGTCATAAAATTAATGCTTGTAAGTTTTGTTAACACAGTATTTAAGGTATCCCTATCTCGTTTACTATCAAGGTATTGCAGTATGGTCTTATAGTTATTGCCAATCGCTTCTTCGACTTTCTCGTTGGTAGTTTTCTGATCTGTTGTTGTAAGGTTTCCAAGAGAGTTAACTAATTTAACAACATCAGTGCCGTGATTTTCAATGATGTAGCCCCTTTGCCAAATGTATATCTGAATAACATTCAAGTGCTTTGATATTGTTTCGAGCAGACGTGCAGACTCAATTCGACTACCTTGTTTTAATCCTTTTAGCTCCCTGTATTTTTTTGCAATATCTTGAGTTGGTACGATCATACCATTATCGATAATGTATTTAGCAAGCGAAATCATTGCTTTTAAATGTTCTTGTTGTCTCTCTGATCCAGCTTTACTTAACCTTTCAATAAGACAATCCACATTTTCAGCTGTTCCACTTACAAATCCACGTCTAAGTCCTTTCATATCCTGATCTTCCATGACAACTTCATTTTTCGTTCTAATTTCAGATCTGATTAAGTTCGCAACAGCATTTTTCCCTTTCTTCTTATACCACGAAAAGCCATGTCCAGCTAGCGGTATTATTTCTTCTTCTTTGCTTTTGTCGCCAGTGTGGACTTCGTTGTTTTTAATATTGCAATTGTTTTCTTTGTTCGTTTTAATGTCGCCAGTGTTGGTCTCATTGGTCTTATTGCTGTTAGTGTTGTTTTCGTGGGTTTCAGTATGGTTTCCGGTGTTGCCTTCATTGGTTTTGTTCGTGGATGGTTGACGTGATTTTTTTAAAAAATACGACGAAATTGGAATGCTAGGTTTTATAATTGCCTCTGGGTTGACTGCATTTGTTGTAAGAGTATTGGCATTGATCCTACTGTTGTTAGTTGAGCGACGCCTTTTCCTCTGTGTTTTGACTCTGTAATCTGTATCATGCAACTGAGTACATGTATTTGTTGTAGGTCACCTTTTTATTTGTGCGGGAGCTATTATACCTGGAGTTGCTGTCCTTGCTGACTGAAATGATTTCACCTGAGTTCTAGCTCATGGGGGAGTGGTTGAAGCTTGGGCTGAAGAATTTTTACGACCGATGTTTGGCTTCGTCTGAACCTTTGACTCAGTGTAGTATTTCCTATGACATTTCGTTGTTGTTGCAGATGTTGAAACGTTGTTGGTAAGCTTTGACGACTCTGTCGTGGTGGTCTTTACAGCATCAGCAAAGCTTAGGCGAAGATTAGACCTCTTAGTCTTACTTAACAAAGGGACAAAATTATTAGGCTCCCATCCATGAAGTGAGGAAATATTAGTTTTTGTCCACATAATACAAATCAAATCACTTTGACCATCAGAAATTTCTCTTGGATGAAGAACACAATGTAAAGCTTTTTTAATACGAATGGTGGTTGGTATGTCTTGGTAAACAACTTTAATAGGCTTTTGAATTACAGATGCAAGTGACATGATGTGAAACTGGCTGGAGTAAACGTACAGCTTAGCTGTTTCCTTCGCAAGAGCCTCCATAGCACGTGAAACACTACCAGTTTTTCCGCAAAGCTTTTCGGCTTTTTCATTGTTCAACAAGATATTTATTAGAGCTGGAGCAGAATAACCAGATACTTGTGCCATGGAGACCAGTTGCGGATGTTGTGCGTAAAACTTGCAGAGGCCAAGTAGCTCAGAAACGGTCAAAAGGCGAAGAGTGGCTGCCAATGCTTCTCCTCCTGATATAGCAATTGAGACTGCATTGAATAGACAATTACCATTTGCAGTTGACACCAACGGTATCCAGTCAGAGTGACCAGCTGGCAAAACAGACTTGGAGATAAGATCTTCTCGCACGCTAGCGAGCTTGGTGCTATCTATTTTTATTTCATTTACTAAAGGCAGGAAATTTGCCAATATTCCGCTTGCTGCTTGCTTACTTGTCAAGGTCTTTGCCATCTCGCAAACTTCTAAGTCATTTAAGAACTCCATAGCCAGTTACATAACACTATATAATAAAGGGAAAATAATGGTGCTTATTCTCATCCTTAAAAATATTGGTAATGATTTTTACTTGAATCACGTCTCTCTTGTGTTTCTTCCCGGATCAATAAAATTAGCCCTTTGAGATGTTAAGCGCCATTTCTTCTTTTGAAGGGTGTGAACGAGTATTTACAGGGTGTATAAAAAAATGTCCCGAATACAGAATCGCTTCTAAATTTGATATCTCAGTCAATTTTGTTTTCATGTGTTCAATTTTGTAAGTGGGGGAATTCTTAATTCTCAAGTGGCTTGTGCACAAAAGTTTCAAAGTAAAAATGATTTTTTTAGCTTCTAGTAAATATGGAAGGTTGTTATTCATCTGTAAAAGTCTTTCAAAAATATGATACGTAGTAAATACCAAATATTTTTTTAAAATTTCTACAGATTAATAACAATATTTCATATTTGCTGTCAGTGACAAAAAATGATTCTTAGTTTGAAATTTTTGTGCACAAGTCACTTGAAAAATAAGCATTTTGAACTCCCCACACAAATTGAACGTATGAAAACAAAATGGCCTGAGCTGCACACCTAATGTCCTATTTTAGCCGTTGGTTGCTCATGGTATCCGTAACTTTGTAGACATTCATTTTGAAAGCGATTTTGCTGTAATGGTTTAAAATTTTGCAATATTTTTTTGTGAAAAACAATGCCCTTAATAGCATACCTATGCTTTTAAACACAAAGAAACCATTCTATGTTGCTATTTCTATGAATAAAGCCATGACTTTTTCGCATTAGAGCATGTGCAACGTGCACCTTACCATTCAGTGATGCAAGCTAACTAATATAAATCATAATGCTGCTAATTCAAAAAAAGTTGTTTGCCATCCAAGCTCTAGCAGTGTACCACTTTCTTTATGATTGCTTTCTCTATAACTTGCTATTAAATTCTGTTATATTATCATATCTTTAAAAGCTACACCCGTCTGCAAGCTATCCAATATCGCACTGTGTCGCACTGCATACGTCACTGGCCGTGCGATGGAATGTCAGGAATTGAATTTCGCCACTAAATGGTCTCAAAAAAGAACTTCAATCGTAAAATTAACAAACTTCTAGTTCGAATTTTTCAGCAAGGTTGGTATTTTTATAATCAAAAAAGACCAAATTTTCATAAAATGCAAAAAACCCGATATCAAAATTTTCATTTCATATACACTTTATTGCATAAATCTATAGCTTTTGGTGGGCTTCCTACAATAAAGCAGGCCTTAGACATTGCATATGAGTCACAGGAAGGCATTGAAGAAATTTAGGAAAGATGATGGTTGGGTGACATTGTTTCGTAGTTTGTGCAGCAGTCCAGGGTTTATATATTATTCATTATAACTTTAGCGAGCATTGGGACATATTTTGTGGGCTAAAGTAAACAAATCAGCGGGCTAAAATACATTTTGCTGACGTAAAAATGTATAAATAGCTGGAAGCCATTTAAGTGTAGTTGTTTTTCTGAAAAAACAAAGTTAAACGTTAAACGTTAAAAAACCTTTAAAATTATTATAAAGTTGATGTTCTTGGGCATAAATATGTTTTTGGCCCTCCTCAGAGCTCATTTTAACCCTCGCTGCGCTCGGACTAAAATTATTCTGACTCAGTGACTTCACTTTAGTGACTTCACTTGCTCGAAAATAGCACCACTGAGAAACTTTTGATTATATGAAAGATGACAGACTAATGTAACATGACAAGAATAGTTTCAGAATAATATATATATTACAGTACAACAGAATACTTTGTCGTGCACAAAAAAAAACAACTCGCAATGATGCATGTGCCGAGGGTTAAAAGTCGTGGGCCGAAAAATGCTCTAAATTCCGAAATGTCTCCAAAATATCATCTGAATCATCTGAATCATGCCATTATATAAATTGTGGAACTGTTCGAGATCAATAAAGAAAGCTGTTGTTGCCGATAGCTTTGACGAACTCGTGAAAAAAGGTAAGCAAAAATGCAAAATAAACTTGTCTAATCAACACTACATTGACAGTGAGTACATTCATTAAACAAAACACAAACCACTTGCACTATTATTGAGACTGATCTAAAGGCATGGGTAACTTTTGGCTCTTGTGTGCTGTTGGCTTTTAAATGGCAGCCTGCTGCTCATAACATAAACGACCTGTCTATGTTGCCGAGAAAATCAGCAACAAAGAAAACAGTATCACATGTGCAAACTTCTTTATAAACTTGTGACAGTTTATATTTGAAATGATCTTCGATTTCACATACTTTCCTATTTGGAAGTAGCTCAGTTTCAATATATGCAAAGCAAAATACTTTATCATTATGCCTTTACATTATACCTTCGTTATAGGGTTAGTTTGTATAAGATGTTTTGGGGAATAGACTTTTCTAGTGGGCTAAACCTTGTACTAACATGGCACAAGGTCATCATAGTATGGAAACACAATAATTAATTTTTGTTCATTTCACACATTGATGATGATTTCACACGCATTCTGCGAGCATATAATGTAAACACTGCCTGGTACTGTACTAGCTTAGGACTGGAATTGACTGGACTTGTTCGTTTACTTTCCTCCTTGAAAAAGCACCAAACCTCAAAATCAAACTCGAGATATCTGAGTTTATATAATATGAACTGATGTGCATAATGTAAATATATATATGAAGTTTTTTTACGAACAAAGTATCGAAGCTCATTGCGTGGGTGTTATATTCAAATTTGTCGATGTTGTGCTAATAAATTGATGTTATGACATAAATTTATGTTCATACTTGTGATAAAACTAAAAGATGAGGAAGCACGGAAGTAAACTGCCAAAAAACGGAAGTAAGTATATAATTTGAATGTGATCAAAAGACATGATACATGAAATATAGTATGTTAAGCACAATGCCGGTTTCCTTACACAGCTAAAAATAAACAATCTGTTCTGGGCTGATGAAAACAGATTGTTTCAGATGTAGAACTTTTCATGTGCCGAAACTAGAATGTTTGTACAGTATGCCCTGAACAATTAATTAAATCAAGTACGTATAAATAAATCGTAATCATCTGTGAGATTTTACCTGCCTTCTGCGCTGAAAAATCCAAAGTCTAGTCAAAAGTACGATCAAAAGTACAGTGCAAATCTAGTTCAGTCCAGCGTTAACAATATCTATGCTGTATCCAGAGCTGGTAACGTCCTCAATATTGTATTGTCTTTTTGGACGAATAATAAAGTCTAAAACACTTTGAAACACAATAAAGGACTATGTTAACATAAATACAAAGAATTATAGTATTTCACTCATTGAACGTGTTTATATTGCCATATATTTTAGGAGCTTTTAAAACAAAATTAGGAAACTTCGGCAGCAACTCCCATGACGACAGACAGATTTTGATTTGGCCAACGCGAACAAAAATCAGCACAGCTAAAAACTGTCCAAAATTTTATAAAGGGTCCATTGCAAAATATGGTTAGCAATTACAAATATAGCTTGTCGAAGTTTAGTCTTGCTCCTACGCAGAAAAGAAAGCGCCCTTGAGAAATAGGGGTAATGAATGACTTCAAGGACAAGGAATGCCAAATTGCTGAGTTCGAAGTCGAGTTCGAACCGGGTTGGAAATAGGTTCGATTTCTACACAGCAAAAAAATTCGAGTTGTTGAAAACAGGCTTGAACAATGTTGTGCTGCCCATATTGTTTAATGTTGTCAACAGTATTGTTCAGCATTGTTACACCCCGATTGTAGGCTGGATTCAGGCTCAACAACTTGTTCAGTATTGTTGACAACATTGAACAATGTGGGCAGCACAACATTGTTCAATCCTGTTTTCAACAACCTTCAACAACTCGTAATTTTTACGCGTGTAGCCGGCTTTGGGGGGAAAGCGGAGACCGCGCCTAAGTTTAAAACCAAGTTTGAATTTCAACATTTTATTCAATTTTATCGTCAAGTTTAGGGATTGGCGACAAATTTTTACTAATCATGCCCATGTTTTACTAATTGAGTCCAGTCCATGTTTTACTACATGCATTGAAAACGGGTTTAAAATTATGTGGGCGTTGTCGTACAAATCTATGTGATTAAAATACTTATGTTGCAGCAATTGATTGTTGTAAATTGATATGCTGAGATATGCTACAAGGCTACGACGCGTCGTTTACGCTCGAACAATAGACAATAAACCTTTAATTGCAAGACGTGAAACTTTGAGACTCGCCCTGAAACTCTAGAGATGTGTGTAAGAGTCAAGTCAGTAAGAACTGAGTTGTAGATTGGAAATGTTGATACTGATATATCAATAAATTTGAAACTGAATTGACTGACTGCGCACATTACTTGGTCGATACGATGGTGTACAGTCGCCAAGAAAGAGAACCAGCTGACGCACAACTGCTCATGGCGACGCGAATCAGAAAAGTGCTACAGGCGTTGACCATGTATAAATTCATGCGACAGATTGTTGCTATTCAGCAAAATGGATTAAAAACACAAACACCAACAAAAACGTGCAAAAGAATAACATACATCTTCTCCTTTAAATACGCCTTAAAACATTTTTGTTGGTGTTCCTATAGCAACTGATAACTCAGCTTGTCAATCCAGTATTTACGCCCGTTTTCAAAGCTATGCGGTCGGGGCAAAAATATATAGCCTCAGAAACTGCAGCATAAATGAGACTCCGTGCGAAGAATATATTTTCTTAAAAGGTCGAGTGATTTTGAAAACGGGAACGTTATACTAAACGTTTAAAAATCATACATACATTTACAATACATAAAAAGAATTACTCAAAATGAATTTGGCGCTTGCAAGTGACACAAGCCCTTTTTTCCTGTGTAAAATAACAAGTCTTTAGAACTTTGGTAGGACTGTATTATTTTTCGCTATTTTTCTTAAAACATTTCGTGACCAAACATTTCAATTTTACTAATATTAATGCGCTCTTTGTAGCTGCAGGGGATGCGAATTCCCCGGAACGTCGCGAATTTCCACAAAGCTAAAGAAATTGGCGATGATAGAAATTTCCATGGGTAATTAAGAAAATTCTAAAAGAGAAATATTAAAAAGAAAAACGCTTGAGGTATTAACACCTTGGCAAAAATAGAATAGAATTTTAGCAAAACCCTTGAACAAGTACAAACGTTGCGATGACATGCAGCACACAAAAGCATTGAATTCTTTTTTACTTAATTTGGGCTTATTCCATCCACTTTAAGTTTTTTTACATTGCAAGGGACGCTGAAAACGTAGTTCAATTTACGGACAACATATTTCATTGTTTTGTTGTTAAGGAAAAGAAAAATTAGATTTGCAAACAGAAGAATTGCAGGTGTTCGACGAAACAGATGGTACCGAAATTGAAGACGACGAAGTCCTTCTGTCATATGACAAAGGCAGTGTTTTTGTGATGGGAAAGAAGTGGTTGCCTACGGTTAAAACGAAATCAGAAGCCAATAGTGATTCAAATGTCGAGGTGAAGATAAATTTGGCACCGGGTGATGTTTCAAGAGATACTGAGTTGGAACCAGAGGCCAGTAGCATGTCACATTTTAAAGGAAAGGAAGATTTTGCAGTGGATAACTTTACAAGACGTACTGGGTTGGAATCTGAGGCTAGTAGCATCTCGGATTAGGAGGGGGAGGAAGATTTTCCAGTGGGTAATATTTCAGAAGATACTGGGTTGGAACTAGAGGCTGATGACATGTCAGATTTTAACGGGAAGGAAGATTTGAATTTTGAAACTAAGTTGGATTCTGAAGCTGGTAGCATCTCAGATTGTGAGGAGGGAAGATTTTCTAATGGGTAATGTTTCAGAAAATAATGGGTTGAAACCAGAAGTTGGTAGCTTGTCTGATTTTAAGGGGAAGGAAGATTTGGATTTTGACACTAAGTTGAAATCTGAGGCTGGTAGTATGGAAACCATGGAAAGAAAGAAAAACGCCAGTTGTCAAAAACGGAGATTAGTTCAAAACTTGAAGGAAGTGAAAAGTAGTATGTAAGAAATATTTAGAAATATTACCTATAAGCCTTCTAAATTCTCAATATGTTTCGAAATAAAATATGAACCTGTGTATTGTTCCGGTATTTTGTAACTTATGAATGGAAATTTTTTCACGATTTAAGCTAAAACTTCTTGGAACAACTTTTTTAGAAACCAAGATCGCCTCCAAACTACACTGCTAAAATTACATATACAGGCTGTCACACCAAACTTTTATTATCAAATATATCCCAGAATATATGTGATCTACTGGACCTTTAAAGCTATGGTGCTTTTTTGTAGTCGATAGAGATACCCCTCCTCCTTACAGGCAAACACCCTTAATTATTAATGACCATTGAGAGCTAATTAGCTCTAAGAACAAAAGAATGATAATTTTATGAGAAGGTGGATGTTTTTCCTATATACGTACTCTTCATAAGGTTTTTCCATTCCTAATAGAGCAAAAAGTGAGTGGCATATTTGCAATAAGGCATCGCTATTATTCTCAACACCTGCTCGTTTTGAATTCATAGATTTGTCTGACCAGGGACCACCACAAAGAATAAGACCAACTTTGAAGACAATACTAATGGAGGATAACAAATATAGGAATGCGAAAATGAAGAAAATGAAAATTTACAGCAAAAAAGAAATAGACAATGCGGCCTCAGTAATGGAAAAAACACGAAGAAATTTTTGGAACGTAAAGGCAGAACAATTATGTACCCAAGCAACAACCGCATGTCTAAACAAGCAAATTCTGATGGGTATAATTGATGTCAGTTGGACATTACGGAAAACCGCTTTAATAGAAGAAGCAAGGAAAACATCGGATAAAGAGGTAGTCATTTCGAGACATGAAAACTGCATAAAGCCAACGATACAGAAAAAAGAAACTGGTCCAAACAATCTGGAAAGAATGTCTGCTGCCCATGCAGTTGTTGTTGATTTAGATAAAAAGTTGGAAGGATGCCGTAAAAATTTGAAAAAAGCTAAATCACAGAGTGAAAAAGGGCAACATAAAAGAGTCTATGACAGAACGAAGATCTCCCTTGATGGTGCATACACTGAGCTCAAAAGAGCCCAAGATGCAACTATGAAGGCAATTAACGTTAAACGGAAGCTGTTGGACAAATATTTAAATTCAATAACAGATAGTGATGATGTCAACGAATCAGTTCACTTTACAAACCATGCATATCCTTTATCAACTCTACAAGCAATATATAGGAGCAATTAATGGAAAACATTTCTGCAACATTTAAAGACAATAAAATATTTTTCATGTTTATATTAATACTGTACAGTTATATGATATGAAATTTTAATTTTGTTGAAATTTTAAATAAAAACGTTATCTGTATATATGTATATCCAAAAAATACTGATAATAACGATACTTTCTACAACCCGGTTATTACGATACAGGCAACCCTTCATACTGAAACCGAAACTCAAACCCCTCAGATTTTTTTACCCTAAAAAATTGGATAACCCTTCAGAAATTTTCTTATTACCCCTCACCCTCAGAAAAATTCATCCACAGGGGGGGGCACGCACACCATATGGCATAGCCCAAATATAGTCCAAATTTGCACTACAATAATCATTAAAATGATTAATAGATTGGAAAATACCATTGGCCAATTATTTAAGTATCCTTCTTCTGCCTTTGAAAGTGTTTCAAACAAAAATACGACCAGAAAAACTGCAAAATTGTGGAAAAACAACCCTCTTGAAAAAACTAAAGTGTTCTTTTGTTTTTGGCGGGAAAAGCCTGTGCATCCACAAAGGTAATTAAATTTCCTTTTGCTTCCATGAAGTATACCTTGTATTTTCAAGTGATGCAGAAAGTTGAAGTCTGCACATTTGCAAATTCCTTTGCAAATTTGTAACTAAATTTGCAATTGAAATTTATAGTGCAAAACTATTCGTTAATTTATCGGAAACTAAATTGCCTCTTGCAAATACTTTGCACATTGAAAGAGCGCAATATGCAAATCACGAAATGTACACATTTAGAAATGAGGAACATGACAAAGGCGGACTATATAAAAAGACCAATTAAAAATTCTGTTCCTTGATATATTTCAGTAAAGAACATGTATGCAAAAGAAACGGAAAAAAAGGATTAGCACATCTTTTTTGAATTTCGATCGTTTGTTTTGCTCTGACTGGTATGAATGACTTTTGAAAATGTTGCTGTGATACAAATGTAGGTAAATGCTTCGATCTTTCTATGAGTGCTGCTCAATGGTTTTAAGGATAGTTTAAAACAACACTGTACCGTTTCATTTTTCAAAAAAGCTGTTAGGTCTATTGTGAAACATTCGTGGACTGATTACATTTGTACCGTGCAAACATTGATCTGGACAAATAACCTCCAGTTACGGGATAAAAGTTTTATGTAACGCATTCAACCATGCGTGTATAAATCTAGAAATTTCTCTTTCGTGTAACCTGTTTGCAAATTCGTTGCAAATTTATCACTAGCTTTGCCACTGAAATCTCCATATGCCAATGCATTCGTAAAATTCAAGCAAACCTCTTATTCACATCAGTTTTGTACGTGTGTAAACCTGTGTAAACGTTGCAATTTGCTCACATGCAAATCTGAGTGCAAATCTAAGGACTTGCAAATTTAATTAACGCACATGTGCAAACCTAAAGCAAATTTAGTCATTATATTTGGACTAAATTTGCCCGTGCGCAAACTTTTTGCAAACCCAATTACAAATTTACACGCGCACAAACCACTTGGCAAATTATTTGCAAATCAGGTGATTACAAACCTCAGAAACGCACGCATGCAAACTAAGTGCAAATTTGGTTGTTAAATTTGCAACCAGTTTTGCTCGCTTGCAAATTTTTGCCAAATCCAAATTTTCGCCTGGTGCAGTTTCCTGGATTGAACCATCTAAAAATGTCAGAAATCACAACAATTAAAAACATAGTATTTAACTAAATTGTCTATGCCCATGGCCTACAAGGTATGTTTTTAACTTTATGCAATATTATATTATAATATAGCATTTGTGAATCCTGATTGCTTAAGAGCCGTGTTTACATAACTTAATGTTAAACATGGAAAATTTCCCGCCACTTGTGAACAGAGAATTTTTCGTATCCTTCAGGCTTTTGACATTGCTATATTATAAAACAAATATAAAACATTTTTTCCGTATTGATATACAGTTATATCAACACTCGTGGAAGTCAGGGAAAATTCGAAATTGTATGAAAACACTTCGCCCTTCGGGCGTTGTGTTTTCATACAATTTCTTGTTTTCCCAATTCCACTTGTGTATATATAACCGTATATCAACACGGAAAATGTTTTATATTTGTTAAAAATAATAACACCACATCTTATACAATGAGAAAAAATAATAGTAATTTCGTCTATTTCCTTTAGCTCTCTTTTTTTTTGCGTAAACAATGATGCATTTAAAAAATTGTCTTTACTATGTCATCAAATTTTTTCAAGTATGGAACATGCTTGACTGCATCAAGGACAGCCACTTCTTCTTATGTGCCGCACAATGCATGAAAACAATGTGTGGAATGTGACAATTTAGTTTACGAGCAACTCCATTGATTTTTCCCACCGTCACACTGGCTTCAAAGTTTGCACATAAAACTTTGCTTAGCCATATTTCTTGTGTTATACCAACTTCTTCAACAGCTTCATCAATGGCATTAAGTATCCCTGTTACATGTGCGTGTTTGCATCTACAATTTTTACCATTTTCATCTGAGGCTTTTTGTTGGACCTAATGTGGACAAGTTCTTGCTCGATAATACTCTGTCTGTGCTTCCATCTCAAAACACTGACAGAAATTTGCTATTACCAGTTCGACTTGTGATGTCTTCTCTGTGAACATGAGCTATAACTTAAATAAAATTGCAGCATACGTGATTAAATATGTATTACTTAAAATCAATACCATTGGCAATAGAGAGCTTAAGAAAGTGACGTTTTGTCAACACGCAGGTCGATCCGAAGTAAATGTGACGTTTTGTTTTGACCTAGGGACATGGCAACTCAACCAAGGTTTGGAAGGGGGGGGGGTGCCAAGTTAACATGACCAACTTTTTTGGAGGTTTTTTTCAAGCTACTCATCCAAGTGGCTGGGAAAAGCAAATTGAAGAGAGTAACACGATCTCTAAGACCATCTTTAATAACTTCTTTCAAACATACATGTAAATTTATGTTGCCAGAGTTTTATTAATTTATAAGATTCCCTCTTAAACAAATTTAGGAGACAACTTTAAGCTAAAAAACGTATGTTGGTAATGAAATTCATTTCCTTTCTGCAATGCGAATTCTGCCACATCTAACTGATTCCAATTGCTTTACCACTTTATATATGTCAATGATATCAACAATGTCTCTTTCACAGTATAACAGCATGAGATTATCCAACTTTTCTTGAGACATTGTGTTCCTTAAATAGGTTAAGGCGTTTTAGATGGCTAAAAGATTGTTCATTTTTGCACATGGATGGGAGGAGAGTGTAAGAAATGAACAGTAGATCTTGGCAACATTTGGGAATAGGTTGTGCTTGCAAAAGTATTCAATAGCAAGATCATCTTGAGTTGTGCATTGCTTTAGATTATTTCTTTCGGCTTTCTTTTATTGCAATGTGACATAAAAATTTCACTCTCAGCTGCCAGGCTTCTGCATCTAGAATATCATCTGGAAAAACTGCAGAATGTTTTTTTCACATTGTCAATACTTGGCATAACACTGGGATCTAGCACGTTAATTAATGGCCTGAAAGCATCTTCCGAGGATATAATTTTAGATGATAACACATCATCGTATCCAAAAACTCAAAAACTTGCTTTCGGTAAAGGGAAGTCATAGTAAGATCCATTCTAGTCTCAGGAGCAGTCTCTTACGATGAATCCTGTGGAATTCAGATTCAACGTCCACATCAGAACGTCTAGCAAAAAGACACACTGCTTTCACTTCATCATTAATAGCACCTTCTGCTCCACGAATGTGAACTAAACTTCTCTTTGTTTCCACCATAATTAACAGAGCACCACTAACACTTGAAGTGTATCAATTATGAGTTTCATGTTTTTAAGGCGCATGATTGTAAAAATTAAATTGAAGGTTTTGATCTTGGTGAGAAATCCATATGCTTTAGTTTGACTCTACTTATCAAACTTTTCATGTAAAAAAATACCCTGTAGGCTGGAACAAGTTTCTTCATAACTGGTCCAGACAGCTTTAATTGCTTCTGGTCTGGATAGATTTTTTATATGCAAGCAGCTTTCTTAGTCTTTTAACTTTATATTTGCCAGACATGGCCGAAGCACTATCATAGGTTGTTTATTTTTCTCCCTTGAATTGCTTCTAAAATCACTTTAGCTAGTCCAGCACCAGACTCATCTATGACTTTTTTCATCTCCAGAAGATGCTTGCATGGTATTCCCTTCTTTGCTGATGTAACGGATAGCAATGGTAAGCTGGTCATGATTTGATACGTCTGAAGTCATATCAGCAATTACACCAGTAAATAAAGCAAAGTTTATTTCTTTGTCTATTAATGCCTTGCATTCATCTGCAAAGCAACTTGCCCAGCGAGACTCAATCCAACCTCTGAGTGAAGGGATGTGTCTACTCATCAATTTAACCAGCTGACAAAAGTTACCATCTTCTTCATTTTCATGACCTTGAAATGCAATGCCTTGTCAAGTCAGTATTCTGGCTAAGTCCAGAAGGATTAAGATAATTTCTCTTTGTTGTTGGATTTCTCTTTCTTGATCAAACTTCTGAGCTTGAGCTTCTTTATCCCATAGGAGATTGTGCTGGTCTTCTTGGCAGAAATGGGCAAAGTTCTTCAACAAAGCTTTGTCTGATTTGCTGGTGAAATGTTGGCTCAACTTTCGTAGTTTGCTTTTTCCTTGACTTCCTTTCATTTTTTTGCCAGCTTCTAATACCATTATCTATGCATCATATAAATTTTTGCACTCGGTAGTTGAGGGAAATAAGGAGCAAAGCAATGGCAGTGTAATAGGTTATACTGTATTCTAAATATGGGTATTCTACTCATCAATTTAACCAGCTGACAAAAGTTACTGTTATACTAAGATGCCGAGAACCGGCATTGTGCATATTTTTTCACTTTCTTATCGTATTTTTAGGAATGTATTTTGTTTAGGCTGACACGTTCCAAGGTGGATTAGGTACTTTTTTCAGCATCTGATAACGTTTGAGGTCATTTTGTTGGGTCATGATCTATAGTTTCAATTTGAGAAACTCGTTAGGGACAGTACTTTTAGTGTCATCATTATAATGTTCTTGAACATATTCTTGAGCAGTTTCCTGTATTTTCTCAATAGCACCAAAAATGTTTTTACAAGAAACTATTACTTCATTTAACATGGCATCAATGTCAACGAATGGTGCATCTCTTAAATGCATTGAAACTTCTGTAACTTTGCCACTAACACATTCCAAATACACCAGACAAAAAGAAAGTTCTCCCCTACATACATCAGAATACATTCTAAACAAATGAATCGCTGTTAATCAAACCTAGAACTAATTGGACTCATTCTTGGCATGATTTATATGGCTTTACATGATTGCACTACGATTTTGTGTTTACGAATTAATGGTGAATGAGATCACACTAGCATATTCATGATGTTAATTTTGAAATCTTGAAATTGGGTATTTTTGTATTCAATGGGGTTTAACTCATTATTGCACGCATGTGTGACCCAATTCTTCACACACCATTAAGCAACCTACCATAGGTCCAAGTAGTTCTAAGTTTGATTCCCAAGTCATTGACTTTTCGCAAGGTATAGACCTTCCATCCGCTTTTTCAAGTTCGTTTTTCTTTCCCTATCATGTGTGTAGTAACTATAGTATAACTGTTATTTGAATGAATATAGTTATAAAACGTTTTTTTTCAAATTTTCTTTGTTGTTATACAAACATGATGGGTACAAAATTACCTGTTTAGTTGTTTTTTGGTTTTGTATTGGATAGCTAAAAAATGTGAATACATACAAATACGATAAAATTATGTATTAATGAATAATTCATATTCAATTGGTCAGTGGTAACAATGTGAACTACTTCATTTAAATCTTACTGTAAACATTGGAAACATGTATATTGCTGATGTGCTAAATGCAAAAATATGTTATTTTATGTAACTTATGTTAAGATCATTCACTGGTCAAGGTTTTTTGGCAGTTAACCAACAACACAAATTGTAATTGTTACTTATATACTTATAATCTTTTAACCATAGCTCAGCTATTATGCAATATTTTAAACAGAAAAGCTTGTTTGACCAACATTTTACGAAAAAGAAATATTGGGGGGTGTCCCACCCCTCAACACACTGCCAGTAACCATGCCCCTGTTTGGGGCGAGCCCTCAGCATAGACATGACAGATAGCAAGTTGATAGGTTTGATGGCTGTGATTTCTATTAGTCTAGGACCTGTCAAGGACTTTGTATGCATTTAATTTACCCCAGATAATCTCAACTGTTTTATGGTGAGTTAACCATCACGAACAAGATGGCATATTTGCCCAAACCTGAATCCAGGACGAAATGTACGAAAACGAGCACCCACAGAAATAACCCTCTCGTTAGGACTACAACTTCTGAATGATTAGAGGTGCATTTGTTTTAAAGCTTTTATGGTGTTCAGAGTGGTCACATTAGGAAGCAAAAAATCTCTAGCTTTAATGTATTCCAAGAATATGGCCATACCTTATCATGGGAAAATTGCTGAATATGCATAATTTAAGTTACAACATTGGCAAAGTGGATTATTTATATTTTTTCCGAAAATTTTTTCGCTGTTGTCAAATGTTTACCCTTGTTTAAACATAATTCTCATTGTACATAACAGAGCATGCAAACCTGCCGATATATAGTACCTATAAATTTACTCACCTAGGCCATTTTGCAAATTCGGCTGTGTGTTGCATATTCCCTCGCTTTTCATCGTCGATATTTGCTTTTATGATCTGCAAAATGCCACTGGTTTTGCTAGGTACTATTAGAAGAATATCCTTAATGAACAAATTCAGCTTTGAACAAATTCTGTTGCTTCTGTGACTTTAAAATCTTTGATGTTGTCGAATGTTCTTTTGGCAAATTATAGCTTGTAACTCACTTCACACGAGTTTTAACTGTAGCACATGAACATATAGTAATGTGGTAAACTTTGGAAGCAAAAATTAACAATTCAACTCGCAGGTTTTGATGCAAACCACTCCGAAGAAATTCTATCATGAGGCAACTGGTCGCCAATTTCAAAGCTTGATTGCATCAAGTTTCAATCGCTTAATTAGATTATATAAAAGTAGGTACGCGTAGCATACATGTGGGTAGCCGCAAAAAGATCAGTGAACTAGGCTAGTAATTTCGAAGTTTGCGACGCTACATGTACTTCAAGTGCATTTTTTTACCATTCTGATTGTTCCACTTGAAAATTTACCTTTTTTGAGGATTCCATAGTTTCCAATATTATCTGGCAAGATCTTGAAAATGGTCTATTGTGAGTGTTAAAAACCTGTGGTCACAATTTTCCAAGTTATGCTCAAACCACCCGCTAAGTAGACTTCTGGGGGTTTCGTGTAACAAGGTTCACTATTGATACAAACTGAAATTAATTCCTAGATTACATTGCAACTTAATGTTTAAAACTGGCGTACCATAAGCATTTCAATGGTTAATTGTGACAAATTGTCATGCTTAATTATATGTTTCCAGTGTTGTAATCTCTTTTGCCAAAAAAGTGTACTAGCAAACATATATATTGGACACAGTTATGACAAAGTAGTTTGCACATTTGCATGACTGTTTCCACAAAGCTAAACTAGTAAAGTAAATTTTATTAATACCATAATTGCTTACATAAAGTACAAGTATACTATGCAGAAAGCATATGTACACCAAAAATAAAGAGAATGTTTTGAACATAAGTATACCGAATTGAAGAAAATAGAGAAGGAAAAAATATAACTAAGATTCCAGGATGGTGGTACACACGAAAGTATATATAGACATAAAGCCAGGATTTAATGGAAATAAAAATAAGTTTTCAGAAGTTTTCCAATTTTAAATTTTGATTGGTAATCGAAGCAGTGGCAGACACTAGGGGGGAAGGTGCGAAGGAGGGTGCAAGACCCCCCAATAATTTTTACTGAAGCTTTAGTTTTAAAAAGTGGAAGCACAAGAAAGTTTTTATTTCAAGAAGTGGAATCATTACTTATTATTCAGTACAATTTAGATATATAATATAACCAGATTGTGCATCTGGGCTTAGTCTTGAAGTCAAAGATTTGGCTCTTGGGACTTGAAGACAATTGTTGTATGGAGAAAATACAGCCCCAAATTTCCATAATAGTTTATGGCCCTCTTTCTGTTTAAATTTTCCCATTCTTTTACCGTTGAGAATAATCCATGAAAAAATCATGTCTTCCGCATACTTCACAGCCTTTGGAATTCTGTAAAATACCATCCCCAAATGCTAGAAAAAGTATTCCAAGGATAGTAGTTTTCAAAATTTTCCTGTGGGAGCATGCCCCCAGATCCCCCTACCATGGGACGGACATATAAATCTTAAGAGGCCCCTGGAACTTGCCCCCCCCCCCCATAATTTCATGAAGTGTCTGGCACTGAATGGAAGATTGCTCAATTAATCAGCTACTAACTAACTAGTTTATTCTAATATAAGCAAACTATTTATTACATACGATGTCAAACAATAGCTTTAATTTGTAAATTTGTTCTTCCATATTTAATAACTTGGATTTAAGAAACAAAAGCAGGCATGATGTTAAATCTTTGGGTATGAATGACACCACAGCTCCAGTATTAATGCACAGCTTGTTTGCACCGTTCAGTTATTCGCTATTGGCAAACACGATGTCGTGAACTCTTTAAACAAAGCAAAAAGCTGGTATGAATCCCCTTGTATCACCACTAATTGTTTGGAGATAACAGTACGAGATCACTCATCCAGAATAGATGCTAGCTTGTTTGCAAGGTTTATTTAATAGTTATATCTTATCATCGTTTATCAATCTGAGAATCAGGTAATTTGAATCACATCATTTCCAAAGCATATTTGCAAATAATAGTCACCAGAAATTTTTGTTATTTTCCTCCCTTTGTGCTGTATCAATGTGTCAACTGTCAAGCTGTTCAATGGTGCTTCCCTTATTTAGTACTTGCCACTTGCATGTTTGGCATCTCTAGTACCAATGAACATTTTATAATTCTGCATGAAAATACCAAATATAGTTTGAGGGCAAATATATCGATAGTTCATCTTTGTGGTCTTTTCGTCGATTTGATATCGCATTGATCTAATGCTCCCAACAACACTGACATATAGATGGGTAGCTTTCGTGGCAGCAGCTAGCCTAAAAACAAAACATCAAATTAAAGACAAATGAAGGCACGATTCGAACTGAATAAGTACAGATTGTATACGAATATGATGAGACATGTGGACAGTTCAATGTACATGTATAACACCAATACTAAACAAGAACTGTGTGATTCGATTACTCATTATTTCAAAGACAAAATGGCACTTACCTTCAGTTTAACACGACGGTATTTGTCAAAAAGTCTCCAAGCTCGCTATAGCTCACTCCTTATAGCGAGCTCCTTGTAAACAAGAAAGGTTTTTTTCAGCAATTCCGTGTGCTTTACGACATTTCCCGAAAGATATAACGATCGCGTGATCGCATATGTTCGCTATGTCCGACTCTTGACCGAAGATGTAGACATACCGGACACTTTTCAGCTATAACATAGTGGTTAGCCACACATGCGCGACTACCCACAAAAACCATAGATATCTTGTATAAAAACATAGGCTCAAAAGTTCAAATATAAAGTGGTTCCTTTTTATTTTATTTTTGCTGGGATTGTGGTTGAATGCCATGGCTTGCAAATGCTATCTATGACATGGTTTTCTAGCAGTTAAAAGATCAGGTTTTTTGTTTTTGAAACTGGCTTCAGCGCGTCTCGACGAGAGTAAACACAAATTAAAATTAGAAAAAACGCAAGAAAAGAGCAACTAAATTAAACAACAAAGACATAAGAGTTGTAGACAAACAATAAGAAACCAAGAAATGCGTTGAACGAGGCAATATGTATCTTTGCTAAATGCGAGCATCATTTCAACAAGGCAGAATGCATGTTTGATGCACGTGTGACATGTAATGTATTTTCTATAATCTTCAGCGAACAGTACATTCACTGCATGTTATTACTGCAAAAAATTAGCTAAACGATTCACAATGTCTATTTGATATTTACATCGCATATTCGTCTTCTTCAAAGTGTCAAGTCTGGTCACTGAGAGCAACAAAAATCGATCGCTCGTTGATCCGACGAAATTGTGCCATACACTATATATCCATAACATGTTCATAGAAAGCTTATTAAGTATCTAAAAACATCGTAATATATCATAAAACAATCTAACCAGAAATCCTTACATTATAAGACCTGCAGTAAGCTAGCAATGCAGTATGGAACTATGCAGATGCAATATATATTAGTTCACTGAAGTTCTGTAATATTCCCGAACTACTCAATCCTGCATATAACATAAAAAAAATTTTACATTTCATCTTTAAAGTTTCAATTATCCGGTTTTATTAATAATAAATGTTCTGGAATTACATATAACCTGAGTTTTGAGAACCGATGAGCTTGATCCACATTATTGTTCAGTCCAGTCTCGTAAACAAATTTTCGCCACTGACGCACATTTAATAGTATACTGTCCCAAACACGGGGAGTTCGAATCTGAAAAGTTGCCGCTCCTCTGACTCACAATTTTTTCATAAAATCCATTTTAATTCTCACTCTTTCAACACGTTTCAAATAAGTGGGTGGGGCCTTACAGAATTCTTGACCGGGTTGGGGTAGACTATCGAATTGTTTCGAAGGGAGGAAAGGAAATGGTTGTTCATCACGACCAGTTAAAACACAGTTATATCCCTTTTCAAGAGGGCGAACCGGTTTGCCCTAGTAGGGAGGTAGGTGAGTTCAAGGTGGTTGATGTTACACCTCCACATGATGGAATTGACCACATAGCTCGTGCTCGGCCTGCCAGACTTAGGCAGCATATTAATCCACCAGCGAGATACGGACTTGATTAGAAACATGTCCTCGGGACGAGAACATAAAGGAGGAAGATAGTGTAACAGATGAAAGTGTGTAAATATGTAAATAAGGAAATTAGCCATAATTAGCGGTGTATAACCGATGAAAGTGTGTAAATGTGTAAATAAGGAAATTAATCATAATTAGCGGTGTATGCTTCATGTTGCAAGCTGCATCCGGGAATGTACAATAGCTGGGGTGCACTAGATTATAAATATGGAATGTAAACGAAAATAAAGTTGAGTTGGATCTAGGACACGTTGTCTGTTGTACTCGCTCGGCGCGTTACACTGATATACTTCAAAATCATATAAAATTCCACTAACACCTGCTCTACACCACGACTTGAACCCTCATGGATGGGGTTTGCCCTTGATATATTGTCGGATTGGGCTTGTTTTCCCACGGTACTGACACATCATTTCATCGATGGAACAGTGCTCTTCTGGGACTAGCTTCAAGCAATTTTCCCTCATTCTGGCAAGCCATGGATGGATTTTCCACAATTTATCTTTCTTATCCTCAGACGAAACCAACAAATTACCATACAAGCCCCATATGGAAAAACATACCAATTACTTGTTCTACTTCCTTCTTGTTAGTGTTAACAGAGTTCCCAGACTTTTGAACACTGTATTCATTAGTATGTGTAACTAAACATTCAAGCATGTCATCCATTACAAACTGTTTGAAATACTGAAATGGGGTTTGTACCTCCATACTTGCTGGAGGTTCTATTTGTGGTCCAGTAAATCTTGAGTCAGACTCTGGCACGGCAAATGTAGTTTTTCTCCATTTGGGTTCATTCCTTCGCTTTCTAGAAATCCGGTCAGCTAGCGGTGTGTCATCAACATCATCACTATATTCATCCACTTCAACAATCTCTTTTTCTCTTTCTTCATCACTACTCTCAGAGTCTTCTCCCTAATTTCATAATAAATTTTCAGAATGAGTAAAGTTATAACAAATGAAAGTCACAAGAAAAGTGGCAAAGCACTATTGACTTAACTATTTCTATCCATTCTTTATATCATTACTGTTATTGTTATTATTATCAATTATTGTTGTTATTAAATTTCTAATGCTGCTAATAAATGGTATATTAGAATCAAATAAATATTATATTAGAATTCAATTATTTGAAACTAACTAACATATTTTAACCATCAAATTTTTTAAAGGGAGTAGGAATTCTAATATATATAATATTTATTTGAGCAAGCAAATCCAGCAATGTGCTATAAGAATATACCATAAATAAACAATAATACTAAGTGCATTTCATTACCTGCATCCGTGAAAAATCTTCATCATCACTGCTGCTATCAGTGTCACCTGCATCACTATCATTACAATCAAGCATGTCCAAAACATTTTGAACATCAAAATGTTTTTGTGCCATTATCTAAAGAATAATTTTAAATATTAACAAGTTTGTAAAAGTATAACAATTCCAAGCAAGTATTGGCAGGCAAGTATCATGATATATTACAAAACTCGAGATATTGAAAACAAACATTTTCAAAGTACACATTTATAATACAGTATGATAGAATATGGCTGTAAGCCCAGTGTGACACCAGCGTACACACAAGATTTACTTTGCACAACAATACACATGTAATACATCTTTAACAATTACTCACTGTTATGTGTTCACTAGCATATAAAAAACAAAAATACAGTAAAAAAAATTTGAATTGTACCTTTTAAAACGGTAAAATTTCAACATATTTGAAGCGCTTCGTGGACTCTAATTCTCACATGTTGGCCGCCATTTTGAATTTGAAACACTGATCTCAATATATAGGATAATAACGGAAATGTTATATCACTTTGTTACAGATATGTAACCTTGGGTTTTGGTGCAAAAAATTAAACTATACAAACTTACTAAAATAGTATACTCTGCCAAAGATTATGTTACGTATATGTCACAAGGGGCTCTACAAGTTAATTAATTTCCTAGATGATTTGACATTATTTACTTTACATGTTTGATATCTTTTGTCTAGATAAGATATAAACCAGTTTAGGGTACTCCCTGTAATTCCATAAAATTTTAACTTATCAATTAAGATTTTATGGTCAACGGTGTCAAATGCTTTCCCTAGATCTAAAAATAAAACTCCATTTATAAGACCTTTGTCAATATTCAAAAACCATTTATTTGTAGATTTTAGTAATGATGTTGTCGTTGAATGAGATTTTCGAAATCCAAATTGGTTATTTTTTAAGATATTGTTCTCATTTATATAAGAAATTAATTGATTATAAACAATTTTTTCCAAAATTTTTGCAATGGTCGATAAAACAGAAATCGGTCTATAATTGCTACAGTCCGATTTGTCACCGTTTTTATATATGGGAGAAACAGTAGCATTTTTAAGATCTTCAGGGAAAATCCCTTGCCGCAAGGATCTGTTGAAAAGTTTTGTCAATGTAGGACAAATTACTTCAGCAGAATCCTTGACTAGTCTCGCATTGATCTTATCTGGACCGGTAGATTTTGAATCCTTTAAGTTACAAAGCAACTTTAAGGTGTCATTTTCACTAACCTCATCAAAGGTAAAGGCATTGTGTGCATAATATTACAAGTAATCAGCATAATTGTTTTGACTTTCTGGCAATTTTTCCGAAAGTGACGGACCCACATTTACGAAAAAGGAATTCAAAGTTTCAGCAATATTTTTATCACCTGTAACAGTTTCTTCCTCTACTTCTAAAGAGGTTGTATTAGTTGCTTTTGATCCTTTACCTCTAATGAGGTTGACACCTTTCCATAATTGCTTTGGATCGTTGCCATTGTTATTTATAGTATGTTGGAAATATCTTGACTTGGCTTTTTCTACTATTTTGTTGGTCTTATTTCGTGCTATTTTATACGCCTCGTAAGAATACCGAGATTTTGTCTGAATCGTTTTTTGCTTCAAATAGTCGCAATTATTCATATGTTTCTTGATTTCATTAGTCAGCCATGGTGTGTGTTTACTTCTAACTTTACGCGTTCTCAGTGGAGTGTGTTTATCTGCAATAGAAGTAAACACATTCTTCCAAATTTCCCACATTTTGTTTGGGTCTAACTCTTTTTCTATGTTGGTCGAATTTAGTGTATCGTACAGATCCCTTCTAAATGCAAATTTGTTGTAGTTTTTAAAAGATCGTGATTCGACGATTTTAGGAGGCGATCTGTTTATTGCATCTTTTGTACATACATAAATCATATAGTGGTCGCTAATACCTAGACGAATCACTCCACTCGATTTCACTTTTTGAGGACTGTTGGTGATAAATACATCAATTAATGATGCCGTGTCAGTTGTGATTCGTGTTGGTTCTGTCATAATCTGTTCTAACTGATAGATATCCATGATATCTGTAAGTTGTCGACTATGGATATTCTTTTCAGTATCCAACAAATTACAATTTAAGTCGCCCACTATGTGATATTCTTTTCCTTCTGCCTCTAGTTTACGAAGCATTGTTTCAAATTTCTCAAATATTTCAGTAGGACTATTTGGCGGTCTGTACCAACTAATAACGAAAAATGGCCTGCTTTTTCGTCTTTTTATTTCCAAACATATTATTTCTTGTCGCAGATTGGCGTTTATAGCCGTTTTGGCATATAAAGCCACTCCACCACCTGCTCGGTTTCGATCGGCCCGAAAAACATCGTAGCCATCTATTTTAACCCTTTAAGTGGCATTGTAGCAGATCTGCTACAAATAGAAAACCGAGCGATTTTTTTGCAGGCTGGGCCTAGTTCCTACTTTTACCCACAATGCTGCACAACCCTGGTTGTTGACATTGTGGCAATGGCAAAAATTTTGAACAGAAGTGATTTTGTATTGAGAAAATAATTGTCAAATATCAGTGATTTCGGTAAGTGCTAAGCCTCTATGTTTGTTATAATGTTCTGTCTTCATGAAGAGTGCTCTGATATAAGTTTTAGTGTATTTTATTTTGCAATAAGACATGCTTTTCATATCCGATTTTCGTGTGTGTATAAATGTGTTTGAGTGTGCTAAATAATGTCCTAAATATATTTGTAGCATATATGCTACATTGCCACGAAGTGGTCACTACACAGGTCAAATTACATAAACATTATATTATCAACAGCATGTGCTATATTTTGCTGAAATTTTATTTGAATATGGTTCATATAAATTTATATTCCTGCTGTTATTCAACCAGGGGTCTCTTTGATATAGACTTTGCCATCTTTTAGGTCTAGCATTATATTTTACACTATTTATGTGTTTATGGATATATACTGTGTACATATTACTTGTCAGCAAAGCTATTGTAAGGTTCATTTATCATGTTCCTAACCGTAATATTGTAGGAAATATGCTGAATAATTAAATCTATGTATTTTTTAGGAAATGTTGAGAAGAAATCCTAAAAAAATCTGTTTTGAGGATGCCATTGAGAGGATTTTCAATGGAAATGAATCACCTAAGAACATTCCTCATTAAGAGGCAGAACACCTAAGCTCTGATGAAGATGGTGATGATATTGATTATGTTGCATCTGATCATGATAGTGGTGATGATGCAGGCAATGATAATAACAGTAATGATGACAATAGTGAGGAAAATGAAAACACCACAGCTGTAGATATGGAAACCCAACGGAACAGGAAAGTATTTCGATGGAGAAAGAAAGATGTGTCACCATCTGATGAGAGTTTTATCCAGGAGAAAGATGAAATTGAAGAGATGAAATCGCCACTTGAGTATTTCAGACAGTTTTGGCCTGATGATATCAATGAATTGGTTGCACAACAGACCAATCTTTACAGTACCCAGAAATCAGGCTCCTCCATGAACACAACAAAGCCCGAGATGGAGCGATTTATTGGAATGCATTTGAAGATGGGTCTCATTCAACTTCCATCCTACAAGTTGTACTGGTCACAAAAGATGAGATACCCAACCATTGCTGACCAGATGCCATTGAAATGATATGAGAAGCTGCGTTCGAATCTCCACTTTGTTGACAACAGTGTCCTGGAACAAAATGCCTCAAAGCTCTCAAAAATTCAACCAGTTATTGACATTGTTCGAGAACAGTGCCTGAAGGTTATCCCTGAGGAGAGCCATTGTATAGATGAACAAATTATACCAGCCAAGACAAAGTACAGTGGAATTCGCCAGTACAACCCCAAAAAGCCAGTGAAGTGGGGGTTCAAGAATTTGGTTTGTGCCGGGGCTTCTGGCTTTATGTATGACTTTTATATATATGCTGGTAAGGGTGAAATAGTGGAAAACTCTGACTACAAGCACCTGCAGAAATCTGCCCAAGTTGTCGCAAGACTGTGTGAACATTTGCCCTCCCACAGTGGTCATCAATTATTTTTTGACAACTGGTTTACCACATTGGACTTGCTAATTTACCTCAAGAACAGGGGTATACTAGCATGTGGCACCATGCGTGCCAACCGCATTCAAGGATGTCCATTGCAGTCAAACAAGGACATGACTAAAGCCGGACGTGGGGCCATAGACTTCAAGTCGGATGCTGAATCAGGGATAGTTGTTGTGAAGTGGTTAGACAACAACACTGTTCATATTTCCTCCAACTGTGTTGGTGTAGAGCCATTGGGCACAATTCAAAGGTGGTGCCCAGCTGAAAACAAGGATATCAACATCCAGTGCCCACAGGTGATCTTGAGATACAACAAAGGGATGGGTGGTGTTGATTTGGCTGACATGCTCATCTCTTTGTACCGAATCAAAATGAAAACCAGACGATGGTACATAAAAATTTTCTGGCACCTTGTCGACATTGCCAAGGTTAATGCTTGGCTCCACTACCGCAGGCATTGTGAGCAATTGGAAATTCCAAAGAAACAAGAATTATCCTTGCTGGACTTTGTTTTGGAAATTGCTGAGAGCTTGACAACCACCAACAAAGTTGTTCCAATGGAAACGACCAGTGGTAAGCAAGGCAGACCAAGTAAGCGAAGATCTGCAGAGGAAGTCAGTCCATCGTCAGCAGTGAAAGTTGGTCGCAAATCCACCACACCTTTGCCACCAAAGGATACAAGGTATGATCAACTTGGGCATTGGCCAAACCCCACAAAAGGAAACCGCAGTCGGTGTCGATTTTGCAAGGATGGTTTTTCCAAAATCTTTTGCAGCAAATGCAAAGTTTGCCTTTGCTTGAGAGAGGGGAAAAACTGTTTTGTGGACTACCAAATAGTAAATTTCTATTGAAACTTTGAACTTGTTTATACTAAATAGTGGATTTTATTGAACATTTGAACTTGGGATTGTTGAACTTGTTTCATATATACAATACATTTATAGTTTATATTTACTAGGGGTTGTTATATATTGGGGAGAGTATGTAGTTTTATAGATACTTTTTAAATACTTTTTATATATTCTATTGAAGCTTTGAACTTGCTTTCTAAATAGTAGATTTTATTGAACATTTGAACTTGGGGTTGTTGAACTTGTTTCATACATACATATACATATATACATGTAGTTTATATTTAGTAGGTAGTAGTGTTATATATTGGTAATAGTATCGTTCTTAATTGGTCAATATGTTTAATTAAGCTTGCAATGTTTAAATGCATTATTGAAAAGCCTTTTAAATCTAGTTTATTTTCAACTTGACTAGTGTGTACAGTAAGGGGTTCCTCAGGGATTTTCTCTGCCAACTGCTCAGTAGAATCAAAGATACTTCAGACAGTTTATATGATTAATAATGTTTTTGGCTAATTCTGCTGAACCTTGTTTATTTAGATGCAGCCCATACAGATTGAGCTTATTTTTGTCAATATTTTCATTCCTAATTAGATAAAACATTTTCTGTTCACTATACCTGAACAATTCTATATTAACTGCCACTGCTTTCTTCATGAGCTCTTGATTGTCTTCTCGATGGATAATTTCGAAAACACTGATTGACATTTGAGGATGGTCTGATTTGATAGATTTACATAACTTTTTAATGTTCTTTGCAGTATCTTTAGCACTTTTTCTTTTCAAGTCATTAGTGCCAACATGTAGAATGTTTTTAGGTTTCCTCTTTAGGGAAGGTTTTATGTAGTCGGTTAGATCCTCCACCGTTGAGCCTGGAAAGGACTTAATCTGGGTTTTGTGTTTAACTGATTTAGAAATCTTGTCTGGACAGAGTCCCTTAATCATAGAATCTCCAACAATAATCGTCACTGGATTGTTATTATCGTCTTCATTTTTATCTTTATTCTCCCGTCGAGACGAGCTGGATGAAGTGTCTGTTGTATGCTTCTGAGTAGAGTTATGATCATTTGAACTTTTTGATGTTGCTGCACTAGCATATGATTTCTTCGATTCTTTATGTCCCTGCTTTGATGGATTTAGCTTGTTTGTTGACTCATTATCGGGATTTACATCACTGTCACTTAAAACCTCATATCGATTACGCATGGATATACCCCCCTTATCAGGATATTCACTCGTCATTACATTTAGATTATACGGCAATATATCAGGGTTACTTGGAGGTTTTTTAGTTTCGTCGAGGGTTTTGCGCTCATTTACGACTTGCCAAGGCTTTCCTCTTTTTACAGCATTTATTTGCATTCGCAGTCAGCTGATTTTGGTCAAGCTGTATCAGCCGAAGAGCTGTTAGTAAACTTGCTTTTTCGTTTTTAAGATTCTCGTTAGTCAGACTTAAGTCCGCTATAGTGTTTTTCATGCTTATGTTTTGTTCTCTAGGGTCGACATTGGTTTTGTATAAATCAAGTTTCTCTTTCTTTAGGTCATCAATTACATTTTCTAAAGCTACGATTGAATACAGTTTATTTTCTTTCATGTTATGAATCTCGGAAGTAAGATCATTTAGTTTATTTGCAACGTTGTCGGCAAATCTCTCCATCTTAGATTTCAGCGTGCCAATTTCGAATTCACAATTACAGTTTAAATTTGTGTTTCCCAAGATATTTTGAGACTTTGACACCGCATGTATATTCTGTGACTCATGCAAATTTAAAGTTGTTTTGCTTTTGGTTGATTCTACTTTTGCATTTGGACTTTGGGATTGAGAAATAGCTTCATCATTTTGATGATGTTGACTTGAATGTTTTTCAGCAACTGCCCCATTTGTTGTTGACATAAGAACTTCTTCAGTTACTGAGGCAGTTATTTTAGGCAACTTAACCGCGTTACAAGCACTCAAGTCGTCAATATCGACACGGGCTGACACGTTTTCGATTTGCTTTACTAATTCGACTTCTGTAGGATTATCGGTTTTTGCTACAAATTCATGCTCCCCTTGCTTTAAGTTTAAGGAGTGTACTCGTCCAGTTAGATCTTCACCTTTGTCTCCCTTGAAGTAGATATTTCCACTCTTTGAATGCCACGTTACCGATAATGGCTTTGAATCAAACTGCCATGTCCCGCCGCTGGGAGATCGCCAAGATGTACTTTCAGCTATGTTCTCGTCTATTTCTGTGAGCACAAATGCTTTGAGATCTTCTAATGTACCAGTCCATTGCAATTTATTCTTTTTCAGGCTGAAAGAGTTGTATAAAACGTTGGTAATAGTCGTAGAATTCATTGCACCTGCGAAGGCTTGTCATCATGCTGCCATGGTAGTTGCACCTTTCCGGGAGGAAAATCGCACCTTTACGGGAGGAGGTGTGACTACGCGGGATGCGAAAAACAAGACGATTGTCAATCAGGACCAAACGAAAACGTTTGCGTTAGGGTACGACAAACGCGTCTTGCAGGATGATTTCAACAGGTACCCTATGGATTTTAAAAAATTGAGTAAAAAATTTTTTAATCTTGGTAAAGATTAAAAAATGTCTGCTGATGAAATTAAAAACCGGATTGTGTACATACTATGCAGCATACTAAGACCGAAGACGATGGGACTGATATTTATTATAAAAAATTAAAATATGGAAATTTTGGAATTTGAATTTTATATGGTATCATAACATTGACGGACGGTATCGTGAAACAAAAGAGTTTAAGAAACTCATTAAAATGGTCTTGTCTAAAAGTACACACGAGTGACCACGAATGACCACGAGTGACCACCAAAGTAAGCCATTATTGAGGGACCAGCTGATAATATTTTTGGCTTATGTGGGCAAAAATGCGGAAAATCTACTTGAACCCAAAATAATTTTTAAAGTTTGAAAAGAACTAGTTGGAATCTGTTTGGTTGCATAATTGGCTTAATTTTTTTCACCACTGAACGATAAAAACGTGGACCGAAGAACCAGAAGACGAGATGATCGGACTGGACAATTTTTATTTAGTCCAGATTTCTCTAGCATCTACTATCATCCTTCTTGTGCCCACATTACGAAAAAGAATCCTGTCTTCACTGGTATTGTAACTGTCGATCGTTACACGTGCGAACGCCTGACCGAAGAGCAACGGCAGTACGTGGCCACATTTGATTTAAAAATTCAAGTTTTGTAATGTGAACTTACGTTTTTATAGGGTTACTCTATATAAAGTTGAAGTGCGCAAGCAAGAATTTTGAATTTCCAGCGTTTCAAGTAATATAAGAAAATTTGAATTATAATTGTTATTAAAGCAATCATGTCATCAAACCGGGAATATAGTGGAAATGGAACTACTGTAAAGCAATAAAATCAAAGCTTTTCTTAAGAAAACTGATTTGTGGTTCCGATTTGACGTCATGTCCGGTAATCTTAAGGACCTACAATCTTGGACAAAATTGTTGAGACACATGAGCGATCATTTGTCATTTTCGCAGTGTTTGTATAATTCTTTCCCCCCCCCCCACACACACACACACACCCCAATTCAATGTTGTTGAGATGATACCTATGCTTCGGACATGCGGCTGTCGAATTATGTCAACATTGAACTGGGGGAGAGGGGGTTTAGAATAAAAATTGTGAGGATTTAAATCAGTTGAGAAGGGCATGCGTATCTTGTCTTCAAAATTTCAATGTGTTTCAACAAGTTTTGTCCAAGATTGTAATATACTCTTTGAATTTTTGATATTGGATTTTGATATTAAAGTTTTTTAGTAACAAATTATATTGCATATTTTCGTAGAATACCCAAAAGGTACAAAATCTATAAAATTTCAAAATTTCCGTATATGAATAGGCGTGCATAAGGCGTAAAAAGTTGATATTTTATGTTGAGTTTCGTATGAAAAGTGTAAAGTGTATAGCTATTAGTACAGTTGACATTTAATCACGTCACAGAGACGTGCGACAGTACGAGGATATGACAGAACAATGTTATCTGTTTTGTACAGACAATGCAGATTTCCAGCTAATGTTGTCACAGGCAATAATCAATATATTCTAGTTTGTTCTGATTTGCATTGTGATCTTTCCTAAACAATCAGCTCATGCTCAATGCTAATTAATCTGGCCTAATTGCTAATTGTATAAGCTCAGTGTAATGCTAATTGCTTATAACGACTTTTAAATGAGAACTGTCGCACGTAAACTTTTCAACTTTAACACCTAATCAATGCAATCTATGCATAATTACGACAATGAGGAGAAACACTCTCAAGAATTGTAAGCCAATGGTCTTGCGTCTTTTATTGATAAAAGCGAGGTTCCCAAGCCAAAATGGTTTCCGTGACGTGATTATCAAAAGGGTGTTCAGTGATTGCTGTACGAAAAGTTCCTGCCTTTAGCTTTTTAGTAATATGGCTGTGATCCCCTATCCGCTTTTCGCAATTCGCTACCCGCATTTCGTTGCTTGCAATCCTCTACAAGTTGGGTTTTATATGTGTTCGGTGTATAAATATTTTTTATTGCGTGAAACGTGGAAGTAATATTCGTGGGTCATTTGTGGTCACTCGTGGTCATTCGAGGTCACTCGTGGTCATTCGTGTGTTCTTTTAGACAAGATCCTTTAAAATTGCTATATACGAGATCCTTCAAAATAATGAGAATGCTGCACCTATTATACATCAATGTTTAAAAGATATATTTTTAGAACCGTTTACTAGAGTTGGTATATACAAACGAATATGGTATATTTTATTACCTGCTCTTTGGAAAGATCATAGGGCTATTGAACGTGCAAAACAAAAAAAATTAAATTTTTTAGCAGAGGTACTTGACGAGGCAGGTAGACATACGGAGGCTCACGTTGTTAGGGTTATTGTAAAACCTTATATATGTGAAATTTAAAATGGTCTAAAATGACAGCGTTAGAAAAATTAAAAGCAGTACCGCTGTTGCTTACACCTACCACTAATTTACAAGCAGCTTAAACAAAATTTTAAATACGTTTAGCTGGCTTACGCAACAAATATAGCTAGGTTACACAACAAAAACAGCTAGCTTATGCAACAAATATAGCTAGGTTACACAACAAAAACAGCTACAATCCCGGACAAAACCATTAGCGACACTCACTCAATGTAGGCAAAATTATATAAAATGAGCTGGAAAAGTTTACAAAGTCCCCCCCCCCCTTCCCCCCGAAACAGTGTTGAAAGTTTTCAGATTAGTTAAACATCGTTTGAGGCATCTCAGCAACATTGAAAGGAGGGGGCGAGGGGGAAAATATTCCGAAAGGTATACAAATTTTGAAAACTTGCAAAGTGTCGCAGATGTTTTGTCCGGGATTGTCTGAGGAAGAGATGTACTGTTATCTGATCTATAGGGCTAAAATAGTTTATCATGACCATGATTTAGATCGTTTATCACTTTCAACATGTATCATCAATAATTTTTGATGCTTACATTTCCTGTTTATTTTTCGAATGTGAAGATTTTTCAAATATAACGTTGAAATTTCCACCCACGCACACGTGGGTGGCAAGGCGTGCGCATTGAATTGCATTCTTGCTTAAAGTGCAGTGGCGAATGAAAGTATTCGCGCACGAGATAACCGGTTAGTGTACCTTATTACATACAGTCAAGCCAATTTAAACAAATTCAGTTCGAGAGAGGAGTTTGCCGAAGCGTTGGTTCTTGCTTTTAGCAACGGAAATAATGTTATGCAGTGGTGTTGCTGCCTCGAAGATCATGAAGATGGGGGGAAACATTATCATATGGCCATCAAGCTTGAAAAAAAAAACGATGGCTGAAAGTTAAGAGATTCTTGTTGGAGCGTTTTGGCATCTCAGTACATTTTTCGTCTGTTCACCACAACTATTTCAGTGCATGGCAGTATGTTACAAAGTCTGACCCTAACTATTTGCAAAGCGATGATCATCCGGATTTGAGCAATGCCGAACCACCAAAGACTGATTCTGCCAGCATTTCCACAATCCTGATGAGAGACGATTCAAACAGTGACAGCGATAATGCATCGGGGCAAAGACCTCGAAAGCGTATGAAAAAGAGACTAACATTGTTACAAGTATCTGAAATTATTCAACAAAAGTCCATTAAAACGCGTACTGAGCTGCTTGCCTTAGCCCAGCAACAAAAGAATGAGGGTAAGACAGACCTTGCAGAATTTATAATGAACCGACAGCCTAAAATCATTGCCCAACTATTAAAAACTATGTGGGATATGTTCAATGCTCAGGCGAAATTAGACAGGAGCAGAAAAACACGCTTGGAATTGTTAACCGAGGCTGCTGAATGTGAGTGTGTTGATGGCTGTGAAGGCAACTGGCTTTGTTTGGCTGAAGAAGTCCTGACAACGAATGGCATTGAATTAACTGAATTTGCCACGGCCGTTTACAACCTCTTAGACAAGGGTCGTGGGAAATATCGCAATGTTATGCTTACTGGCCCGGCAAATTGTGGAAAAACGTTTTTACTGAAACCCCTTAACTCCATATATCACACCTTTAAAAACCCAGCAACTTGTACTTTTGCGTGGGTTGGAGTTGAAAATGCAGAGTGCATATTCCTAAATGATTTTCGTTGGAATGAAAAAATTATTCAGTGGCACGATCTTTTGTTATTGCTTGAAGGCGAACCTGTCCACTTTCCTGCGCCGAAAACCCACTTCGCAGAGGACATTTTGTTAGAAAGTGACATTCCTGTATTTGCTACAACCAAATATAAATTAGCCTACGTCAAAGGCGGGTGTATTGATGCGCGTGAAACTGAAATGATGTCAGTTCGATGGAATGTATTTAGCCTCAGTAAACAGGTACCGCAGGAGGAACAGACAGACATTACACCTTGCAGTCGTTGCTTTGCTCATCTCATATATCACGGACGCATGTAAAAAGTCAAAGCCGCAAGCATAAATATGAACATAGCTATTTTGAAATTTACTTTTGCTTAAACTGCAGACACATGCAGTATACGCTGAATAGGTAACTGTTACAATGTAATTATTTTGAAGAATAATAGCTGATACGATATATGTTTTCACTACACGTGTTATGTTTCAATTACAAACTTGTCAAAATAGCTGTTGTTATGGCAATAGTTGGCCAAATTAACGGTGTACCAACGGTACACCGTTCTCACTTAATTAATTATTATAGTATTATTCTTATGTCGCGAAATGGTACACCGTGGAAATTTCTTTCATTAAACGCGTTTAGGATTAACTGAGAACATAAAAGTATTACCAAGCAAATTCACTTTCGAATCAATTGTAAATCTTTTGCGCACGTCGCTACAATGACAAAATATTAGCAAAACAAGATTACTTTTTCGGTACACCGTTAATGTCTGATATTGTGTGACTTGTAATTCTATACGGCATGAACATTTCTGCTTTTAGGTTATGTGCGTTTTTAATATTTTTGTATTTATGGCTCTGCACAAATAATTCATTAATAATCATACTTAATAATGCACTTATTAGTGCCTGTCAGTGAATTTGGTCAACCTCTATTCCCAAAGAAACAAAATATATTTCGAAGTAGATTGTGCTTAATTACGCGTGATATCAGACAATCCCGGACAAAACCATTAGCGACACTCACTCAATGTAGGCAAAATTATATAAAATGAGCTGGAAAAGTTTACAAAGTCCCCCCCCCCCTTCCCCCCGAAACAGTGTTGAAAGTTTTCAAATTAGTTAACCATCGTTTGAGGCATCTTAGCAACATTGAAAGGAGGGGGCAAGGGGGAAAATATTCCGAAAGGTATACAAATTTTGAAAACTTGCAAAGTGTCGCAGATGTTTTGTCCAGGATTGTAGCTTACGCAACAAATTACAAGCACGTTCAACAAAATTTTAAACATGATGTTTTAAAATTTTAAACAAATTCTACAAATATTTGAACAAACTTGAGCAAATTTCATACGCCTCAAATACACCTTCCGGCTCATATTCTTCTTCTTCTTCTTCTTCTTCTACTTCTTCTTCTTTCACCAGGTATTTGTGAAAGTTGTAACCGATCTCAAAAAATATAGGACCAGCGAATAATACTAATAGTATACTATCGAAATAAGCTTCGGCGTTACGGGATCGATAGCGGGAGTTTTGGCAAGCAAAATGTTATTGTAATTTCATAACCCGTCTGGGTTATGAAATATTTTTTACAATACGAATTTCGTTACTAGGAATCCGATCCCGATCGTGCTTCCCAAAAGGTAAGGAAGATGCTTGTCCGATGCTTTTGGAACAACTACAGGTTTTGGTTTTGTCGTCGTTGTTGGTGCAACAGGTGGTTTCGATACGATGGGCGCGACGTAATTCACGTTCGTGTTGACGCCGAATTTCATTGTTTTTGTCGCGAACGTCAAGACGTTGTTGTAGCCTTCGACTTTGTCTTTGAGGATAATCATGTTCGACGGAATTAAAATGATACCTGGCGTGATGGCCATGTTGAGAACGACGTTCGTGTCTTTGATGGCCGTTCTCATATCCGAAATTAACTTCCTGGGATTATCTTGCAAAATAGTAACTTTGACGAGCCGGTGAAATATTTGTTGCGTTTGTAGAGATTTCGCGCCTTGCCCTAAGATCGCCCAACGCGTTTGTGCTTGCGCTCCTAGAACACAGTACACGTACAATTCTATAGCCGATTGAAGCAAAACTTGTCCCGTTTTCGTAAGTCCATCGCTATCGTCTTTGATGAACCGCATCCAATCGGTATCGTAATCGTGGACGATCTGTGAAACTTCTTCATACTTGATCCCGAGCCCGCCAGAATTATTAGCCGTCATTCGGTACTTATAATTCCGAATATTGTGTTTGTTCGCGTGGTGCGAGTACCAATCGTTAATATCGGCACGCGTACGTTCAAATTTTTTAACCCAAATTTTTTTAGACGGGATATTTTTTTGGATAAGTTTTTTAATGTCGTTCGTGATGTACGACGACATTTTTTGTGGATTTTCCGTGAACCGTTTCATGTGGTAGTAGACGTAATACCGGGCGATGCTGGTGGTAACGTTATTATCACCCTTTAAATGTTTCCTACACTGATCCCACCGACGTGCAAAATAATATAGGCGGCAAGTAACGACGCGAAATACGGATCGTCTTTGTCCACGGCCATTTTCATAATATCGTTCGTAGCACCTTTCCAAGACGTCTCCAGTGCTCCAAAATTACTCGAGAATCCAGATTTCGCGTTGACGTAAATAGTGAATTTCTGATAATTGTACGGCAACGTCGACGACGACGATAAGACGAACGGTTGCGCCGTACCGCTCGTGTCCCATATTTTTGGCAACCAATGCAATTCTCCAAAATACAATTTTTTAAAATCGTCTGACGTGATGTCGAGATATCGTCCTTCGCGAACTTTAAACGACACGCTCGTTCCGGTAACGTCGCCCGTTTTCGATAAGACGACGTTAAAACTGAAACTGCCTAAATGTGCATTTGGATACTTTTTTACAAATTCATCTTTTAACCATTTTTTCATCGTCCTAAGATTATTTAGTGCCTTATCGTAATCAGACCCGTAATATTGTCTGTAAGGCGTTTCGTGCCTTTTAAAGTCTTCCTCGAGTGTCATTTTTTATTCGATATCCTTAATATCTTTAATTGGAACCCACGACCGACTATCGTACCCCAACCATTTTACTAACGCCATCCCGTTCTTTTTTCGAAGTACTTTTTCTATTCTGTACGTATCGTCTTTTTTGCTCACAGTAGATAATTCTTCTTCGTAAAACTTCCCGATGATCGGTTCTTCTTCGTGATCCTCTATTTCGTACATATTAGGGTCTCCCCGGAATACTTTTGATATTTTAAATATTTCCTCTGTAAAATTTGCCTCGTATCCTTTTGCAAAAATTCTTTTGTATTTGCTAACCCTAACAGTATCCCCAATTCTAAATCTAGGTAACGGTAAAGTAATTCACCCATAGGTGAACCGTATAACGTAATCCACACCATATTTTCGTTAGTTTTGTTCACGTCTTTTGGTTTCATAAGAATGCTCCTGTGTTTGGTATTGTTATAATTTTTCGAAAATTTGTCTAAAACATCAATCCAGTTGTACGTTCCTTTGCTGTAAAAATATTTCCACATCATTGTTTTTAATGTCCGATTAAACCTTTCTACGATAGCAGCCTTTATGTCGGAATGCGTAGAAAAATAGTCTACGTTATGACTTTTCAGGAGATCTTTAACACCGTTGTAAAATTCTTTTTTTTCGTCAAACTGGGTAACATTAGGATATTTCCCAAACCTTGACTTAAAGTTATCTGGTAGTAGGTTGAGAGCCTTGGTCATATTTTTTGTATCCTTTCGGTAAACAGGTATCGTAAAGGCATACCGACTAAGAATCTCCACAGCTGTTAATATCCATCGGTAACCTTTGTTTTTACTCGCGTATTTCCCCATATCTACCAAATCTAATTGGATTTGGTCTGCAAGGTCTTTTACAAAGGTTTTTTGGAATGTATGTTTTTTAACGAGAGGCTTGTATCTCGTGTACATGTCTTGCGTTTCTAACCATTCTTTTACGAGCCGGCGGCTTACGCTTACTCCATTTGCTTTTGCTTTTTGGTATAATTTTTCTGCAGATTGGTAACCTTCAGAAGGATTATAATATATATCCCGTAATTCCAGTTTGTTGATCATTTTATTCGATATATAATTCAAACATGACGGTTCATCCAACGTCGTAGCCGATATTCACCGATATGTCACTGCGCATGGCAATTACAAATCTCTAGCCGTCGACGTCGCGACGTGAGAATTTTTGTTTTGGCGTTGTGGCGAAGACGTATGTAAGTACACCCGTTATAACCTAATGAATTTTTATAGTTTTCCAATTATTGTTAATCCCAGGCAATTCTAGAATGTTTGCCAGAGTTCTGTTAACAGCATGTGAAATTTAGATCAAAATTTCTCCATGTTCAGGTGAGATGACTACCACGTCTTCAACTGAATCTACTCAATCTACAAATACTTCGACAAAAACAGCAAAGTATACATATAAATAAATATATTGTTTTCTCATGTAAAAATTATGACAATTTTTGGAGTTAAGATGCCATTCTGTTTTTATGTTATCAGTTATACAGATTTTTCCAAGCTTTTACGTGGTGTATGGTGGCCCAGCACTGCCATTTGATTTTTTGCATTATTTTTTAAATTTTTTGAATAAAATCTCAATATTTTATTCATTTTTTAATTCTAAATATTATTAATTTAGAAATTGTTGCTTTGCATTTAATATGCATTATTTAAAAAAAAACAACAAAAAATATCGCACCAGCGGCCCAGCGTTGCCAACACTATACCACATTGCATTGCGCAAAAACACTTATTTGCAAGCTTACATGAAGTAATGTCGACATTTCTAAGAAGATTGCTTTCGAAAAATCAAAATTATAAACTGCACATTTATAGTTGTACAACGAAATGTTTTATGTAACATCACAAAATGCAGCGATATGTCGGTTGGGATGAAGACTTCCATTTACAAGAATCTCTCAAAAAGTATGTGAGTGCAGGTTATAAACGAACCGAGATTGTTAGTTTTGTCAGTAGAGATTTTCCTCAATACCCTTGGAGTTTACGTTGTGTGGATAGACGTCTCCGTCATTTTGGTATCTACTATACCGATCATAACGTTGATGTTGAGGACGTTCAACAAGCTGTTGCTAAGGAGTTAGATGGACCGGGCAAACTGTTGGGGTACCGTACAATGCACAAAAAAGTTCGTCAGGTACATCACCTCAATGTTCCTCGAAAGCTAGTGAACGAAGTCATGTACGATCTTGATCCAGAAGGCCTTGAGGTACGCACTCTTGCCACAAATAGACCACGAGTTAGAGGTAATTTTACCACAAAAGGTGTTAACTGGGTGCATGCAATGGATGGACATGCGAAACTGATGGGATTTCAGAAAAACACTTTCCCTCTTGGTGTGTATGGTTGCATAGACACGGCAAGCAGAAAGTTGTTGTGGTTGAGAGTGTGGACCGGAAATTCTGATCCAAAGTTAATTGGTCGCTTCTACCTTGATTATCTCTATGAAAGTAGAATCATAGCTAGTAAGATAAGAATTGATAAGGGTACAGAGACTGGAAAGATGGCAACATTACATGCGTTCCTCAGACGACACCATGGCGATATGGACCCTGTTGAGACTGTTATATATGGTCCATCAACAGCAAATCAGGTGTCAATATACATATTTCTTAACATGTGTGGAAATAAGTTCTATCAATTTATTTTTGAGTCGGTTTTCTTTGATGTACCGCGGGTTGTATATAGGTTATTTACCTTGAATAAATAATTAGATCAAAGTTGCAGAAAAATCTCGATGAATCTCGACTTAAATTGTTTAAAGTCAAAAGACTGTTAGAAAACCTCCTCAAAAGTCGGGATGTATGTCATATACAGCTCTCGGACGCTCTGCGTCCTCGGGGACTGTATATGACATACATCTCTCCTTCTCAGTATTTAACTCTAACATAGTGTTGAGGTGAAAGATTGTTTTGTTTTATGATTCCTTTGATTTGCAAAATCATGACCAAGTAAAATAATATAATGTTGAAAACAAAAAATCTCATGCAATGGCACTTTGACCCTGTGGCAGAAATAACTTCACATTTCTATGGTGTGTTGCATCTTCATAATACATAGGCAAACTCTTTTCAAACTTCTTAGATTGAGAGATGGTGGAGAGAACTTCACCAACGCCTTGAAAAATACTTTAAGGAGCACTTGCTGTTTTTAAAAGACAGGCACCATTATGATCCTGATAGTGATATTGACAGGTTTGTTTCAAATTAGTTTCCATGATTAACAGAGATAAATTTTCATTTGGTTTTAAACCCTAGAATCCCTAATATAAGCCTAAAGCCTTTTGGATTGTTAATCGATATTTGCTGCGAGAGTATGTTTTTATTCATGGATTTTGAGAGCATTTTACCTTCATGTAGCATTAAATTTACTTTTTAGTAAATCAACTTTTCTCTTTAAGATCTATACTGGCATATTTATTCATCCCTCTCATACAGAGAGAGGTAGACATTTTCAAAGATGTTGTGGGGAATGCACACAGGATCCGATGTCAGAAAGAAACATATCTTCCAGATGGAGTGCCAGATCACATTTACTGTTTTCCTGAGGAATACCAACTTGAACAATGTGGTATATATCACACATTATTTATACTGAACTTTTATGTTTCAAATTATTTATTGTCTTTGCTAATAATGCAATTGTTATGAATTATATCCACTTTCAAACAAATATCCCTTGTTATTTCTCAAATATATTTAGTCATGTAATAGTCTTTTCTGCAAAAGTTGGCACCTTCAGTTTTTTCTAAAAATATACTTTTCATAGGTTTTGAAATTACTAGTGCTCAGCTTGAAGAGGCAGCTATTGAATCTGGTGTTCTTGAGGGAACTGACGACTACATGAGTGAAGAATTTCTTGAAAAATGTGAAAATATTTTGCCCAACCCTGACCAAGTGGCTGCTAAAGATTGTGCAACAACATTTATTTTCCTGAAAGAGAGATACATTGCCCAACATCATGAATATGAAATGAACATGTCTGAGACGTCTTAAATACCAGCTATGAATTGTTACTGTATGAAGCCATGACAGCAGGATAATCGTTTGCACAAGCAAATACAAACATTAAATAAGAAATATACATCTCTTATATCCCCCTTTCAAACAAAACTTGTCCATGACAATTACAAACAATTTAAAGATGTAAATCAAAAACATTTACAATGTTAATAATGAACATGGATGTACTTTAGACTGTTCAGTAGTGTTACACTCTACACTAATGTAAAGTTTTCAGGCCAATACTTTTACAATACGCATTGCAAGAGTGGTTTTGGCAGAACTTGCTGATAGCTTCAACAGATAAGTTTCCAGTGCAAAACTGATACTCATCTTCCTCAGAAAGCAACTCAGAGGAAGCAATTTCTGGATCACACAATGAATCTCCAGCACCTTGAATATCTAAAAGCATTAACTTGCAATCACTCTTTTCAAACGAAAAGTGCATGAGACATTCTGCCTTTTGACAATAGGTGGTTTTTTCACTTGAAATGGACCCATCATTGTTGACAAACTTTCTGAAATCACTTTTGATGAATTCTTCAATTGTGACATACTCACCTAACAAGTTAAAGATGGCATAATTAATTAGGATCTGGTATAAGAAAGAGAAAAGCAACAAGGTACTTTGAATATTTTTTATTAATGGGGTAACTGAAGCTTTGATCTACTGATCATTAACATGTCACTTGCAGTAATAATGATCAAGGTTTGCCACATTTCACAGTGACAAAGTAATCACATCTCACCTGTTGCCTCAATCTTCCCCATAAAGATGCTGTTATATGAAAACAGTTTCACTGGTTCTGAATAGTCCAATTCATTGAATTTTGCCTGTAGTTGATTTGCAAAACTTTGTGCCAGAACATGGGTTTGTACAGTTTTCTTTGTATAACTTTCAATGGTTTGGTTGGTTTGCTCAATAGTTTCGAGGGTACTGGGTAGATATTTCTTGACCACCCATTCTTTCTTACCAAACTTCGGAGTTGGACTGGTTGCTTTATATGCTCGTCGAAATCCACCTTCCGCAAAATGAGTGTTTTCAATTAAAAACTCTGCTTTATCAGGTATTAGAGTCCATGTCAAGTTATCAACATGAAAAGTTAAAACATCAATGACAGACAAATCAGACGGTGCTTTGGCCACCCTTCCAAGATTCAACATTGTAGACAGAGACAAACTTTTTGGAAAGATCTGGCTTCTTTTGACAGTAGATTTCTTGGGTGGACTTTCAGCAGACTTAGCATGCCTACTATAATTGTTGTCGCGCACGGATAAACTTATTGACGAACTGACATCCTTTCTGGGACCAAGGGAACGCATGGACATGCCTACTTTGTCAACTTCGACCAGTCGTGGAATAAAGCAAACATGAATTAGCTTAAGATTGGGTATTTGATGCAGTGATGTACATGTAGGACCACGCTCGCCAGCAAGAATGTCTACCTCCATGGCTTTCCCAATGTGGCCTTTTCTTTGGAAGTGGATTAAACAGGCCTGTTTTATACCATCTATAGTAATACCCGAATTCTTGTATGGGATGAACTCTCGAGGTCCAATTCGAGAATACTTTTGTGCCTTACCTTCTACAGATGAAGACAAGCGCTGGACTGTCAGTTCATCTGATTGCAAGCGAATCTTTTTTCCCTGTGTACTATTCGAAGCATTCTTTCGCTTGTTATTAACATCTCTTTTTGCTTTGATCTTTTCTTCGTAATTTTTCCACAAGGTCGACATGATGAATAATGCAACATGTATGTGAACTTCCACTTTAATTTCCATTAATTCCATTTCCATTTTTGCGCAATGCAATGTGGTATAGTGTTGGCAACGCTGGGCGGCTGGTGCGATATTTTTTGTTGTTTCTTTTTTAAAAAATAATGCATATTAAATGCAAAGCAGCAATTTCTAAATTAATAATATTTAGAATTAAAAAATGAATAAAATATTGAGATTTTATTCAAAAAATTTAAAAAATAATGCAAAAAATCAAATGGCAGTGCTGGGCCACCATAGTGGTGTCATCCGATACATATCTTTCATTGTAGCTTTAATATTTAATTCGCTGTTTCGAATGATGTTGTCTGTTGACTGTTGTTAATCATGTTCTTTACTCTTTAGTACGGTTTATTTGTATACTACTACTTTTTACTATTAAGGGCATCTTAAAACACTACGTTTAACCACATATTTGATATTTTTCAGTGAAAAATGTCTTGTATGTAGGAGATTAATAATATGTAGGAAAATAGTGCTGGGGGAAGGAGGGAGAGCTGGATGACATGAGATAAATGTGTGAATGAATTTGTAAAATTGTAAAGGGTCTTGTTTATTTTGTCCAGATGTTCTTTAACAAATTTTCTCAGCTGGACTTGAGATATTAAAACAATTTCAGTCATGTTAATTTATAGGCATTCTAGTCAACTCATGCATTTAGATGCATTGTTCCACAGTGCACCCTATCCTTCTCTAGTCAGTTTTTCTACATGATTTTACTTATCTATGGCACAGTATATGCTAGTCAGTGTTTGAAGAAAATAAGATTACTTTATGTTTGAAATTAAAAGAGCATTTAAACATATCTTTTACAGGCCCATGAAATGGAGTGAGTCACATGATATACTATTTGCAAGAGAGGTTTTGGTTTCCAGTCTGTATGAGACTCGAAATGGAAGTCCTGAAAGAGGAAAAGTATGGGACGAAATAGCAGAAAACCTTAACAAATTGGAAAACCCATTGTTTAGTGTATCCAAGCGGTCATTAAGGGATAGGCTTTCCCTACTAATCAAAAGGTACAAAGCTAAAGTCAGAGAAGAAGACCGAGAATCTGGTATTAATCCAGAAGAAGAGGAAATTTGTGATAAGGAGTCAGAATGGATCCTTAATCCCCCAAGTGAATCAAAGACAAAGAAAGCACAACAGGATAAAGCTACTGCTGAGGAAATTCGAAATAAAGCAATGGAGACCCTTGGTGAAACAAAAAAAAACGGAAAGAGGACAATGTAACAGATGGATCAACTAAAAAAATGAGAAGGAGCATAGGTGAAGCCATACACTTTTTAAAGGAAAAGGCTAAAGCTGACTCTTTGCTTAAAGAGAGGGAACTTCAGCTCAGAGAAAAAGAACAGTCAAACAGTGCTTTATTGTTGGAAAGGCAAAGTCAAATGCAAAATGACATGCTTATGTTTATACAGCAACAACAACAAGATCAGCAAAATATGCAACAGACTCTACAGCAACAGCATGTACAAACCATGCAGGCTATGTTCCAACAGCAACAAATTCAAAATCAAGCCCTGATGAGTCTTCTGGAAAAATTTGCAAGTAAATAGAAAACTCTATGAACAATTGTATTTTGTGTTGTGTTTCAGGTTTCCTTGTACATGTTAAAAATTTTAAACAGAAGTTGACCTTTCAATGTCAAAACTATGAACATGTTGGTTAGTTAATTATAGTAAGTTGCAGTTATGCATCATATTGCACACGTTTTGACAACTTGCTAACCCTTTTGCCTAATTCATTGTTTGACAAATTTTCAATTTTTGCTTAAATCAAATGTTCAAGGATGTGAATGGTAAAATTCTTAAATATTGCTTGAGTCATTTAGCCAACAGGTTCCTTGCTGCAGCTGTAAAAAGGTTTCATTATTTTCCTTCACATTTAAAAAAAAGTTTTGATGCTTTTCAAGTTTTTTAATGCAAAAAAAATAAGTTGCCAAAAAGGTTAGTAAAGTGCAATATACATAATTGAACGACAGCATAAAATACCTTTGTAAAATGGTATACACAAAGTGTAAAATATTAAAAGTTAAATATTTAAAGTTCTTTAATTGTCAATTAGCAAAATATTCCTGCAGAGAAGGTGGTTGCAAGCCAAAGTATTCAGCAGTTTGGTTACCATACATGCAAGTTAAAGCATTTCTAAGAAGGGCAGCTACAATATACATTTTGCCAATGCTGCTTAAACCAATTTTTAGATTTTTTTTAAATCTAGGAATTTAAAATAATTGATAATATCTCCGAACAACCACTCGACAGATACCCTCGTCGCACTCATATTAGTATTGAACATTTTCATTTGATTGGTTAGATTCACTCCTCTAAATGGTGCCTGTAAGTGTACCCTTAAGGGGTAGGCTGGGTCACCATACAAACACATTGGCTGTCCAGTTGTTGAGCAGGCTGCCACTTCTAAACTTTGCAAAAGTCTAGATTCTGCTAACATTCCAGCATCGTGCTTTTTTCCCTCTGCAAAATATAAAGAAAATAGAATAAGAATCTGAGTATAAAGTTACCTATTAACTCGGGTCTCGAGAACATAATCTTGACCCAAATATAAACTAGTCAAACTCAAAAGAATATTTTTTGGATAAATTTATATGATACTCACCCACAGGTCCATAAAGATTTGCTATCATGCCATTTGGCACCACAACTGATTGGAATTTGAGAGCGTGTACCTTTTTGTGGCCATTATATACAATCCTCTGGTTTTTTCTGGGTCTGCAGATGGGGCGCACTGTTCCATCCACGAAACCAAAACAATTTTGTAGTGGAGCTCCTTTTTCATGAATGACTCGAGCGTAAGTTTCCAAATGATCGGGACTTAAAAGGTTGTTATTCCATTCGGTTATACGATGCGAGTGAGTGCCATAAATGTAATTCATGACATGATTTGTTATCATAGATAATTCCGGAACCGGTCTACCAAATAGCGGTATCATATCTCCATATCTACAAGGATAGGCAAAGCGTTTTAACAACATGAAAAATCCTTCTAAACCGTCAGCAACACTTCTCTGGTAAGTTTGGAACGAAGGAGGAATCTGAAATGCATTGGCTAAATCATGCAGGTGCCTCTTTTCTACCCGAAAATTTGCTTGACATTCAGCTTCTTCGAGGTCGTCAAAACGGAATCTTGAGTTGAGTTCGTAGCTGAAATCTGGATTTTTCGACTTGTAATGATCGTATAAAAGTACAAAGTCACCTTCCGAAATAATTTCATCCACGTAAAAGTAAGTTAAAACTTAACCAATACTTCTGAACGACATAGTGTATTAGTCGTCGCCGTCAGCTTAAATTGTTTTTGCTTAAGGATTTGTTTTTCGCGCGAAAACGCCGTTCTCGGTCCAGTCTTACACGGTTAAATGACGTTGCCGTCGCCTCGAAAACGTCTGCTGCTTAAGTTTGCTAATATCAACAACCGAAGGTGATTTCGTTTTGGTATTTTTTGGAATGATAGCGTTTTCCGGAAAGCCGAGCAAAGGACCGAAATGGTACAAGTCCAACTTTTTTTTGGCGATAAAATACTGCACCTGTTATCGTGCATATAACTTTCTAACATAATACCCGATTCGGATAAATGTTCGGCGATCATGTTAAACGTCCAGTACCCTTGTTCGAACGCCACACCTGTCACGGAATGATCCAGAACCGTTATGAATTTAATGAGATTGTTAACGTTCGACCGAGCGTTCTTATATTTCCACAACACGCTGATATTTTTAACGTGTATTTTTTCTCTGTACCGAGTTGTAATACATTTCCGGAGAAAAATGTTGGTTTTGCCCGTATCGAGCGATAACATGAGTTTGTCCATTTTATTAAATAAAATGGACGACATTGAATTAGATAATCTTGGCGACCGACCTGTAGAGGAAGAGGAGACAGGAGAAGAAGAAACAAATACTGATTTGAGGGACGAAAGTGTTGTAATTATCGGGGGGTTTAATCCAGTACGGGAAGGACTTGACGAAGAAAAAAAATGCCAACCGTGAATTAGGAAAAAAGCTCAGTGCTATTAAAAGAAGTTATACGGAAGATAAGAAAAATCTTCTTAGATAACTGCGTATCAATATTAAAGACAGCCAATTGGAGTGGACGATAAAGGACTTTCTATGTACCCATCTTGCCTACTAGTACCATGGCTTGCAGATGCTGAACATGAAGGTGGTTTTAAACCATTAGCATCAAACTCCTGCAAAATAAAAATATAGTTAGACTTTCTTGAAGTCCGTATTTTATTTCCTGCCACCCCGACAAATATGGACTTTTGAAACTTGCAGCATGCCAAATTTGCTGACACAGAAATGGGTCAGTGACATATCAACCAATCAGCATCTGATATGCATCTTGCAGGGGAGAGTTTGTTACTTTATTTGCTGTTTTCATAAATTAAAATTTTCAAAAGCTGGCATGCCTTTGGCTTGCCAGATTCAGTAGAAAATAGCCTCCTCTTGTAAAATGGATTAAAAATGGATTGATTACGTTGTACACAGACATGGGAACTTGATTGCAGCTAACATTGCAGCTAAGTTTGTAATCTTACAGTAAAAGGTTAGCTGAAATTGACTGTGACAGAAGCCTCCAAGTGCAGGCCTAGGTGCCAACATAAGCAGAAATTTGATAATTCAAAATTGAATTTTTGTCATGTGACCAAATTGGGTCATTAGGTCAAAATATATACTTCCCATACAGGGGTTAGTGTATAGAATGTCTAGAAAGGGGAAGGGGGTTAACTACAAATTTACTTTGTGAGGGAGGTATGGATGTTTACAAGATGTTCCATTTTCATCACATGGCTTAAACTTTTAGTTATCGTCATTAGAAATCAAACCAAATTTCTCAATTTGTTTACTATCAAAGTAAGTAAACATGTAACTACTGGGTAGTCAAATTTATCAGCTCAAATACCTGTTTAGTCTCTTTAGTCCATTCAGAAAGAAATCGTTTTCTTAATTTGAAGCGTGGAAGAAGCTGACAAATATCCAGCCACACAAAATTGATAAAATCTTCCCCATCAATCTCGTTAGGTATGAAAACAACATAAAATTTTACAGTATAAAATACAATACCGATCACATGAATTTACATCTGTAACATACAGGTGACATTGGGAGAAACAAGGTATATGTAGGATGGTTAGGGATCCATTAGTATTCACTACATGTCGTATAATTTGGCCATGTGAGTGATTAAACGACTATTTTATATTCGATCAAGTTCTCATTTTAAAACAGGATTAGATCAAAACTACACATTTCAGTCAATATGAAAAGTATCATTTTAATTATCAATCTAAATTCTAAAACAATCAAAGATTGCACAGAAGCGCACTAGCTAGCGTGGTGGTTCACGCGACGCATATTATTTAATTTACCTCGACGCATGCTACAACAAACAAGCAAATATATTTCGTAAATATTGTTCCTAGCTTAGCTTTATCTAGTGGTTGTGAGCTGTTAAGGAAACTGTGGTTGGAAATAAGCCAAATCAGGGGATATATAGTTAAAGCGCAGTATCTCTTACTAAGTAAAGTATACTGTGGCAGTAAACTCGTAATCTTACCTTCAAACCCAGGCACGGCCTCGCTTAATCCACGCTCGTTTGGCCAAGCTTTAACATTGGCGTTTGAAGATTTATTCGTGATATTTATTTTCGATATTCTCAGTAAGAAGTTTTTACTGATTTACACAGTAATAGATTTTTTAAGTTTGCAAGCGTCGACCAAGTGAAGGCCACTGTGAAATGTAATTGAAGTAAACTAACACCGCATGCGATGTCAACACTAATGCAAATTTTTAGACAAGTAACGTCCGCTTAACCAATGAGAAGCGATTATGTAGCGAAGTACTAGCTTGTGACAGATCTAAATCTTGAGGACGTTCTAATCAACGTTCTAATTACTTCTGAAAAATATTTGAAATCATGGCAAAATTCTGCTGCCAAGTATGTTCGACGTTTTTTGCTTCCACGATTGTTTTAATGATAAAACATCTTGTAAAGGTACACAGAAATGATCCCAATGTGCGTATCGTATGTGAGACACCTGGTTGTCAACGGACATTCAAAAATGTAAGTTGTGACACTTTGAATTTGTCAAGCCGGCGCGCACAATACGATTTTAGCCCACCCGACCACAATGTACGCGTGCAGCATCAATTTTAAGCGATTTAGTCAGCCGATTGAAATCGGGCATTATAATATAGCATTTGTAAATTCTGAACGCTGATTGGCTAAGAGCCGTGTTGATATAACTCTATGTCAACACGGAAAATTTCCCACCACTCTTCTGTTAAAGTTCTTTGTGCTATATTATAAAAGAAATATAAAACATTTTTTTACGTATTGATATACAGTTATATCAACACTCGTGAAAATTGGAAAAACTCGAAATTGTGTGGAAAACACTCCGCCCTGGGGGCGTCGTGTTTCCACACAATTTCTCGTTTTTCCAATTTCCACTCGTGTTGATATAACTGTATATCAACACGGAAAATGTTTTATATTTCTTAAATAATTAAACTGTTTTCATATTACATCGACATGCAAAACAATTAAAATTAGCGAACTAAAACCTCGTTGTGTGTGACCAGCTTTAGTCATACAAATCATAAAAAAAGGTTTATAATTCAGTGATCAGTGTTTATATTTTTTTTGCGTGCATGAAAATATTCACGCTGAGAGCGCACCAGGGGTGGATCTAGACCGATGCGAATGATGCTAATGCATCAGTCAGAACTACTCAAATTTGAATCTTTGACTCTTCTTAAATTTACATTACACAGAGCTATACAGAGCTATTAATCGATAAAACTAAAATGTATATAATAGACCTTTCTTATAATTCTGGCGTCAGCGCGAATAAATTAGTTTGTGACGTCAAACGCGGATAAACACTTACTTGGTTTGCATTTTTTCCGCTTTTGCTTTGGCTTGTTGACATCAAGGAAAACCCCGCAAAATGGTAAGTTATCGATAATTCATTTATTTTTTCATGTTTGTAAGCAAGATATGATGTTTTCATTTAAATATACGACAAAATTTGTAAAATATATCCATCTTATATACCGTAAATACCACCGAACAACGAAGCCGTCATGGCTACATATACAACGACAAAAACTTGTCGCGTTAAGTTTGTTGCCGATTTTAAAAGCCCACGTCTTCGTACTCTAACATTTTTTGTGTTTTATTAAAATTCAGTAGTCTAACCATCGTGTTTGTGCCGTGCCACATTGCAAATCCACTAGAAAATGCTATAATTTTGAATGTTTGATATGATTTTCTGTCTTAGGTTGAACCTCAGCAATGCAAATGTACAAAGGTCTGTTTTACATTTTAGCTTGTATGTTTGAACTCTGCTGTTGCATGGCTGTTTTCAGCTGTTTATTGGCAAGATTCAAAGATTGACAAGTTTCCATCAACTTGGTACATCTAGCTGTCAAGTCCCTTATTTGTGCTTGGCTTGTGGAACAAGTTTCACAAGATGAAGTCAAGGTAGTTTCTTGTGACTGCAGTGGAAGTTGTTCACTAATATTATTGTCAATAGAAATTGAAGTGCTCGACACTGGCAACTTAAATTGTGGTAAATGGCTGGAGGCACTACTTGATGATGTATTCCTTGCTGTGATTAACTTATTTGGTGGTCTCTCAATGTTGTCTTTTCTTTTGTTTATTTGTGAAAGATCCTTCCAACAATTAAAAATGGATGGGATGGCCTCTGGGTTTAATCTGGAGCGTTTGCTGAATGCATGGTATTCAATATCTTGATCATTAAAGTGTTCTGAACACACAGTAGTGTGATCATTTACTTATCAGGGATGCAATTAAAGTAAGGACAACATAATTATGTTTACTTTAATGTATTTTGGGCTACTTTCTACTTTAATGGGTATACTTAAGTGAAGCATTTTATAGGATATTGCCACATTGCACATCCACTGGAAAATGCTATAATTTTCATACGAAAAAAAAAAAATCTTACCACAAATTTCCCGTTGACGCCAAACTCAAACGAAAGTGGCTTGTGAATATTAGGCGAGACGAAAATAGATACTTCCAGGTATGTTAAAGTTTTTTTGTCACGGATATAATATGTCCAAGCATGACTTTTTTCTTGGGCTGGATATATTTTTAGATATATATGCTGCATATTTATGTTTTTTATGAATATATTCAGATCTACCAAGTACCAAATAAAACTCAAAATAAACATTTCCTATGTGCTGGGTTTAGGCATTTTGGCGTGAATGTAACTCAATGAATATATATATAGTATATATATATATAGTATATATATAGTATATATATACTATATATATAATCGTGCAAAATACCTATATATGTATGTATATATATATAGTATATATACAGACAAAAGAGGTACATTATGAATCTGGTATAAAACACTATGTACATTGTATATCCTATAAAATGCTTCACTTAAGTATACCCATTAAAGTAGAAAGTAGCCCAAAATACATTAAAGTAAACATATTATGTTGTCCTTACTTTAATTGCATTCCTGATAGGTAAATGATCACACTACTGTGTGTTCAGAACACTTTAAGGATCAAGATATTGAATACCATGCATTCAGCAAACGCTCCAGATTAAACCCAGAGGCCATCCCATCCATTTTTAATTGTTGGAAGGATCTTTCACAAATAAACAAAAGAAAAGACAACATTGAGAGACCACCAAATAAGTTAATCACAGCAAGGAATACATCATCAAGTAGTGCCTCCAGCCATTTACCACAGTTTAAGTTGCCAGTGTCGAGCACTTCAATTTCTATTGACAATAATATTAGTGAACAACTTCCACTGCAGTCACAAGAAACTACCTTGACTTCATCTTGTGAAACTTGTTCCACAAGCCAAGCACAAATAAGGGACTTGACAGCTAGATGTACCAAGTTGATGGAAACTTGTCAATCTTTGAATCTTGCCAATAAACAGCTGAAAACAGCCATGCAACAGCAGAGTTCAAACATACAAGCTAAAATGTAAAACAGACCTTTGTACATTTGCATTGCTGAGGTTCAACCTAAGACAGAAAATCATATCAAACATTCAAAATTATAGCATTTTCCAGTGGATTTGCAATGTGGCACGGCACAAACACGATGGTTAGACTATTGAATTTTAATAAAACACAAAAAATGTTAGAGTACGAAGACGTGGGCTTTTAAAATCGGCAACAAACCTAACGCGACAAGTTTTTGTCGTCGTATATGTAGCCATGACGGCTTCGTTGTTCGGTGGTATTTACGGTATATAAGATGGATATATTTTACAAATTTTGTCGTATATTTAAATGAAAACATCATATCTTGCTTACAAACATGAAAAAATAAATGAATTATCGATAACTTACCATTTTGCGGGGTTTTCCTTGATGTAAACAAGCCAAAGCAAAAGCGGAAAAAAAATGCAAACCAAGAAAGTGTTTATCCGCGTTTGACGTCACAAACTAATTTATTCGCGCTGACGCCAGAATTATAAGAAAGGTCTATTCCAAACCTCAGAATGCCCAGATCATTTATTAAAGTTCTCTTCAACTCGTAAATATACCATCAGAGCGATACAAAATCGTTTGTTTATGTCATTTTGCGCCAGATTAAATTAAGGTAAAATAATTTGCGAAAATTTTTTCCATGTTTCGCCTGTTGTATTATACGGCGAGTGAATACGTCACAGTAGAAGCGAATGCATCACTACGTCACAGTTGATCTGGTATGCATCAGTGTATGCATCGGTGTATGCATCGGTCCCGAGTCTTTTTCTGCGCGGTATCTACTGTGACATCATCAAAACCATTGTTTTATAGCCTTTTTCTGCCTACGTCACGGTAGATTTAGGTCTGCTGAGCGACGCATCACGTGCAGGTTGCGGGCGCTCGCATCCACTGATGCATATTTGCAATGAATCTACTGTGAAGTAGGAAGCAGTCAACGATCACCGAAGCCACACGAAGCTTGTTCTTTCGACCCACGCTTTCTCGAATTTATGGCGCAACAAAGATATGCAAATGAAGTACGATCTATTGTACTTATTTCGAGACGAAAAAGCTTTCAAAATCGGAGCGGTATTAAAGAAGACAGTGTAAAATGAAAGTTACTGATTTCATTCGAAAACCAAAGCTTGGAATCCATTCTTGAGGGGCAAGAATGGAAGGGATAAATTGACTGAATTGTTGATTCCCAAACATATTGTCCAGGATTGGCAGCTGTGTGGAGAACTGAGGGCTCTAAAGTAATTCAAGGTTCCTTTGTAGTTTATTCCATTTATATAATGTTATTTATCTGTGCACTATATAAAATTACTGGCAAAAATATTCCCTAGCTGGGGGGGGGGGGATCCTGGATTTACCTGCTAGACAATTTAATAGTGCCTTAGTTTGGGATTTTGCTCGATTGTCTATTTGATTTGTTGCCATTTACACATGGTGTTTTATTATAAATTATAGGCAAAAGTTTTGAAAATAGGCAGTCATATTAAATAAATCATTGAGGTTTTGTAAGCATGAGTTCAGTTCCATTATATGGGGCTGTATGCCTCATCCAGAGACCATAGGCAGTATGTTAATTAGCCCTATTTTTATAGTGTGATAGTTTATTATAAATTTAGGCTCATGATTTCATCATCAATTTTATTTTGTACTCACTTATAAAGAACTAAAGGTGATGGGAATTGCCTGTATAGAGCATTCTAAAAGATACTTTGTGGCAAGGAAGATCTGTGTGGTTATCTTAGAGATTTGACAAGTATCGATTTTTTGAACAATCAAAAGTTGTATGCTTTCCAACTATACATGAATTAAAAGTCTAACATATTCCAATAAAAAACAATGCATTTTCTGCCCAGTATCTGATTCTGCATTGGGTGATCTATGATAGATATGACACGAAGGATTCCAGGCAGCAAGGTGATGGTTGTAAAAAGAGAAGTGATCAGAAATTCTACAAACTTGTTCAGGAAGTTAAATTAATTCTCATGTGGACTACTGATGGTATTTATACTCTTCCTGGAATGAGTGATAACTTTCAGCCTAATCACTTATCAGCCTGTACCACTTTACTGTTGCATGACTCATTAATTTCTCAACATGATTACACTTATCAATAACATTAATCTTGTTGGGGTTGCCCAAATGATGTATGTGTTTATTGTAAATTAATTTCCATAAATTAATATATACTTTTAGGCTTAATAATTTAGTAATAATAATAGGGCACAAAAGGTTGCATTGCAGCATAATGAGTTGACTGGTATTTGTAGTATTTTATTAGCCATGGAATTAATAAAATCTGTGTGTACAAAATTTGCGACTAATTTGGACAAAAACATCATTCACATTTTTTGCTTGCTAGTTGCTATACTCTTGTTTTTGTGAATGACCATTTCTTTACCATCTTTGCACAGTAGAACAATTGCCATGCCTCTAATTTCTATTATTTCCTTATGGATTTCACGTAAGTACATTGTAGTAAAATAGCATTTGTTTGTTGGTTGCTTAAATAAGGTAAGCACAGACCGTGTTTTGTCTCCATGTGGCTTTAATTTGAAAAGTATCGTAATTTAATTTCAGAAGTAGCATAATATATTTACCATACTAACCAATATCTTCACGTATTTTATTTGGAATTCGGCAAATTTCGATCGGTATTTGGACGTAGATTTGGATTAAAAGTTTGCTCAAAATGCAGGAAATCGCGTTTCCGGGCTCCTAGATTTCAAAATTTTCTGGGGGAGAACCCCCCCTGACCCCCCTAATTATGCGAGGCCTTATGCATCAGTCAGCCGAAACGCTAGATCCGCCCCTGGAGCGCACCTTGTTTTACTGAGCATAACTTGTGGGTAAATTTTACTTTCCTAGGTCTACACTTACAGAAATCATTTTTCCCAAAAGCACAAGGCTTATACCGTCACAGATAATCTGTCAAATACTGACAACACTCCGATGGACACCGATCATTCCACGAACAAAGAGGTGGCAAATGAACCAGATGAACACACTGATCAGCTCAATAAAAAAACAAATGCTTTCTATATTTTACGGATCAAAGAAGCCAATCTTCTTACACAGAAATGTGTAGATGACATTGTTTTAAGTACTAGCAAACTCATTAAAACCACAGTTGAATCAGTTGGGAACGGTGTACGGGACTGTTTGAACAATGCGGGAATACAATTCGATACAATCCTTGGTCTTCCAGAGCTATTTGCCATAGATAATCCGGTATCTGACCCCTTTGGACACATGTCAACAAAATATAAACAAATTTCCTTTTTTAAAGAGGAATTTGGATTAATTGTAAGTAGGTTCATGATTGTCAAAATCAATTCTTAACCAATTATTCAATCGCCAAATTAAGCATTGTATTGAATTCTTGTCACAGGAATTACTGCTAGCCAGTAGCCTACAACCTTACTGTATGGTTGCACTATTCATAGCAAGCACTGGCTAGTGTTTTATGAACTTCGTGGTATTTGACAGAGTTCACTCTCACTGTAGGTTTTAAACAGTTGAAATGAATGTTTAAAAATATATCAGCTCTAATAGACTCAGGACTCGGTTTGTTATATAAAAATTCACACCAAAATACAACTCAAATTGATGACATCATTTTACCACATCTTTAAATGTAGCTAACTTTTTCAAAATCTTATGGAAAAAATCTTGTACGCCAACCCTTCTCCCAAGCCATACTGTTAATTTCACAATTTCATTAATATAATTGGTGTGCAATAGGTTTTACCAGACCATACTGTCGACTCACAATCTATATAATTATTAATTTATGTACAATTATTGACTAGTTCTTTTTAACCCTAGACATGTAATTAATGTATGATGAAATGCAATAATAAGAAATTGCTTTTTAGGAGCCTCAGCCAATAACTGTTGGCCACAAGTCTGAAGTCTGGTACAATGTACAAAGAATTTTTGAAAGATGATGAAATAATGTATACACCATTGCTTGAGATATTAGAACAGCTGTTGAATATGGATTTTGTACTGTCTGAGGTCAGTTGTTACCAAAATATCCAATGTTCAAAAGTGTTTGGCAGTACACATTAAGTAGCAACACTTTTTCTTCAACAAATCAAATTGTAGCCTGCTCCCCTAAATCATTTCAATCTCTAAAGTTACAAATAGAATGCACCATACTTTGCCATTTTACTCTGTATGTCACTTGATGGATTATAACTTATTAATTAATTTTGTAGATCCAGATTGGCCACCAAAGTACCAATGGTTTTATTGAAGACTTTTGTGATGGGCAGTTGTTTAAAGCTCATGCATTGTTTTCTACTGACCCATCAGCATTGCAGTTGATGCTGTATTATGATGAACTAGAGGTTACAAATCCTCTTGGTAGCAAAACTGGAAAGCATAAGCTAGGTGATTATTGCATTTCTATTTTTTAGTGTGTCAAATAGGCATTGGTAGGAATGGGTCAATAATTGCACAATATTGTTTTTTAAATTATATTTCTATTAGGTGTTATCTACCTAACCCTTGGTAATATCGCACCAAAGTACAGATCTACCCAAAATGCTATTCAACTGCTTGCAGTTGCAACATATCCAGTAATTAAAAATATGGCCATTGATACCTTTATGGAGCCAATTATGAATGACCTGGCACATATTGAACAAGTATGTCACTGTTGCAATAAGATTGTTTGCTCTATGTATTAATTCATTGATGGTACTGACTTTTAACCTTTTTTATTTTCTTTTGTTTGAAAGATAAATTATTTCCTATCAAGATAAACCTATTTGTCATGAATTTGGTTAACCCATTAAGTTACAGTACATTGCACTCAAATGTAGCCAACTAAATTATTTTACATGTAAGGCTCACTCACTGTGTAACACCAAGTGATTTTACTTTTCAAGGAAACAGTGCTGGTGCTCAGTGGATAATCAACTGCCCTAAATTTATACATAGGTTTCGTTCAACAGTATGTAAATTTTGTTTAAATATAAGTTTTCTTACTGTATATTGAAGGATGGTGGGTACCAGTTCATGGTAAAGCATCAACGGGTGTCATATTCTGGAACAATTGTCTTTGTGCCGGGAGACAACTTGGGCGCTCAGCTTGTTGGAGGATACAAAGAGAGTTCAAGTGCAAGTCTGAAATGTAGGCATTGTAAGGGATCTGCAGATGAGATCACGTGCTGTGTAAGTCACAAGAATTATGTGCAGATAATAATAATATAGCATGTTGTGTACTTGTACTGAACAAGATTGTATAAAGTATTCTTGTTTGCTCATTTGGTGTTTTCTATTATTGTTAATGATTAGGTTTTGTTAGTGGAATTACCATTGTGCACTATTTTTATGTCCTATTTATTAGTTCTGTGAGGACTTTACACTACGAACAAGAGCTGGCCATGATCACCAATGTGAGTGCATAGAGCATGATGCAGGATTGAGCAAGACCTATGGTGTAAAGCAGAGATCCATTCTTTGCAACTCCAGATATTTCCATGTGGTTGATGGTTTACCTGCTGATGCCATGCATGACATACTTGAAGGAGTTCTGCAGTATGAGTGTAAGGAAATGCTGAACATGTTTATTTATGAGCAAAAGTATTTCACACTGCAGCAACTCAATGAAAGGATGAAGTGCTTTGATTTTGGTTACTATAACGACAAAAACAAACCTCCCATTACACGGCAAGCATTGAAACGAGATGCAAATAATGTTCGACAAAAGGGTATGTATTTTTGAGCCAGGATCAATCATGAGCAAGGATGTATTTGATGTACAGTATTGCATGGCTGCAAATATCTTAATGTTGAGTTTAAGATTGACAGGAATTTAAACCTAAATAACACCTGAGTGGAGTGGAGTGGAGTGGAACATTCAACATCTTGACCTTTAACTTTCTTAAGGGTGATGATTATTATGTGATAAATGCTATCATTTCAGACACTATCCTCTTGTCATTCACTATTTTATTTATATTTAATAGCGGCTCAAATGTGGTGCCTGGAAAAATTTTTTCCCCTAGTTATTGGAAGCCTTGTACCTGTTGATGAGAATTGGCAACACTTTCTGCTATTGCTAGAAATAGTTGACATTGTTTTCTCGCCATCAATTGATGTTGACACCCTTGGAATTTTGGAAGGATTGATTGAAGAATACCTTTGGGGTTTTACAAAGATTTATCCAGGAAGATCAGTAATACCCAAGATGCATTACTTGGTGCATTATCCATCCCACATTTACAGGTACTATGTGTATAAAGTACTATATAATATGGGTAACAGGGCTTTTGAAGAAGTTTGCCACATTTCAACATCACAACATAATGGAATAAATAAAATAATTAATTAAATTAAACAAAAACTGATTCTTTTCCGCAGTGATTTCTTGAAACTTTACTTATCCTTTGTCATATGTGTTGTTGCAAATTTTGAACATACTTTTCCAATGAATCTGTTTTGTGTCTGTGTGTGCAAATTTTTCATGGGACTGATAATTATTAGTCTGACATTTTGATACAGTATATTTGTATTAGAAGTGATAAATGTGAAATTGCTAAGGAAACATAAGTTTGTGATAGTAAAGTTGCTACAAATCTATTTACTGGCTACAATTAAGAGTTCTGCCAATTTATAATTACCAATTTATGACTGATTACTATTGATATTTTTAGGTTTGGACCAATGATGATCCGAACGTGGTGTATGCGCTATGAGGCAAAACATAGTTACTTCAAACGTCTTGTGGCATATATGGGTAACTTCACAAATGTGGCCTTCACATTGGCTGATCGACATCAATCCCACAGCTGTTTTACTACCAGAAGTTCAAATGGTACAACCAATGGAAACATATATAGAGGAAAAGAATTTAGTGTTGGTAAGTATGTGTAATCAGATGTGTTAATGCTATATGACTCCCATACACTCAGTATCTTGAACAAGTGATAGTGCTGTCAGTACTCTAACACTTCTCAAAAGTTATTGCACATCCTTTGTAGAAATTTGTTACTTCATGGTTTAATTAGTAAAAGTATACTACCAACAATCTTCATTGTGATGAACCCACTGAATGCCTTAATAAATGCCCACCTCTCAACCAGTAATCTTGAGACATTGGGATGTAATAATGCAACAAAATATTTAATTATATTAGCCAAAAAACTAATTTCATTCATGTTATAGAATCCGGGAAGCAGGTGGTTGTAGGTGATGCTGCATACTTCAATGAGCTGAAACGTGAAAAGGATATTCAACCAACAGATATCGTTTATGAGTAAGTCTTCCAAAGATTGATTTACTTGTGGAGGGTTAGGGGGTATGTGATATGTCTTAAAATATTTCATGTCTTAACACTAGGACTAAAAAGGTTTCAATTCATGGCACTGAGTACCGGGTTCGAGCTGTTATTCACACTGGATAGATAAATAATTCACCTGAGTTTGCTGCAATTTCAAAAATTGTTGTGGTTGGTTCAAGGGAAGTGTACTTTGTACTAAGGAAATAGGTATCAAGACCGTTTACCACCCATTATCATGCATTTGAAGTTTGTAAACCACAATGTGAATGCAGTATTGTGCTGCAGCAAAGTAAATTCAAGCACTACATGCCTGCACATAAAGTAAAGTTGTCAAATGCAGCTGATGGGGTTGTCTATATTGCTCCAAGATGCAGTGTTCCAAAGTGTTAAGAATGTTTATATTAACTTATATAGCACATTACAGCCTCTTTTACACAACAAAATTTTCTTTGACAAATTTCATATCTCATAAAGACGTTTGACATTTAGAATTTGTCAAAGAGAATTTTGTCATGTAAAAGGGGTTTGAACTACATATCAACTTGACATTCAAGTCTCCTTGCATAATTAGAAGCTGAATATTGTTACTACAAAAATTGAATGTAATAGTAAATCCTCTATATACAAGACCAATATCCCTCTTTAAACAAGCCTCCCCCTGTAATAACCCTTTGGGAGCCAAATCCCACATAACATTGTGAAGATTAGGGCCACCTTTCCTGGGCTTGGTGCATGGTTCCAGTTGAGGATTTATAGCCTGTGACATGTATTTCATGCTTGTGTGTTTCATGAAATGTGTGGTGCACATACAAAAATTGGAAAAATAACTGGTCTGTATCTCTGAGGATATAGTTCTAAAGTAGGACATACTTGAAATGCTGACCTGAATTCTTGGGTTTCACTACACTATTATGCAGTGAATCTGGGTGTGGGTTAATGTCAGTTGTACTGATTGCTGTACTAAAATGAGCAAATGGTATGAAATTGCATGTTCTTGCTACCAAACACACAAGGTCAAGATAGCATGAACATTTAATTTGATCTGATCACTATGCCCGATTGAGGGTTGACTCCCACTGAAATTTATGACGTCACATGAAACCCAATATGTGCTCACTGTACCTCTATATGTGCGTAGGTTAAATAATTAAGTTTACTTTGTTACTCTGTCAGTTACCTTTAATATCAGGTCAACCTATTATGTTGTAATTAATTGCAAACATAAATGTTGTGGAATTATTAAGCTGTTTTGGTGTATATATATATATTATATAGCAGCTACAGTTATAGTAATGATCTTTATGGCACTATAACATCAGAATGACAGAGTTCATTTACAATATGGTTATTTTAATTCATATTTGTTAACTTATATAATTAATTAACATAATTCAAATTATAATAGATTTATTAATGATTATTTTTCCTATTGATTTGCCTATTCAGCACATACTTCATTTCAATTGGTTAATTACTTGTATCTAAAGGAGGTGTGAGAAAAAAGTATATGTAGTCCTTAAAAATTCAAGTTATGTGCAAGCCGTTGTATTCATTTGATAGCTCTGCACACTTTGCTAAAACAGAAGGTCTTGTATATATGCATGGGAGTTATATAATATCATTAATTTCCCTGTAAAATTTGTATTATAGGCTGTGGCTGATTGGAATTTCAGAAGCCTTTTGTACTTTTTATACACCCTGTATTTTCGCAACAAGAGTGATAGGAATGGTCAAAACAACACAATTGCCCCTATTCCTAATAAACAATTAGTTTACCTGACCAAATAATAATGGTAACAATTTATTTCACCAAATTATACAACAACTGATTTCATTGCAACTGTAATCAAAACACCTATTTCTATTTTATTGATTGCAGTCAATCGCACAGTTCACTGAATAATTATAATAGATTATTTTAACCTTTTTTTACATTGATTATAATAACCTATTTTTATTGGTTAGGGCCAATCTCTAACAGAGACCAAATACATTAGGTTACTTTAACCTATTTATAAAGGGTACACCAATTGACACAAAAAATGGTAACAATAGTTTATTTCACCAAATTATATAACAACTGATTTCATTGCAACTGTAATCAAAACACCTATTTCTATTTTATTGATTACAGTCGATCGCACAGTTCACAGAATAATTATAATAGATTATTTTACCCTTTTTTATATTGATTATAATAACCTATTTTTATTGGTTAGGGCAAATCTCTAACAGTGACCAAATAAATTTGGTTACTTTAAACTATTTATAAAGGGTACACCAATTGACAAAAAAGATAGGTTATTTTAACCTATTTATATTGGTTGTAACCTATTCAATTAGTTAAAACAACCTATTAATAATGGTTTTAACCTTTAGAAATAGGTTATTTTAACCTATTTATATTGGTTCTAACCTATTCAATTAGTTAAAACAACCTATTAATAATGGTTTGAACCGTTAGAAATAGGTTATTTTAACCTATTTATATTGGTTCTAACCTATTCAATTAGTTAAAACAACCTATCAATAATAGTTTTAACCGTTAGAAATAGGTTATTTTAACCTATCAGTTTTTACCGTGTATGATCGAATTTTGTGAAGATAAAGTTGACTTGGACATATTAGCTGAAAAAATGTGTTAAGATACTCTTAACTGCGATATGACCATGGGTACATATAACAAAATATTTGAAATTTGTGAAGATGAAAATCCATTACATTTAGCAGATGTGGAAAAGTTAGATAAGAATTCAGCGAAAAAGTTTATAAAACGTCTAAGTGAAATAGACGAAAATTCGTAAAGTTATGTTACGTTACGAATTTAATTTTTTATTGGCGACGTGTGCACCGACCGTAATTCCACCAGACAATAGACCGACCATCGGAATGTACAGCATTAAATATCCAATTATTTTTTTAATGTCCCGTTTAATTTGGCGAGATCGTTTTCTAACGACACGTTATCTTTCACCAACTCCAAATTCACCATAAGTTTGGATAATTTTGTAATAAGTACGTCCGTGACTTTTTTGTGCACTTCGTCCAATTCTTGAAGTTTGTATTCGTCGTAATTTTTTTAACGTCTCGTCCGTTGCGCTTTCGATATATTTTGCAGTATGTTTAATTTTTTTCTCGGCAACTAACCGTAACAATTCTTCTTTGTACGCTCCGTCTTCCATTTTATTATAATTTTAACAATCTCTTAAACGAAAAAATGTTTCGTCCGTAAAGTCCATCGTCTGTTGGTGATCAGGTTCGAATACAAAATAAATGGAATTGCCAAGAACGTGCTCGGAACTCCGCGATTCTAAATCTTGTTGGACAAATTCGTACGTTATTCCGTTCTTGTAATCTAACGACAAAGCTATTTCTTGTTCGTAAATACGCGTTCCGTAGTTTAAAAACAATCCTTTCATACGCGTTCTTTTTCCAGTACCGCGGTGGAAAAAACCACCCTGCACATAATTTTGTTGCTTTTTATTTTCGGTTGTCCAACTCCAGTACTTATATTTGTCGACGCATTGTATCCAGACCCACCACAATCACCCCAAAGCATGATGTTGTATCCTCTAGATGTCGTTAACACAATATCCATTTTGTACCTGTAAATACCATCTGGAAGTTTAGGTGTTACGTCAAAATTAATTTGGTAACTCACCGACTTTGGAAAAGTCCAAAATTGTATTACCACGTCCGTTAAAAGGTGAGTCTACCATATCATCAATGTGTGTTACCGTAAACGAGTTAAGTTTCCCGTTAAACGTTATAATATTTTTATAGTCGGCATAATGTTTTTCAACAAACCCTTTCGTAATCGGTTCGCCAGACGATAATGGGGTGGTTGGTAACCCGGTAATCCGATGCCCATTCATATCAATATCCATATTTTTTTTAATGAACACCATGTATAACTTTTCGATACGGCTGCCGTACCGTCGGATGGGGTTGGATTTAGACCTAAAACCTCTTGATTGTTCATTCCAATATTATCTTGCATGGTAAATCCTCCGTCGGTCAAGTAAAGTTCGCTTATTGTTTCGTAACTGGATCGTTTGCTAACATAGGGTCGGGAAGATTTGTAATTTTGTTATTGTTCATATTAATATCTCCCTGCATTGTAAATACCGTATCAGATAATCCTCCGGAACCTGGGTCACCTTTATTACCTTTAGGCCCACGCAGCCCTGTTTTGCCTTGGTCGCCTTTGTCTCCTTTTGGGCCCTGTAAACTGGTGTTGCCTTGATCACCTTGGTCTCCTTTAGGTCCTTGCAAACCTTGGTTCCCTTTGTCACCTTTTGGTCCCTGTGGTCCAGGGTCACGAAGAACTCCCACTACCCGGGTCGCCTTTAGGTCCTTGGTCACCTTGGTCTCCTTTAGGTCCTTGGTCACCTTGATCACCTTTAGGTCCTTGGTCACCTTGATCGGCTTTAGGTCCTTGGTCACCTTGATCTCCCTTAGGCCCTTGATCACCTTGGTCTGCTTTAGGACCGCGCCCACCACCACCACCATAATAGTGCGTATCGGCATAACTCTTTGTAACAGGTTCCAAACCTGTTACCGGGTCAGGAAGATCTATAATCCTATTCCCAGACATATCTAAATCCTCTTCTATAACATCCAATCCGCTAGAATAACCGAATAATAACGACATTATTTTATTTTTCTATAAAAAAATATGGGCTGTGCAACTTCAAAGAACGAGGACAAGTGCAATAAGAACGTATGTGAAAGAAGAAAAATTCTTACGGGATTCCACATGTCCAGAGATGTCAACGGAATAGAAACGAACTTCCAATTCGCAATAGAAAGAAAAGCGAAAAAAACCTACGAAGTGTCCACCATTAAAAAACAGGTCGAAGAACCAGAAGAGTAAATTTTTGTAACCTGTTTGAGGTTACAAAAAAAAATTTTTAATGTTCTCCTAATTCTTCCCTTGTGCTTTTAATCCACCAAACCTGTAAACGATATGCACAGTAAAAAGTTGCCGCTGCTTTTACTGAAAACATAATCCAACTGACACCGTCCCAAGTAGGTTTACCCATACGTTCCGAATAACGCTCTGTTAATTCCATTTTTTTCCAATTCGTCCAAACGTTGATATATATCGCCACTTCTATTCATTTTTATTTATATATATATTTTGCGACGTTAAAATTCCGTAGGAACCACACGGACGTGTGAATTTTTTAACCTCAACAAGGTTACAAAAAAATTAACCGTGTGTTACCCACGAGTTTCCGCAGTCCGTGCACGTTGCAAATACGGTCGCACCTTCGTCACCTCTCCTCGTTTGCCGCAAGTCGGAAACGATTATTTTAGACTAGCACTTGCCGCACTGTAATACGGAATCCTCGACGTCCCAGTTCGCGTGCTCGAACCCAAATTTTAAGACCAGGGACGTTTTTCCTGAAAGAACGTCCCCGCATAATTGGTAGACGTTGAAAAAATACTCGCGTTCGGTTTTCGACCGGTTGTGGATTTGGTTCTCGATAAAAATAACCGGCCGGTTTTCCGTGAACACTGTCATCAAGGCCAAAATACCTTTTCTTCCTATACTCCTCAATCATTTTTACGATTTTTGAAAAAAATCGTAAAATATGCTTCGCAATTTTTTTACCACTCCGTGCTGATCAGACGGATGTGCTCGCGGACGGGTTCACGGACCAACGCCTCGTACACTTTCACCTGAAGGCTAGTCTTGTCGCCGTTCAACAAAATCCCACCAATTTCCAAAACGGCCTTTACGTCGCACGCACGATCCTTGTATTTGGAAACGTCCACTTCCACAGCACCTTCGTACAGTTTCGAAGTAGGTTTCAACTTCGGGTAGATCGTGTTGTCTTTGTAAAATAATTTTTTCATCAGGGGAGCGCCCATGTGCTCACCGCATTGGTCGAGAACTGATTGGAGACTTGTAGCCGACTCATGGTCTAACTTCAATGACATTGACGCCGCCTTGAACTTTTTCTCGTGTTTCACGCCAAACGAAAAACACTTGCCGGTCGTCACGTAAAAAGGCTTGTCGTCCTCGGTACGAATAGGTACGATCTGCATGCCTCCAACGTTAATGTCCTTTACTTCTCCAAATTTAAGACTCATTATTCTTTTATTACTACACAGATTTTGCTTTTTTCATTCCGCGATTTTTTTTTTCGAAATGTGTTTTTACATTTCGAAAAACTTTTTTTTTTGAAGGGCTACCAGCCTTCTGGAAGCCGGGCAGGAGGAGGACCGCAATTCTCGTAACGCCGCCTTCTAAAAACACACACCAAATCTTCGCGAGCGGGCATCGTTATCTCTGTAACGGTATATCTCGTAGGGTACAACTGGATTATCATGTTCAAATACTCGATCACTTGCCTAAGGCATGAACGATTGCTGTCGGAAGATTTAAAAAAATTGAAACTAGAATGATACTTACAATCTTCCGGCATGTCGGGCATAAACACGTTGACGGCAGTTATTTTTTCAAGGTCTTTGTCGGGCAAAGTTTTAAAATCTTCCGACGCCACCCAAATATCAGAGTACAACACCGAATCTTCGTGAAAATACATCACTTCGACAAACGGATCCATCTTTGTCGTTTTCGAAAATTCGCTTTTTCGAAAACGCGATTGAAAATGCATTTTTCAAAATTTGATGACGTTTTCCAGACTCCCTAAAATTCGAAGGTGGGTGCCATCTTGGATTTTTTTCATTAAATTTTTTTTTCCAAACTCCTTAAAGTTGGAGGGCGAGCATCATCTTGGTTTTTAAATTTCCCGCGCTTTTTTTGAAAAAATGCTGATGATGCAGTTTTCCTACTAAGTTGACCCTTTCCTGCCATACATACACTACTTTCACCAAAACATCTTTGATATAGATATCAGTAAAGGGCCAGATATATCGATAATTCCAGCGTTATGATCTTTTCATCGACTTGGTATCGTAATGATCCAATTGTTTTCAAGCAACAAGCATAATTGTACGTTGAGAGATAAGTTTCGTGACCTTAGCTGGCCCATAAAAAGCAACAATTAAATGCAAATGAAGGCACGAATAGCATTAGATACGTGCGTGTTGAATATCATATTAGCGTAAAGGCATTGTAAATATTTTTACCTCAAACTCTTTGATGTTTCAGGCTAGCTTGGACTTGATGTGATTAATTCTGAAATACGCCGCGGGAACCTAAACGAAAAAACCGAATAAAATTAAAAGGGAATAGAGAAAATTTCATTGCATGTTCAAAAATGCTTACCTTTTATATTAATCAGAGACAGCCCAATTAATATTGGCCTGACTATTTAACCATGTCCATAATATGGTTTCGGCTTTACCATTTCAATGAGTTATGGTTCTCTTTATAACATGTTATTCATATATTTGCATGTCATTACTTCCTTACTTTAACGGAAGCCCAAATTGCTTTGTGATCACTAAAGTAAGTTTCAAAAGTACCTGCCTGGACATCCTCTTCAATCAAATTGGTATATAGATGATCAATCAACGTTCCATTATCTGTTGTACAGCTAGATATAAGTTGCTCGAGACCATTTTCATTAATCATAAGGTTATACAATCATCTTCGTTCTACCTCATCGAGCCAGTTAAGATTGAAATCACCCATAAATATTACCCGTGAAGGATTTTCCTCTAATGTAGTACGAATGGCAGTCAAAAGAGACGATAATACGACCCTTGGAGATCTGTATATTCCAATTATGATTAAGTCTGGATGTTCGACTGTTCTTGCGATAGTTAACTCGATCCCATGACAGTTTCTCACATAAGGGTATCCATTCAACATTCGAAGCCTGGAATAAACAGCTGTTCCATGATATGGACGATTAACATTTGAAGTTTCATCATTTCTAAATAACTCGTAGCCTTCAATAGTGTACATTTCGTCAGGATCATGTGCACTAAACCTCGTTTCAGTGAAAATTAATATTTCGGCTGATAAATAGTTGATATCTTTTCGAACATTGTCAATATGCTTATGCAAAGATCTTGCATTCAAATAACATATTTTCAAATCAGTGTTCTCCAACATATATAAGGGAGTAAAACAAAGATCTAATTTACACTCATTTCTCAACAACTGCATCTCTTTAACAACTTTTGGATCAACAGAAATTTTACTCTTACAGAGATCAGTAATATACAACCCTTCAATTGCCGTTACTCGGCTTAGGGCGACGTAATGTATATGAGGAATGGCCCTTCTTGAGTTCAAATTAACAACAATTTGAGATTGAGTATCACCCTGTGATCTATAAACAGTTTTAGCTGAAGCTGGTCATAAAGGAAATTGTTTTCTTACAACCTGAGCTGACTTTGTTTTACCCACAGCAAATTGTGTTGTAACGGGTTTAATTGGAGTCCAAGTATTTTGGATACCTGCTGTGTAGAGGTTTCTATTTTCTTGTCGGGTTTTTCTTCCAATGTCGTCGTGGTCAAACTGAACCCAGACGAGCCCTGAAGGTTTGCTATTGTTTGTCAACTGAATATGTTTAATAGCATTACTTGCGGCATTAGTCATGCCATCATCAGTGCGTATATTTATTGCAATTTCTGTCCTCTGTCCAACAGCTATGTTTAATTTATGAGCCAACTGTTTAGAATTCTTCAAAGGAACATACGGTATTTGTCTCATTATCTTCTCTTTAAGTTCATTTGAGCAGGCACCAATGACGCTATCTTGTGCCTTTATTGTGTACTTATTACCACTATCAAATGACTGGTAAACTTTATCGTTATACTCATCGACTAATGCATTTTGAATAAATAACCGTGGTGCTTCTGTAGCACATTTGCTCTCTTCAACACATCTTTCCTTTAGTTTCTGAAGATCACTTGGTGTATGATTACCTTCACGAAGTCGATTAAGAATCTCAGCAAACATTTTGCTTTCTCTTTGACGCATGATTTCAAGTAGCTCAAACATTTTAAAATACTTTCTCCATAAATTTGGAACAAGAATATTATAGGAATTCAAACACTGAACATTGGTAAACACGTAGCTATCCATTACAGGCTTCAGTTGAAACAAATCACCAAGTGTGATTATACTTACACCGCCAAAGTCGTCTTTGCTGCCTTTCAAATCTTTTAAATGATTATTCAGTTGAACAGTGAACATACTGTTTCCAACCATAGATACTTCATCAAGTAATATCAACTTCAATGCTCCAAGTTCACATCTCATTGTGTTTAATCTCCCAGAATCTAATGGTTTGTAATTCTTTAGAGACTGACTTGCTGGACTGCCAAAAGCACTGTGAATTGTTTTGCCTTTTATCCCCGAGCCAACGGCGCGAAGCGCCGTTCCGGGTGTAAGCACGGGGGGAGGGTTACTAATTTCGTATAAGCAGAGTTCAAAGTCGTTGCTCATGGTAGTTAGGTAGTAAAAATGGTATGTCATGACATCATCCTCACTGATCTCAACAATATGGCGGACTATCATGAATGGCTAACACTCATTGGCCAGATTTAAAATTTATTGTTGATTGATTGATCACGAATTCAAGTTATTCAACTGTCAGCAAATATTTAACTTTAGTTGGCTTTTTGCACTATAATATTTTGTATTTTTGCAAAAAGTTTTGGGAACTTTAACAACAATTTATTGTTGTAAAAATACAATAAAAAGCATTTATCAGGTCAACAAATATGGAAACAAGCAAGCAGCGAAAGGAAAACGAGGAAGCAGAAGATTTAGCAAGGCGAAACGAGCGTAGACGACGACAAAGGCTCAAGGAGACTGCCGAAGAAGATTGAAGAGAGATTAATTCGGGAAAAATACAGAGAAGCGCCAACAATTGACTATGGCGTGAAACACAAGGCAAGTTTGTTTATAATGCGTATTTATACTTGTGTTTTAATGCTTTATAAAGGCCGGCGTAGCCGTACTCATCCAGTCTATTCACTGTTTAAATTCCAGAGTAAGTTTATGTTTTGTAAATGCAAGACTGTCTTCTTATTATTAATGTAATTAATAGGTCGTATTTATACCAAATTTAAGCTTACATTAAGTGTAATAACATACCGATGACAAATGTTGTGCCATTTAAAAAAATTGTCAATAAAACAAGGATTAAAAACTCAATATTTTGTCATTTTAGAAAAATATACAGAAAGAATACCAATAGCCGTGTTGCTATGACAACAACCTATTTCAATACTTCATGTAATTCAGAACATTTAGTTGCATGCTCTTAGTTAGTGGCGAGGGGTTGCTGCATGCATGTATTTCTAGTTAAATATGCAGCCTTCCCAGTTGGAGCAAGTAAGAGTATTTGAACACGACGGAAGTCTTCTCCTGCTCGTGAATTATAGTACTTCAAAGCAGCTTGGTAGATTGACTTAATAAGGTGTGATTTTCCTACACCACCACCTCCGCTGAGAAATGCGTAAAATGGTTTCTCAGAAGTTTTTATCAAATGTAGAGCGTGATAGAAAAACTCTCTTTGCTCTTTGTTGAGCATCTGTACTAAACCTCGATATTCATCATCTGGCATTTTATTTAAAATAAGAGGTTCATTATTCTGTTGAGTTGAAAGTATACCCAAGTTATCTGAAAGATGATCAAATGTTTCACTTAAATCTGGATGTGTATCAGTACAACCCTCATCTTCATATTGGCGCTCAATATCTTTTGTGAAAGGCGCTATAGCGTTGTATGCATCATCATCACACTCTTGTAGGTGATTCCCGACTTTATTCAAGTCGTCGCTGCATATTGCATACTGTTGCATTATTTGCTTGCTAATTTCATCACGTCGAGCCATATATTGCTCTTTGTAAAATGAGTAGTTTTTCAGCAAATCAGTTACTTCATTTCGCCAGGGGGTAAAAAGCATCAATAGTTCCCGAAAATGTTTCTCAGGTTGAGCTTCTCTATTAAACCAGACACTTCGTATTATCCTGGCTTGAGATCATTTCTTAATTGACTTGCTAATGGTAGGTATTATTACATCACAGGTGTCATTTGACATTTCATCATCATTAAGTTCATCCTCGTTCTCGACAGGAAGATCATCGAAATCTGTCTTTTCGTTTGTTTTCCTATAACATTTTTTACCACAACTGTCGTACCATGCAGCCCAATGAGCTAGCGTTACATTTTGCATACACTCAAGTCGTTCAACATATCGTTTCAGAAGTTCACCTGATTGGATTTCTTCACTACCATCTTCCATATTTTCAATTTTACTTAAAGGTTTTAACAATTCTACTCTTTCAACAGGGGGAGATGTATTAATGAAAATCACACTTCGTGATGCTTTTCTCATTGGTAGTTGTAAAACTACGTACACTGCTTCTTGTGCACTGATTTCAACAGAGTTTAAAAATTTGTTTCCAATGTCACGAACTTGTTGTTTTATGTTTGTATTTCCTTCTTTGCTTCTTTCAGCTCTACATTGCAATTCACTCATTCCCTTCTGAGCTTTAGAAATATATGAAACAATATACATTGCACAGGCTTACACATCTAGGACATATTGAATGTCCATATTAGCTCTCCACGCTAAATGGCACGTTGGGTTATAATTATTAATTCGTACTTCATTAGGACTTCTTTTTAAAAATATTGTTGGACAGTTCAACGATGATCGTATTGCAAGAATATATTGACGTTCTGAAACATCAAGTTCTTTCAAAAGTTCGTCAAATGAAATATCTTTACCTTCTTTAAGATCATTGAGTGTATTCTTAATTTTCTTCCACAATTCCTTGCTGCTTTTAACAAGAATGGGACATGTGTTCTCTTCAAGAGGGTAGAGAATTTTAGTAGACCTCATTGGAGGTTGAGGATAGTTAAATCTGCAAATTTTTCCTCTTTGTTTCCTACAAGTATGAGAGTGCCTGTGTCTGTCTGCTTACAAGTTCATGTAATTCCGTGTTGTTATCAGGTTTCCTACACGTAATTATGCTATCAATGTATGCAACTACATCTTCATCTTTATCAACACCAAAAACTGGTGCACCTTCAAGCCAGATCAACATATGAATGTGAGGTGAGCCTCGTTGTTGGTACTCAACTCTATAGAACTAGTCCTTCATTTTTCCTACAGGAGCAAGTTCATTCATTAAAACATCCTTTAAAAATGTATTGAACTGAAAATCAAAATGTCTGGCACATGTTACTGGGTCACTTTGAATAAGACGACATCTATCATCCCAGGTAAGATTGTTCAATTCTTCTTCACTATTATTTTTGTGATCTATTAAGTTACCAAGAATTCTTAATACAAGATTCCACTTGGTTTCCGCTGATGAAAAACTGCAAAATAGTGATGCAGGTCCTAGTTGCCAGATCATAGCAAACAGGTCTCTTTTTGCTCTTTCAAAATATGGTGGTGACCCTCTCAAAGTCCTTAGAAATCTAAAACCATCATCATGGTTTATCAAACTTTGTAAGCCTTCAGGCGTTTTTAACTCTCCCGCAGTTAGTGTTCTATTCCCTAATTTGTTTTCTTAGAGCAATCTGTGACTGTCCAATTAAAAATTTCATTTGCTACTTTTTAGCTTTGAAAAATATGTTTTCTACACACAGCAGCTCGTCGATCTGATCTTCTTAATTCAGACTTACAAATTTCACTGTAATAAACACTTTTTAACCTTTGCTTATGATTTGGTCTCTTTTGTCCCAGAAATATTCCTGGGTAAGCCATTTTTTCAGAATACTGGTCTCTAAATACACTCAATGGTGTGTTACCTTCTCCTGGTGCAATATTGTAAATTTGTTGTCATTCACTATTATCAACATAATCAGGAGGAGTCAACATGGTATCAGTAACACCAGCTGGTATCTCTGTTTCGTCTTTGCTACATTCATCCTCCACAGAGTTTTCTATAGTTTCACTGTCAGTTTCATTTGAGATTGCAGAGGAAATAGTTGTCTCATTCTGGGAATTTTGTACCTCTCTCAGCCAGTTTTCATCAATAGTAATTCCCTGATCTTGATACAAAGGGCTTGTATTCACTAACCAAGCAGCTGCTTGCATCACTTTATTCGGTCTTATCTTTAATGAAAGTGCAGAGCTTTTGTACTGCAATCTTCTTTTCAACTGAACCTTAATTGTACAAGTGTCATCTGCCAGTCGAGGTAACATATTAACAGTACTGTTAACATCAGCTGGAACATTTACAACATTACCAGTAATTTCTAATTGCCCACCCCTTGGGGCTTGGTATATGTTTTGAAATGCCAACCTAGGAGCAATTAGTCTACATTCTAATTCATTCAGATAAAAAAAAGTTAGGTTTTGTGGGAAATTGCATTGCATTAACAATTGCACAAGGAGGAACTTTACCTTTTTTTAAATGTTTGCCACATGTTTGACAAACCCATGTAATATAATCAACACTTACTATGTCTTGCAGATACTTCACCATATTAAGATTTTTCAATGTTAATTGATTAGCAGGAAAAACACTGTGTCTATACCACAATTGATCACAGCATGTACAGATATACAGTGGTCCTGTTGACACTGATTCATGGAAGTTTCTTATCACACTTTCAGTCAAGGTTTGCTTATCAGTAGGTTCATGATTACCTATGTTTCGTTTTTGCTTTAATGGCTTTTGGCCTCTGCTGGCACGAGACACCTTCTGGCTTTCTATTTTTCTTTTGTTACTTACATACTCTCTCATTTTAGCAAGTCTCTGCTCCCTTTGTTCTAGAGATTCATTTTTCCTTAACTTTTTCTTTCGAAGTTGTTGTTTTTCAAGGCGAGCTTTTTTTTCTTGAGGAGATTCACCTTGTTGTTTATTACCCTTTCTGTTATACTCTCTTAATTTAGCAAGTCTTTGCTCCCTGTGTTCAAGAGATTCATTTTTCCTCGGCATTTTCTTTTGAAGATTTTGTTTTTCAAGGCGAGCTTTTTTTCTTGAGGAGATTCATTTTGTTGCTTATTATTTCTTCTGATATTACACTCTCTTACCTTAGCAAGCCTTTGCTCTCTTTGTTCTAGAGGTTCGTTGTCTTTTTTGTCCTTTTTTCAAAGTCGTTCCTTTTCTAGTCAAGCTTGTTTTTCTTTTGAAAGATTCATTTTGTCTTTTTATTTTTCTAACATTATTGTTCTCTTTTGATTTGGCATACGTTAGCCCTCTATTCTCAGGTTCAAGTGAACCAACCATTTCTGTATTGTCAGACAAAACAGACTGTCCAATAACATTGCAAACATCCATTACCCTGACACAGGTTACACCCTTTAATTCAAATGGAATGTGACCATTGGATGCACTGCACTGAGACGTCAAGTGAAAATATTGAACAAGATTCTGGATCCCTTCAACAGAAATAAGAACACAATATCCTGACATACTAGGCATACCATAAAGATGTTGCGTGAGAATCAAACACTTTAAACAAATCAGGAAATGGCATCATGATAGCAACAGTATTCACACCAATGGTTAATAAACAACTTTTGTAATTTAAAGAAGGAAATACTTCATTTAGTGCATTCTCAAGGGTAACAAAAGGGTCATTAATAACAGTCATAAGTAATGCACCTGAAAAGGAATCACTATATTCCAAGTTAAAAGTGATATTGTTCATGGCAAAAAACTCAGGCACATCGGTTAATAATAAATAGTTTTTATTAATACTTTGACTGATTGTACCATATAAATTATCTCCACATACCATGATTGTGTTTAGAGTAGACTGGTTCCAAATGTTCACTGACTTGACTTCTTTGTACACAATTGCATTTAATGACATTGCTACACACTGTTTTCCAGCATTTGATCCAAACAAATCATTACCTTGATTAAAGCTAGCATGAATCGTGCAAGAGAAATCCACAATTTCATCAATAGTTGGACCAGGGTTTTCCTCCACATCATTTGATAGCCTTAGTAACAACTGCACAATGTTATAAACATCACACTGATCATACTGTTCATTATCTTTATGCATGATAACAAACCTAAATTTTACATTTGGAGGTAAAAATAAACTTATATAAAATTTTAGCAGCATTTCATTCCAAAATTGACCTTGGAAGTTACTTTTTAAATTTTGGCCTTCCATAAAATTGTGACGTGAACCAAATCGTGATTGATATATTTCAATTGTCACTCCCATACTTGCAAGCCTATTCATAAACAGAAATAAGTATTAAAATTCTTTTAAATAGCAACAATTACAAATGTATAAGTAACTTTGAAAAAGAGAACACCAGATTCAGCGTTGTTAGTTAACGTTTGTCAAGTCAAGTGTCAATAAATTTGTAATAGCCTGCAGTTGGCTGGTAGTCTGTATTTTCTAGTAAAGCTGGCTCAACTTTTCCAGTAAGACTGGCTTAATATTCCAGCAAGGCTGGCTCAACGTTCCTGCACAAGGGCAAGGATTTATTTTTATTACCCGCACAATGGCTGGGTTCAACTCTGATACCTGCACAATGGCAAGGTCTATTTGTCTAATACGTGGCCTTTCACGTAGTAGTAACCCGATCACTGATCAGTGCGAGCAACAGCGGCTCCTGGTTATTATTGAGTACACATTCAACCACACCGTGAAAGCCATCAGTGCGAGCAAATTTGCTCCAAGTGATTTTCGCCAAACAACAAATCCTGTCGAAACTTAGTTTGTTTTCGACAAGAGCAATGAAATGGCGATTAAATACAATAAAACTAACACAAAATCAGAAGAAATGGTACAAAACTTTGCTTACCTTTCTCCACTAGCACTTTGCAACATAAAACATGAAAGAACAACCCAACCAAGACAAAATGGCAACCAACGAAAGCCAACGTCAAACATAAGTCACATGACATGGACTCTGTTATAATTTCTTACATAAAGTAACGACCATTTAATATAGATTACCGCAGTGCAAATTACGTCATATAAGCGGCGCATGTGCCGTCTATCAGACATTGGGACATACAGCCAGCACAGTAACATAGTGGTTAGCCGCTGACCGCGTGGGCGGCTACCCACAAAAACAAACAAGACAGCACTAGTGAGATACAGCTTAAAAGTTGATTATCACATAATTTAGAATGAGGTGTTTTCTAATCAATAAAACTTTCCAGATTACAATCGTCACATACATTCTTTCTAATCTCGTTCAACTTCCGCTCAAGACGGGTGTTGTAATCCAGTATGTTTTTACTTTTTGCTCTCTCCTTGTCTTTCATTTTTGCCCAATGATTGCCACTGCTCACCGAGTTTAATATTTCTCTCTTCAAATGTCAATGGTTTCAAAGAACCTTGAAGAAAAAATGGCAGACTGTATCGGTTTTGCTGACATGTATTGGCATTGATACATGAATTATCTTACCATCATTGATGGCTTGAAGCTTACAGAAAAACTGGTATCCATTCATTCCACTACAATTTAAAAATAGATTGATATTCACATAGTATAACATGTGGTCACAACTCAAAACTCTCCTCAGCACAACATGAGTTTAAGAAGAACATAAATGCTTAAACCATTCATCAGCAAAACAAAATCCCACAAACTCAAAGTCATCTTCATTGCCTGGAGGTGAAAAGTGTGCTCGAATGCAGCTAACAGCACAAGATGGAAGAACAACTCATATTTCTTTCCCAACAACTCCCCAACACCACCACACTAGCTGACTGTACACACAATGGCACAAATGGCTTCTGTAACACTCGTAGAGTTAAGATGTGTCTTTTAGTGCTCTATAAAAATTTGTAAAATGGAGTCATATAATGCCTCCAAAGGCTAAATCTAAAGCAAAACCTGCAACATCAGATGACAATGAAGAGGAGTATATATCATTGTCAATTGTGAAACAATTAATGGCACAACAAAGAAAGTGCTTTTAAGTCGATGATTGAGTCCTTGATTGGTGCGACTACACAGACACTAGACAGCTTGGTTAAAGAAGTAGCTGATCTGAAATACAGTCTACAATATTCACAGAAAGATATTGACTGCCAAAGGTAATGCTAGACAAGAACATCATTGCGATTTAGTCAATTGATAATCAAATTGGGGGCATTAAGACGTCGCTCGACATGTGCTGCCGTAAAACTATTGACCTGGAAAATCGAAGCAAACATAATAACCTCTGAATGACTGGAATTCCCAAAAAACATGACACATGGGAAGAATCTGAAGCCCAGGTCAAATCAATTTTAGAAGAGAAGCTTGGTCTGGCTTTTGAACTGCGTATCGAAAGAGCACATCGTGTTGGTCGTCTAATGCAATCAGACGAGTCACCTAGGAATAGTCCAAGACTAATTGTATGCAAATTGTATGATTGGAAAGAAAAGGAAAACATTCTTAAGCAGGCTAGAATAGGTAAACCGTCTGGTATCTTTGTGAATGAAGATGTTGCTGAAAAGACAATGGCTAAGGAAAGAGAGCAATTGGCCTTGCTGGGGCGAGCAAAACAGGAGGGTAAGATTGCTTATTTCGTCCTTGACAAGTGAATAATAAAGGACAAACGACCTGGTCAATCCTAAATGATACAATTATCATATTTATACGAATCTTAATAATTTGTTATTGTTGTTATTTAGAAGAATATGCATTGCAAATTTAATAGCAATTAACTGAACAATAGCTTCTATACCAAAAGATACTTTCCCCCTTTTTATTTAGACAATGAAATCTTTCTAATGGCTAGATATGGGTTTCAAAATGGCCAAATTCTAAACACCCTCTTGCTGTAGATATCAACCTTGATCCAGATGAAAATTTACTTGATCAATTTAACAGTATTCCTTGTGAATATTATATCAAGGATCAATTTAATAAAGTGATAAGGAGTGTAGATTCGCTAACCTTGGGTTCTCGACTCTACACATAAACACTAGCAGCACATCAAAATAGGTCACGTTCCACTGATTGGTTGTACGGTCTAGATATTTAATTTTATGCAATTGGTATTACTGAAACGTGGCTGCAAAATGTTGATCATATGGTTGACATTGATGGTTACAATTTTATTCATAATCATTGGTGAAATAGAATAGGTGGCAGTGTTGGTTTGTATTTGTCAGATGAATTGAAATTTAAACAGCATAATAATTTGCATTTTTCCGACTCGAGCCCAACAGAATTTTTATGTATTGAGGTGATTAATTCTCAAGGAAAAAATACTGTTGTGGGAGTTGTATATAGGCTGGCAGATCAAAACTTTAATATTTTTGTTGATGATTTTGATCTATACTTGAACAAATATCAAGGGAAAATAAGCTTTGTTTTATTATGGGTAATTTTAATATCAATTTTATGAATTATTAATGTCATAATAAAACTGGTGAGTTTGTGGATAGCATTTTTTCTAATATGCTGTACCCTCGTATCACTTGCCCAACTAGACTTACAGCTCAAACCACCACATTAAATGATAATATTCTTTCTAATTATTCAATTTGCCATACCGTTAATGGATTTTTGTTCTCTGATATATCTGACCATCTTCCAATCTTTTCTATTTCATTTGACAACTGTAATCATCAAATACAGAACGAAGTCATAACTTTTCACAATATAAACCCTAGAAATATTGAAAACTTTCAAGAACGTTTAGCAAATTTGGATTGGTCCTCGATAGAAGAGAGTAATGATCCATCATATGCATACACAACATTCCTTAAAATTTATTCTAGACCTTTTAAGCCGTGGATTTCAAAAGGCCTTATGATATCTATTAAACAAGAAAACAAGCTTAGCAAAAAAAGTTTGCAAACTCAAAATCCTGCCTTATAAAAGAAATATAAGTTGTACAAAATAAGCTAACACATTCTATAAGAACTGCAAAGCGATTGTACTTTGACAATAAACTTGCAGCTAATAAATCAAATTTAAAAAACAGACTTGGAAAATACTAAACAGTATTATAAATAAGAATACTGTTAAATCCAAGTTGAATACTATCTTTAACTTGAATGGAAAGGAAACATTGGATCCATTTGAAATTGCTAATAAATTTTGTGATTATTTTACCAATCTTGGTCCTTCATTAGCCAGGAAAATTCCAATAACCGCAACTTCTGCTACATCATTTCTTTCTGGTGAGTTTTTAAATATTATTTTTCTTCACCCGGTTGATGAGTCAGTTAAATCTATGATCTTGGCATTTCCTACGGGAAAAGCTACAGTTTATGATATTTCACAGTCCTCCATTAAAATGTGTATTGATTTAATTCCTAGACCTTTGACACACATTTTTAATCTGTCTTTATCAAATGGTTTTGTTCCAAATGAAATAAAAATAGCATGGGTTGTTCCCATATTCAAAGCAGATGACTGACCAATAGTAAGTCATTATTGACCAATTTCAATTTTGGCTGCATTTTCAAAAATATTGGAAAAAGTGTTTTATTAACGATTACTTAATTATTTGAACAAATATGACACATGGCTTGTACACTTTCTCCCATTTAAAATTCCATGACTTTTCCATGACTTTCCAGTACCATATTTTGTAAATTCGTGACCTGAAATCCTGGGAATTTCTGAAACTTGTTACTGTTATACTTTAAGGAAAACATATAATAAAAGAACAAAATTCAAGAAACAGTAAATGGACAAATTTATTTTAAAGTTTAAGACATAGAAGTACAAAGAAGTACAGTTAAGCAACTTTCACTGTTTCAACGTTGCTACTTTTAGTCTAAGAACTGAAGTTGGTGTGAAAGTATATATCTCTTATCTTGATATTGAGCTAATTGTCTTTCAAAGACTGTAATTTACTGTTTATTTCCATGACAATCTGTTCTGCTTCGTCCAATTTCTCTTTAGATGTCTTCCTGTGGCTGTTTGATTTGGCTACTAGATGCCTTAACTGTGACAAGCCATGCTGTGTATCTTCTACAGTTTGTAAGAACTCATCAGCGAATTTGGCAAGTGCAGCAGAATCACTTTCTCACCTCTTCTTTTTGGTTTTAAGGTCTTCAATCTCCTCCAACAAAGATTTCCTTTTCAGTGAGACAACTTGCTTTTTTTTCTTCCTCGTTTGTTCATCTAAAAAAGCCATGTATTTTTGCCTTGCAGGAGCAACTGATAAAATCAATTTCTTTGTAATTTCAACATTGATTGCACCTGCTACAGATTTGATGTGGTCATGGACCTGCCTGAGTGCAACAAATGTATGCTCTTGCAAATTTTCTTTGGAAATTTGCTTGTTTGTAGAAAAGCCTCTCTCAACTGTGGCCTGTCCATGAGAGAGAGTTAAGACATTCTTAACCACAAACCAGACTTTTTCATAACACTGCTTCAATGCCATCATTTGATGAAACAACTTCTCAATATGACTATCTTCCTTTGTGTGGTCAAAGCCATCCAGCTGGGAGGAATACCTGGGGACCTCATCATCCAGAAAAGAAATGAATTGGTGTTTAATATCATCACATTTCCCTTCACTTAACTTATTTGCATCAACCAAGGCTTTAAGGCTCAAGTTGAAAAGTCCATATTGGGGTACCGACTTGTTAGGGCATTACGTTGTTGTTAAAGAGTACTTCTTTGAAACTGTTCGATACGCAAATCTCGATTTGCAACCATTTCGTGAGGATTCAAACAACGTAATGCCCGAACAAGTCGGTACCCCAATGGACTTTTCAACTTGAGATGTCTTATTAGTGTAAGAATGAATTGTTTACACTCTGCTCTCATCTCTAGTGCTTGCTTGTCACTAATTTTCTTAGCAAAAGCAAGCTTCTTCATTAGTTCAGTCCCAACAAATCCAAGGTCAACTCTATGAGCACTGCATTGATTTGTATTGTTCTCAACATCTAGATTGAAAAGATGAACAGGAGTTGTCCCTTGCTCTTTCAAAACATCTCTCCTAATAACTCTTGCCATAAGTGATTTGAACATCTGAAATAGATCATCACACAGAAACAGTACCATGACTCAATCAATTTGGTACACAGTGAGGAATGGAGTAACCTCTTTGGCAATGGAGATGAAGAAATTTATCTTTACCTCCAATGAAGGATCTTTCATCATATCTTTAATTGTCTCATATGATTGTGTTTTTGGATTAGGCAACTTTTTTTTCTTGTACATTTTGGACGTAACAAAGCAAATGTAGCAACAGCTGAATTGCTCTTTCTGCTACAGGCACATTCTCCACCCACCAATGTTTGCAGAATTTCAAGGCAAATGTGGGAGAACCAGTGACTTTGATGAAGTCTTCCCGTCGTGCAGGGGTATCTTTAAAAAGCTTGAATATACTAGAGAGAAACCTTTCTAGCTCCCACGAAGTTGAATTTGAGCCATGCTTAAAGGCGCCAGCCATGAATTATGTTAAGGCCACAGCTTCCTATATTTAAGATAGAACTGTTACCTTCATCCAGCAGTTGCTTAGAAAGCATGTCTACAAATTTCCAATTGACATTAGGGCCATCCATTGACACCTTAAGAAATAATATTTCTAGAAGAAGTTCAATCAAAATTACATTTTATACAGTGCGAACCATGATATTAGTTATAAGATATTTATGCCATACGTATTCAAAACGAGCAGTGTTATTCATGAAAACTTACAAACATCGTAACAAAGTTGTTAGAAGATCCTGGCAATGTTGATGTTTGATGTTAGTCACATGACTGAAAAAATATGGCGCTGTTCCATATTTGAGGTGGACAACGCTATTAGTTTTAAAAATATGATAACACGATAGGACGTCGTTTTTAACTTAATTGGAAGTGGAAACGACATTCTTTAACCAAAAACAGCACAGGTAACAACAAGCGAATGTTTTAGTTGGAAAGTAAACGAACTTGGTGTCATAGTTGAAGGATTTTTCAAAGATTACGTGGAACAGTGGAAAAAGAGGGATTCTGGATTTCTAAAATGGATAAGAATGGGAGCTATTACGCATTTGAAGGAGAACTGTTCGTAAATTATCATGATCAACGTCTATCAACATTTTTGGAGAAAGTTTGCTTTGCCATATATCTTCAAAACTAGCAATGATGGTTCCTGGTAAGCGATAATAATTCTAAAAGTACCTCCACTGGTGTCGTGGAATAAACGTTTGGAACTGGATTGAGGCAAAAAAAATGCTTGAGAGCACAACAGGAGTTTGTCGTTTCGACGGGCAGACGAGATCAGCATGATAAAGCTTGGAAAATGCATGCATGGGTTAGATTATTGAATTTCAATGATGGTATGTGACTGGCAAGGCAAAGGAGTCAACAAAAAAGTGGTAAAGTAAACGAGTTCTGCTGGTAACCGTGGAAGTAGGGATCAGAGGTCTCTTTTGCACATTTTTGCACATATGAAGACATGTTGGTTGCTAATAATACGGATCTAAATGATCGTTCTACCACTTCATTGGCAGGTACCTAAAACCTTTCATCAGAAGTTCGTTTTCCCAGCATTAGGGTATTATCATGTTGATCTCTATGAGGCGCCATATTGGACATTATTCTGAACTCTTTATGTTATATGCTAAATTCAAAAAAGCAATTATTGCTGAGGCAGAACATTTTATTTCTTCAGAACAACTATCTCTTAATGACATCGACAGTCTTGAAAGAATACACGAGAGGCTTTCTGAGGCTGAAGACACTGTATTTACTTTGAAACAGAGAGCATTTAATCTTATTAATAATATCGGCATGGACAACTTCTACAACAAGATGGACGAATTATCGTCATATTTGAATCGACTTAAAGCTTTCTTTCAGAATCTTATCAACGACCTACAAGACCAAATAGATTATACTCCAGCCTACACTTTGAGTAGAGTATATACAGGCAGAAGAGGTCAGCCACGATTTGACATATCAAAGCGCCTCATAGACTTTCTCCGAGAATTACACTTTTCGTGGACTAAAACAGCAGAAATGCTCAATATTTCTACAAAAACTTTACAACGGAGACGTGAAGAATTTCAAATTAATGAAGAACAGTCTTGGTCTACAATAAATGATGATGAACTTCGGAATGTCATGCAAGAAATCATGAGTATTACACCAAACATTGGACAAACACGTATGTTAGGTGCACTAAAGAGCCGAGGAATCAGAGTTCAACGTTCACGTGTGAGAGTACTAATGCGCGAGTTAGATCCTGTAGGAACTGCACTTCGATGGCGTGGGGCAATTTTTAGAAGAAATTATAGTGTACGATGTGCAAACGCTTTGTGGCATGTAGATGGGAACCACAAAATGATCCGCTGCCGCATTGTGGTTCACACAGCCATTGACGGGTACTCAAGATTAATACCATATCTTTATTGTGATAATAACAACAAGTCAAGTACAGTTCTACAGTTATTTCATAATGCCTGCCAATCATATGGTCTACCTTCAAGAGTGAGGTGTGACCATGGGCTTGAAAACGTGGGTGTTGCTCGAATGATGTTAGAGTGTCGTGGCATCAACAGAGGGAGCATTATCACTGGTGCTTCTGTCCATAACCAAAGAGTGGAGAGACTTCACAGGGATGTTACCACCGGTGTTCTTAAAGCATATATTGATGAGTTTAACATGATGGAAAGTTCAGGTCTTCTTGACCCAGATAACGAAGTACACATCTTTTCGCTTCACCTTGTTTATTTAAATTTGATTAACGATTCTTTGCAAGAATTTGTTGATCAATGGAATCACCATGGTATTAGTACAGAGCACGGATTATCGCCACTACAACTTTGGACAGAAAGCATATTAAGATGTGCAGCAGAAGGGAATTCAACTTTAGATGATATCTTAGTTAATGAAGATGTTGAGTCATATGAATTACCAGAGACCAATGAATTTCAAAATGATGAAAATGGAGTTGTTGTACCTGAGAGTTCGATTAATTTAACCAATGATCAACTTGTTTATGTTCAAAACTTGGCAGGTCTGAATAACAACAGGTCTGAAAAACTTCACACATATGTTCACGTTGTAAATGCCATCAATACAATGGTTTAAATATCAAAAATAACATTATTACATTTCTTGAAATATCAACATTCTACAACAAAGCAATAGTTACATAAAGCTGTCAATAGTATGACCTTTTAAACATTTATAAGGCTAGCTATTTCTTTGTCATATTAACAGCAGCATCTCTAAGCTTGTATGCAACACAGACCAAAGTTGATTTCAAAAAATTTAACTTTCTCTTCCAATTTACTGTACTCACTTAAAAAGCTAGCCATATTTCATTTTCTATGAAAAAGTACTGTTTTAGATTTTCTTATTGAGTGAAACTGAATAAGATTTCAGTTAATAAGCTGTTCAGGGGGCACCATTTAGCATGTATGGATGAGATATAACTGATGCAACATTTGCATACAAGTTTAATAATAATTCGTACCTATATGCAAATTACAAATGTGTTTTTGTTTATAAAAGAGGCAAAAATGAAAATATTCCAAAGATTTATCATGATACTAAATGGAGCCCTGCTGTTATTATGTAAACACTAACAAACCATGCCACATATAAAGCAAAAAAATGTTAACAATTGCAATTAACATGTAATAGAAATAATGTAATAATGAGAAGAGGAAAAGTTTTTTCTCTCAGTTTTGCACCATTTAACAATAATGGCATAACATACATGTGCTTGTAGCCCAAACTGGTCTATGGAGAGGTGAAAGCCTTCTTAGACAATTCGAGCACCGCCTCGAGGGATGCAGCGAAACACTGTTGATCAGTCAGCTGATTTGGTAGCGTGATGCTCAAAAGGCACGTTGAAGCGAAAAATGAAGTAGCGTAGTTGAATTTCACCTTTATCTTACCCAAGCCATGATTGGGCAATCTTGTTGAACCAGTGGTAAAAATAAGAAATTTTTCGAGACGCAAAGTATCAGCGCTGAGAAGAAATTGCTGTAGGTTATTTGCAATTTCAGATTCTTCATCACTCAATACTTCGGCAAACTGGAGTATGTCAACCACTGCTGAAGCGCTCACCTCACTTTCTGAGCCAAGGACAAATAATGGCTGAAACTTTTCTGGATGCTCTTTCATTCTATTTCTGAATCCGAGAGTGTTCAATCCTTCTGCAAGCTGGTCTAGGACAATCTTCCGTCGTCCAATAACATCATGGATAATGAGTAGCTGGATAATCTTCAATTTGTTTTCATTCTGGTTAAAAAGAACATAAAACACATTTTGAAAGATTAAAATCAAATGTTTTACATCTTTTGAAATAACAGTTGATTGGTAAGAAATTGTTTATGATCAGGGTGGAAGACAGGTTGCACACACATCTGGATCAACAACAAATTACTTTGACCATAGACAGTATATTTCAATCAAGACCAAAATAGATAATGGGAGCTACTGATCAAAAGCCTTCAGTCGTACTCTAATTCTAAATTAACAACATTAAAATTTAAAAGAAGCTTGGAAGTAACTTAAATTAACAACTTTCATACATACAGTTAAAGTTTCAGTGAGACCACACTCAGACACAATGTTAAGACATTCATCCTGGTCTAGATTTTTGACATCATCAACATCATCAACCTAAATAACAATTAAGACATTACAGTGAATATTAAGTCTGTTTTACAATACACGGACATGTTTATGTATTTTACTTTTAATACATGTGGCTTTTAAGATTAGTCATATCCATAAAATTGCAAGAAATATGATTAAACTTCCCTATACTATTCACTTCCCTATACTATAACTTCAGTACTATTTGGATAGTGCTGACTTGTAAAATATATATTCCCATTGATGAGTTAAATCATCTGGCGTTGGGACCACACTGCAGCCCAATAAGTAAAATTCCAGTGAGGACCTCAATATTGTTAGAAGTGAACTACATTATGCAAAGAACAAATTTGATATCATTGATCTAGGGTGATGGGGTCCAACATTAAGTTTTGATGATCACAAATATGTCCATAAACACATTCAGGTTTATATTAAGTTCATTGTTTTTTGTTGCTAGGAAATGCAAGGGTTTTTCAGGGGTCGTCATTTGTTTGTGTGGTTTTGAGATATTTGGTTTTGTGTGTTTTTTGGTGAACGAAAGTGAAATAGGGTTCAGTTTAGATCTGTTAAACAGTTTCCTATTCAATTACAGTACTTACTCAAATGGAGTTGGCTAGTCTATGGAAATTCTAACAAGCAGTAATGGGAACAGCTCTGCAGCTAAATGAGTTAACCAAAAAATCTGACAATGTCTCTACTTAACCCATTGGCTTGTCCCATAAATGATCCATACCCCATCAGTGGAAAGGGGTCCACTGTCCAGGGGGGAGAGGAAATGTCTTAAGATGTCTGAAAGGGAGGTATATTGTAGTTAGATGTACAGAGATTTTATCAAAATGTTTGTACATTTTAATCAACAATTTAATTGAATTATTGCTGTCCAAGGAGAGGGGTGTAATTCAAAACAGAATTATGTCCAGGGAGGGGGGGGGAAAGGTTGAACCTATGTACAGAGAAGGGGAGCAAAGTATTTTCAATTTCATCTGTCTAAGGGGTATGGTCTATGGACCTTTTCTGGAATGACCCATTGAGCTGCAATATTTCCCAGAATGCCTTACTTATATTTTTTTACTTGTCAGAAAATTTTACTTGTCAATGGGCCAGCTCTGCAGGTTAATATGTTGATTGGTTACTAGCATAATTTTCATTGAAGTAATTTTACATTCATACACCCATTTTCCATACCTGATTAATAAAATGATTCATGTGGGCAGAACATTCCCCAATGTTGGCTGTTTTCATGGCCAACTCAAAATCACCTGTTGATAGGTATTGGTACACAGATGGACCAAACACTGGAAAAGCAGGGCCGCCTTGCAAAATACTATGGACAATAATTGTACCAATGTATTTCATCATACCAGAAGCAACAACATCTGCATTATATATTGGGCTTTTGTAAACACAGCCGTCAAAGAACATTTCGCTGATTATACTCAAGAGTTTAGTAAAGAATTGCCTGGTTACTCCCCCAGTATCTACTGCTGGTTGGCCTTGATACACAATTCTAAGCCTCTTTTTTTCATCAAAATTAGGATCCTTATAATAACAGAGAGCGTCATTAAAGAGGTCTTCCTCTTCAACTCTGAGCTTTTCCTTCTCTTTGCTAAGCCCTTCTTCAAGACCTTTTAGAATTGAACTTAATGATGTCTCCTGAGGTAATAAAGATATACTTGCAATGATTTCATCATCTTCATCATCACTGATTGAGACTTGTGCACTTGCAATAGCTGAGAGAGACAAAGCTGCTTTATCTACAGTTCCATGTAATAAAAGTGCATGCCCTAAAGCATCATACGATGTGTTTGGAAACATTTCCTTTAACCTGTTCAAGTCCTCCTGGTGGGTTGATGAAGAAGGGCAAGGAATTTGATGAGGCATTAAAACTTGTTCTTGACTGGTGTATGCAACACTTGATGACTCTATGTATGAATTGTCAGAATATTCAGCATTGTCATTTCCTTCATCAAGCAAGTTAGCATCATCGTTTTCATTAGGGATGTCCTGCTTTGGGCGTACGTATATGCTACCTTGTCCAGAAAGGCTAAGTGCACGTGCAGCTGTAAATTTTACACCTGCAGCTAGTTTGGGAGTTACAATTTGACCATAGCAAGACTTGACAAAGTCAAAATCAATATCATTTTCTTCCAAAATGGGAAACCACTCCTTTATTTTATGTTTTAGCTCTGGCTCTTCCCAAGACTTGTCAATAGGACAACCATGAATAACAAACCCATTATTTTCCAGCTGACATCTGGTTTGATGAGTTGGAACTGTACGAGTGGTTGCAGTAGGAAGTAGAATGACATCTTTGTATACGATTGTGGATTTCCTCGCCTTTTTTTCTGGAGGTTTTCTGAACGATTTTGATGACCTCTTCGATGCAAGCGTTGGAAAAGACCGTCGAAGAGCTGCAGGTACATCTTCACTTCGTCTGTGGCTATGTGATCCGCCCGTGTTTATACTTGTATTTGTTGAAGTATTTAGAGATGAAAGGCTCGAAGCTGATTGATTTAACGAATGGCTAGATCGATTTGCCACTAAATGCTGGGTTGTGTTACTCATATTAGAACTTACAGCCACTGTGTTTGCCACGATTGCCCCTCTGGAGCTTTTCCGAACAGGTGCGCTGTTGTTGCCTGTTGGTGTTGAATGCAGCAGCTGTCTCTCAATCGCCGAACTACTTATATCGTCATAATTATCCAATAAATTTCTAGCTTCTTGGGCAAGATTCGAAAGCGCATCACGAAGATTACTATTAATCTGACGATTTTCGGCCATTATTTCAAATTATATTTTATACAAGAGTACAAAACCACACAAACTACAGCAAAAACAGCAAAAGTATTGGTGGCGCGAAATATTCAGGCAAACGGGCTTCAGTCCTTCAATTGACGGGTTGTGCAGGCACGTGACCGAATGCATCATGTAACACAATAAACTTCAGGCATCATGCAATACGATATAAAAATGTTTAGCATACGATATAAAAATATGGAATACGATTTAAATAAAAGTTTGGCGTGGTAAGTACCTTTGCCATGTTCTATAAAAGTTGGGAATACGTTGTATGATTCAAAGAACACAGAGCGAGAAGTTCTGGATATACATGATGATGTTTAGAATGCGTTGTATAATTTTAGCATAAATTTTTGAGATTTTTCAATGTATATATAAAGTTTGTTCTATATATTTTGAATTTAGCATATAACATGAAGAGTTCAGAATAATGTCCAATATGGGGCCTCATAGATCTCGACTTGTCTGTCTTGTCTGTCTCGACGTGTTGTGCTTTCATGCACTTTTCGCTAAATCCATTTTCTTCCATGACAGTAGTTACTGTATATTTTTAGAATCATTATTGCTTACCAGGAATCCATCATTCCTGGTTTTGAAGATATATGGCAAAGCAAACTTTCTCAAAATGTTGACAGACATTGATCATGATAATTTACAAACAGTTCTCCTTCAAATGCCTAATACCTCCCATTCTTATCCATTTTAGAAATCCAGAATCCCCCTTTTCCATCGTTCCACGTAATCTTTGAAAAATCCTTCAACTATGACACCAAGTTCGTTTATTTTCTAACTAAAAAATTCTCTTGTTGTTACCTATGCTGTTTTTTGTTTCCACTTCCAATTAAGTTAAAAACGACGTCGTATCGTGCTATCACATTTTTGAAACTAATAGCATGGTCCACTTCAAATATGGAACAGCGTCATATTTTTTCAGTCACGTCACTAACATCAAATATCAACATCGCCAGGATCTTCTCACAACTTTGTTTTGATGTTCATAAGTTTTAATGAATAGTAATGCTCATTTTGAATATGTGCGGCATAAATATTGTAAAACTAATATCATGGTTCGCACCGTGCATTACCCTATATACCGGATTCCTTTTAATCTTAACCATTACATGGCAACACTTTTCATTGACAAGTAAGGGAAAATATAGTAGGACACATTAGGGTCAATGCCAGTTGAACAGTTTTATTAAAATATACTGAACATCCCTATCTTAATTATTCCTACATATTTCTAACCAAACTGAGACCTCTAACTAATGACATTAAATTGCTTATCAACATGATCTCTTGGGCAAAAATTTAAAAAATGTCATGTCTTTAAAGAAATACACTTTTCTAGTTTAAAACTAGTTACAGTATATTTTGCTCTAGCTCAGTGTGATTGAAGACCAAAATATGAACAATTTCTTCCCAGCTGCACAGAAAACTATACATATCTACAATATTCTGCTCTAGAAAAAGTACAATTAACACTGTTCCAATACTGCCCGACTGTATGTCTATAAAATATGGCACATTTGGGTAGAAATTATCCTGTTTTTTTTAGCCTCATCATTCTTATCAAATTTTCTTATAAGATTGTAGAAAGTTCAGTCTCCCTAGCCTGTAGTTATTTAAATTCAACAAACCTGTTACAGCTTTCCCAGGTTCAAGGTTCCTGCTGCTTCATTGAAGTGTTTAAGAAGGTCTTCAGATGTGGCTTGACCCAAGAACTGTGATGTCCAGTATCTTGTGATGACTCTGTCCTCATCCCAAAATCGAACACACTGCTTGTTCTTTGTAGCAAAGTTCAAAGATTCGTCAAATAAAAGCACAAACGAGTCATGTTTCTCAACTTTCCCTTTCAAAATACTAGCAAAGTAAGGGGCTAACCCAAATGAACAAATGTAAGCAGATTTTTTCTCTCCACACATGAATTTCTTCACAGTGTCACTGTCAGGAAACATTACCTGGAAAATTTTGGCAACACCTTCATTTGAGTGAAACGAATGATGGCACTTGATAGTGTACAGAATCCAAATAATTTCAGCTTTTAATGTTTCCTCTTTAGACATATAAGATGAGACTAAAATATCTTTCACTGATGTAGACGTCGACCCACTTGTTGTTGCATCGTTGTCACTGCCATCGGCTTTCTCAATCGGCAAAGATTTGTTAGTAGCTTCTACAGTTATAAAATTTGTAATAGGCGAAACAGTTTTAGCTACAGTCTGCATGAGTTCCACGTGTTTCGATCCCTTCATGTGACTTTTCAATGCTGCTTCTCCCATATTCGATATGTCAAACGATTTTTGGCAAACACAACATTGTGCTTTATGTTGACTAACATCTCGCAAAATGCAGTCTATATACCACATTGAATTTACATTTCCCTGGCATTGTTCAAAGTTATTTAAAGGGAAATGGCAACAAAAAATTTCATTGTCTCATTTGAAAGAGACTCTGAAACTGTAAATAGAAGTGTATTGCAAATTTTTTATATCTGTTTTACTTCAGGAGATATTCTCATCTCAATCAATGATCTGTCCGCCATCTTGAATTAATTTTTAACCTCATTAACAATGTTTTGGTGACGTCACAACAGGGATAAGCCAGTCGAAAATCCTCCTAAATACCTACCCACAATCAAATATTGTTTGAAATCTTCTCAGCCCGTGCTGAAATCCGAAACACTTGCCGTACATGCGGTTGTAAGATCATATTAACCATTGTGTCGTAAGAAAAAAAAATCGCGTGATCCCTGTTGTGACGTATCGTGCATATCCACAAGTATCCAAGATGGCGGACAACTAAAGATTTCAAGTCAAAATATCTCACCAAATAAGGTAGATATAAAAATTCTGTAATAGACTTTTACATATTGTTTTGGAGTCTCTTTCAAATGAGACAATAAAAATTTTGATCTTTACCAGATCATTTTGAAGGCCTGTTTCTCTCAAAAAATGAAGTTCATAGATATACTAGAAATGCCAATGAATTTTATATTGCAACTCCTAGAACAAATCTACAACAATTTTCAATTAAGTATCAAGGACCAATTCTTTATTATAATTTGCATAATAGTATTGTAAATAGTGTACCTTGTCTTCTTTTACAAAAAAAACTTAAAAGCAACTTCCTCTTTGATTATGTTAATTAGGCAATTATTTTATATTCCCTGCTATATATGTACATGTGTATGTGTACATGTATATGTGTATCTATATCCATATCTGTGTGTTCACGAAAATCTTATATATGAGGAGGTTTGATAAATAAAAAGCCCATTGGTTTCTCATCAAACCTTCTTGTCGCATGAACAAACATAATCCATATGTAGTTTCTTATCCGTCATTTAGTTTATTTCTCTTTCCATTGTAATATTCATTTTTTGTATTTAATTTCTTTGTATGTGTGACAAACTTATTAAATTCAATTTAATTCAATTCAGATTTTGTGCTCAGGACCTTCATATGCTGTACTTCCGTACTGCTGCTTAAAATCCAGCCAAGCAGCTTGTAAAACCCATCTATCTAAACAGACTGCATGGAAACCTGGATTATCTGTTATGCAATCATATGGCAGAGTTGGTTCAGGGTATTCCATAACTTCTTGATTTTTGTTAGCAGCCTGTTCGATTTCACGACAACAGACGCATTGCTCTTCCCTATCCATTATCTGGCACTGTTTGCATAAACACCTAGTAAGAATAATTTATTTCACTGGGAATGACACAATTGAGGAACACGAAAATACAATTTGTCAATATAAACTATGAAGTATGATGTTTTACCAGTCAAGTTGGCCAAAACAAACAACAGATTCGTCCTCGTCAGAAGACATATTTTGGTCATCTTTGATGTCAGCTTGTTCACCACTGCCCACATTGTTACTATCTCGTCTAGGTTCAAATTGATAGCCTTGGACGACTTGGCCCCCCTGTAAAATATTCCAATGAAATTCATGTCTGCATGGAAAAGATCAACATGGCGTCAGATTTTGCAAAAATCGCGAACTTTGACAACTGATTTCTCCTTTAATAAAACGATTCGAGCCAAGATATTTCGGAAACAATCTATTGAAGGTATTATCTTTTATTTAAACACAACCTGTTTTGGGAGTGGAGTTCCCCTTTAATAATTTGCCTATGGCCAGCTTGTTTTCCTCTGAAGCGAAACAATCCTGACTGTTTAATCTGATTTAGAATTTGATTTTTAAATGCAGAGATGGTTTCATTACATACCGATTTATGAGTTTTGCAGTATTGCCGATGTGTTGTTTGTACAATTCACTTCAATAAATATAACCATTTTACATCTCAAAGTGCTTTGTATGGAAAAAAGCTTTGAATCTCAAACAGACTCAGAACAGTCATCCCATCATGAGGACATAGTTGAACAATCACTTGCTGTCTAACCATACAAGTTTGAGCCTGTCGCTAACAGCGACTACAAGGAAGAAGAAACTGACGAAGATGGCATTTTGAGAGAAAATCTAGAGACCAGATTTAAAAAAAACTGTAGCTGTTAATTCATGGTAAGAATATTGATCAAAGTAATTTAACATTAAACCATTTATGGAACTATTCACTAATATTCTTCTGACGAAGTTTCTTCTGATGCAGAAGGTAAATAAGGCCTGTAAACTGGGTGCACTTACAGGCATAGCAGTGATTCCTTGCTAGAGAATAACAGGGAATACAGATGCTGCAAAGAAATTGTTGAATGTCCTTACCTAGAAATTTACCTGGAAAGGGAAGAGACACGGAGTGCATAACTTGGCATTGGGATTATTCCATCGCAACACACAGAACAGTGTTAGAGACTGCTGGAGCTTTTTTCTGTTTGATAAGTCAGGAAAGAAATATTGCAGACAAAAAAGCAGAAATCAAAACGGGCAATTTTTTGTGGTTTTTATTACTTATAGTCTTGTGTTAATTAGAATAAATGTGAAATTCAAAAGATAAGTACAAACTTTGCATCTTGTGTAGGTAAACATATCTATGTAATCTGTAAAGATGCATGATTAAATTTGCAGGATGATTTGGTTGCATGGTACCTACCTTTGTTAACTCTTTTTTTTTATAATTATGTAGATATCTCTTTGCAGTAGCTTATAGTCAGATGGGTATTTAGCATGCTGGGATGGGACAATTCCAGACCACGTGACCTGCATGTTTGTATAATGACATTGGAGAGATATCTATTAGGGATGGATCCAGGGGTGATCAGAGCAATCACACAAATAAGGTTAAAAATTGGCCAGAAATTTGGTAAACTAAAATAGCAGTCCAGTGATCAAACTTCGTGCAGTGTATTGCATTTAAAGTTCAGCAGTCCAGTACAAAATATCGTCCAGCTGTAGCTCTGCCTTCGAACATGAGCAAGCAAAAAAAAGCAGTCTTAAGGCAGATTTCCATTCCGTGCAAAATGTTGCACGATCGATTTTTAGCGAGCGCTTTCTTTTAAAATGTGTGAAGTCAACCACAGCTAATGAGATTTGTTCCACTTGACTGTTTGTAATTCAAAAGAAAGCGCTCGCTAAAAGTCAATCGCGCGACATTTTGCACTGAATGGAAATCTGCCTTTACACATTAGTTTTGTGTGTTTTGTGCTGATCCTAGCCATCTGATTGGCTCTTCTCAATTTCTGCATGATCTGTGGGGAGTTCTGATCACTCGAGTGATCGATCATGCCGTTCAGGCTGTAGTATGCACGATCAGCACAGAAATATTTTGATCCTTTCTGATTGCTAGTTAATCACGCGAAGGTTTAATCAAAGTATTCGACGCCAGCTGGAAAATTTTCAAATCTGAGCAATGTCTGTCAGTATTTTCGAAACTGTAAAGGCTGCTTTAGAAAAGAACGTTCAGCAGTATCCTCGAGATATTGAAGCTGATTTGAAGAAGCGAATTAATGATGCCCCAAAGAGAACTATTGATGATTTGTTGAGTGCTGTGAACAACACACAAGCTTCTTTCTTGCACGGAATTTTGGAGCGGAATCTTACATCCCGAAGCATGCTTAACAGAAAACAAAAAAGCTTTGGTCGGCCTTAAAAGGTAAATGCTAAATATATTCTACTCTAACACCAACAGCTGATTAAATAGTTGATAGTCAACTTGATAGTATTATAGCTGCTGGAGACTGTAGATTAGGAAATTGGCGTCAGGGTTGGTAGTTTGGCCTATTAGAGGCCAAATAACTCGATTTTGGCTTCTTTTTTTCTTGCTTGGTCTCAAAAAAAAAGTTTGGCTTTTTGGCCTCTTTCTATTTCAAAGTAATGCTTGGAAAATGTTTCGATATTAGTTTGATTGTGTATGTTTAATCGTCATAATAATGTAGGTATACTAATTGTGATATTAAGGGCATTTAGTATTCATGAGGACTTTTAGTATGTGAGGATTTAGTATTAATCGAATAAATTAGTTGTGCTACGCAGTACACTAGTCATCGCACTGGTTGTAAAATAAAAGCTGAACAGTGTCAATATTCAAAACTACTAGGAATGAGTTTGCGATAGATTTGGGCTTTTAGCATTTATTTTGCTGCGTTAGAAAAATTGTAGTTTGGCCTCTTTTGGTAAATTTTGGCCTTTTTTGCATACCTTTTGGCTCCAAGCATGCACAGGACCTACCAACCCTGATTGGCATTGAGTACACGCATAATAATAAGGGACGAAATTTACATAATATAGCAACTTACATAAATACTGCAGCCTAATACAGGGCAATCTGTTTATGACTCGTTTAAACTGTGGACTTAAATAGTTGAGTGGGTTAATAATAATACTATATATATATTTATAACTGTTATAAACTGTAACTCTCTACGCACATGGCAATGTGGCCTGGCTTTGTGTAATACCATCTATTTTTCATAGCATATACTTCATAGCATTTACAACAAATAAAATGGATTATATTGCCTGGTAGGAAACATTTGCTAACTAGGCATGTTTTAAAAACCTTAAAAAGCGACTATACGTTGTAATGTATATTTTGTTATTCCAATGCTAGGGATTATGTTCTAGTAAACTCGGTTTATTTTTAATAATTATCTCGGGGGTGGCGGGAATTAACTTTCACTAGTGATAGAAAAAATTTTTTGACTAACATGCAAAAAATCCTAGATCTGCCCCTGATATCCATCACAGCACTACTGGATATAAATCAGCACAGCAAAGGACTTAAAGGTGTTTACATCACTTGCACACTGGTATTTGATTTCTAGAACTGTTAAACAATATTATTAAAAACTTTTTATTACTCTTAATATGGATGGTCCTACAGAAAATCCTCTATCATCCCTTTCCTCAAAATAAGCCCCTGCTTTGCCCTAGGTTTACATCAATTTCTCATATACAGCTATACTGTGTACTTAATAGGCAATATTAACAAGTGCATCCACCTTCCTTAACATGGTTGAACTATAAAGCCCATCGCCACATAATGTTTGGGTCTAGTTCTAATTCTAGTTCAGTAAGGGAATAATTAAGCATATTTAGCAAATCACATTTAAATGCGATTTTGTTGCAGTTTTTGAAAGATCTCGACTCAACAATTTTAGGAAGTGATTTGCCAATGGATACCTTTGTACTTACAAAGATCATATAGTGGTCACTAATGCCGATACAAATCACCCCACTGCTATTTACTTTATGGGCATTATTTCTAATAAATACATCGATTAATGATTGAGAATTATTTTTGATTCGAATTGGTTTTGTAATAATCTGTTTTAACTGATCGACATCCATAATATCCATAAGTCGCCTGCTATTAGCATTATTCTGAACGTGTAATTGCAATTTAGATTGCCTACTATTTGGTATACCTTGTCTTTGGTTTCAAGATTACGAATTAATATTTCAAATTGAGAAAAATTTCGACTGGACATTTTGGTGGTCCATACCAGGTAATAACTAAGAAGGGCTTGCTTTTATTCTTTCTTATTTCCACAATCCTTCACAAAATATATTGAGACTTGAATATAAATCTATTGAATTAGCAGGTTTGTGACATTAGTTGATGTTATTGTTCCCACTCCCCCCTACAAGCAATGTTGGGTGTTAGACGAGCAATTGTACAACAAAAGTTCCTGCTCATCACAAGCAACATTGCTTTGTAGGGGAGAGGGGAGGCACAAATACACTTTTATATTGGTGGTCTCGTAATTTTTGTGAGGGATTGTCTGAAATTTAGAAAAATTTGTGAAGGGTTTATGCACTGTTATGTTGATTTCATAGCACGGTTATTATTATTCTACCTTATTAATGTACACATAGAGTGACAATATGTAATTTTGGTTCTGTGTGGCAGTATGGGGTGGGTCCCTGAAGAGGGCGTGGCCTTTGTCACACCTTTTATAATGTTTATGATTCCCGAACAGAGACTTTTAAATCATATGTAATATTTAAAACACGCGCAGGAGTGCTTTATCAGATATACAACGCGAGGCAAAGCCAAGCGTTGTATATCTGATAAAGCACGAATTGCGAGTGTTTTAAATGACTTCTAAATCGATTCATTTTATACCCATCTTGTCTGTTTGTGTATAAAAGAATTTTCAATATAGATGTTGTATAAGCCGAGAAAATCGAAGTAGAAGATTTGTGAAAATCTACATGTGTTTTATCTCGTATATAGACTCTAGTCACGGCTATGATTTCCTTTGTGTTTTCCTCATGAATTATTAATGAGGTTTAGAAGGAAAATTACAAGTGTGTCATGGATGCAAAATTTGAATATGATTATTTGTGATTTCAATGGAAATACTTGAACCAAAACATTTTAAGAATAAAATCAACAAGGACCTTTACACAGTGAAAACGAGGTACTTACCACTTAGAATACTAGACTTTGTCATGGCAAGATGAACGCGAAGAATTCTCACATTATCAACAAAGATATAACTGTTTTTGCGAAGCTTGCAAAATGTTTGTTGTTATTTTTAATTTATCCAAATTTATTCTTTTGATAAAGGTTTTCCTTGCTTACATCAAGTATTTTGCATGCTAGCATTGGCGCGTGTTTCAAAAATATTTCTACTGAGGCGAAGTAAATGTTCAACAATGTCTGGAAGAGAGTTGCAAAACCCAAGTAAAAGAAGCTTAGGAAGGCGTCAATATCTTGTAACTTATTCTCAAGCAGATGAACAAAAATTCCCAACGAGGGAATAATGTCTTACTAACGAGTTACTGATGAGTTACCAACGAGTTACTGACGAGTTACCTCTGAGATTAATATAATTTACTATACACTAGAACGAGTTACCACGACTTACCATTAATAAAAAAAATATAATTATTTTTTCTATTTTTAATGGTAACTCGTCGTAACTCGTTTTAGTGTATAGTAAATTATAGTAATCTTATCGGTAACTCGTCAGTAACTCGTTTGCTTTTTCCGTGAATGTGTGTATTTGAACCCATTTGCTCTGAGGACTCGTCTAACTGTTTCATCTGAAGCATCCTCGGGTACGCCAGCAAAAATCTTCAGTCTCTTGGTGGTAAAATAACCATAATCCCTTTGTAGTATCTCTACTTGTCGTATTATATTGCGTTTGTCCCGTTCTGTTAGCTTTTCAGGTCTTCCTTTGTTGTGCTTCCTATTGTCTACCACAGAGTCGTCGATTTTTCGCTTCATATGCCTGAAAATGGTAGCCTTGGAGTACTTTTTATAATCTTTCATGCTAGCAATTTCTTACTAGATTATTCTAGGTATAGACATAATACAATATGATGCATGTTTTAAGTCATTTTAGATATAGCCTCTCCGGCCACGCCCTAAAAACCCCACCCAACATAACATACAATAATGATACACCAACTTCGAAAGACTATCAACATTTCAAAGTGTAGCTTCTGCATCACTATGTGCAATTTCTATAAAGAATCTACCATGTTTTACAATACAAGTGCTCTTTCAATCGCAAGACAATTCTTCACAAAATATATTGAGACTTGCATATAAATCTATTGAATTAGCAGGTTTGTGACATTAGTTGATGTTATTGTTCTTCCTCCCCCCTACAAGCAATGTTGGGTGTTAGACGAGCAATTGTACGACAAAAGTTCCTGCTCATCACAAGCAACATTGCTTTGCAGGGGAGAGGGGAGGCACAAATACACTTTTATATTGGTGGTCTCATAATTTTTGAGGGATTGCAGACAAATCGCTTCAAGACCATCAGGAATTAAGTCTGTTCCTGAATAAGCATTTATACCTGTCGTAACGTTCAAAGCAACTACACCGCCTTCTCGGTTTCTATCACCTCGGAAGATGTCATAACCATTCATGTCAACAAAGCCATCCTGTATATTACCGCTTAATCTAGTTTCATTTATACTTAATATGTGACACGGTTCGTCTTTTAGCTTACAATATTAAAATCTTTGAGGTTATTCATATTTATGATATTTGTATTCTGACTAGAGTTTGGGCCAGGTAATTCCTCCGGGACTGTTATGTGGTTATGTGTTTTTTTTTATTCTGACATGGAAATAACAATTAAAACTATTTTAATAAGGACAAGCAATTGAATTTCATGGATTACTGTGACTTCAAAAGCATGTCTAGCGAAACGTTCAAGGGTTAAACAATTTTACAACATGGGGACAGAGATGACAACTGAGGAATGCTGAATTCCTGTCTTATTTTTGTTGTTTTTAAGAAAGCTGAAAGGAACCAAGTCAGCATATTTACAGTTTTCTTTAATATTTGCATAGTTGTATTAAATTAATCTATAAAAGTAAAATGACAAATGAGAGCTTCAAATAGACAGCTACAACAATGCCTGAGGCTGGTTGTATCAAAGGCATTTAGCTTAAATTGTGGATAAGTCAAAAATATAAAACGAGTTCCATGTTGCATAAACAAAGCAGCTAAAGTTATTTGACCTGAGAAGAACAATTATATATAAGACTAAATATTTGTTCTATTAAACTCATAATTTCGGTTCTGTACTGGGTGTAAAAGCGATTTTTAAATTTCACTTATCCACCGTTGAAGCTAAATGCCTTTGATACAAACGGCCGCTGGTCAATTATTCATATGGTAATCTTGCTTAAAATAGTCTAAATATCCAATAGCACCATTTTAATCACCACATTCATTGACCAAAGTAGTCTTGTTTTGGAAAGTACATTATGAAAAAATGATGTTAGTTGAAGTTCTTCCTGTTATATAATTTCTTGTAATTTTCCAAATATAATGACCTCACTCCCTAGAATTGTGTATGCTTGACAAAGCTAGACATTAGTAAAGCTAGACAGTGGTTTCTCTACACGCAGTATTAATAAAATAGTTAGCAATACATTTTACAAATTAATTGTCTTCCAGCATAACTGTGAAAGTTCTTGCTCAAAAGATAGATAAAATTTGCATAGTTAATTAAAAAAAGATAGTGAGATTATATTCTATTTTAGAAGAACTTTTTTCAGGGTCAGGACCTAACAAACACACTTACTGGAGTACTTTGCTCCTGTCAAAAAAAGGCCTGTGCAACATTGACCAAGGAAAATCCAATCATTTACAATTATTTTGGTGAAAAGTGGGTTATATCTCAAAGGACTTGGAGGAATACAGGGTATAGGTTCATATATTCAGAGGGATGTCATCTCCTGGATGCTGTACTGTTGAAGATAATGAAAAAGAATTTGGTTCAGACACAGCTACCTTCATTAGAAAGAAATTTTTACATCGACAACAGTTTAAAGCCTACTCTGTCTGTCCAGGAAGCCACCACACTTGTTACAAACAGTGTTAAGATGTGCCAAAGTGGAGTTTTTGCCTGCATCAATTCTTGTATGAATTAAAATCAAGTTCATTGGAGTTTGGAATTGTGCTCCCGAGGTGAAAAAGTTGGATTTAGATCATAGAGTCCTCCCAATAGAAAGAGTATGTGCATGCAGTCGAATGGTGTGTTCAAAACTATGTTTCCTATTTTGTATTATGCTGAAAGATTGACCATTTACTCGACCTAGTGTATTAGCAACTGCCAGCATTGTTCTGTTAAAAAATGCACTATTATTATTACACCATATATTTTGTATTCACGCTCGTATTTCATTATGCTGATGTAACATTGTGCATGACTCTCGGTGCACGAATTTTGATACTCATGGCTTTGTGTTTGCATGACGAATTAAGTGGTCATGAAAATACAGATTATAAAAGAATAGAGGTGGCATCTGGGGACGAATCGCAGGACAAATTGAACAAATCTAATGGGGGCCAAACTTAAGTCGTGGATGTATATCTATGAAAACATACAGTCTTTGTCAATTTTTGCTTGTTTTTATGACCATGATGTACACATATATTGACTATAATGGGAAAATATGTTGTAGCTTTGTAATTTTTGTAATTTTAGGTGCAGACAGCCAGATTTTTGTGTAAATATCAGAGTTCTTCAACCTTAGGTTCTCCGTAGGAACGCATAGCAACCAGCTTTTTAACGGCTTTTCGCAGCGAGGGTTTGCAAAATATCTGCCAAATTATCCCACGTCTGGACACAAATTGAACTTTTTTTGCCTTCAAACAGTTACCAAAATTGTTTTAGAGGTGCTACAAGGTCTACAACCACAATACTGCGATCTATTTTTGAATACAAAAATCCGCCATATTGCTTTCATTCGATTTCATTCCCATGTGACATTGCTACACTAGACGCCAAAATTCGTGCACTGAGAGTCATGCATAATGTTACGTCAGCATAATGAAATACAAGCATGAATAACAAAATATAAGATGTAATAATAATAGTGCATTTTTTAAGAGAACAATGCAAAATATAGCATAACGAAAAGCGTGATAAAATAACTAAATGCAATGTGGCAAAACAAAATACTCATTTCAATTGCAAAATATACATCTTGAATTATGACATAAATCACCCCTCATAAGCAATTGCTGCATAATTGTGCGCCATCGCCTTCAAGCTTCTCAGGAGCCTTAGCAACCAGCACAGGACGAAAAATTTAATTTGAGTGTTTGCAGATTTAAAGCAAATCATGTGGCAAATTCCAAGTTTGCACCAGATTTGCACACGTGTAAACTACTAAGTTGCATATAGGTGCAAACCCCTTCAAAAGCTCGTATCGACCGTGAAGCCATACGGTGCAAATGTAATGCAAACCAAAGGCAAATATGATGTTTGCGACTAGTTTACCTCACGTGCCAACCTAATGCAAACATAAAATTTGCAACAGGCTTGCTCCTGGGCAAACCTACAATACCAATTTGGCATGGGGTTGTCACAGACACAAATCTAGTGCAAACTTCAAATTTGGCAAAGGTTTTTATATCGCATAAAATGAAAGAAAACAGAGAATTTGCAAGAGTTTTGCATTGTATTTAAACGTGTAGAAAACACAAGTTCGGCCATCACTTTGCTTACATAGCAGGCAAATATTTATTAACATAAAATAAGATTAATGTTTTTAATTAAACACAAAAAAAACATTCACTTGTTATATTTACAAAATAATAAACAGTGTGCATAAAAGTAGTTGAACATTCAAACATTTTAACATGTCATCATTGTTATCTAATTGTTCATTTGATCTATATTGTTCTACAATCGACTGAACAAAGAATAAAGTTGTTCATTATTCCTCTCCCAGGCCAAATGCTGATTGGTCTCCATGTATAGAGGTATTTTGGCCACTCATTATCTGAATATTTTCCTGTAAATTAAAAAAGATAGAAATTAGATATATCTGAAGTAAATTGTTAATAACAAAAAATATGTAAAGAATTACAGGTTAGTAAACACGTGTACAAACTACAAAATGACTAACATAGATTGGCTCACCATCTGATATCTATGATTTCAAAACTTGAGCGTCATTTTATGTTATGTCAACAACATGTAGGCTTACACTACACTTAATGCATTTAAATTTGCAGTTATTTGCCTAATATAAGTACACTCAAGCCAAACACATTAAAGCTGATTTTTGATAGTTATAAAATTGTGCATTGAAATTTTAACATGGAACAGGTATAAGATATATAAAAAATAAGATATTTTACTAACCTTTTGAAGGATTTTATTATTTGACCAGGTACATATAGTCAGCATTGACGAAAAATATTTCCCTTGATGATCTGGAAAAAAAGGAATGGATTGTAATCCTCCCATTTTACTGGATGTGGCTTAAGTGCATATTAGATTTTTTGCATTAAAGTTCAACAGAGAAACTCAATCTGCAAACTAGTCACATCAATTAAAGAGGCTATCAAGTCTGTTCTGCGCATCTTTTCGGCGCATAACAAAGATTGTTTAAAATCCTATACAATGCTTACATGACATTTTCCCGTCCACCTATTAAAGTGCCACTGCAACGAAAAAATTGTTGATCCAATTTTAAACACAACAGAACAACATTCCTAGATGAGTTAAAATGGCGTTTTCAGTTTCTCACAATCTCGTTTCGTTGTCAAGATATTTAGGTTTTTAAAGTATGCAAATTAGATGTCTCTTGACGTCATTTACTCATGAATAATAAATTATATATCTAAAATAATGAATATCTTTGGATGTAATGGCCAGAACCTTTTCTAACTTTGCACGAGTGTAGTGATTAGGTAAATGCACACTACTTTTCACACTATGCTGTTGCCATGGAGATCGTTCGGATGCAAATGTCTTGTATTTGAAAAACAAAAATTTCTTATTTCTCTCCTATTAAATGATATTTATTTCACTGCACATAATACAATGGTTGTATGTACATTTAGATCGCATTTATTGAATCTCAATTATTATACAGTGTAAAGAAAAAATGAAAATTAAGATATTTATTTTACAGTTTAAAAGCTTATATTCGAAAACCGTTTATGTTGCAACAACACAGTAGGAATAGTGGTGTGAAGCTACCAAATTGTTATAGTCATGCAAGTGTGAAAAATTTCTGCCTGCTATTTACAGAGATATTCACCATTTGATAAATGTAATTTATTATTCGTGAGTAGATGACGTCAGAAACACCTAATTTGCATGTTTCAAAAAACCTTAATATCTCTAAAACGAAACAAGATATCGAGAAACTGAAAACGCCATTAAGACTCGTATGGAGATGTTGTTCTGTTGTGTTTAAAACTGGATCAAAGATTTTTTCATTGCAGTGGCACTTTGACAGAATTACAGAAACAGAGTTTCTTTGCTTGTGTCCTCGTAGTTCTGCTTTTTTGTGCTTTTTAAATAATTTATTAAAATATGGAGGAGAGTTTTACTCTAGAGGATATTGAACAATGCGAGATAGATGAGATAGCGTCAACGCCAAACACAGACAGCATCACTGTTTGTTTGTGTAGAGGAGTTTGCTTGTGGAAGAGTGGCCGTAATGCATGCCCATGTAAGAGTCGTGGACAGTTTTGCTCCTCAGCATGCTACGAAGAAAACCAGATTTGTTTAAACAATCTGCAATCACTGGAAACAGATTCAAGTGAATCAGACAGCTCTGAAGGTGAGTTAGAGGTAGCGATCACTATGCCGTCTATAGTATACGTTTACTTTTACTGGCTGAACATCACAGAATCCTAAAAGATGCCAACATGCTATTTTTACACGTATTTATAGTTTTTTCTTTTGCTACTAATATTGACTGTGAAAGATTTATTGCACTTATAGTGCTGAAATATTAGTAAAATGAGGAGAGCATGACAATAAAAACGTCTTACAGATGATTTTGTCGTCTATATTTGATAATTTATGTTAAATAGACTTTTGGTATTGATGTACATGTGTCTGACCAACCAAGCAAACCAAGCAGATCAAAAAGCAGGAGAGGGAGAGGAAGCCGTGGAAGAAGGAGCAGAGGGCAAAGACGTGCTACTGGAAGGGGAGAGAGTACTGCACAGTGTGGGAGAGAATCAAGACAAGGAGGGACAGCTCAAACTACTGCTGCTTCTTTGTAAGCAAAAGCAAACATTGAGGGGAGACAAGCTGCAAATGATCAGCAACTGCAGGTAATTAATTTATTTCTGTGATTGAATCATACCTACAACATACTGAATGATAGAAAGACTTCACTTATTCTGTTTGTGGATTTACAGGACTTAGTGCAAAACTTGGAATTGGATGCTCTTCGTAGGCTTGCACTTGAATTATTTCGAAGACAACCTGCAGTTTTTGCAGACCTCGTCAATGGTGAAATGGTTCAACACATACAACATCCACCAGATGTGGAAATGGCAACTCAACCTCAGCACGAACCAACACCTGCAGTGCATGAAGGTGACCAACAGCCAGCACCATCACCACCATCAACTCAAGATGGGTCAACAGACTGGTGCAAGTGTGTGGCAGGTGCCAAAATATGCCCACCCCACTGGAAAATCGATGTTGTTGGTTTCTGTTGTTTTTACATTGTGTAAAACCCTCAAAAAAAAGTAACAAATGTCTAACATCTCTAAACTGTGCAAAATATGTACAAAACATGTAAAAACTAAACTGGGGTTGTGTGGTTTATCGATAAACCACAAAAAAGATTATTTAATCTGGTTCAATCAATTTTTCTTTGCATGAAAAACTGAAAAATGTCTTTTTAAAAGCATGTCTCTCCTGAATGGTAATCCAAAAAAGATGATGATGAAACAAAACTGTTTTTGGAACTTTTACAAAATATTTTCATTGTGCTCATAATAAATCTGTTTTTCTGATTTTTTCAGCCAGTTTATTGCTTTTACTGTGATCTCCCTGACTTACTGGACAAAATGCAATGCTTATAAAATAATGTCAGAAAACCGAGATTTATGGCTTTCGAGAAGTTGCTCCATAGGTGGTCTTTGTACTGGGGCAATGCTTGGAACAATAGCACAAGGGTCATTTTCACTAATCCTTTAACACTGCGTAATTGGACCAGGTACATCTGCACGCCTTTTGAAAATTTTGATAATTAGTTCTGGCAAGTAAGAGTACTCTTTTGGTTTTAATACAGGAGCAGGTCTCCAAACCTTCAGGGCATTTTTTAACTATGTAACTACTGGGGCTTTACCCCAGCAGGCCCTCTGCTTGCCCCAGTTGTAAACATTGATTTAATGGTGAGGTGGGCCCTTTTACCTGTGTAAAAAAGCGGGTTTTTGGTTATCAGTTGAATTTGTTGGAAGAAATGTAGCCAGCTTTATTATAGCGCAATTACAAAACTATGTGAAGGCTTAGGCTCTGTCACAGTGGCTCTGTAATAATTTGCGTCCTGCCTCACTGCCTGCGTGCGGGCCTCATATGCTTCATAACAGACATACACGAAGTACATCACTTTGTTTTTGTTTATTCAAATGGCGCCAAAATCACAGGACATTTTATTTTAATTCAACGGCAAGTTATTTCCTCTTTCTGTTATACTATTACCACAAACCAAATATGGAACTGATAATTATGAAAACAAATATATCAGATTTAGTTGCTTTTGCCAAAACTAAAATATTTGTGCATTTATTTTAAATATTTTAGTTAAGTTCAATGTAATTTGCCATCAGACATGAAGCTTGTAGCAGCTTGAGTCTTGAGAGCTAAACTAAATGAACTCTCACTGAGACTTGAAAGTTGAAATCATTTGAATGAAATGAAAAGAAAAGAGAAAAGTGGCCACGAAAAACGCTTGGAAAGCAAGCGAAGATCGCTGAGAGAAGCTGCTTCCGCTACAGGCCAGAAATCTTTGCTAACATTTTTGAAAAAAGATTCTGATGTGAGTGCAACTGAAAAACCAGCAAAAACACCACAACAGCCCTTGTTGTCGGAACAAGAAGGTAATAATAAAGCGGGCAATAATGGAAATGATATACCAGTTGCTGATCAAAACCTACAGGCTACTTCCAAGGAAATTCAAACAAGCTGCTGGTACAAAGGGAAAAAACTAGACATTGACTGGCTGGTGTTATCAGAGGAATGCTTAGAGTTGACAAAAGAGATTAAAGACAATCGGCAAAGACCTTTGATTAAATGTTTATTTTGCAGCAAGTATGAGATGAAGGTGAGAAAGTTAGCCAGAAATGGAAGAGTGCCTCTTGCATGTGGTGTTTGGGTTGATGGTAAAGACAGATTATGTAATGTGATAGACCACTTATTTTCACCTGCCCACAACGAATCTTTGTTTGAAGCAACTTGAGGAGTCATGGAATAACACTTCTGACAGTCATCCATGGATAAAAATAATGAAAAAATGCAAAGCTAAAACATTGGAATTTCTTTTGTGCCTGGCAGTTGATGTGTACAATGACTGTAGAGTGGAAATGCTCAGTGCTAGAAACTGGCCATCAAGGTCTTTAGCATTTGAGCATAGCAATAATTTATTGCGCGGGTTTCAAAACGAAGGATGGGATGCAGAGTTTGTTCCTTTCAACCACCCTGGCTCATTGTATCACTACCGAGATCCTGTTACTTATGCAGAATGAAGGTGCGTCTTGAAGTTGTTCAATCTGCAATCAACTTCCTTGACCAGAGGATGAATATTGAAGAAGATGACACTATTAACAACTTGGAAGCTATCCTTGATGCAAAGTCACCTACAGAGTTAATTACACCAAGTAGAGCTCTTGTCACTCAAATTTTTGGACATGGTGATGTTGGACAGTTTGTTGAAGATGTCTGCCAATCATGGTCCAAAATAAGCAATATAAATCACGTTGGTGACATTCAAGATATTGGCACATCGTATGCGTTACGTTTAAGAAAAATGACACAGGCTAGCTGTGGACTTCTCAAAAAGTTTCTTGCAGCGTTCTTAACCTTGACGCCCCACAGCATGGCAACTGAAAGAGCTGTATCACACTACAACAACATCAAGACACCTGAAAGAGCATCCTTAAAGCCCAAAACAATCAACTCAATCATGCACGTTTCATTAAATGGAAAAGGGACTTCCGTTTTTGACCCGAGACCTGCAGTTTATGAATTCCTAAAAAGGAAAGATAGGCGCAACAGACTACCAAACGAGGAACTTTATCAGAATCGAGATTTTATAAAGAAATTCTTTTTGCCTGAAAATGAATGTCTTTACATATATGTATATATGTACATATATCAATATATGTATATGTTTAGATACATTAACAATAAGATATACGTTACTATATTACAAACTAAGTTACTAATGGCAATTTGCATAGTAGACTAAATTTTGATTCAGACAAGACGAACAAAATCTTTCACCACAGCTTGGAGTTAGTAGAATTGCCAAGTTTGGTTGCGAAATGTTGTAAAATGAGGAAAATGTGGCCTCGCAAAGTTTGGGAATTTGCATACAAATGTACTACGCACGCGAAAGCCTACCACTTTTGTATCAATTATGCCTGAAAAGTGGTAGGCTTTCGCGTGCGTAATACATTTGTATCCAAATTCGCAAACTTTGCCAGGCCATAGTTTCCTTATTTTAGAACATTCGCCACCAAATATGGCAATTCTACTAATTTTAAGATGCTCTTTTGAGGAGTAATAAAATATTGCTTTGGTCTATAATGCAAATTGCCCATTGTTTTGCCGTTGGAAGATTTGCTAATAAATGTAAAAAATGGTTGTAGCAATCGTTAATTGCATATCTTGTGAAAGGGCCCTAATGCACCCTTCACCCCACTAGTTTAAATTCCTTAAAAAATGCCCTGCAAACCTTTGTCCTCTTACTGTACTTGGCCTTGTATCTGAAAAGGAAAATGCTTTCTTGACAATGTGATTCAAAACATTAATCCAGGGGCTTGGAAGTTACTTTTAAGGGTACTCTCTAATAAATGATAAATTTATACTCACTGCAGTTTGCCATCTGCATCTCTTGCTGGCTGTCTGTTCCGATGCTTGTTAAAATCAATGGCTGCTATTTGGTTTCACATCTTGTATCCGACAGGGTTGCAAAAACATTTTAATAAATAAGGCTTTCTATCTGAAAATATATAAATCAACACTGTCTACATAACCTAGCTGACAACTACATACATGATCACTAAATAATTACTTACGAATAGGAATGGCGCTTTGGGCAATACATAAGGAGGTGGTTATGGAATGTTTCCAAGAAACCAGTGCGCCTAAAAATATAAATTGTAATTATCAATGCTGTGCTTATTCTGTGTGCACAAATTTATTCTGTATTCTAAAATAGCACATGTGTTTTTTTTCCCACCAAAAAAATTTTAGAAGTCTACAGGAGAGGGGTTGTCTTACTGTAAGTAGGCTTTCCTAGAGGGAAAAAGGTAATATTTCCATTTCCTCTGTGCAAGGGTATGGATATTTTTTGAAATGACTCTATAGGGAATTTTTAATCATAAAATACAACATGTGGATATTTTTAGGAAGAGCAGACCGACATACTTGCCTCAATGCCCAACCAGCTACAGGCTATCAATAAAAAAATTTATTAATAACTCACCTGAAATGAACATAATATGGGATTGTATTCATAAATCGTTTATTGAGGATGATTTGCCTCAATCTGTCGTGCACTGGTGTATTTTTTGACAGCCATGGTTTTTGTCGTTCTTCTTCCTGTAAATCTCCATGACCACAATGACCCTGTCCCTTTCCATCACATATAATCCATTTGTGTTCGTTGACCACATGGTGGAGTAGCCCAATCCGCAAATCCTGTTGAAGTAAAAGTGCTATGGGTTAAATTGGAATGTTCTATTTTATGCAGAAGTAAATTGAATTTATATTTAAATCTAACATTGTATCAGATCATATACACAAACATGTATTACCACATTACTATAAAAACATGCCAAATACAAGTTATTGTGGCTGTAAATGTTTGGAAAGAAACATTTTGTCTATACCAAGTACCTTGAAATCATCAACATTTCCCTCACAAGCCCTGCTACAATACCATAGATGATTTTGTACAGCACTAGCCCATGGTGACAGGTCCTTTTTTTTTTCTTTTCCAGCCTAGAAAAAAATCAAAAATTGTAATTTCTGAAAATAGATGAAAATATTGAATTTGTCAAAGTGTATATTTACAGCCGTAACTTTCTTGCTAATATTCTTGCCACCATGCCACACATCCCACTGGTGTACAATATTTTTGTACTTCTCTGAGTTTTCGATATATGTAAAAACAAAATACTCAGGAACTCAGCAATAATTACCATACAGGGATAGGTGGATAAGGTTGGAAGCAAGTATTACTATAAGTTTCTAATGGTCTTTTTGTCAATTAGTGATCATTACCAACTTGACTAAGAAGAGGATACAGTATATGTTTCAATACTTCTGTTGTAGGAAATTTAGGAGGTATTTAACAACATATTGTCAAGATTGTTGACACAGCTATATGATAAAGGCTAAGTTAATGTTCAGCCAATGATCTGCCAAAAGTAATGGGTTTCCTTGGAGTACTCTGGTTTGTTCCAACAGGGGAACGTTGACAGGGTGGGTTAGGTATTACAGGCCCACAGTAACTGGCTCACACGATTCTGGTGACCCGGCCCTTGTGGCAAAGCTACTAAAATAAAAAAAAATAATAAAAGAAAAGAAAATATACACAGTATTGTTTTTAACCACTCACTCATAAGGGCACTAATCTCTAAATGGACATCAGTTACCAACTCTTTAACTGCCACTTGTGATCGAAGGAGGCTATCCAACCCTCTTTCAAATGCCACTCTTTCCATATTGGGACTTTTTCTTCCTTCCACTTCACGTACATCAACAATCTTCATTTGCTATATGGATTGACTTTCCATATCTGCAAATGAATAGGTACAATATTGAGCACAATGGCCAGGTGAATCGTTTCGGCCATCTGCGCTCAATATTGTATCTTTTCCTTCTCTTGCCTTCCACATCTCCTTTTGCATATCCTCCCAATAGCTGTTGATAACAGGTGCAATCAACAGGTTCTGGTACTGGTTGAATAGGTTGTGCGAAAAGAACTTCAGCTTCATGATTTTGAAGAGAAATCCAATTTTTGTAAAGGAGTTCCCTGACAATAGAATTGCTGAAGCCAGTAATAAATTCCCCACACGTAAATTTGAACAGGTTGGTTGTGAAGCCCACCTTCCACCAAAATGACCAGCTGCACATGTCCAATTTACAAAAAGACATGTACCAACATAGCTATCTCGATATATGAGCTCTTGTTCACACCCGCTCATGAACAACTACTTCCATGTAGCTGACAAATATGTTCCAACAAATTTGAAGAGGAAGTTAGGCAAAACTCGTTCTGCACAACCTCTTCTGCAGATATTCGCTTCACTTTATGTTCCGCAATAGATTCAGTGTCTGGGATATCATCTTCCAGTTCTGGTTCCTGTATCTCTCCTATTTCTACATCCAAAAACATCCTCCTCAAGGGATGTTTTTTTCCAGATTATCAATGTCAAACCTATACCAAGCACATACGGTACAGTTAGAAAAGTTTAGACAGGATTTTACATTCACTGAGTACTCAAAGAATTTAAAAAGTGTAAAAAGAATGACTTGCAATCTTTAAAAAAAATGTATTTTACTTGAGCACAAGAACTGTGTTTATTTTTTACATTTTATCCTACAAAATTTTTAAAACTGATTGCAACATTATTATAGCCCACGCTCAACTGCTTTAGGCATTATCTTTATAATGGCTAATTATTAAAGATTGCTTACAGTCCATTCAGCACATCACAACAAAAGGGACCCACAGCTGAAAGCATTGTAGACATTTTGCATCTTTCGACTTCTTGTTGCGTTAAAAAGACTGGGTTTTATTTATTTATCAGCAAAGCAAAGCAGTGTCTGATATTCAATTAGCAAGTTACATTTTTCAAATACAGCAGTTAGGATAAGGGTTTGTAAGCTGACCTGCCCTGCTTATTGAATGTGCTAGGAAAATCTCTTTTTAGAGACAGCAAATAGAAAATGCAGTACCATAAACCTCTGACTACAAGCCCTGGGCTAATGGCTTATACAACTTCGTAAGTGTTTTTTGATTAGCTAATATACAGTGGAGAGTAAACACGGAAGGGCTTGTACAAGAATGAAATTTTGGGTTAGTACATGTAATAACTGTGATACAATTTTAAAAAAACACGGTGAAATTGAAATACTAAAACTGAAACAAACTTTATTTTACAGACTAAAACAACTTTAATAAATAAAATAATGAACAAAGTAGTCTTCTATTAATCCAAAGAAGGTGTGGTTTGTTAAATACACTATAAACAGATAAATACACTTTGAGTTGATAGATTTTTTAATGGCCATGGGCTTAAATACATAAGATGCTTATACACCCACAGACAGAAGGGACTTATACATGAAATAGTGGAAATATTAGTAATTTGATAGGATTATATACATGAAAAGGCTTATAAACAGGAGGGTTTATAGTCAGAGGTTCACAGTGTGTAAAAATTCACAATGAAATATGTGTTCAATATGTCAAGCTTGCACAGATGCAGTAGCAGCTCACGGCAGTGTATAGGAAAAAAACTTAATTAAACCTTACTGAGAGTCATCATGATTATCAAGTAATGGAAGGTCCTCTTCAATTTCATCTTCATTCTCACTAGCTGTTTCAGTTATGAAACTCTCGTTCATGGCAGCAATACCAGTTCTAAAAGACAGAATAATGAAATTGACAAACATTAAAACGTAGCTGATTATTTTAACAGATTAGCAGATTATTGAATGGTGTGGTAAGAACTTTGCTTATAGATGTCAAATGACCTTGCATTCCTTATCTTCTTTATTTCATTTACTGTACTGTATTTACCATAAACAAGCACCCTGTCTATGTAATCCTTAATTTCAATAGTCTGGTTCAACATCACCAACAGCAAATTGTGTGGCTCAAAACCCTCAAATGCAGATAGAATGTACTACCTTGGACTTTGGGAGAAAGGGCTGTATAACATGTCCAAACGTCTGCGTTTATGACCTTGTACTGGCGTTGAAGTTACAACTGCAACAAAGAAAATGTAACACTAAGAATACTGGATATTGCATTTAATAATGTAACTATATTTTCACGCTGATCAAAACTTACTGAGCGGATCAGCATGTGTAGGTGTTACAGGCGGCGGGTGTACGTTAGAGGTTGGCTCGTATCGAATTACAGCTGGTTGCCTTTGTTCATCGCTCAGCTCAATCGGTGGGTCAGTTTGAACAGACAATTCACTACAAAACACACATTTAAAGACTTTTGAAAGACACATAATACATTAATAACGAAATAAGAAAATCAAACTGTAGTATATCATTGTTATTACCTGAAATGCCGCTCTTTGCGCGCCATATATTCGTCTAACAACATTGCCGCAAGTTCTTTGTCTGTTTTCAGGGACAATTCTTGTATCAAATCACGCCATCTCTGGTGTTGCTCATGTAAATAAATTCTTGAAGCATCTCTTTCTGAACGACACTGTTTTCTTCTCGCAGTTACATCCTCGTCAGAAGCGAGTTGCGCGATTTCTTCCAAAGCTGGCGATGAAGCCAATGAGGAACCAACGGATGAGCTCCTATCGTCGGCCATCTTGAAATACAACGCGAAAATTCTAGCTTAATTAAATCACAATTAAATTAAAATTCCACGACGTGCAGCAACCTTTGTGGAATTTGATATGTGCAGAAAATATGCGCAGAACGGACTTGATAGCCTCTTTAAAATTGCACACATAAGTAGGGCATGAATACTAAGTTTTCAATAGCATCATGAACACAATCATAAAAGTTGCTTTTATTGCATGCTGCACTTACACAGTTCAGGTAAAATATTTATCAATCACCTTGCAGCAAAAAATAGAACTATACATACTTGTAACATACCAAAAGTACATGACACTCCAACAAAATTCTTTAATTGCATGAATCTGAGAGGCTGTACATACAATGCAGTGGCAACCTTTTATAAGAATTAAAAATTCATATTAACAATGATTAAGTATACATATTGGGCAAAAATAGATGAGCTATTAGAAAAAATCCTCACCACCTACAGGTAAGATACAGCTGATTAAAAATCTAGAACATAGTATTGCATGTATGAATAAAACCACAGTTGAAATTTCTGTATCTTTCCCGTAGCAATATAAAACTGGCTGGTGATAGCTGCCATCATGACCATTTGCTCAGTGATAGCATGGCTTATACAGTCTCTGGACTAAAAAACAGCAGTTACTATTATTTTGGAAAAGGAAACACCTTACGTACTATAAAAGCTCCAAGATTACTTTTCCAGCAAATCACGAAAATGTTAGCATGAATTCTGTTCACAAACAATTACAAATATGCACAAATTCATGCATTTTAAAATGTATTTTAAAAACCATAGGGAATAAAAACACTGTAGTTGTTTTCTTACCATGTAGTGTTTTGCCTATAGCCCCATCAATTTATTGTCCTTTTTGTACACCAAAGTCATCCGAGTTTAACTTTTCAAAGCAACAGTATGAAATAATATATCAGATCCTGATTTTTTCGAAGGGCTATTCCATTTAATGTCCACACCCCCCCCCCTGTGGATGACATTGTTAATTTTACAACCCTTAAGAAATTCGTCTTTGCCTTCAACCCTCAGAAATTGCTCATTTAAGCAACACCCCTTAGAAATTTTCTTTAATATACTATATACCCCTCCGAAATACCTATGGATGACATGTTTTGGCTAGCCTTCTAGAAATTTTGTAATATTTGGTAAACCCCCTGGAAATTTCCACCAATATGCCATATACGCCCTCTGAGATACCTATGGATGGCATAATTGTTTACTACTCTCCAGAAATTTTGCAATTTTTGGTACACCCTCAGAATTTTGAAAAAAAATATTAAAAGAGGCAAGTATGCCAAAATCAGGCGAGTCAAGTTACGCGTCTGATAAAAGTCAACAAAATCATCAGTCAAGTCTATCACCAGCATTGTAGTTCATCCATTGAAACGAACTTGATTGCGTGGTTCGTCGTGAAAAAGCTTCATAATACCAATACCATCCTGATTTTTCCGCCAAGCAAAGTTCGTTCACAAAACATATAAGTCACTAGTTCGTCTTGTATTTATTCTTAGACGGACTGTCGAAAAAATAGCCCGTCTTTACGGATGACCTAATCATCTATGGTATACAATCAACTGAGTATAGTGTAAGCAGAGCCAGAGGTGAATTAGAAAAGCTGTTTCTTTAAGCAAAGTTTTTTCGAAATAATATTTGGTACTACAGTTATCGAGTAGACTTGCTCAGCATCATGCAAAAAGATCAAATCAGTTTCATCGTTGTCATGATCAACCGACTGTATTTCAGCAGCATACCATTCGGTTACCCAATCAGTTCTACCCAGTTCATCTTTTGAACAATGCATTTCCACTTGTGCTCCAACTTGAAAAAATGCTTCAGTATTTTGAACCAACCTTTCAAGTTCTTTTGCAAGCTTGATCTTGTTACATGCAATATCTGATTAGCAACTGAATAACTATATGTATTTCATTTCTCGGTGTCAAATTCTACATCAACAGTATCATTTTCCGGATCGTAATTAACAACTGTTCCTTTGTACCAACCTAAAATAGAACAAAATATAAACAGAAGATGTTTCATCATTATCATTGGGGAACAGAATTTCTTAGTTGTGAATCTAAACAAATAAACTCACCAGTTTTCCAACCGGTAAGACCTATTTCATGTTTATCCCAGAATGCCAATATCTTCGCACCAGTTGTCCTTATTGCAAATAGATCTGCATGCATATTTTCTATATTCCAATATTTGTTTCTTTCTGGTGTTTGTCGTTTCTAAAATCCTGACCATAAAGCGAAATTTCGCTCTGCAGTGGGTCCAACATTTCTTGAAGTGAGTCGAGCGTTATTTCTACCGGGATACATAAAAATGAATTTTTGTATTGGAGAGCAACTGAAGCAGCATATCGTGGACGCTTTGAACTGAGTGTGGATTCAAGGGGTGCAGAAAATCTTTTTTTATGAATGATTTTAGGATCCGTTAAATGCATGGATTTCTGAACTCATATTAGTGTTCTTGTTGCTGTTATTAAATTTATTATCGCTTCAGATTCTTTGAAAAAAGCAAGGTAAGCTCTGTTAGCTTTTAACATCCCAGCCCTCAAAATAAGTTCATCTTTCGTCTCGCAGTCTAGGATATTGTGGAACTGAAGAATTTCACGAAGTTTGAACACACAAAACTTCGCCGAGACTTTTGTTGTTAACCTAGGAATGGATGAAATGTCCCCATGATATCTCTCAAGCGTGGGAGGTGGTTTCCAATCTAATTTCTCTATGATTTGTTTCACATATTCATGCTTTTTACCCTCGAAATAGCTGTCGTTTTTTTTGCATAGTTCTTGCAAAGCTGTTTTATAATTCATCTTGTATTACTCATCTTGTGACCAATATGCACGATCTTTTTCATTTTGAAAAGATTTGTCCAGTTTCTCTTTGTTCTCAGAAAAGAACTGTTCCACTTCATCTTCTGTGCACCAACTTAAAAAGGCAATGGCAGGAAGACAGGTATCAATGCCGTGCGTTAATACTTTAAAAAGCATTTCCAACATTTTTGATGGAAGGAATGCTCCAGGTGTGTCGTCAATAATTCTTGATTGTAATGTTTGCACTTTCTCAAGTGGAAGATAATGCAGTTCTCCTCCTGAAATTAACCATCGCAGATAATCTGGTATTGGTTGTAATGTAAAGAGTCTTTTGTTCCAGACGGGACTGCTTGGGTTGAAAACTGTGGTTGAATATTTGTCCGTCCGGCAAGTTCTCTCACCCTCCTCTTCTATGCTATTTTGTAAAGTCTGATAATCATCTTTGTAACTGCCAACAAAATTATTGTTTAAATTCCAGACAATACTCATCTCCTCCCAAATGGAATTTTTCACTGGTACAAAGCTTGAGTTATCCTGATTTTTTTGGAACTCGTTCTTTGCCATGAAATTAGATAGTTGTTTTTCATCGTTGAAAACAAAATTCTCCTCCATACCTGTGCCACGGAAAACAACGCATGGTTGTTCGCCATACTGCGTGTGACTTAAACATCTTTTCACATCTTCTGCCATGCGCTCCATGTTTTCACGGTGCCTTGCATCGCCGATTTTAAAATTCTTATGCATGCCAGTGCTGGTAAACACTTCATTTGACAATGCACAATTATGAACTGCATGAACATGCTCAACTGGGTTTCGTTTACTGTGGTATTCTGCGAAAGACTTTTGAGTTACTGACTTTAGACCTAGCACTTTACCCAAACGTGCTAACCACATTTTGATGAGGGGATTCGACGGTGCTTCAGACGATCCATTGTCGACGATGAAAATGAAATGCTCTTTCAGTTTGTTTGTATTGAGCTTTCTAAAAAATTTGTCTAACGCTGGATTGATCAAAAGCAAAAAAATTTCATTGAAGACACGATGTACCGTCGAGGTTCGAAGTACGAAATATTCAGGAGTGTTGCTGCCACTCCAGTTCTCCTTACATTGTGACAACAGTTGGCATCATGATTGAACTCGTAATTAATATCAGTTTCCATAAAAAGGTGACTCATTGGTGTCACGTAGGTGTGAGCCAATCGATTCCAGTCGTGGTCGGGTAGAGTTATTTTCTTCCATGTTTTCCCTGGCTTTTGGACAGGTCAAACATCAGCGTTTACTTTCGCTTTGGCATCCTTTGAGTTGATCAAAACATTATCCGAATTAAGGTGAGCCGTATCCATTATTAAATTTACATTGTGAGTTGACCAATGTAAGTTGACAACCAATTGTTGTACACCAGTTCGTGGTGGTTTGTGGAGGGAAATGCAAGCATTAACCCCCTTGCCTGCATGGTGTCTTTTTGCTTGTTGTGAACCTTCTCTGTAATTTTGGGTGTAGTTAAAACAACTCAAGAGACAGATGTTAAAGCTCTCAGGTGCCAAAGCCAAGATGATTTCTCGTGCATGCTTCATGACAGTATTACTGTCAGCAGCTCGATAGAGGACAGTAGGCCTGGAAATAAGCGTCTGGTCACGGTCATTGACCAGCCATTGTTGGTGTTTTGACCAGCAGAAATTTGATGGTGTCTGTCACTTTGTCCGGCAATAATTTCATGCAATAATATTTCTGACAATGCTTGATTGTTCGAAAAAAATGCTCTTATGAAAAAGTTCTGCATGACTTTAAGGATTTTACTTTTTAGGATTCCCGACGGCACCATATTTTTTCATATGGTTTAGTGTTTCCATTACGGAAAACATTTTTTGCTTATTAATCGTGCGAATAAATTTCTGATCAAATTTTATTCCAGGTGGAAATTAAGGCGGGAATTGGTAAACAAGTTTGTTTCATTAAAATGTCGAGAAAAATTATAATATCGTTTTTTAACAATAAAAGTAAAGAAAATGAAACAATATCAGATGCTACAAGTTTAGCAAAACCTGACAGCACGAGTAAAGGTTTGAGCAAGCTATCATCGCAGAAAAAAACTGAAAGAACGTTGAAAACCAATACCCTAAAGAAGTGGATTAACGAAGATTTGGCTGCATCCAATTTTTGTGGTTAAAGCATGAAGAAAACAAGAATAGCCAAGTCAAACTTATGAAATGCATGGTGTGCACAAAGTTTGAAGACAGAATAAAGCACAATCGAGATTTTTGTAATGCTTGGATACAAGGGACATGTAATCTACGTTTATCGAATGCAAAAGATCATGCTGCAACAAAATGTCATCAACATGTATACAATCTCTACGTCAAGGATTTAAAAGGCAACCTAGCTAGTAATATTGAAAATCCTGTTAGATCCCCACCTAATCAACGTGCTCAACGTACGTTAGAAGATGGGTTTTCAAGGTTAAATGAAACCCAGCTAGTGCAAACTATGAAGAAGTTTGACATTGCTTATTTTGTTGCCAAAAAAGAGTTGCCATTTGCCGTCTACCAAGATTTAATTGCACTGGAAAAACACCACGGTGTTGACTAAGGTAATGTTTATAATAACCGAAAACAATGTGCCGAGTTTGTTGATATCAATGCTCAGTTTATTGCTCAACAGTTAAATGAAGATTTGACTAAAGCAAATTTCTACAGTGTCTTAACAGATAGCAGCACGGGCAAGTCAGTAACTGAGAAAGAAGTTGTTTATGTTCTGTATTTTGATCCTCACTTCAAGTCAAATCCAGACGAAGTTGAAGTCAAGTTATCATTTTTATGCTTAAAAGATATAAAGAAGGCAGATGCTGAGGGTATTACGAGTGCGATTGAAGAAAGCTTTAAGTCACTGGGAATCTTGCCAAATGAATTGTATTCCAAGTTGGTGGGTTTTGGCGCTGATAATGCATCCGTAAATAGTGGCAACAAAAATGGAGTGAAAGCACTTCTGGAAAAAATGCTCCATGGTTAGTGTACACGTGGTGTGTTGCACATAAATTGGAGCTAGCTCTTAAAGACGCACGTAGTGGTATGGTATTTGACAATGTTGATATGCTGACGAATAATTAATAACTGCGCTACGCAGTTTACAGTACACAAGCGACAATGACAGCACAGTTTTTTCTCCGTTTGCCTTAGTTTGTAACGCTGTACACAAGCGACAACGACAGCACAGTTTTTTCTCCGTTTGCCTTAGTTTCATATTATGGATCCGAATCCGTCTGCTGTGGACCATAATACCTTAAACCTAGCAATGAATTCATTTGCGAAGCTTCTGGACGATAGGCTTGAAACATTCGCCCAGTCTATGTCGCAACAGAGCGGCAACAAAATGGAAGAAGCAATCCGTAAAGCTAAATGCGAGACCTTTCTGTGCAAAGGCAAAGGCAACCAGCAACAGTTGGATCATTGCGGTAAAGTTTTAGACAAGATAGAAGATTCCATTTTTTCGTTGGCCGACCACTCAATCGATTCCATCGAGCGCGCTAAAAGGCAGCCGGAAGAAGGCGCCGAGCTTGTTCGCAAGCGAGTTAAAGCCATTAAACTCGCCGATAAGAGCGAGTTTGGCTGGGCTACGGTATCGGAATATCTATCCGATGACTTGGCCTCAAACAGCGACGACGAGAAACGAATTTATCGATCCGAGCGTCGTGCCGAAAAGAAGATCAAAGACCGCCAGCGAGCTCATCGTGGTAAAGCGGCTGCAGCTGCCCGGGCCAGACAAGTGCAGCCTACAAATATGCCTCAAAAGACGTGGGGTTCTGTACGGAGATTAGGACCATGTTTTAAGATAAGTATTTAAACTTTATGTTTTACTTGCTTTGTTTACTTTCGAGCTTGTATGTGACAGTCGCTTGAACCGTCGACCCAATACAATGTGTTCTCAATGTCTTTTGTAGTTGTGTGTGTGTTATAATCCCATAAATAGGGCGGAATAATTAATAACTGCGCTACGCAGTTTAGCAGTTATTTATTTTCTGCACGTTTTGTAAGGCATTCCTTATTAGTCTAAATGGCTATGTCTAATGCACGTCATGCATATCATGCTCCTGTATAAAGGGCTTGTCTATCCAAGCGTTCGTCCTTCGGGTCTGTACACAAGTGACAACGACAGCACTGTTTTTTCTCCGTTTGCCTTAGTTTCTTTTATTTCATAAAGCGTGTCTTACTTTTATGCTTTTAGTGTGGAGCAATGGGGCACTTAAGTGCGACTTGCCTCAAATCACCGATGGCATCTACTTCAACAACTACACCCGCCACCAGCAGATGACTAGATGTGGAAACGAGTGACGAAGTTGAGTATAATGATTTTGAGTGTATTACTTGTGATATCGATATTTTGCAGTATGGGGAATTTTCTTCCTGCGCACCAAGCGATAATGTTAAAGGCCGTCTCCAGGGGCATCTCCCTTTTTGGCGCGATACTCTACAAGCTCCCGAGTTCGTGCTGTCTACGATTAAAACCGGTTACCGGTTACCCTTTTTGCAATATCCGCCACGTTGCCATTTACGGAATAATTTATCTGCGTTTAACTCTGATTTTGTGGAGGAGGCTATTGCAGAATTGTTGCGCAACCGTTGTATAAACGAGCATACCAGTCCTCCTTTTTGTGTTAATCCGCTTACGGTTGCGGAAGGCAAGAAATTGCATTTGGTAATTGATCTGCGACACGTGAACCAATATATATTTAAAGCCAGATTCAAATATGAGGATTTGCGTAGTTTATCCCAAGTTATTGAGGAAGGCCACTGGTTTTTCACATGGGATTTAATCTCCGGTTACCATCATGTTGACATTGCCCTAGAGCACCAACAGTATTTAGGTTTTTCATGGAAGTTCACGGATGGTTCCACACGTTATTTTACCTTTACTGTTTTACCGTTCGGGTTAAGTAGCGCATGTTTTTGTTTTACTGAATTGCTACGCCCTCTTGTTCGTCGATGGCGGATTATGAGTCACATTAGTTTTGTCTACTTAGATGACGGTTTGGGATCTCAACCAGATAAGATATCGGCCCATGCCGCTAGCGATATTCAACGCCGAGATCTCCAGGCGTCTGGTTTATTATGCAATGAGGGGAAATCCCATTGGACTCCCATGCAAATTGGGGAATGGTTAGGTCTCATCGTTAACACAATTTCGATGCAATTTTCTCTTCCGCGTAAGAAAGTTGAAAAACTTCAAGCGCTGTTGAGCACTGTCATTTCGAACGGATACTGTTCCTACCAATTTCTGGCCAAGATTGCCAGATTAGTTTTGTCCTGTGCCTTGGCGGTCGGCCCGATTTCTCGGTTGTTAACGCGGCAGATGTATTTTACCATTGCAACTCGATCCGCGTGGGACTCACTCGTGCATTTTACCCTGGCCTTGCTTGAAGAGTTGCGCTTTTGGTATACCAATATAGGCTGTTTCAATGGATATCGCATTCGGTCGTTCCCTTCCTCTTGTACAGTTATGTTTTCCGATGCTAGCCATGTGGGTTTTGGCGGGTACTCCGCAACACTCGATGGTTCACCCATAAGTGGTATTTGGACAGTTGATGATTTTAACAAAAGTTTGACATATCGCGAGCTTAAAGCTATCTTTTATGTGTGCGTTTCGTATCTTGATCAACTGCGGCAGAAAATAGTCAAATTATTTACCGATAATCAGGCCGCAGCCAGAATCGTTTCGATTGGGAGTTCGTGCCTGGAGCTCCAAGCTATATCTTTGCAGATATTTGGTCTATGCCTTCAGGACCATATTGACCTACAAACTGAGTGGATTCCTCGCGCGTGCAATCAACGTGCAGATTTATTAAGTCGGTTTATTGATAAGGATGATTGGCCTATTCACCCTACTGTTTTCCAACTGCTAGACGCTAAGTGGGGGCCCTTCACGATCGATAGATTTGCTTCGTATTACAATTTTCACTTATTGCGCTATAACACCAGATTTTCTTCCCCTGGTAGCTCCGGTGTGGACGCGTTCGCGCAAGACTGGAGCAATGAAAATAACTGGCTTTGTCCTCCAGTTAGTTTAATCGTTCAGACTGTATGCAAATTGCACAGCTGTCATGGATTCGGAACTTTAATTATTTCAGAATGGCCTTCAGGCCTATTTTGGTCTTTTTTTACATGCATCTGCACTGGCATTTAAACCGTACGTTAAAGGTGTCTTCATTTTGCCTAAGCTTCCCGATCTTTTGATCGAGGGCCCAGGTCAGCGGGCTATATACAGGGGTAAGACGTCTGTTTTATCTGGCTGTCCAGCTTTCAATATGCTCGCCCTTCGTCTGGACTTTCGATCGGCCACATGATTATAATGATTATTGTTTTTGAGTTTTTCGAATATTCTCGGCCATATGTTGTTGGCCCTGTGCTTACCTTAGTTTAACTTCTCAGTCATATGTTGTTGGCCGCGCGACCGTATATATATATTCATATTGGAATCGTTAGCCATGTGTTGTTGGCCACATAGTCTATTTTATCATAACAGCCATATGTTGTTGGCAGCATCATATAATCATATAATTATACATTATTATCAGCAGCCATATGTTGTTGGCCGGGCAACCGTGTTTATTTATATTAGAATCGTTAGCCATGTGTTGTTGGCAGTGTAGTCTATTTTCTCATAAACAACCATGTGTTGTTGGCAGCGTGATAGAATTATATATTATTATGAACAACCATATGTTGTTGGCAGGGTATGTGGTATGTCATTATACTTTTCCCCACATACCTGAATGTTAAAACCATTATTCTTTTTACTTACTTAAATCATCACAGTTTCTTTCAGATATCCGGCGTGCGGGTTTATGGCACAGTTTCAATTCATGCGTTGATCCTTCCTTGCGGCTTTTATTACCGCAATTGGTCAATCTTCAGCTAAATGCTAGAGCGGATTCCACGGTACGCAAGTACCGTGCTTCATGGTTAAAATGGCGATCTTTGGCCACGTCGAAATTGGCTGTTCCAGTGATTCCTGCACAGGCTATCCACGTTGCTCTTTTCGTAACCGGACTTGAGCGAACCGCTAAGGAGAGGAACCTGGGATTTTCTAGCATAGAAGGCGTGGTCTACGACATTTCCTGGTATCATAAGTTGGCTGGCTTATCCAAATCCCCATAAACAGATACATTGAATATGCCGTAAATGATTTACTCCAAGTTAGCAAATCACTTGGGCTTTGAGTTATTGCGTTATATATTGTGTTATTCTCTTGTTGGGGGAGAGGGGAAGCATACCTGGGCCCCAACCCAGATTTCCTTCTATGCGGGGTTTTTTTCTGGCCTTCCTGATGGCTTCCTCAGTTGCGTGTAAATAATAGTACTGTGTTAAAGATGCTTGTATGTGACAGTCGCTTGAACCGTCGACCCAATACAATGTGTTCTCAATGCCTTTTGTAGTTGTGTGTGTGTTATAATCCTGTAAATAGGGCGGAAGCTATATTCCCTGTACCATAAATCGCCAAAAAAAATGCATGAACTGAAACAGCTGCATGATTTACTTGACTTTAATTTTGAAGAAGGCGCTATGAAACCAAAACGTGCTGCTGGAATGCGATGGATAGAATTTAAACTATCAGCGCTGTGAATTGAGCATTTAGAAAATTTAAGTGCTGATAAAGAAATTCAAGGTACAGATCGTCAAAAAATCTTGGAGTATTTGCGCAAATGCTTCTAAATGTTGCGTTGTTTATCGACGTCCTTCATCCCGCTGCAATTTTGTCTAAAGCATTCCAAGATAACGTAATTGTCAGTGTTGGAACTGTATACAACATTAAGCGATCAAAGCAATCCCTTGACCAGTTGATGTCTAAAGCATTTGAAGACCTTCCATCTGTCAAGCATGTTTTCAACAAACTGAAGAATACGGAAACCACGTGCATTTATCAAGGAATTGAATTTCCTGTTCAGAATTTCAAATAAGCTGTAGCTGATGTAAAAGCTTTAAAGAACACTGTCATAGGATCCATTCATTCTACCCTAGACGTAAGATTGGATGGTGCCAGTACTATTGAATTAGAGTCTGTAGCGAAAGTTTTAAATACAGAACACTGGAAATCACTAGTAGAAGATGAAATTGAGTTTGTAGATGATATGGTTACTGATCTTTTGTCAAAGTTTCATCCGATTTTGTTAAAGCAAGGTCTCTGTCCCAACACCTGTGATCTAGAGGTCCTTGATGAGTGGCACGATATGGTAAGTCACACAATAAACTTTCTTCAATCAAGCAAAGCCAACTACAAGAAGACTTGGCGACTTTTGTTTGATTCGTCGTATTCTACTAAATGGAAGAACATTTTGCTTTTAATTCAGCTGTTGTTTTCTGTGCCAATCTGCAATGCAAAATTAGAACGGTTGTTTTCTAAACTCAGGAGAACAAAGAATGATGAAAGATGTTCAATAGGCAAGGAAAGCCTAACAAATGTTCTCAGAATAGTAGAGGAAGGTCCCCATCTTGCTTCTTTTGATTCTACTCCTGTTGTTCCCCATCTTGCTTCTTTTGATTCTACTCCTGTTGTTCAGATGTGGCTAAACAAGAAAGACAGCCAAATCAGAAGAGAAGAAAGAAATATAAATCAAGAAAAAAGAAAGTTAAATATTATCATGTGTAAATGTTTCTGTTGACGACTTCAATGATGTAACTGATATAACACCATTATCACCAACTCCTGAATCTGACAATGATGGCACTACCAGTACCAATTCATCTGATTCTAGCTATGCTGTTGTTGCTGCATCTCCAAACTGCATCTTCGGTGACACTGACAGTGCAGCAAGTGATTTTGCAGGTTTTTTGCCAGAGGACTTTTAGTGTATCTATCCAGTTATTTCAGCAGTTAAAAAGTTTGGACTTTTGAATGATCAATGGTTAGTTAGTAAGGGCGTTACCGAACTGAACTTCTAATTTGATACATACTGTCATAGTTTTACATTGAGTCAAAAATTGCAAGGATATATATCTATATAATGATTTTAACCTTTTTGTTTGTATGTGTATATATATTTTTTTAAAGACTAGTAGAATGACCACTTGACCAGTACATTTTGTTTTATGACAGACTCAAACTCAATGGTACTGGTCATTTTGACAGGCAGATTGCTAAAAATTATTTCCAGGCCTGGAGGACAGTATCTGTCAATCTTGGATGGCATTCTAAACCTCCCCCAGCTCGGTCAATCCGATCGCTTTTGCCAAAAGCAAACTCTAGAATGCCAGCAAGATCTTCAAATTCTTCGCACTTTAAATTTCTACCTCTACCTTTGCAAATATGTTGCAGCTTTTCTATTTTTATTTTTTGGAGAATGCTTTGCTCCTTACCGCCTTCTCGCTTCTTCTGTAAGTTTACTTTCATTGCCATCAATTTCGTTAAGACTATTTTTCATTTCTTCGAACAACTGCAAGTTCAGCATTATGAGATTCTTAGAGCGCTGAAGACTGCGTTTGTCCGTATCTTTTGCAATTTTTGTCATAAAATTAATGCTTGTAAGTTTTGTTAACACAGTATTTAAGGTATCCCTATCTCGTTTACTATCAAGGTATTGCAGTATGGTCTTATAGTTATTGCCAATCGCTTCTTCGACTTTCTCGTTGGTTTTTTTCTGATCTGTTGTTGTAAGGTTTCCAAGAGAGTTAACTAATTTAACAACATCAGTGCCGTGATTTTCAATGATGTAGCCCCTTTGCCAAAAGTATATCTGAATAACATTCAAGTGCTTTGATATTGTTTCGAGCAGACGTGCAGACTCAATTCGACTACCTTGTTTTAATCCTTTTAGCTCCCTGTATTTTTTTGCAATATCTTGAGTTGGTACGATCATACCATTATCGATAATGTATTTAGCAAGCGAAATCATTGCTTTTAAATGTTCTTGTTGTCTCTCTGATCCAGCTTTACTTAACCTTTCAATAAGACAATCCACATTTTCAGCTAATGTTCCACTTACAAATCCACGTCTAAGTCCTTTCATATCCTGATCTTACATGACAACTTCATTTTTCGTTCTAATTTCAGATCTGATTGAGTTCGCAACAGCATTTTTCCCTTTCTTCTTATACCACGAAAAGCCATGTCCAGCTAGCGGTATTATTTCTTCTTCTTCGCTTTTGTCGCCAGTGTGGACTTCGTTGTTTTTAATATTGCAATTGTTTTCTTTGTTCGTTTTAATGTCGCCTGTGTTGGTCTCATTGGTCTTATTGCTGTTAGTGTTGTTTTCGTGGGTTTCAGTATGGTTTCCGGTGTTGCCTTCATTGGTTTTGTTCGTGGATGGTTGACGTGATTTTTTTAAAAAATACGACGAAATTGGAATGCTAGGTTTTATAATTGCCTCTGGGTTGACTGCATTTGTTGTAAGAGTATTGGCATTGATCCTACTGTTGTTAGTTGAGCGACGCCTTTTCCTCTGTGTTTTGACTCTGTAATCTGTATCATGCAACTGAGTACATGTATTTGTTGTAGGTCACCTTTTTATTTGTGCGGGAGCTATTATACCTGGAGTTGCTGTCCTTGCTGACTGAAATGATTTCACCTGAGTTCTAGCTTATGGGGGAGTGGTTGAAGCTTGGGCTGAAGAAATTTTACGACCGATGCTTGGCTTCGTCTGAACCTTTGACTCAGTGTAGTATTTCCTATGACATTTCGTTGTTGTTGCAGATGTTGAAACGTTGTTGGTAAGCTTTGACGACTCTGTCGTGGTGGTCTTTACAGCATCAGCAAAGCTTAGGCGAAGATTAGACCTCTTAGTCTTACTTAACAAAGGGACAAAATTATTAGGCTCACATCCATGAAGTGAGGAAATATTAGTTTTTGTCCACATAATACAAATCAAATCACTTTGACCATCAGAAATTTCTCTTGGATGAACAACACAATGTAAAGCTTTTTTAATACGAATGGTGGTTGGTATGTCTTGGTAAACAACTTTAATAGGCTTTTGAATTACAGATGCAAGTGACATGATGTGAAACTGGCTGGAGTAAACGTACAGCTTAGCTGTTTCCTTCGCAAGAGCCTCCATAGCACGTGAAACACTACCAGTTTTTCCGCAAAGCTTTTCGGCTTTTTCATTGTTCAACAAGATATTTATTAGAGCTGGAGCAGAATAACCAGATACTTGTGCCATGGAGACCAGTTGCGGATGTTGTGCGTAAAACTTGCAGAGGCCAAGTAGCTCAGAAACGGTCAAAAGGCGAAGAGTGGCTGCCAATGCTTCTCCTCCTGATATAGCAATTGAGACTGCATTGAATAGACAATTACCATTTGCAGTTGACACCAACGGTATCCAGTCAGAGTGATCAGCTGGCAAAACAGACTTGAAGATAAGATCTTCTCGCACGCTAGCGAGCTTGGTGCTATCTATTTTTATTTCATTTACTAAAGGCAGGAAATTTGCCAATATTTCGCTTGCTGCTTGCTTACTTGTCAAGGTCTTTGCCATCTCGCAAACTTCTAAGTCATTTAAGAACTCCATAGCCAGTTACATAACACTATATAACAAAGGGAAAATAATGATGCTTATTCTCATCCTTAAAAATATTGGTAATGATTTTTACTTGAATCACGTCTCTCTTGTGTTTCTTCCCGAATCAATAAAATTAGCCCTTTGAGATGTTAAGCGCCATTTCTTCTTTTGAAGGGTGTGAACGAGTATTTACAGGGTGTATAAAAAAATGTCCCGAATACAAAATCGCTTCTAAATTTGATATCTCAGTCAATTTTGTTTTCATGTGTTCAATTTTGTAAGTAGGGGAATTCTTAATTCTCAAGTGGCGGCTTGTGCACAAAAGTTTCAAAGATAATTTTTTTAGCTTCAAAAATGATTTTTTTAGCTTCTAGTAAATATGGTGAAAATTTGCTTCTACACAGCAAAAAAATTCGAGTTGTTGAAAACAGGCTTGAACAATGTTGTGCTGCCCATATTGTTCAATGTTGTCAACAATATTGTTCAGCATTGTTACACCCCGATTGTAGGCTGGATTCAGGCTCAACAACTTGTTCAGTATTGTTGACAACATTGAACAATGTGGGCAGCACAACATTGTTCAATCCTGTTTTCAACAACCTTCAACAACTCGTAATTTTTACGCGTGTAGCCGGCTTTGGGGGGAACGCGAAGACCGCGCCTAAGTTTAAAACCAAGTTTGAATTTCAACATTTTATTCAATTTTATCGTCAAGTTTAGGGATTGGCGACAAATTTTTACTAATCATGCCCACGTTTTACTAATTGAGTCCAGTCCATGTTTTACTACATGCATTGAAAACGGGTGTAAAATTATGTGGGCGTTGTCGTACAAATCTATGTGATTAAAATACTTATGTTGCAGCAATTGATTGTTGTAAATTGATATGCTGAGATATGCTACAAGGCTACGACGCGTCGTTTACGCTCGAACAATAGACAATAAACCTTTAATTGCAAGACGTGAAACTTTGAGACTCGCCCTGAAACTCTAGAGATGTGTGTAAGAGTCAAGTCAGTAAGAACTGAGTTGTAGATTGGAGATGTTGATACTGATATATCAATAAATTTATGAAACTGAATTGACTGACTGCGCACATTACTTGGTCGATACGATGGTGTACAGTCGCCAAGAAAGAGAACCAGCTGACGCACAACTGCTCGTGGCGACGCGAATCAGAAAAGTGCTACAGGCGTTGACCATGTATAAATTCATGCGACAGATTGTTGCTATTCAGCGAAATGGATTAAAAACACAAACACCAACAAAAACGTGCAAAAAAATAACATACATCTTCTCCTTTAAATACGCCTTAAAACATTTTTGTTGGTGTTCCTATAGCAACTGATAACTCAGCTTGTCGATCCAGTATTTACGCCCGTTTTCAAAGCTATGCGATTGGGGCAAAAATATATAGCCTCAGAAACTGCAGCATAAATGAGACTCCGTGCGAAGAATATATTTTCTTAAAAGGTCGAGTGATTTTGAAAATGGGAACGTTATACTAAACGTTTAAAAATCATACATACATTTAGAATACATAAAAAGAATTACTCAAAATGAATTTGGCGCTTGCAAGTGACACAAGCCCTTTTTTCCTGTGTAAAATAACAAGTCTTTAGAACTTTGGTAGGACTGTATTATTTTTCACTATTTTTCTTAAAACATTTCGTGACCAAACATTTCAATTTTACTAATATTAATGCGCTCTTTGTAGCTGCAGGGGATGCGAATTCCCGGAACGTTGCGAATTTCCACAAAGCTAAAGAAATTGGCGATGATAGAAATTTCCATGGGTAATTAAGAAAATTCTAAAAGAGAAATATTAAAAAGAAAAACGCTTGAGGTATTAACACCTTGGCAAAAACAGAATAGAATTTTAGCAAAACCCTTGAACAAGTACAAACGTTGCGATGACATGCAGCACACAAAAGCATTGAATTCTTTTTTACTTAATTTGGGCTTATTTCATCCACTTTAAAGTTTTTTTACATTGCAAGGGACGCTGAAAACGTAGTTCAATTTACGGACAACATATTTCATTATTTTATTATTAAGGAAAAGAAAAATTAGATTTGCAAACAGAAGAATTGCAGGTGTTCGACGAAACAGATGGTACCGAAATTGAAGACGACGAAGTCCTTCTGTCATATGACAAAGGCAGTGTTTTTGTGATGGGAAAGAAGTGGTTGCCTACGGTTAAAACGAAATCAGAAGCCAATAGTGATTCAAATGTCGAGGTGAAGATAAATTTGGCACCGAGTGATGTTTCAAGAGATACTGAGTTGGAACCAGAGGCCGGTAGCATGTCACATTTTGAAGGAAAGGAAGATTTTGCAGTGGATAACTTTACAAGACGTACTGGCACGCTTGGCATAAAATGACGCGAAATCGGCCAAGTTCGCCATTCATTTGATTCAGCGGTTATCCGCAACAGTGTAGGAAAATTCAATATGGCGCATTTAATGAGTGGAAAAAAGAATGTTTTCGCGATTAAAAATTTTTGTTAGATTGCACCCCAACTTTTTCCCGAAACTATTCAAGCATGTGTGAATTTTGTTTGCACATTGTGAGTCGTACTGTTCTTAATACACTGAAAGGATGAATGGCTTATTTGTCTCGTAAAGGAATTAATATAAATTTATTGGACATCGTATTTAATGGAACTTGTCACGGACTCACTGGTTTGAAAAAAGCATATAAGGGGCATAAAAATTACTTGTTTCAGAGGAAAAGAATACTCACATGCTGGCAACTGAGGATACTTTCTTCAACTGATTTAAACGTGGAAAAGGAAAATTAGATAGGCTTTATCAAGTCATCAAGATACTTGATCACTCCATTCACTTGATGTATCTCAAGTGCTTTAATATTTTATCATTAGTTTAGCTTGTATATGAACTTATTGGCCAGGTTTGACTTTCTTGTTGTTACATTATTCGCCTTGCTTCTAAAAAGAATTTTTAAAAATTTGTTTATTGCTATAATTAGGCCAGGTCAGCATATTGCATTTATAAAGCTCAAGATCTGTCACTGTGTAGATGTATCAGTGTTTTATCTATATTGGATAATGTTTTGCTTATTTATTGATGAGTGAATATGTACAAACTAGAGTTGAATTGTAGCTGTCACTATTTAATAAATGAATAAATTGAGTTTATTATACCAAAATCTTCTGTTATGACTTTTTACAAATACACATTGTGTTATGTTTTCATATTTGATACAAATTAGTTTCTGCACCATTTTAATATTTTATTCCTGTTATTACATCATCAAATACTTTTATGGTATCAAATGTGGAATCATTGCAGTGGTCACAATGCCCATTTGGGTAAATAACACCATATAAAGTATGTTTCTGTAACAGCAAATCTGGCAGCTACTCAAGGTGAGGGTAATTTAATGATACTGAAAAGGCCTGATTAGTGACACAAACAGTAGTACAAAAAAAATAACCACTTGGACAATGTTTGTTGCTTTAACATCAGTTTACTCTGTTATTTTGCTTACCACTTAGCTATCAAGTGATAAACTAATGATGTTTGGTCAGTAATTAGAGGAAAATGTGTACTCAAAATACATTTTGTTACTTCACCAAGTCTAATTCTACACAGCTAATGCTGTGAGGAGATGGTCCTGGACACGGTGTCCTCTTGCAACTCTTACTCAAATATTGCTTATACATACTGGTTGCTAAACTAAAAGGTTAGTCAGATATATCTCTGGCTACTGTGCACAAGCATCATCTTGGAATAGAATTTCCTAAATAAATGTGACACACATGTACAGTAAAACAGAAAAATTGGGTGCATGCCCTTACCTCATCGGTTGTCGGACAGTGAGAAAAGGTGACAGCTTCTATCATTCCAAATATTGGAATAAAGTCATGTGCATTTGAGCAGAATTTATAGCTTGGACACTAAATCATTGACAAAAAGAACCTATTTTTGTTGTTAACCAAACTTACTCTGGTGATTTCTGCTTGATGAAGTAACTAATGATATTGCACATGAGATTAATGACTTGTAAGTTTGGTAAATATCTTTCTTGTGTCAGTCAGTATACCAGTATGTGTTGTTTGCCAATGTTTGGCAAACAACAAATATACTGACTGACATGATTGGAAAATGCTTGTTTTGTTCTTAAATTGCAATTTGTTCTTAAATGTAGTTTAGCATTAGGGGCACATTAGAGCAAGAGGTGGCAAATATTTTCTAAAATAGGTAACAGTAATTCATAATTAATATGACAACTTTAAGAAGGGCATGTTTATTCTGCTTCAGGCTAATCAATGAGAAATTCAGTAGTGACACCAAGAATGCATTTTTTGCTGGAGCAGGAAGTGACATACTCTTATTCTATGAACTTGTAATCCATGATCAGTCAGTTATGTTAAATTGGGGAAGGCAATTAGGCAACTCAACTACAGTACACTAAAACAACATACTTGCTTATTTGTCTACCTTGACACTATAATTAGTATGCTATGCATGACCGTAGTCTGACAACAATTCCTTGTATTTTTAGTGTATACGAAAGACATGATTTTTTAATCAAAAGCACTTCATTACATGGCATTAAGTATGTTGAGTTGCACAAGGCATGTCACATTGCCCTGACACAAGGCTGTCAAAGCTGTACTTTGTAAGTATGTTGTTATAACTGCATTAAAAACTTTAGTTGTCACTACTTACTCAGTGAAAACATTAAAAAACAGTTAGTCAAGAGGTATAAACGTTGAATTTATGCAATCAGTAGACATAATTACACCTAAACCTTGGATTTTTACATTTACCATGAACTATGCAATATACTCAGTAAAAATTATTCTAATTCTAAACAAAAGCAAGAAGATTTTAAAATCTTCTAAACCACAATAACAGTTTATTCCCCTCGAAATATTTAGCGGCTAGATAAAGCAAAAAAGAAAATATAAAATCCTAATCTCACTATGAAAAAGTACAGCGTCGTCTAGTAACATATGTTAACATGTATATGTACATTCTTTTGAATGAACAGATACTAGTATTGTTTACAAATATTAATATAAATATAGCCAGCTCGAGGAGATAAACAACTGCCCGATCATCCTATAAAGTACTGAAAATAGATCACTAACTATTTTGTAGTCATTTCGCTTGTCTAGTCGATAATTCCACCTTTTTCCTTGTCCTTTGTAACGCCAGCATGTTGTAATCTTTAAAGGTCCATTTAACAACACTCGCGTGCGGCGCTCCTAGTTCAAAGCGCTTTGTCGCCGTATAAATGCCAAATCCGAAAAAATAAAAACATACGTTTTTAGATAAGAACCACAGGCTTGTTACCATGAAAAAATTCTGAACGAATTGATTAAAATACAAAAGTTATTTGAAGCCAAATTTCGGCAATTTTCATGTTATCTACTTCGACGCGCGATTCTCAAGATATAGTCCTCAAAGAATGCTCAACCGCTGCATAACAATTCGTGTAACTATGGCAACCTTGGTATCATTTTGATCCACTCGTCTCACTCTGTTGATCACAATTGTTTATATTTATCTAAAGATAACCTGCAGTGCCCCGCAACGGTATTAAAATGACGCATTTTTTAAGAAATAATTTAGGTACCATTCTTCCTAAAAATACGCGCGCCGTCAAGAAAAAATTGTTACGCTCGAGTTGGCCGAATTCGCTACATTTTATGCCAAGCGTGTGGGTTGGAATCTGAGGCTAGTAGCATCTCGGATTAGGAGGGGGAGGAAGATTTTCCAGTGGGTAATATTTCAGAAGATACTGGGTTGGAACTAGAGGCTGATGACATGTCAGATTTTAACGGGAAGGAAGATTTGAATTTTGAAACTAAGTTGGATTCTGAAGCTGGTAGCATCTCAGATTGTGAGAAGGAGGGAAGATTTTCTAATGGGTAATGTTTCAGAAAATAATGGGTTGAAACCAGAAGTTGGTAGCTTGTCCGATTTTAAGGGGAAGGAAGATTTGGATTTTGACACTAAGTTGGAATCTGAGGCTGGTAGTATGGAAACCATGGAAAGAAAGAAAAATGCCAGTTGTCAAAAACGGAGATTAGTTCAAAACTTGAAGGAAGTGAAAAGTAGTATGTAAGAAATATTTAGAAATATTACCTATAAGCCTTCTAAATTCTCAATATGTTTCGAAATAAAATATGAACCTGTGTATTGTTCCCGCACCTTGTAACCTATGAATGGAAATTTTTTCACGATTTAAGCTAAAACTTCTTGGAACAACTTTTTTAGAAACCGAGATCGCCTCCAAACTACACTGCTAAAATTACATATACAGGCTGTCACACCAAACTTTTATTATCAAATATATCCCAGAATATATGTGATCTACTGGACCTTTAAAGCTATGGAGCTTTTTTGTAGTCGATAGAGATACCCCTCCTCCTTACAGGCAAACACCCTTAATTATTAATGACCATTGAGAGCTAATTAGCTCTAGGAAAAAAAGAATGATAATTTTATGAGAAGGTGGATGTTTTTCCTATATACGTACTCTTCATAAGGTTTTTCCATTCCTAATAGAGCAAAAAGTGAGTGGCATATTTGCAATAAGGCATCGCTATTATTCTCAACACCTGCTCATTTTGAATTCATAGATTTGTCTGACCAGGGACCACCACAAAGAATAAGACCAACTTTGAAGACAATACTAATGGAGGATAACAAATATAGGAATGCGAAAATGAAGAAAATGAAAATTTACAGCAAAAAAGAAATAGACAATGCGACCTCAGTAATGGAAAAAACACGAAGAAATTTTTGGAACGTAAAGGCAGAACAATTATGTACCCAAGCAACGACCGCATGTCTTAACAAGCAAATTCTGATGGGTATAATTGATGTCAGTTGGACATTACGGAAAACCGCTTTAATAGAAGAAGCAAGGAAAACATCGGATAAAGAGGTAGTCATTTCGAGACATGAAAACTGCATAAAGCCAACAATACAGGAAAAAGAAACTGGTCCAAACAATCTAGAAAGAATGTCTGCTGCCCATGCAGTTGTTGTTGATTTAGATAAAAAGTTGGTAGGATGCCGTGAAAATTTGAAAAAAGCTAAATCACAGAGTGAAAAAGGGCAACATAAAAGAGTCTATGACAGAACGAAGATCTCCCTTGATGGTGCATACACTGAGCTCAAAAGAGCCCAAGATGCAACTATGAAGGCAATTAACGTTAAACGGAAGCTGTTGGACAAATATTTAAATTCAATAACAGATAGTGATGATGTCAACTAATCAGTTCACTTTACAAACCATGCATATCCTTTATCAACTCTACAAGCAATATATAGGAGCAATTAATGGAAAACATTTCTGCAACATTTAAAGACAATAAAATATTTTCCGTGTTTATATTAATACTGTACAGTTATATGATATGAAATTTTAATTTTGTTGAAATTTTAAATAAAAACGTTATCTGTATATATGTATATCCAAAAAATACTGATAATAACGATACTTTCTACAACCCGGATATTACGATACAGGCAACCCTTCATACTGAAACCGAAACTCAAACCCCTCAGATTTTTTTACCCTAAAAAATTGGATAACCCTTCAGAAATTTTCTTATTACCCCTTACCCCTCAGAAAAATTCATCCACAGGGGGGGTGTGTATATTAAATGGCATAGCCCAAATATAGTCCAAATTTGCACTACAATAATCATTAAAATGATTAATAGATTGGAAAATACCATTAGCCAATTATTTAAGTATCCTTCTTCTGTCTTTGAAAGTGTTTCAAACAAAAATACGACCAGAAAAACTGCAAAATTGTGGAAAAACAACCGTCTTGAAAAAACTAAAGTGTTCTTTTGTTTTTGGCGGGAAAAGCCTGTGCATCCACAAAGGTAATTAAATTTCCTTTTGCTTCCATGAAGTATACCTTGTATTTTCAAGTGATGCAGAAAGTTGAAGTCTGCACATTTGCAAATTCCTTTGCAAATTTGTAACTAAATTTGCAATTGAAATTTATAGTGCAAAACTATTCGTTAATTTATAGGCAAACCAAATTGCCTCTTGCAAATACTTTGCACATTGAAAGAGCGCAATATGCAAATCACAAAATGTACACATTTAGAAATGAGGACCATGACAAAGGCGGACTATATAAAAAGACCAATTAAAAATTCTGTTCCTTGATATATTTCAGTAAAGAACATGTATGCAAAAGAAACGGAAAAAAAGGATTAGCACATCTTTTTTGAATTTCGATCGCTTGTTTTGCTCTGACTGGTATGAATGACTTTTGAAAATGTTGCTGTGATACAAATGTAGGTAAATGCTTCGATCTTTCTATGAGTGCTGCTCAATGGTTTCAAGGATAGTTTAAAACGACACTGTACCGTTTCATTTTTCAAAAAAGCTGGTAGGTCTATTGTGAAACATTCGTGGACTGATTACATTTGTACCGTGTAAACATTGATCTGGACAAATAACCTCCAGTTATGGGATAAAAGTTTTATGTAACGCATTCAACCATGCGTGTATAAATCTAGAAATTTCTCTTTCGTGTAACCTGTTTGCAAATTCGTTGCAAATTTATCACTAGCTTTGCCACTGAAATCTTCATATGCCAATGCATTGGTAAAATTCAAGCAAACCTCTTATTCACATCAGTTTTGTATGTGTGTAAACCTGTGTAAACGTTGCAATTTGCTCACATGCAAATCTGAGTGCAAATCTAAGGACTTGCAAATTTAATTAACGCACATGTGCAAACCTAAAGCAAATCTAGTCATTATATTTGGACTAAATTTGCCCATGCGCAAACTTTTTGCAAACCTGATTACAAATTTACACGCGCACAAACCACTTGGCAAATATTTGCAAATCAGGTGATTACAAACCTCAGAAACGCACGCATGCAAACTAAGTGCAAATTTGGTTGTTAAATTTGCAACCAGTTTTGCTCGCTTGCAAATTTTTGCCAAATCCAAATTTTCACCTGGTGCAGTTTCCTGGATTGAACCATCTAAAAATGTCAGAAATCACAACAATTAAAAACATAGTATTTAACTAAATTGTCTATGCCCATGGCCTACAAGGTATGTTTTTAACTTTATGCAATATTATATTATAATATAGCATTTGTGAATCCTGATTGCTTAAGAGCCGTGTTTACATAACTCAATGTTAAACATGGAAAATTTCCCGCCACTTGTGAACAAAGAATTTTTCGTATCCTTCAGGCTTTTGACATTGCTATATTATAAAACAAATATAAAACATTTTTTCCGTATTGATATACAGTTATATCAACACTCGTGGAAGTCAGGGAAAATTCGAAATTGTATGAAAACACTTCGCCCTTTGGGCGTTGTGTTTTCATACAATTTCTTGTTTTCCCAATTCCACTTGTGTATATATAACCGTATATCAACACGGAAAATGTTTTATATTTGTTAAAAATAATAACACCACATCTTATACAATGAGAAAAAATAATAGTAATTTCGTCTATTTCCTTTAGCTCTCTTTTTTTTTGCGTAAACAATGATGCATTTAAAAAATTGTCTTTACTATGTCATCAAATTTTTTCAAGTATGGAACATGCTTGACTGCATCAAGGACAGCCACTTCTTCTTATGTGCCGCACAATGCATGAAAACAATGTGTGGAATGTGACAATTTAGTTTACGAGCAACTCCATTGATTTTTCCCACTGTCACACTGGCTTCAAAGTTTGCACATAAAACTTTGCTTAGCCATATTTCTTGTGTTATACCAACTTCTTCAACAGCTTCATCAATGGCATTAAGTATCCCTGTTACATGTGCGTGTTTGCATCTACAATTTTTACCATTTTCATCTGAGGCTTTTTGTTGGACCTAATGTGGACAAGTTCTTGCTCGATAATACTCTGTCTGTGCTTCCATCTCAAAACACTGACAGAAATTTGCTATTACCAGTTCGACTTGTGATGTCTTCTCTGTGAACATGAGCTATAACTTAAATAAAATTGCAGCATACCTGATTAAATATGTATTACTTAAAATCAATACCATTGGCAATAGAGAGCTTAAGAAAGTGACGTTTTGTCAACACGCAGGTCGATCCGAAGTAAATGTGACGTTTTGTTTTGACCTAGGGACATGGCAACTCAACCAAGGTTTGGAAGGGGGGGGGGTGCCAAGTTAACATGACCAACTTTTTTGCAGGTTTTTTTCAAGCTACCCATCCAAGTGGCTGGGAAAAGCAAATTGAAGAGAGTAACATGATCTCTTACATGTTAGTTAATTGTAATTAAGCCTATAAAAGATTGAAACTAAGTAAGACCACCTTTAATAACTTCTTTCAAATATACATGTAAATTTATGTTGCCAGAGCTTTATTAATTTATAAGATTCCCTCTTAAACAAATTTAGGAGACAACTTTAAGCTAAAAAACGTATGTTGGTAATGAAATTCATTTCCTTTCTGCAATGCGAATTCTGCCACATCTAACTGATGCCAATTGCTTTACCACTTTATATATGTCAATGATATCAACAATGTCTCTTTCACAGTATAACAGCATGAGATTATCCAACCTTTCTTGAGAGATTGTGTTCCTTAAATAGGTTAAGGCGTTTTAGATGGCTAAAAGATTGTTCATTTTTGCACATGGATGGGAGGAGAGGGTAAGAAATGAACAGTAGATCTTGGCAACATTTGGGAATAGGTTGTGCTTGCAAAAGTATTCAATAGCAAGATCATCTTGAGTTGTGCATTGCTTTAGATTATTTCTTTCGGCTTTCTTTTATTGCAATGTGACATAAAAATTTCACTCTCAGCTGCCAGGCTTCTGCATCTAGAATATCATCTGGAAAAACTGCAGAATGTTTTTTTCACATTGTCAATACTTGGCATAACACTGGGATCTAGCACGTTAATTAATGGCCTCAAAGCATCTTCCAAGGATATAATTTTAGATGATAACACATCATCGCATCCAAAAACTCAAAAACTTGCTTTCGGTAAAGGGAAGTCATAGTAAGATCCATTCTAGTCTCAGGAGCAGTCTCTTATGATGAACTCTGTGGAATTCAGATTCAACGTCTACATCAGAACGTCTAGCAAAAAGACACACTGCTTTCAGTTCATCGTTAATAGCACCTTCTGCTCCACGAATGTGAACTAAACTTCTCTTTGTTTCCACCATAATTAACAGAGCACCACTAACACTTGAAGTGTATCAATCATGAGTTTCATGTTTTTAAGGCACATGATTGTAAAAATTAAATTGAAGGTTTTGATCTTGGTGAGAAATCCATATGCTTTAGTTTGACTCTACTTATCAAACTTTTCATGTAAAAAAATACCCTGTAGGCTGGAACAAGTTTCTTCATAACTGGTCCAGACAGCTTTAATTGCTTCTGGTCTGGATAGATTTTTTATATGCAAGCAGCTTTCTGAGTCTTTTAACTTTATATTTGCCAGACATGGCCGAAGCACTATCATAGGTTGTTTATTTTTCTCCCTTGAATTGCTTCTAAAATCACTTTAGCTAGTCCAGAACCAGACTCATCTATGACTTTTTTCATCTCCAGAAGATGTTCGCATGGTATTCCCTTCTTTGCTGATGTAACGGATAGCAATGGTAAGCTGGTCATGATTTGATACGTCTGAAGTCATATCAGCAATTACACCAGTAAATAAAGCAAAGTTTATTTCTTTGTCTATTAATGCCTTGCATTCGTCTGCAAAGCAACTTGCCCAGCGAGACTCAATCCAACCTCTGAGTGAAGGGATGTGTCTACTCATCAATTTAACCAGCTGACAAAAGTTACCATCTTCTTCATTTTCATGACCTCGAAATGCAATGCCTTGTCAAGTCAGTATTCTGGCTAAGTCCAGAAGGATTAAGATAATTTCTCTTTGTTGTTGGATTTCTCTTTCTTGATCAAACTTCTGAGCTTGAGCTTCTTTATCCCATAGGAGATTGTGCTGGTCTTCTTGGCAGAAATGGGCAAAGTTCTTCAACAAAGCTTTGTCTGATTTGCTGCTGAAATGTTGGCTCAACTTTCGTAGTTTGCTTTTTCCTTGACTTCCTTTCATTTTTTTGCCAGCTTCTAATACCATTATCTATGCGTCATATAAATTTTTGCACTCGGTAGTTAAGGGAAATAAGGAGCAAAGCAATGGCAGTGTAATAGGTTATACTGTATTCTAAATATGGGTATTCTACTCATCAATTTAACCAGCTGACAAAAGTTACTGTTATACTAAGATGCCGAGAACCGGCATTGTGCATATTTTTTCACTTTCTTATCGTATTTTTAGGAATGTATTTTGTTTAGGCTGACACGTTCCAAGGTCGATTAGGTACTTTTTTCAGCATCTGATAACGTTTGAGGTCATTTTGTTGGGTCATGATCTATAGTTCCAATTTGAGAAACTCGTTAGGGACAGTACTTTTTAGTGTCATCATTATAATGTTCTTGAACATATTCTTGAGCAGTTTCCTGTATTTTCTCAATAGCACCAAAAATGTTTTTACAAGAAACTATTACTTCATTTAACATGGCATCAATGTCAACGAATGGTGCATCTCTTAAATGCATTGAAACTTCTGTAACTTTGCCACTAACACATTCCAAATACACCACACAAAAAGAAAGTTCTCCCCTACATACATCAGAATACATTCTAAACAAATGAATCGCTGTTAATCAAACCTAGAACTAATTGGACTCATTCTTGGCATGATTTATATGGCTTTACATGATTGCACTACGATTTTGTGTTTACCAATTAATGGTGAATGAGATCACACTAGCATATTCATGATGTTAATTTTGAAATCTTGAAATTGGGTATTTTTGTATTCAATGGGGTTTAACTCATTATTGCACGCATGTGTGACCCAATTCTTCACACACCATTAAGCAACCTACCATAGGTCCAAGTAGTTCTAAGTTTTATTCCCAAGTCATTGACTTTTCGCAAGGTATAGACCTTCCATCCGCTTTTTCAAGTTCGTTTTTCTTTCCCTATCATGTGTGTAGTAACTATAGTATAACTGTTATTTGAATGAATATAGTTATAAAACGTTTTTTTTCAAATTTTCTTTGTTGTTATACAAACATGATGGGTACAAAATTACCTGTTTAGTTGTTTTTTGGTTTTGTATTGGATAGCTAAAAAATGTGAATACATACAAATACGACAAAATTATGTATTAATGAATAATTCATATTCAATAGGTCAGTGGTAACAATGTGAACTACTTCATTTAAATCTTACTGTAAACATTGGAAACATGCATATTGCTGATGTGCTAAATGCAAAAATATGTTATTTTATGTAACTTATGTTAAGATCATTCACTGGTCAAGGTTTTTTGGCAGTTAACCAACAACACAAATTGTAATTGTTACTTATATACTTATAATCTTTTAACCATAGCTCAGCTATTATGCAACATTTTAAACAGAAAAGCTTGTTTGACCAACATTTTACAAAAAAGAAATATTGGCGGGGGGGGGGGGGTGTCCCACCCCTCAACACACTGCCAGAACCATGCCCCTGTTTGGGGCGAGCCCTTAGCATAGACATGACAGATAGCAAGTTGGTAGGTTTGATGGCTGTGATTTCTATTAGTCTAGGACCTGTCAAGGACTTTGTATGCATTTAATTTACCCCAGATAATCTCAACTGTTTTATGGTGAGTTAACCATGACAAACAAGATGGCATATTTGCCCAAACCTGAATCCAGGACGAAATGTACGAAAACGAGCACCCACAGAAATAACCCTCTCGTTAGGACTACAACTTCTGAATGATTAGAGGTGCATTTGTTTTAAAGCTTTTATGGTGTTCAGAGTGGTCACATTAGGAAGCAAAAAATCTCTAGCTTTAATACATTCCAAGAATATGGCCATACCTCATGGGAAAATTGCTGAATATGCATAATTTAAGTTACAACATTGGCAAAGTGGATTATTTATATTTTTTCCGAAAATTTTTTCGCTGTTGTCAAATGTTTACCCTTGTTTAAACATAATTCTCATTGTACATAACAGAGCATGCAAACCTGCCGATATATAGTACCTATAAAATTTACTCACCTAGGCCATTTTGCAAATTCGGCTGTGTGTTGCATATTCCCTCGCTTTTCATCGTCGATATTTGCTTTTATGATCTGCAAAATGCCACTGGTTTTGCTAGGTACTATTAGAAGAATATCCTTAATGAACAAATTCAGCTTTGAACAAATTCTGTTGCTTCTGTGACTTTAAAATCTTTGATGTTGTCGAATGTTGTTTTGGCAAATTATAGCTTCAACTTTGCGTCATGTCACTTGTCGCCTCGAAATATAGCATGTAACTCACTTCACACGAGTTTTAACTGTAGCACATGAACAAATAGTAATGTGGTAAACTTTGGAAGCAAAAATTAACAATTCAACTCGCTGGTTTTGATGCAAACCACTCCGAAGAAATTCCATCATGAGGCAACTGGTCGCCAATTTCAAAGCTTGATTGCATCAAGTTTCAATCGCTTAATTAGATTATATAAAAATAGGTACGCGTAGCGTGCATGTGGGTAGCCGCAAAAAGATCAGTGAACTAGGCTAGTAATTTCGAAGTTTGCGACGCTACATGTACTTCAAGTGCATTTTTTTACCATTCTGATTGTTCCACTTTAAAATTTACCTTTTTTGAGGATTCCATAGTTTCCAATATTATCTGGCAAGATCTTGAAAATGGTCTATTGTGAGTGTTAAAAACCTGTGGTCACAATTTTCCAAGTTATGCTCAAACCACCCGCTAAGTAGACTTCTGGGGGTTTCGTGTAACAAGGTTCACTATTGATACAAACTGAAATTAATTCCTAGATTACATTGCAACTTAATGTTTAAAATTGGCGTACCATAAGCATTTCAATGGTTAATTGTGACAAATTGTCATGCTTAATTATATGTTTCCAGTGTTGTAATCTCTTTTGCCAAAAAAGTGTACTAGCAAACATATATATTGGACACAGTTATGACAAAGTAGTTTGCACATTTGCATGACTGTTTCCACAAAGCTAAACTAGTAAAGTGAATTTTATTAATACCATAATTGCTTACATAAAGTACAAGTATACTATGCAGAAAGCATATGTACACCAAAAATAAAGAGAATGTTTTGAACATAAGTATACCGAATTGAAGAAAATAGAGAAGGAAAAAAATATAACTAAGATTCCAGGATGGTGGTACACACGAAAGTATATATAGACATAAAGCCAGGATTTAATGGAAATAAAAATAAGTTTTCAGAAGTTTTCCAATTTTAAATTTTGATTGGTAATCGAAGCAGTGGCAGACACTAGGGGGGAAGGTGCGAAGGAGGGTGCAAGACCCCCCAATAATTTTTACTGAAGCTTTAGTTTTAAAAAGTGGAAGCACAAGAAAGTTTTTATTTCAAGAAGTGGAATCATTACTTATTATTCAGTACAATTTAGATATATAATATAACCAGATTGTGCATCTGGGCTTAGTCTTGAAGTCAGATTTGGCTCTTGGGACTTGAAGACAATTGTTGTATGGAGAAAATACAGCCCCAAATTTCCATAATAGTTTATGGCCCTCTTTCTGTTTAAATTTTCCCATTCTTTTACCGTTGAGAATAATCCATGAAAAAATCATGTCTTCCACATACTTCACAGCCTTTGGAATTCTGTAAAATACCATCCCCAAATGCTAGAAAAAGTATTCCAAGGATAGTAGTTTTCAAAATTTTCCTGTGGGAGCATGCCCCCAGATCCCCCTACCATGGGACGGACATATAAATCTTATGAGGCCCCTGGAACTCGCCCCCCAAAATTTCATGAAGTGTCTGGCACTGAATGGAAGATTGCTCAATTAATCAGCTACTAACTAACTAGTTTATTCTAATATAAGCAAACTATTTATTACATACGATGTCAAACAATAGCTTTAATTTGTAAATTTGTTCTTCCATATTTAATAACTTGGATTTAAGAAACAAAAGCAGGCATGATGTTGTTAAATCTTTGGGTATGAATGACACCACAGCTCCAGTATTAATGCACAGCTTGTTTGCACCGTTCAGTTATTCGCTATTGGCAAACACGATGTCGTGAACTCTTTAAACAAAGCAAAAAGCTGGTATGAATCCCCTTGTATCACCACTAATTGTTTGGAGATAACAGTACGAGATCACTCATCCAGAATAGATGCTAGCTTGTTTGCAAGGTTTATTTAATAGTTATATCTTATCATCGTTTATCAATCTGAGAATCAGGTAATTTGAATCACATCATTTCCAAAGCATATTTGCAAATAATAGTCACCAGAAATTTTTGTTATTTTTCTCCCTTTGTCCTGCATCAATGTGTCAACTGTCAAGCTGTTCAATGGTGCTTCCCTTATTTAGTACCTTCCTCTTGCATGTTTGGCATCTCTAGTTCCAATGAACATTTTATAATTCTGCATGAAAATACCAAATATAGTTTGAGGGCAAATATATCGATAGTTCATGGTTGTGGTCTTTTCGTCGATTTGATATCGCATTGATCTAATGCTCCCAACAACACTGACATATAGATGGGTAACTTTCGTGGAAGCAGCTAGCCTAAAAACAAAACATCAAATTAAAGACAAATGAAGGCACGATTCGAACTGAATAAGTACAGATTGTATACGAGTGTGGTGAGACATGTGGACAGTTCAATGTACATGTATAACGCCAATACTAAACAAGAACTGTGTGATTCTATTACTCATTATTTCAAAGACAAAATGGCACTTACCTTCAGTTTAACACGACGGTATTTGTCAAAAAGTCTCCAAGCTCGCTATAGCGAGCTCCTTGTAAACAAGAAAGGTTTTTTTCAGCAATTCTGTGTGCTTTACGACATTTCCCGAAAGATATAACGATCGCGTGATTGCATATGTTCGCTATGTCCGACTCTTGACCGAAGATGTAGACATACTGGACACTTTTCAGCTATAACATAGTGGTTAGCCACGCATGCGCGACTACCCACAAAAACATACGCTCAAAAGTTCAAATATAAAGTGGTTCCTTTTTATTTTATTTTTGCTGGGATTGTGGTTGAATGCCATGGCTTGCAAATGCTATCTATGACATGGTTTTCTAGCAGTTAAAAGATCAGGTTTTTTGTTTTTGAAACTGGCTTCAGCGCGTCTCGACGAGAGTAAACACAAATTAAAATTAGAAAAAACGCAAGAAAAGAGCAACTAAATTAAACAACAAAGACATAAGAGTTGTCGACAAACAATAAGAAACCAAGAAATGCGTTGAATGAGGCAATATGTATCTTTGCTAAATGCGAGCATCATTTCAACAAGGCAGAATGCATGCTTGATGCACGTGTGACATGTAATGTATTTTCTATAATCTTCAGCGAACAGTACATTCACGGCATGTTATTACTGCAAAAAATTAGCTACACGATTCACAATGTCTATTTGATATTTACATCGCATATTCGTCTTCTTCAAAGTGTCAAGTCTGGTCACTGAGAGCAACAAAAATCGATCGCTCGTTGATCCGACCAAATTGTGCCATACACTATATATCCATAACATGTTCATAGAAAGCTTATTAAGTATCTAAAAACATCGTAATATATCATAAAACAATCTAACCAGAAATCCTTACATTATAAGACCTGCAGTAAGCTAGCAATGCAGTATGGAACTATGCAGATGCAATATATATTAGTTCACTGAAGTTCTGTGATATTCCCGAACTATTCAATCCTGCATATAACATAAAAAAAATTTTACATTTCATCTTTAAAGTTTCAATTATCCGGTTTTATTAATAATAAATGTTCTGGAATTACATATAACCTGAGTTTTGAGAACCGATGAGCTTGATCCACATTATTGTTCAGTCCAGTCTCGTAAACAAATTTTCGCCACTGACGCACATTTAATAGTATACTGCCCCAAACACGGGGAGTTTGAATCTGAAAAGTTGCCGCTCCTCTGACTCGCAATTTTTTCATAAAATCCATTTTAATTCTCACTCTTTCAACACGCTTCAAATAATCTCCTGCCATTTTGAATTCTTCAATATTCCGTTTGCAATCGCTCAAAATGGTGATTATTCTGTCCCAGATCCCTCAACTCGCAGTAAATTGTCATTCTAACCGATGGAATTCTTAAAATCATTCACTTTGTAAACACATGGCTTCTTACAAAGCTGCTAGTCATGTTTGTGTGTGTGAAGTCCATTTCCACGGCACATGCAGAAATAAAAGAGCTACCAAAGGGATATGTTAGCAAACATTATTGAGACATAAGAAAACAGTGCTTAAACCTATTTTTATCATATAAAAAACTCACAGAAGTCGACGATTCAGGTAATATAAGTAAGCTTGAGAGACCTAAAACCACGTTTGTCAGAGGAAAGCATTGGACAACCAGGAAACTAATAATAAGTTATCAGCAATGTTGTGCTTGAGAGCCAAGTATAACTGCAGCAAAAATGTCGCCTTCGACCAAAAATAGGTAAAATCAGTAATAGTCCACCTTCATCATGCATTCATTCATTAACTGTACATAAACTCCCAGGATAAATAATTAGTTGACAATTTTTAAATATCAGAGAGTTTTGCAGCAATTGTTTTCATGTATTCATTAAGCGTTAACACTTGAAATTTCTGTTTTAAATGTTTTGTTCCTCACTTTCCAATAATATTATTAGAACTACAAATAAAATATAGATTGTCTTCAATGTGTCCAGTTACTTCAGTGCACAAGAAACATGAGGTCTGAAACACCAACAGTAACATGCACTAAAACACGTATCAACCTAAGTTGAAAATAAACCGACAGAACAATCTTCAATAAAGGGGGTTTTCATCCAAACCTCCCATGATGGGGCACAATTTATAGCTCATTAAGTGACCATTAATTTTACTAAGAGGCTGCTCAACATATATAAACAATGCCAGTTCAATATATATAAACAACGTGACAAAATAGTGTGCACCGAATATCATTTTTACAATGGAGTGTTGTTGCAGCAGTTGCGATATCACTGGTGGGGTAATACCCCCCAGTTACAAGTTGCAAGAGGAGTACCTCTCAAGCCAATGCCTAATTAAATTTTCCTGGAAGGTATCTAGAAGTGAGAGGTGTTTCCAACCTATGTGTTACATTAGAATCACCTATACAATTGACTCTAATAACAACTGATTTTAAAAGGGAATTGTTGGTGTCCCTTGTGCACGTTTTGTTCTACTCTTGGCAGGCGAAGTGAAAGCTCTAGCAGGCGTCTTGTTCCTGTTTATCAAAATAATCGAGTTTTTTTTTTCCATCAGAAAAAACCAGTAGCACCTCTACAGTTCTATGCTGGCTATGAAAAGCATGCTATTGTTATACTTTTATCATTACATTATTCCCAAAATCAGTAATCGCTTTTAATAGTTACTGTCTGAGGTACTATGTTGCATTGTGACAACTTCCATTCAAGGTAACCCAGATTTGAAAAAAGCCAGCTGGAAATGTCATATCTGTGATGTCTAAAGCCCCAGACCATTTACAGATTGAGCAAATTTAGGGAAAAACATTTAAAGATGGATAAGAACAATTAATCTATTACCTTTTTCAAACTGGAAATAGAATGAATTTGTCCGTTGCTTTCCTACTACAAACGTTTTCGTCCAGCATTGGCAAGGATGGCTTCATGGCTTTAGCTCTCTCATTAAAGGTTACTTGTATTATAGCAAACTTGTCTGAATAGTAGACTTATGTGAGTTCTGTTTATGATAAAGACGTATGTAGCACTGCTTTATTATGTCTCAAAAATTTTTGCTAATATCCCTTCTAATTTCTCCATCTTTGCTGTGGAAATGGACTTCACACACAAATATGACTAGCAGCTTTTTAAGGAGCCATGTGTTTACAAAATTAATCATTTTAGCAATTCCATCGGTTAGAATGACAATTTATCGCGAGTTGAGGGATCTGGGATGGAATAATCACCATTCTGAGCGATTGCAAATGGAATATTAAAGAATTTAAAATGGCGGGAGATTATTTGAAGCTCGTCAAAAGAGTGGAATTAAAATGGATTTTATGAAAAAACTGCGGGTTAGAGGAGCGGCAACTTTTCAGATTCGAACTCCCCGTGTTTGAAAAAGTTATGTTCTGTAAAGTTTCCTCAGTTCCACGACATGCTTAATGAAAGTGAACGATGTCGGGTCACGGCAAACGGCCTATCTGTCTGTCATACTTGACCTCGGGGCTTTACACTCAAACAATCGTAATTTGATCTCCTAGGCTGTTCTTGGTTTCCGAAATCCCAGCGGAACATCCGTACAAACGTGATAATAAAAAACTATACATTTTACTAACGAAAAAGGTTTAAAGATTGCTTAACTTTAACAAAATACTCTACATCCTCTATTGTTTTCTTAGTATCACTCCTTCACTGATGCAGGTTCGGGACCACGTGACCTTTATTTCAGCGGGTTTCAACATCATTTTAGAATCTGTTTGAAGTTTGCCGACTAGCCTAACCATCTTCTATTAACTGTGATGAAAAGAACACTTGAACTTGATGACAGGGGGTTGCACATTTTCCTGATCGACGCTCGTGGACATATTTTCTGCTCCTAGGTTTTGAGGTGGGCCTCGCTTCGAATTTCCTTTTCAAAATTTTTGCCACCAGTATGCATGTTTCAAATAGAGTAATAGAAAAATGAGTGAAAGTGGTACCATTCATAATTTTATACAAACATAAAAAGAATATTTGCTTGCGAATAGGATTTTTATGCATTCCGGATTGTATTTATAAGAGGATAAAGAACATAGTTAAATTAATGTGTTAAGATACTGTTAACAATATAATATTAGCCAGAGGTGCAAAGATGGAAAAGAATGGTGTTACAGTTGTGTCAACATATCCGGTGAGGAGGAGCCTAGAGAATTATGGACAGTTATTATAAAGCTACATCATGCATATGAGACTAAAGCAGTCGTCGCTGAACTCAACAGACGAACAGTAACTGTTCAAGAAACTTTCAAGTTACTTCGTGAGGTAAGAGTATAATTCTTACTTGTTTATTTTGTTATCTGAATAGGCGGGGCGATCAAATCTGTTTGCGTTATAATGGCTTACCAATCTTCAGTTCCAAAAGTCCTAATTCTTGGTCATTCTTTTGTGTGCCGCTTAACAAGCAACTTGCGCACTGGTTTTGACGTGCATGCTGCGCCTGATTTTGGTTTGGTTATAGCAACTTAAAGGACATTGGCAATAAATTTTTTTATTTCCAATTTTAGTAGAATTGGACCCCCTGATTACGAATATGCTATTGTCTTTCACCCAAATTGTTTCGTTCTCGAGATATCTCACCCTAAATATTTAGTTCGTCCGCCATCTTGGATCGATTTTTAAAAAAATTATCTTTTGGGTCACATGACTCGTGTGACGTCAGGTGCAGGGGAGAGCAAATTAAACAAATATACTTTATTAGGCGCATTTCGGGATTTTGTACTTCTAGTGAAGAATTTTGTGCTTTTTGATTATTCGAATGGAAAATACCACAAGAATCAAGTAGTTCAGCTATTACCCTATCAATTTGAACCTGAACCGGGCTTACAAACAAGCAATAGCGGTGACGAGAGCGACTCGGAAGAAGAGAGTGCCGAATCGTCTGACGAGGAAATCGACCATGTGTTTGAGGCAAAAAATGCTTGGTGCCTTGAAAGCCTGAGCTGGTGTAAATGTGGGCATTGCACATGGAAACCAAAGGCTATAGAATCGTTTTGTTGCTACAAGAAAGCGTTAAAATATAATGAGTACGACGCATTGTTGAAGGAAGCCGAAGCACAAGGGGGCAAGTGTTGACAACACAATGAACACGTGCAGATTTTGAGCTGAACATGCTGTCAGAAGCGGTATTAAAAATAGACGTTTGTCGCTATCTTGAGGACAACTGGCCCTTGGATGACGAAGATTTGGACAAAATGCACAAACTTTATAGACTGTTCGCGTTGGGTATTTCAGATTTTGGGTAAAAGGAACCGAAGGCCACTTCCTGCATGTGTTTACACAAGAATCAGAGAACGATTCGCGTCGCATGACGGCCTTTATACTCATTTTAAATATGCCAAAAAATGGAAACAGTAAGCTTTTTTTTGTATTTTTACTGTATAAGACAGTTGAGTGTAGGCTTTCCAACTTTGTGCTAACATATGAAGCATTTCAACCATGAGATATTAACTCGTTTGCTGTTGACAGCGTTGAAATGTTTTTATGTCGAAGATGTTGCATGTACTAAATCAGCTTTAATGTGCATACAATCCCCAAATTAATTTCTAAAATGTTAGTTTATAAAGTTGTTCATCATATAAATCTGCCTCACTCACGATTTTTACACTTCTCAACTTTACAATTGCATTTTGTGTCGCACACTAAATCTTCACCCCTACAATTGCATTTTTGGTGGCACATTTTCCTTGACAAGCACACGGTTTCTTAGCTGATTGTCTCTCTGTAATTGCAGGTAAAGCTGGCTTGCTGCACTGAGATCTTCGACTGGCCACCACTTGCTCCTTTAATGGACGTTCCTTCCCTTCTAAATACTGCTCAACAAGTGATTTTGGTTCAACAGGTAGCACTTCATTGACATAGACTTTAGCTTTCCTCAGTGTTGTACCTACTACTCCTAAGGTGAACAGCTTCTTGTATCAGATTGTGTTTGTAATGCTATATTGAATTGGTTGTAAATGTTGTGTTGAACAAACGAAAATAAGAAAAAACGAAATACAGCCCCCATTGTTGTTGTTGAACCAGCGAACGGGAGATTCTGACAGTTTAATCGAACTAGTGCGAAGGATTGCCAACAAAAACCTAGGAGGTCCGTAGAACTGACGCTATTCTATGTGTGACCTGTAAGGATTATGTTAATAGCTACAAAAACGAATTTGCATTGCCATTATTTGCGCGAATAAAAACATTGCACAAGAATTAAAACATATTGTACAAAGTGCAAAGAATTAAAACATATTGTACTCAGTCGTTACTATATAGCTAGTAGCTATTACTGTATTAGACAATAGTGTTCAATGAGCTACATCCTCAGAGCTATCAGTGGCGGATCCAGGGTAAGTCAAAATAAATTATAGCAGCTCAATTTTAAATTCAAAATAACTTTATGACAATGTCATAGGTCATGAATTTCAAAAGAATAAAATCTAACCAATGCAGTTGCTTTGAAGGTATTTTAAAATGTAAATATATCCTAGAATGAGCTGTGGTAATTTATTTTGACTTACGCTGGATCCGCCACTGAGAGCTATATATAATGAATAAACATAAGTTGTATCTGTATATATTACAAACGGTAAAAGTTGAACTTGACCTGATATTTTGAGCTACATCCTGTTGATGCCCGCAACATTGTAAAAGCGCCCAAATTATAACGTTACATCAACAGAACAGAACAGATAAACATTTAGTGTCTGGTAATTAGTCATAGCACATCACAGCCGTCACAGAGTAGCCCTGACCGCCGATAACGGTATGATAAATGTATACAAAGTACGCGAGCATATCAATTAATTGGCATAGTATCGGTGATGAAAGTGCTTTTACCGTCGAAATCAACGCATTTATTTTAGAAACACAGATGAAACACATAGTACAGTAGTGGCACTAAATATTTACGCAATTATACAAAAAAAAATGGGGTTCATCTGTATTTTTTGGATCAAAATCGTCTTAGAATGTATTTGTTCTAATACTATCATATATTGATATTATTTCGTTCCCCTACACCTCACGTCACAAATTTGCATACCCTTTTTTTTTCAAGATGGCCGACGAAGGTAGAAAGTTTTACGATATTTCTAAGCAACTAAACGCGATGGACAAGTGAAAATACGTAATTAAGTATTCCGTACGTATGTGTAATAGATATAAAGAATAAAAAAAACCTATTGCCAATGTCCTTTAAGTACGTATGCACGGGTTGGAGTGCGCACTGTCAAAAAGTAACAGCACTTGATTTGAGCAATGTTTCTATAATTGTACCCGACGTTGTTCTGTTAGAATTAAGCACTAATGACTTAGGCTCTGGGGGTTGTAGGTTCATAGACCACAGACCTTGTCCTGCTTTTACTTACAATGTACTTGGTGCAATCTTGTTATATGGTGCCAAGTTACACCACACGCGACAGTCAAACGCCACCTATACCATAACGCAAAGTTAAACAAGAAAGCTGCACTCTCAAATCAATATACGTGCGTAGTGCTTGAGCCTGTGTCATGAGTGATTTGTTGGAAACAAAGGTTTTTTCCACACTAGCAATACCCCCCTTTTTAGCAGATGGGGTACATTTTAATCACATGGGCCAGTATGCATTGTATAGCAGCTATCGTGGAGCTATATTACATGCGCTACACATGTTATAACTTATAGGATCCAGTTCCATCTCTATTCTACTCCTTTGACTGATGCCCCAGTAATTGTGGGGTGTCTATATTCATATCCTCTTTTGGGATTTACCCCACTTTGTGGAGTTTTGTATTATTCTGTCCTCTTATGACGTTCTTGTCCCACTTTGTTGGGTTTATGCCTTCTTCTGTCCTCTTTGGAGGTTTTTGTCCCACTTTGTTGGGTTTATATATTATTGTGTCCTCTTTGGAGGTTTTTTTTGTCCCACTTTGTTGGGTTTATATATTATTGTGTCCTCTTCGGAGGTTTTTTGTCCCAACGTCTGTTGGGTTGTAGCTTAGTATGTTTGGCCACTCAGGGCTAGATATGCGGCAACAACAACCTGTCTGCCATTGCCAGTCCCTGTGAAAACTAGAATCCATTTCTCAAGTGTTAGTATATTAAAAAGCACTATATTTAGCATGTGTGAGGCCTTATGAAGTTGAGTGACAGTACATCTTCGTAGCTTAGCACAGCAAAATAATCCCACTTAATCATGAGGTTAACATGATACTGATTCCTATCACATGATTCCTAGGTCTGGCGCGATCAATTAATTAATTCTGCTGGTTTAGGGTTTACGTTTCTTTACATGCATCGCGAATAGTGATGTCATATATTTTGGATGTGGTGTCGTTTATTCTTCTTTATACGTTATATAAGTAAACGTATATATTATGGTGGGTTAGAGTATCAATGACTCAATGTTAGGCTCGCTTGTTCACTTAATTGAGTTAATTCTACTGCTGACACATTCTAGACATGCATTGTGATTGCATATGTTCACAGATGTTATTAATTAATTTTATCCCTATCTATAGGTCATATGTGTTAACTTACATATTCTGGGCTAGAGCGACCACGGTGAGATTTCCAGCGTTAACATTCGGTCTCACTTGTTCACTCAATTCTAATGTTAGACATTCTGTACATGCTTCACAATTGCAAATCTTTTACATACTTCTTTATACATTATACGTTGCATGTGTGTGTCGAGGCAGATATCTGAGGGTGCATGCATGGCTGTTTTTTCACTATATTTATTTTTTATTTACGAGTCTCCCTTTGTTACGATTAGAATCTATGCGCAGACCGAGCTTGACATGGCCTTCAAGGGTCGGAGCAGTATAATTCAACTGTTTTTATATGACCTTTCGGTATAATTTAACACATTGTTTGGCTGGAGCAGTTTTCTATGTTTTCAGATGGCCAACAATGGCGTTGCCCACTTGCACCGTCGCAGCTTTACGGTATTTTCAGTTTGCTACTATGTTGTATGCATGATTATCCTGCTGCATCTTATTGTGTTTTATGTACAGTGTGTTACTATAACTTTGGTTTTGTTTGCCTTGTGCTATTGCTATTCTGGTGCATTAGCTTACGTTGGCCAATTACCCTTATTTTATGTTCATGAAGTCAATTCATGTTTTATGGGCTGGAGCAACTTGACTGTTTTCAGATGCCCACGTTGAGATTTCAACATTGGGTTTTTCTACACAGAACTTTTTCATGAATTTGTGGCATTTGTGTACATGATTGTTATAACTCAGTTCGGTTTTGTGTATATGTGTGTCCGGATTGCGCTAATAATTTTAGAACATTGTAGTGCAGATGTGTCTGTGGTGGTATATAGATTCTGCCTTTGTTCTTGTGTAATGAATGCATGACTAAGTGGGATAGAGCGTTATATCGTTATCAGATGCCCACAGTTGAAATTACTATATTGTGGGATGGAGCGGCTTGTTTTCAGAATTCCCGAATATTGATTATGTTATAGCTTTTTATACATGGAATATTCAATTTGTGGCTACATCCGATAATTATTTCGCTGCCTTGTTTTATGTATGTCGATGTTCACAGTCAAGCATAGCTAATGTGATGTAACTCAAATTGTGCTTGTCTGCATTCTTTAATCTTTTCTTTTAGAACAATGCATAGACACCTCGTTCTGCATCACATGGCGCCGCAGACCAAGGACACGGACGGCAGGATTTCAAGCGCAAATTGCCCCTGAAGACAACATCAGCAACAGTGTCAGTGCAACGATATGGCACACTTGATGCTGCATTGGTTGATATTAAGGCTATGCATCTTGCGATTTGACTGTTATGATTTTTGTGTGGAAACTGGTGCTTGCTCGTTACTACAGTTATATCATATTTTGAATTTGTCTTCTGAATATATCTACATGGATTTTAAAGTGTTTCAGGGATTGTTTTCTCTAGGTTAGAGCTCAGTTTCTAAAAACCACGGCCAGCCGACAATTTAATAAAATATAAAAAGAAACAAATTCTGAAAAATAAAGTCATCTTGCAATTCAAAATTTGAATAAAAACAAGACAAACAATTGAAACTGTAAATTTTCGACTTTATTTCAAAGTCATCGCCAGACAGAATGAAACATAACACTTTACATACAGCATATATACAGAGCAAGAGAGCAAAAACACTGCGTCACCGGAAGCGAGGGATTACCAAAGACTGTTAGGCTATATTTACATGATAGAAATTTATATTTATATTTACAAATAGACAAGCACTGACCCAACAGGTTTCCTGTATTGCAGGTTTTTCCTGACCTCCCAGACTATCCAGCTGTAGTTTAAGCGATGGTAATATAAGTCAACGACGCAAAGGAAATAAAAATAAACTGAGCTACCGAAAAATTTGGTCGTGACACCAGGAATTGCTTTCTTGTGGTGCCTCTATGACCTAACGCAAGGCGTGAAACGGCCTTCGCAATTTATCAGATTGCGTTCTGAAGTTAAGGCCGTGTGTGGCTCACATTTTTATCTTCTTTTAATAGCATTTCTTTTTTCAGCAATGAAGAGTGGTGTCATTCATTTTAAACATAGTTACAACCAACGTCCTTTCACGTTGACGATAAAACGTCAGCCCACTTGTTGCCAAATTGCATTACTTCTCGATTATCTCACCCTCAGAGGTGATCGCTAAGGTGCTCTATTTTTGACGCAACAGGGAACTGACATGACACGTGAGGCGTTTAATCATTCATATGCCACATATTTTGGTTGAAGCACAGCTGACCACTGGTGATTATTCGTGCTTGGTGATTATTCGACTTGTTGGCACAGGTGTTCAGCTGTTGTTGTATGCTTACTATTTGTCTAACCACTTCATCATTGTGGTGTAGTTGAAATGATGTCGAATTAATGTTTCTTTCTTCAACATTTGCATTGGGACCTCGTTTTGACAGATATTCTGATGCCCTTAGATTCAACGAAAACAAGTCTCTTGGGCTTGAGAATAACTGCCTTTGGTCAAGGTGTTTGCTTCCTGGTTGATGGGATCTTGGAATGGATAGGTGTTTGCCTGCTGGTTGGTGGGATCTTGGGAATGGGTAAATAGTCGCTTCCTGGTTGATGGGATCTTGGAATGAGTAAATGGTCGTTTCCTGGTTGATGGGATCTTGGAATGGATAGGTGTTCGCCTTCTGGTTGGTCAGATCTTGGAATGGATAGATGTTTGCCTCCTGGTTGATGGGATCTTGGAATGGATAGATGTTTGCCTGCTGGTTGGTGGGATCTTGGAACGGATAGGGTGTTTGCTTCCTGGTTGGTAAGATCTTGGAATGGATGGGTGTTTGCTTCCCTGGTTGATGGGATCTTGGAATGGATGGGTGTTTGCTTCCCTGGTTGATGGGATCTTGGAATGGGTAGGTGTTTGCCTGCTGGTTGGTCGTTGGGAATAGATAAATGGTCACTTCCTGGTTGGTGGGATCTTGGAATGGGTAAATGGTCGTGGTCGCTTCCTGGTTGATGGGATGTTGGAATGGATAGGTGTTTGCCTCCTGGTTGGTCAGATCTTGGAATAGATAGATGTTCGCCTGCTGGTTGATGGGATCTTGGAATGGGTGAATTTCCCGTATTTACATGTATACATTCAGTTTCAAGATACATACACTCTTCAGCCTTTGCTTTCGCAATCTCGGTTTGTAATACTAACTCTTCCTTTTGTTTTTCTTAACAGAGCTTAGCTTCTTTATGCTTCAATTGATCAGTTTCGAGTTTAATGTTGAGTAAAAGCTCTTCCCTTTCAAGAGCTTGCTGTCTTTTTAAACTAGCTATTTCTGCCAACAACGCCGCTTTTCTTGTAGACACATGCAACTTAACAGCACTTGCAAAGGAACTTGACTTCGAAGCTCTTGAATTGACAGAGCCTTTCGATAGCTTGGTAGATTTAGATACAATTGATAAAATATTACTTACCGAATCTTCGGGGCGCAAATCTGGCAAAGGTAAAGATTGCTCAAGCTTAGATTTTGCAAACACAGTCCATTGTTCGATTGTTTGTATTATTTGATTAACCTTTCGTTCTTCATGAGTAAAATAATCGAGTGATTCTTGCAAGTCATCATTTCATATAAGCAAAGAATGATACTGATTATGCACATCTTTGAACTTCTTAAAGCATGTTCTAACTCCAATACTCTACATATATATACGCACGCACGCGCACGCACGCACACACACACACACACACACACACCTTTCACCAAGAAATAAACCTTTTTGGAAGATAAAGTAATTTAGTAAAATAAAACCTGGAGGATGGAGGATATACCTGTTACTAAATAAATACCAAATTTTGTATCGTAGGTACATAAGAATGAAATTATTCATCTAGATTATCAAATGTTAGAGAATGGCAAGTTCAGGTAGGGTCGGATTAAAATGCTTATAGCCCGTATGATTTTATCGCCTGAGGTTGTCAGGTCACAGTTGTAGTATAACTAATTGATATATTTTACCTTGGATTTGTTTGCAGGAATGATATAGGTCTCAATTCTTCTCAATCCTTTTTTTAGCAACTCTTTGGCAAGACCTTTCCTTGTTTTCCACTATTGGGTTTTCTGAAAACTCCTTTTGAATTAACTCAATTAGTGGCAATGCACCCTGATGCGCCCTGAGATTGGCAAGTGGGAAGTGGCAATGCGCCCCCATGCACCCTGGATTGACGCCTTAACTTGCGGGCATAATTGCTGAGCACCTATTGACCTGATTGCCTAGCAACGGATACGAAAATAAAACGCGGAATTCGAGCTTTTCAACGGTGCATCGTGCGAGAAAATCGATCAAGAACTCGCAAAGTTTTTCAAGTTTAAAATTTTAGTCTTTCAAAAAAAAAAATGAACTATGGCGAAAGTGTTGCAAGGATTGAAATCACAGCAGGATTTAAAAGCAAAAAAAGAAGAGGTTTTTAAACGATTTACAACCAAAGTTTAACATTGAATGAAAGAGACTGTGCTGACCTTTTGGGTCAAGTTTTTCCGTGGACCATGTGCGAGATTTTCAACGAAAAAGATGACGTTTACTTACCAAATATACAAGTTGGAAATCACAAGAAATATGAACACCAAACAGAAGTGAGCAGATAGGTTTTTTTAAGGGTATTTTTGAGTAGAAATATGCAATCAAACACACGCAAAATTCGACTACGTTAAAGTTGGTTGAATCTAGTTTAAAGTTATCTTTTTACAGGAACTGTTCTTGCGAATTTGTGGCATAATTTTGACTGTTTTCGTGACCCGATAGTTGGTCTTCTTGCTCTTTTTTAGCTAAAGTATGTTTCAAACGACATCAGGTTGAACACTGTTTGCGTATGTACCATTTTTGGCAAGAATGGAGTAAAATCACATTTAGATTAAGTAGGATATACCAAAATCATTGTTATATCTGTTTCCATAAATTTTGTTTTAAAATGATCTCTTGTTTCAGAGATATTGTGATTTAAATAAGTGCATTGAATTAGTGCGCTTGCTCATCCTGTGTGAATTCTCAAAAAGTCCGCACTCGAGTTCTACAGCTTTTAAAATGCTTTTTATTGCTTTTTGTTTCCTCACAAAACCTTAAATTGATTAAGCAGATCATAAAGTTAATGCAAACTCATTTCCTAGTAACTACCTGTTGAGTATTGAAGAAAAAATTATCGAAATAAAACCCGGACGGTTATTCGCAAAATGCTGCTTGTCTCTGAAATGGCTTCCTTTGCGGGAAGCCATCAATTGAAGTCCTGACAAAAAACATAATTTAGCAGTTCTCTGGGGCTCTTTGTTCACTTATTTATTATGGAATCGCTTCACTACAACACTTTTAATGATGTCTATTAAATACTTTGTCGTTTTCTGAACGAAAAGATTATAGTTTCGAGATGTTTATCTTGTAAAAAGTGCATGCACAACAAATTGGCACTAATGTTGTTCTCCTGTCAGACAAACAACCTAAGATTAAAGTCCTTATTTTATGCTTTTGTAGTTACATGAAATACCTAAATAATAGTTTATCTACTTTATTTGAGCATACAGATAACATTTCTATTAAATTAGTCCTTGTAAAGGACGTTTTTCAAACTCAAAAAAGCGATTGTTTTTTAGAGCCAGATTTCAAAAGAAGCCGTCTGTCTGACATTTTGTAGCAACCTACATTTGCGAGCCAAAGAATTTTGGCTAAAAAACAATGCTTTCTCAATAGAAACATGAGAAAATTGAGCTAAAACTCTTACCTGATGTATGTTTAAAATGTTTATCTCTTTATAGTACCTTTCAGTGCTTTGAGTAGAGAAATAAATAGCTTTTTAGTTTCGTCACAGCAATTTGACTCAGAATACGTCGGCTGCAGGGGCGGATCCAGCGTGTGGGCTGACTGATGCATAACTCCAAAACCTCGCATAATTAGGGGGTCCGGGGGTATCCTTCCCCGGAAAATTTTGAAATCTAGGGCCTCGGAAATGCGATTTCCAGCGTTCTGGGCGCACTTTTTATTAAAATTTTGACTCCAAAATTTTGAAAAAAATGCTGAATTTTCTAAAAAAAAAATGGGTTTGAAATTTCGTACTTAAATTTCGGAAAGCAATATAATCATGCAACATTTAACAAATGAAGTTAAATTACTTTTCATATGCTAATAACAAAACTAAACTTGCAGCTAACAATACTGCTCAGAAATAACCTAACACTGCGTTCGCGTTCATTTGCATTCCGAACGCGCTCCATTTGCGTTCTGAACGCCCTCCATTTGCGTTCCGAACGCGTTCCATTTACACTACGAACGCGTTCCAAAATGCGTTCCAAAGCCTTCCAGTGTATACCAGCTAAAAATGTTTCGAAGACATACATGCTACATTTGAAAGAGAGGTTTATCTGAGTCGCTTTATTGAAAATGTTCCATAATTATGAATCGATTACACACATTTAGCTGATAACAAGTGAATAAATAACGCACTTTGGTACTGACTTATAGCAAGTAAAAATCAGCGAAACAGGAAAAACAGCACTATTGCTGAGTGGAACGTGATAGGCCTAAGTTATACAACACACTGATTTTGTTACCTGTATCTCAATAAACTGGCTTGGACAAGAGCAGTAGAGAAAAAGGGTTCCAACAGCAGCAGGATGACTGGATCATCAAATTAAATGTTCAAAGTTAAGATTATTCCAACAGCAGCGGGATGACTGGATCATCAAGTTAAATGTTCAAAGTTAAGATTATTCTAAAAGCAGCAGGATGACTGGATCATCAAGTTAAATGTTCAAAGTTAAGATTATTCCAACAGGAGCAGGATGACTGGATCATCAAGTTAAATGTTCAAAGTTAAAATTATTCTAAAAGCTGCAGGATGACTGGATCATCCAGTTTAATGTTCAAAGTTAAGATTATTCCAACAGCAGCAGGATGACTGGATCATCAAGTTATATGTTCAAAGTTAAGATTATTCCAACAGGAGATTAATGCATCAGTCAGCATCCATTTCCCAACGTTACGTAGGCAGGAGAACAATGGTTTTTCTGACGTGTCGTTGGGGAAACTCGGCCAAAAAGACTCGGGACTGATGCATCACTGATGCACTCTTTCCCAACGTGACGTAAATATGCTTCCACTGAGCTGTAGTAGCACAATGGAGCACTTCCAAGTTCCAACAAGTTGCCGACATATTTGGCGAAGTACAATCGCGAGATTTTTAGCCGACAAGATATCGTATAAGTTCAGGAATTCGCTTTTTTGGACGGCATTCGCGTTTGTTAATACGACTTTCGAGTTAATTCAAGAATATGGTGTTACTATTTATTTCATTTTAAAAGAATATGGAAAGAACTGCACTCTTGTGTCATTTACAGTCAAAATGCTATTATTGCTATGATTTAACATAAGTATTATTTATTTATAATTAGCATACTAATTTTCTTCAAAATTGTAAGCTCGAAAAATTCTGACTGATGCATTAGCATCAGTTGCATCAGTCTGGATCCGCCCCTGGTCGGCTGTCATTGTCTGTCATAAAAACACCTCAGAAAATTTATATTTTCTCACCTTTCCATCCTTGGTTTATTTTAAAATAAATAAATCCTAGTACTAAATGCCCTTTCAAAAATATTTGAGGTGATTTAAAACTTTAAAGAGGTACAAGGACTGTGTTTTGGCTCGCACTCTTTGTAGGATTTGAACACCTAGCCATTGTTCTCAATTTTATGTTATAAACAAGATGCCCCAGAAAAGCACATCCACATTTTTTATCATTTTTGATAATTTTCTACTTCATATCCCAAAAGATGAAAATTAGTTGTAATATAGTAATGTACTAATATAGTAAATGATTTTTTTTTGCTTTTTATATATGGTTATGGAGATATTGCCCTTTAGGTACTGGGTGTCATGAAAAACAAAATGTTACTGCTGATATAAATAAAAGTTCTCACTAAAAAAACTAATGATTTATATAGGCATGCAAGGTGAATTAAACTAAATTTGGTCAATCATATATCACTCATGTTTGGTTGAAAAAATCAGATTTTTTACGCAACTGTTTCTGAGATATTGTCATTTTGGTGAAAGCTTTTGGACCCAATAATGATTCGCCATATTGCTTGCCAGTAGGGAAATGGTAACATTGTGACAACTTGCCACTAATTGAGATTAAGAAGGGAAAAACTGATAACTTTTCCCGGTGATAATAAAATACTTTTGAGTATTGTATTATTCTGGGAGTAGGCTTCTGGTTGAAACATCATGTCCGTTTCATCATTTGATGCTTCGTCATCATTTGTGTTGGGATTTGACACGTGTGTTTTATTGTTCAAAGCACCTATAAAAAATTGAGGCTAAAGCATGGGTATTGTATTTAACAATGTGTTTTTTTAAACGTATATATAGATAATTTTTTTTTCGCTGTAAGCATGCTTGCACAATTCTAGGATTGTGTAATGGTAATGTAAAAGTTTTCTTGATTCCTCGTTGTGGCATTTTTAAGCATGGTAAGCTTTTTGTTGTGACACTGTTACCGAAAAACAAATCGTAAAATTAGGAGATAAAAATTAGGGTAGCTGTAGGTCTTATACAATATCTGGATTTTATTATACTTAGTGGCGAAGCCAGCCCGACAATTTGGTCATGCTATGCAAACTTTTAACCATTATAATTATTAATTTCTTTAGAAATTGATCGTTTCCATGACTACAAAGATGGAAATATTTGCATAGCATGACTAAATTGTCAGGCTGGCTTCACTACCGAATTTATACTGTAAAGCCATGTATATAACTGTAATACACTGATGACAAAACCTAGAATTTTTTAATGGTCGTGTCAGTAATGCAACATTTTCTAATCATTTTGTGTTTTTATGCAATTGATTCATTTAGACAAGTTATCATTATAATTATAATTTTTCGGTTTTTTTCCTGAATTAGTGTATTTGTAGAATTATATTATTCATCTGTCAGCACTCCGATCGAATGTCGATTGCTAATAATATGCTGAATAATTAAGGAATAAATAACACTTAGCCCTTGTATCTTGAGTCATAGGTACATAGGTACATGGACATCATAATGTGGTAAGAAAAAAATTATGGCTTGCGAAGTGCCGGGGCCATGCAGTAGGCAATTGATAATGTTACATCTTTGTGACGTCTACTGCGTATTTTTAACCAAACAGACCAAGGCAGCGTTATTAGTTTTTCCACATACTAAATAGTTTAAAGACTGAATTTTTTTAAAACAAATAGTTTCTGAGTTCTGTATTGAAGGTTTGTTTTTCAAAAACAGTAACATACTCGTATTTAATAAAAAGTGAAACTTACATAGTTGGTCGAATGAACATTTAACGATGGACGCTACGATTTTGATTGTTTGAGCCTGAATATGTAGTGTATGTTCATCCTCATCACATTCAGCTTCCATTTCATTTTCGCTTGCTAGCGTAGGCTGCTCAGTATGGTCGTCTGACATAATGGTGGATTTCTGGCTGTCTTGGTATTGTTCTTTTGGCTCACCTCTTTCTGTTTGAGGATCTTCTTGAATGACGTTATTGTCGTTTATGCCATCTCGGTTTTCTAACTTCGCAAGAAAATCCAATAAAAATTGGATAGGTTTTGCAAGATGAAGAACTTCTGACTTTCCTCTTGAGTACAAACCTAAAAAACATTGTTCCGTTTATAATTATGCTGTTATTCAGATTCAGTGATGTTTATTTATCATGTTTCATATATGATATAAAGTGTGTACACGAAAAATGTAAATGAATGGAATTGATACTGTATTTATCACATAAGATTGTACAGAATTTTTTTACAAGTTTATTGATTATTTGGATGATCCCCTTTGGAGTCTGTCTGCATTGAACACAAATGAACGCAGGAACCTCTTGGGATAAACTGCAACAGTCAATTGGTAAATTTCCTGTCCGAGTCAATTTCTCTTCACGTCTTATTGACTAACCATCAACCTTTTGATGCTTCACACAGTCCTGTCCTGATCTTTGAACACCTTAATGCTGTATTTAGTGAAGTGGAACATGATGATCCCCTGGGTGTGGGCGAGGTCTTAAACTATGCTGACATTTCTTCATAAACTTTGCCATCTGTGCATTACAAATATTTGGCTCTTCCTAGTTTCAGAGGGGAATGGCGTTTTAAAAATTCCGTCATTCACATTTATTTACGTGACAACTTACACATTTTTGTGAACATACTCTAAGGGGGGCATATGAATATAAATAGTTACTAAATATTGTGAGATGCACTCAAAATTTTTTTGCGTATACATTAAGATTACGCGATATATCTTCATCTAACTATGTCACGATAAAAATTGTGCTGTTTATCAACCTCCTATTAAAGGATCGTATGGATACTTTTCGCATGTTGTCTCCCAGTCATCATAAATTTTTTCAATTTTTTTTGTTGCTTCTGGTGATAGCACGTGGGTTTTGCAATGAACAATTACATTCGTTAGTTTTTCTTCTTGCTCGATAGTAAAGGCAGATTTGCCTTGCACGTACAAATCTGCTAGGAACTCAACTAAAAACAATAAAGTAGGCATAAGGTTGCTTGCGATAAAGAATAATATAGTGATACGAAGAAGTACCTTGATTTTAAAAATGTCTTGTAATGGCCCTAGCTATAGCAACATTTGCGTGTCAAATACGTCGGCTTTTAAGTTTCAAGGCAATTAATCTTGAAAATGAGTTGTCTTACTCCCATTTTTTTATTTTATAAGATTATTTTTAATTCATATGATGATTTTAAAAAATAGTTTAAAAATTAGCCCTAACTCACGAACAGAGCAGAAAAGGCAATTGCTGGACGTTACATTTAATTTGAGTTTAATAGAATTTTCATAACTCGTTATAATATAAAATAATGTTTTAAAAAACTAATAAAATAAAAAATGTGGTAATGGATTTAATTTTGAAGCTAAATTACATTCACCCTTATATAACCGTGATATTTACACATAACTATTGCCAAAGTGCTGGTCGTAACCAGAAATGTTTCAAAACTTTCCAAGTACTTGGCTACTGATTCATATCACTATGATATTTTTTGTTTAGAATAAAATGGGAGGTGTGCAATTCTCATAATTCCCAAAGTCTAAGGAGCCACTTTAAACCCTCTGCATGTTGTCTGTGAGAAACAGTTTAAGGTTCCCCTCCCCCAATATGTAGCTAATACGAACAGTTCCAAAACAGTTTTTAAATGAGAGAGAACTGATATGAATATACTGAATAATTGATTGTATGCATGGTATATATAATCAATATTTTGTTTGACTTAATGGTATGCCAAATAATACTTTATATACTCGAATAACTGTAACTAGGTACTCTATATTTTGTTCAATTGCTTATTTCACTTGAGCAGTAGCAAGATTTTAAGTAGACAAAACTATATATTTTTCGATTTGGAATCCTTGAATAATTTCATGTTAAACCTAATGAATTTCTGAAAGATGAAAAAGTATTTATATTTTGAAGTCAGGTGGTGAGTTATAATCAGTTACTCATCTATCCATGCTGCTTGATATAACGAATATTGTTAGGGCATGTGGCTATCCATTTTTTGTTATCTCACTAAAGAATAAAGGCATTTAGCGGAAAGGAAAAAGGAAGGCCACATGTGTGAATATCATCAGCCTATTGTTTTAAATCAATTAATTCCGATCTTGTTTATATCTTATTGTATTATAAAGTTTTGTATGATTGGAGCAAAGTCTTGTTTTATTTTCATTAAATTCCTGAAAGGGAAAAAGGGGAAATGGACTGGCTAATTTTCTAGGGAAAAATCATACTTGAGGGATTGGACACTAATATAAGTCAATGAAATTCCGGAAATAATAGAAACGAGTTTCATTATTTAACCCAGTGAAACTATAACGTTTAAAAAGAAAGAGTTAGGTACATGGAACTCACCAAGATTCTCTTCAAATTTTTCAATGTCATCGTGCTCATCATCTTCCAGGATAGTTTCTCGAAATTTACAAAATACTGGCTTGGAAAAGTACCAAAGTAAACGAGATGTGAATCCTTTTGCATTATTGTGAAGATCTTCAATTATAGGCATTGCGGTGTGGGGCTGGGTAAATCCAAGTAACGTAAATGATGTTTGTTGCATTCTGAAGTTAGCATTTCCGGTAACTAAAAACATAAGGAAAGTTGCTTAAGTCTGAAATAAATTAACTGAATTCTAATGCGAAAATTCCAAAAGAAATAAATAATAGCATTGACAGAAATAATTCAGATGATAAATTGCTGTACCTGTTTCTCGACTTTTAGTTTTGCCTGTGTACATTTGCAAGAAATCTTGGTATTCCTTAGTGTCTGATACCTGCATCTTTATTTGACGAATACATGTTCATGGTTGCAAAAAATGAAACAATTTCGTCAAACAGGCCCATGGATCTACCCCCAGAATTTGCCAAAATGTCTTCAAACTTGTCCCAGTTGCAGTGAGGCAAGAATATTTGCTTAGGGCATTCTCCACACAATTTGAGATTTGCTTCCACATTTTCCATTACACGGTGCAAAAATTGGTGGAATGAACTTTTACATCTGCCTATAATTTCCAGGGAATAACCAATTGCAATTAATTCACTTTTCCATAGTAACGAGTATAGTACTATGAATAATTTCACAACTTTGAAAATAGGTGAGGCAGACAATTTTTTTAGAACCATAGGAGCCCAAGAATGCGATTTAGATTGAATAAAAACTCGTTGAAAACACTTAAAATATGATTTGAAATATCAAATTTTAAAACTACACAGTAACTTGCATTGGTGGCGCTGTGATTTGTCTATATAATGGCAGCGACATATACCTTAATTACTATATGTTATCCTAGTAGCCCAAATTTGTTTGTGTTTTTGATAAATTCAAACATCCATTCAGTTTTATATAAGCAACTACCACTACACCACAGACTTGCCCTCAATATAAAACTGAATGGATGTTTTGGGCTACCTAGGATGTTATTGGGAAGGATGGAAACTCTTCTTTACTTTTCACACTTTACAGATATACTCACAAATTTTAATGACAAATTGTTGTGGTAAAGTGGCATGAAAGCCGCTGAATTTTTATCATAGGTTTAAAATGAATACTAAAACTATATTTCCAACATGAAATTGGAAAGAAAATTATATGATAACGCAAAGAAAATGTGCAAAAGTTTTGTTAATTTGCTGCAAATTTCTGTTTGGTCTATCCTGGATGCAACTACCTTTTCAACAAATGAATCTCATTGCTTGAGAAAAGTAAAAACAGTACGAAAGATTTTGGTAAAACCGAGAAAGTGTTTACCGTAATATAGTTCAGATTTTCCCACTTTTTGCTGTTGTTGTCAAAAAATACACGGCTTTAATTCAGGTTTTACCAAAATCTTTCCTACTTTGATTATTTTTCTCAACCAATCAGATTAATTTGTTGGAAAGGTAATTACTATTTGAAATCATATTCAAGTGTTGTACGAGTTTTTACTCTGTTTAAACCGCATTCCTCAGCTTCCTGTAAGCAAATCGATAATTACTGCGAAGAGAATTTTATGTATGTTAAACTAGAAATTACTTATGACCTTTTTTGCGCCTACGTTTCTATAGCAATTAGCCATAGGTTTCTAGGTGGAGTACCTCAAAAACGTACCACTACAGTCTGTATCATCCTGAGGGAATTTTCAGTTATCAATTTATGTTTCGGTAACTAAGGAAACGTTTAGGGGTAGAAGAGGTTAGGGTTAGGCGTTTGATTAAAGTTAAGGGTTAGGGTTAGGGGATACAATCATATTAGTGATGAAAACATAAATTGATTACTGAATTTTCAGTAAGTGGTAGAAACAGATTGTAGTGGTAATTCCTTGTGGTATTTTGTGACATATTCATATATAGCTTGGTACACATGTATTTATGTATGTATGTAGCATCATTAAACAAGAACTGAGAAACATGACAGAGTTTGCCTGATGATTACTATCTATGATAGCATGGAACTATCAGTAGCGTAGCCAGGCCGACGATTCAGTTCCGCTATGCAAATAGGGACTAAATTGTACCCTGGCTATGCTACTGGAAATTATTAGCAGCAACATGTTATTTTAAGATATTATTAGCATGAAATATTACGCTCTACAAATTAATACGAATTCGTAGAGCCGTCTGTATTAATTTTTTGAAATACGCTTAACTAATTATTTATTAGTTCATAGTTATCTAGTCTTCTCGCTTGGTTTAATATCGTCCAAGAATTAGGGTTTGTAGGTCGGAAATTGTTTTTAAATTACTCAGTTTTTATAGTTTTTCGCCAAAAGGTATTTGTGAGTAAACATATAAATATTTATTGCGATGACATACGCTATTTTGAGTCGCCACATAGTCAGCCCACAACAACCTCAACAAAATAGGGTTGCGTCGTCGTAGAAAAAACCAACAGGCAGAAGTAAATAGGGTCGGTTAGGAGCTGGAACCACAGGTACATCCTTTACGCCACATGGACTGAAAATTACTCTTGAAAGGCTTTAATTTTTTAAAATATTATAAAGATAAATATGAACATATGATAACAAAATTTTAATATATAGCTGGTTCACACTAAGCAGTCGTCAGACGCACACTACATTATAAATACGCTAAAGATTTCGCTGTATCTTGTTTGCTTTAAATTATTTTCGTATGAGGACGTTTGAATTTCATGATTATAATCGGATACAAAGCAACATGCTGCAAACTGGCTAAATTTGATTGCAATATATAAGCCAATGTTTACAGCCAGTATAATGTGCAGACTATGGACTACACTGAGAACAAAATGCAGACTACATAATACAACATGTTGAATATATGGGATGTTTTATATTTGACGATTTTGCAAATTATACCCTTGTTGCGTGAAGGACAACAGTATATTGTTAATAACATTAACATGCGTGAAGAGTAAATTTTAAAAACAAATCGAATTACAATGTTTTTAAATTGCGCGACCGTGCCGAAAATAGCGTGAGTGAAATGTCAGTTTTATAGCGAAGTTGGCGATTTGTTATGGATTTATATTCTTTGTGTGTTCTATATAACATTGGTTAGAATATGTTTAAAGAAAGAAATGTCAGCGATATTTTCATTGAAATCATAACAATACCGCCAAACTATAGTTTGGCGCTAGTTTATTTGATATGCATGCTTGACCGTATTAAATCTTAGTTCAATTTGAACACGTACTCAGAGTCACATTTAGATACAAATGTAAAAATTTGTGACAACTGTATTAACATGTTTAAAACATTGTTAGCAATAAAAATGTTATTCATTGCAAACCCACTCCTGTACTTACAAGCGGCTGTCCTAATATACAACATATGCACATGCTCAGTGAAGAATTGGATTCCGGAGGTGTTTGAGAGCACTATATATAAATATGCAATACAACTTGAGGGCTCATGGATATCATATTTCTCATTTATTTAACTAGCTTTTGCCTCTATACCAATAATAATGGAATTTACTAAATTCTAGTAACTGCGATTGAAACATTGTAAAAGGATAACATTCAGGCAAGTTGTAACCAGTAGCGGAAGCAGCCCGATTATTTAGTCCCGCTATGCAAATATTTACAGTTCAATGACTCTGAAAACAATTAATTTCTAAAAAGTGAATAATGATAACATTTTGAGATTTTCATGGCAGACTAAATTGTTGTGCTGGCTACGCCACTGATTGTAACTTCTTGAGCAACAGTTTGATCAACAGTACTAATACGCACCTTCCTCCGGCCCGAGTTTACACTATGAATGACTGATTGTCTGATGTAAATTTTTGCCACTGATTACAATACTGCAGTTTCTTTGAAATTTTGCGTGCACTAAAAAAGACTACTTATGGTATATTAGATCATGTTAAGGCATACAGATATTTACTACGACAGAACTTGTAAGTCGTGACCTTTGTAAGTCCATAATGTTAGGCACTGCACACAAAGCCTGAGTATTGAGTTACAAGCTAAAACGATCGTGAAAAATGCAGATAAGTTAAATACCAGTTGGACTAACAATAACCATCCACAGAATTACGGGCTCACACCAAAACTTCTGAATTTCAGGTGAGGCATGGCCCATTGAAAATGAGATAAACGATATGAGCCCAAGTAGCACTGTGGTTTCTCTTTGTTTCATTCCTTTCCCAAAGAGAGAACATATCTAAATCAACACAAATTGAAATTGTAACGGTTTTTAGCATTTACTTCATCATGTAATGTCAAAATTGAGATAAATAACAATAGCGAAATGATACTGACCCTTTTCATACATTGTGGCAAAAGATCCCAGTCAAGGTCCAAGTCGTGACAGGTTTTTAATGCTTTGTCAAACGCTTGAATACGGTTAGCCATTAATATGATTAACTGATGACTAGATTTATATTTTGACCCGATATGCGAAATTCCTTTTCAAAGTGTTCTGGTAACGGTACTCACAATGGCAATGACAGTGTATGAAAGCTGGTGAAATGTCCGTCTTTTATACATGTGGTGAGCAATCACGGCATGGCATTCCGCGTCATAGGCAATAAATTTCACCAAGGCGGTCGGCAGCACGCTAAATGATAATAGTGTAGTGAAAGGTGTTACACAAACGTCGGTGGACATGCGAAATGATAATAGTGTAGTGAAAGGTGTGACACAAACGTCGGTAGACAGGCGAAAATATGGTGCATATCCATAGGATTGCAAATGTAATAAATTAGAAATATTTACCAAGGTAATTTCCTTGCAGGAACAATAGCAGGACAACGTAACGTGGTATTTCGCATACAAGCTAATGTTGTTAGTAATCTCAACAAACAAAGTGTCATTGATAGTGTGCTAGCAGTAGGAGTTGTTTTTAGCACGTATCAAACAAAGTAATAATTATATCCCATTTTTAAATAAAGCCGAAATATCAGCCATACCTTAGGCGTTAATTACAATAACATAAATGTTGCCATTTAATTTGTGTTATAATTTGCAACAGTGTCATGCTGATGTTTTCGGCATGCTTGGTTTTGAATAAATTTGTATCAATAAATGAGTTAGGTAATTTTATCTCTGGCATGTTGATTTTTCAATAAAATGTTAAGAAACCCTAAATATTTATGAAAACATAACAGATGTAAACTTACGCAAAAGAATAATTTCACACAGTTATTGATAATTTACGATTTTTTGATCGGAAAGTTACGGATGGGTTTTTCATTTGTCGCTGGCAATTACAAATATGTAATATTTGTTTCCAAGCATTATTACATCTCTAACTAAGCTGAAAATGGATTCTTAAAATAAGCACTTCATTAAAAGTTATATGCTAGGCTCTCATATTTATTATAAAAATTTCTATTCATATCATAAGCAATGAATTTAGACCAGGTGTGCAATTTCAAAATCCGTTCACGCAATTCACGCAATATAGAATATATAACTGCTAAGAAATTATGTGTTTTGTTTATAATTTCTACATTTCCCTAATGTCCTAGATATATACACAATCCAAGGCCGTAGGAAGATGAAAAAAGTTAGGGGGGCTCTTCGAGCGCTGAAGGCACAAGTGCTGCTAGGGGGTCCGGGGACACGCCCCCCAGAATATTTTTTCTATTTTTGGCACGCTTAAACATGTTTTTTCTGCACTTTTGTGGTTAGTTTTACCATAATTATTGGATTAAGACATGTGTAAGACTTTAAACTGTTAAAAACGTGTATTTACTTCTAAACTCAACGATGATTTTTAGGGGGCTCAGCCCCCCTGCCTTTAAAGTTAGGGGGGCTCAAGCCCCCCTTGCCCCCGTGGTTCTTACGGCCATGACACAATCAACGACTTGAGAATACGGAATAATTTATTTTTGGCGGGAATTTCTCTGTCTTATTTTACATGCACCAAAAGTATAACAAATATGTAACATTTCCCCATTAAGATAAAATGAATTGTAAACAAATGTTGGTAAGTTCAACTTTAAGAGTTGACATGTTAAATTGTAAAATATGTTCAACTTTGGTCTGTTCAGCTGTTATATCTAGCTGGCCTTCGAATGATTCTCCCCGAGCTTGTCACTTGGTTTGGTGTTGATGAGGTGGTGTTGTGATTGGCTTGTGGAGTGACATTTGTTGTTAGCTCGACAAGATCATCATCATTATTTAGGACACTGAACGCTTTCACGAATATCTCTATGGCCATCACTTCACTGTATTAAATGACCATCAACCACTCAAATCTATCTTCCAGAAGTCGATTACTCAATGCCCTCCACGAATTGAGCGCTTCTTCATGAAGCTTCAAAAGTATGATTTCAATCTTGAGTATTCCCCTGGCAAGTCAATGGTTGTCTCAGATGCCCTCAGTAGAGCATACCTCAATAACCACTCCACTGAAATTGACGACGTTGATCTTATCCACAGTATTCACCTTACCTGTTGATATATGAAGAATGGACAGTAATGCAGTAAAGTGGTTATGTTTTACTGGATCAGCTGAGGATTATCCAGCATGGAGTACAAAATTTACGGCTTTTATGCAAACAAAAGGGCTATTTAAATCGTTACTCGGCAAGGAAGTTATACCAGAAGAAATCGCCCCTTTAGCTGAAGATGCTTCAGCGGAACAACAAGCACAGAGGCAGGCTAAAGTTCAGCAACGAAACAAAGAAATTGAAGATATTAAAGAGCGAAATAATAATGTTTGGTGTCATATTGCGTTGGCGCTAGACAAAACAAAGTTTGATGTATATTCGACACGATTGTTTATGCCAAGACGGTACGGGTGACGGCGCAAAAGCATGGCGTTTACTGCAGCAACGTTATTCCAACGTAGAAAAGCCTACCGCAGTCAGTTTAGTGAGACAAATATCCCGATTACAGCTCGGAGAAGACGAGAAATTACATGAATATTTCATACGTGCTCAAGAACTCATGTCAAGGCTCTCGGACGCAGGTGAGCAAATAACAGAAACTCTGTTCAATGCACTAATTATCAACGGCCTTCCTGGGAAATACGAACATTTTGTTGTTCAAGAAAGTTTTAATCCAGCATCGGCATTTACTGAATTGAGAACCCGTCTACAAAATTACGAGGACAGTCGTATACAAAGAAAACAACCGGAAGTCGATTCGTCAGTGGCAATGCACACCGGAAGTAAACGTGACGGAAATACGAAAACACCAATGCAATCCAAAGTTTGTTATGTCTGTGGAAATTCAGGACATTTTGCAAAACAATGCGACAAGAGAGGCACAGCAATTTGCTCCAAATGCAACAAACGAGGTCATTTAGCCAAAGTCTGTAGAAATTCTGAGAAAGTGGGTAAATCTAAAAGAAACGATGAAAACGCAATATCATCTTATTCAGAATGCTTCCTCAGTCCTTTACAAGAAAGAAACGACAATCCAGAGGTTTCAAGTCATCTAATAGTAGACACTGGTTGCTCAGACCACATTGTGAACCAGAAGGACGTATTTACAAATCTACGTACAGTTGATGAAAAGAGCGTTAGAGACCCCAAAGGAAACTTCACAGCAGTCGAAGGTATTGGTGATGTGCCAATAACAGTCCAGTTAAAAGATGGAAAAACGACAGAGTTAATTCTAAGAAATGTGTTATACGTGCCAAATTACAAAGTCAATCTTCTTTCAGTTAACAAAGCAGTCAACTTTGATCATAGATTCATCTTTAACGATGGCAGAGCAAGGATGGTATTGAGTGATGGTCGTGAGATACATTTAACAAAGAACTCTGGCCTTTTCTTCTTAAAAGTTACTTACCTGAATACAGTTAACCCATCTACCTGCAACGAAACCAGACAATGCGTCAAGGGAGATATAGATTTGTGGCACAAACGTCTGGGACATCTTAACAAAGTCGATGTAAAACGCACTGTGGGTTGTGGAGGCGACACAGAAGATACATGCGAAACGTGTGCAATGGGAAAACAAGCAAGTCGGCCGGTTCCAAAGAAAGTTGTGGATAAAGCAAAGAAAGCTCTGGAACTTGTATATTCAGACATTCTTGGTCCTTTCGAAGTGGCTAGTTTAAACGGATCAAAATACACAGTTACCTTTATCGATGAGTACACGAAGTACGCAGTCGTAAAGTACATGAGAAACAAGTCAGAAGTGATTGACAAGTTCAAAGAATATGTTGCCGAAAACGGAACACCCAGAACACTACGATCAGATAACGGAGCTGAATATACCTCACGTAAATTCAAAGAGCTCTGCAGAGATTTGAAGGTTAAACAAGAATTTACAGTCCCGGAAACACCACAGCAAAATGGAGTCGCGGAGCGCTTCAATCGTACACTGAAACATCTCAACGAGGATTGTTTAAATGAGCAAACGAAAGAGAAACCTGTCGGGGATGAAGTGGGGGAAACTGAAAACGAAGTTCCAAATGCACCAGAACAACTACCAGATGAAGAAGAAGATCTTGGAGAAGAAGAACCACTCCCAAGAGCAAGTAGAAATAGACGACCTCCTGAAAGATATGGGAATCCCTATACCTTCTGCGCAATTCAACATGAGGAAATCGCAACAGAACCGAAAACCTACGAAGAGGCTGTAAAGTCAAACAAAGCCAAGCAATGGAAAGAAGCAATGCAAGCAGAGGTTGAGTCACTAGAGAATAACGACACTTGGACATTTGTTGACAGACCGAAAGACAAGAATATTTTACCAGGAAAATGGGTATACAGAGTCAAATACAGTGCAGATGGTCAAGTGGACAAGTACAAAGCTAGATATGTGGCGAAAGGCAACGCGCAAGTCGAAGGGATAGACTTCTTCGAAACGTATGCACCCACATGCAAACCGGAGACATTCAGGACCCTGTTAGCAGTTGCAGCTCAGAAAGATTTACATCTCGGGCAAATGGATGTAAAGTCAGCGTATCTTCACTCAGCTATTGAGGAAGAAATCTACTTAGAACAACCACAAGGGTTTGTTAAACGAGGACAAAACGGAGAGACCCTAGTTTGCAAGCTAAACAAGTCTATCTATGGTCTCAAGCAAGCAGCAAAGAATTGGTACGAAGCACTAGCAAATCTCCTTATCAGCAGTGGATTTCACCGAAGCCGCAACGATTATTGTCTCTTCGTGAGAAAAGACGCAGATGGTATTTTCTCGTACGTACTAGTATGGGTAGACGATATCATAGTAGCAGGAGCGAGCAATGAAATCATCGATGAAATCAAATCGTTACTAGAGAAGAATTTCAAGATGGATGATCGGGGAGAATTACACTGGTTCCTGGGAATGCGAATCCTCAGATCGGAAGACGGTATTACCGTAGATCAAGAGAAGTACATGGCAAACGTTCTAAAGCAGTTCAACATGAGTGACAGCAAACCCAAAGTAACCCCTGCAGAAGTCAACTTGAAGTTAGTCAAAGATGACGGAGAACACCAATTAGTTGATACGAAGCTTTATCGGAGTTTAGTTGGATCCCTTCTGTATATTGGAAAACAAACCAGACCTGACATTCTCAATGTAGTCAATCAGTTATCAAGATTCTTCGAAAAGCCCAACACAACGCATTGGCAAGCAGCAAAACACGTTCTTAGATATCTGAAAGGCACAATCAATCTACGATTGACATTCGCCAAGAACTCGAGTATGAAACTAGTCGGTAATGCAGATGCAGACTGGAGCGGCGATCTAGACGATCGAAAGTCTACAACGGGCTACTATTTCAAATTTCAAGGAAATGGTGCAGCAATAAGTTGGGAAGTCAAGAAGCAAGCGACAGTGGCTTTATCATCTACCGAAGCTGAATATCAAGCTATGGCAGCAGCAGTGCAAGAAGCAATTTATCTTAGAGCATTAATGAAAGATTTTGGGTATCCAATGAAAGAACCAACCTACATTGGAGAAGATAATCAGTCGTGTATCAAAATGTGTCATAATCCAGTTATGCACAAGCGATCGAAACACATCGACACAAAGTTACATTTCATGAGAGAAAGAGTCGAAAACGGAGAAGTAGGAATTCATTATATTCCAACTGAGGACATGACAGCGGATATATTAACCAAGTCGCTGCCTCGTATTAAAGTCGAGAAACATCGTTATGTACTACTAGGAAACTGAACTTTAAAAGAAAGCAGCAGACTCATCATAGACACAATAAAGTTGAGTCTGAGTGGGGGTGTTGATATATGGAAATCAGTATGTATAAATGGGGACATGTGTTGACATTAGTATATATATTAGCAGGTTACGTAATGCTGAAGGCGGACACGTGATCGGACGTTCGTTGTACGTTGTTATGTTGAACAAAAGGTGTATTATATTTTTACATGTTCAAAGTATATTCTTCAATAAATACGTATATCCCATTAAAGTTAACATTACCTTTGACTCCCTTCCAATCAGTGAAGCACGCTTGAATCAACTTCAACAAGAAACGGCCTCAGACAACACCCTACAACAACTCAAAGAAGTTACCCTCAACGGGTGCCAGAGCCTATTTGTCGCGCAAGCTGCGGTTTTCCTCGCTCAAGTGAGCTCGATACACCAATTTTGCATATCAAATTTCACTACTTCTCATCAAGTTGTGCACTCGGATTACAAAACAGAAGTGACCGCTACATCGCGACTTAGAGCCTTTGAAGTTTGCCGGCCTTCCTAACCATGTTTATTATTTCTATTAACTATGGTCAGATACAGCAAATAATTGCAATACAACCTATAATTAAGTACAGTGTATTCTAACCAAGTATAGAGCAATCTGATGCATTGTAAAGGTGTTAAATGCAGTGTATAATTATACAATAAGATGCAGTGTAAATCATTGTAATACAGTCTAATTCAGTACAATGTTGTTTGCCTGAGTGTACAGCATCTGATGCATTGTAAACGTGTTCAATGCAATGTATAGTACAGTCTGACGCAGTGTAAATTATTGTAATACAGTCTAATTCAGTACAATGTTGTTTACCTGAGTGTATTGTGTACCTGAGTGTACAGCAATCTGATGCATTGTAAAGGTGTTCAATGCAGTGTATAATACAGTCAGATACAGGGTAAATAATTGCAATACAGCCTAATTAAGTACAGTGTAGTCTAACCAAGTATGGAGCAATCTGATGTATTGTAAAGATGTTCAATGCAATGTATAATACAGTCAGATGCAGTGTAAATCATTGTAATACAGCCTAATTAAGTACAATTTAGTCTAACCAAGTATGGAGCAATCTGATGTATTGTAAAGACGTTCAATGCAATGTATAATACAGTCGGACGCAGCTTAAATCATTGTAATACCGCCTAATTAAGTACAATGTAGTCTAACCAAGTATGGAGCAATCTGATGCATTGTAAAGATGTTCAATGCAATGTATAATACAGTCAGAAGCAGTGTAAATCATTGTAATACAGTCTAATTCAGTACAATGTTGTCTACCTGCATGTACAGCAATCTGATGCATTGTAAAGGTGTTCAATGCAGTGTATAATACAGTCAGATACAGTGTTAATCATTGTAATACAGCCTAATTAAGTACAGAACAGATGATTGTAACAAGTTTATATTTAGACCATTAGTCAAATCTAAATCGTCTCATAGTCTTATTGCTATTGATAGACATATAAGTTACAGTACTTTTAGAGCGCATCTCAAATCTGATTAATTTAGAATTGTTGACGATCCGTCCAAGTTTGGTTCCCATTCTTTGTGGTCTGGTGGTGCTACTTGAGCAGCAAACGCAGGTATTGAAGAACATCTCATTCAGTGACATGGGCAATGTGGCGATCGGTCTCTTCGAAAAATATGTATACGGACGTTGCACTATCCAAAAAGCTTGAAGTTTCGAATGTAAGATGTTATTTGAATACTGTTGTTGCAAGTATGCCAGGTCTAGCCCAAACTCTGTTCTCTATGTTGCAGTGATATTTTTCACTGTAGGGCACTGGCGAACAACCCAAATAAACAGGAATTACCTGAAAACGTGTGTTTTTCTTTGTGTGTAAGCGTGAACACAAAATTATTCATTTTCTGTCGTATGAATAACATGAAGTAGACAAAAACGTAATTTTGGCGGCACGTGGGCACCACAGAGAGATGGTGCAGTGCAAATGGGACGGTCGTTTGGTATAAAAGTAAGTATAGCAGGTGGTGAAGCCACTCTACGCCAGTTCCCACAAACAAAACTTTTAATTTTGTTGGTTTTTTAGCAATGATACTTTTGGGGGAAATGCACGGATACTACCATAGTAGTGATGTAAACGAGTCATGTAGATGCTTCTAAACTCCAGAAGTTTATTGCTGCAGCATGGTTTTGAGACCACGTTCCAGAATTTTTCCCAAAGGTTTTTTTCTGGTTTTCGTGTCCGGCTCAGCATTAAAATTTATTTTTTATAATTACATTGTAGACCATATCGGTGTGCATAGATTTGTAATCTTTTGAATTGCATTGCATTGAAGTAAACAATTTGGTACATCTATTGTATGTATGTGTATGTATATTAAGAACATCCTGTGCTAATAGCTAACAGTTTCGTAGAGTTTTCATCATAGCCTGCACAATGTATTTCGAATAGTTAAATATTCAGATCTTTGTAACTATGTTGCAGTGTTATTTATCACTGTAGGGAACTGGCGAACAACCCAAAGAAACAGGAATTACATGAAAATGTGTATGTTTTTCTTTGTGTGTAAGAGTGAAGACAAAATCATTGAAAGAACCAGAGGTGACAGTCACAGAGGTACTTCGTCAATAAAGTCTTCTTTTTTGCTGAAAGGTCTGTGCATAATCATCCCACTCCTGACACCATGTTCTAGATATGTACACAATCAACGACTTGAGAATACGAAATAATTTATTTTTGGCGGGAATTTCTATGTCTTATTTTACATGCACCAAAAGTATAACAAATATGTAACACCTAACAGCATAATACTCATAATACAGACTGCTGCCTGATTTTACACTCGTTGTGGGTGAGTTAGTCATGTTTTGTTCGGCTAATTTCTTTTGAAATCAACTTTCGGATACTAGGATATTAAAGTTATTCACACTAGGTTTTCTGTAATGACCAGCTTCCCCTCTGCATACCGGATATTTAAAGTAATAAGACGGGCATAACACTCCATAAACAAGTCAAGTCTAATTAACTAACCTTTTGTATGGATAAAGGTTAATTCAAAAGTAAGTGTAGGAACAAACAGTGGAAATCACAATGCAATATATTAGTATTAAGGAAATAAAAACATTTGTTTCCTATATCATTAGTAAACTTACACCAGCCATGTTTGATGAAATTAAATTTGTCCAAGTATAATCCAGAGAGGCAATACATGAAAAGAGATTAGAACTATTGAGAGAAATCGATGGTGATATTTTTTATCCATTGTCTTCGTGGCCTAACGAAATGAAGATGGCATTCTGGAAGAAGCCAATTGGAGATGAAGATGCATTTAAGCTGGTGCTTTTCCTGTTCGTCAATGGCTGTCCACCAGCACATATAAAGAATTGGATTGTATCTTCTACGTTTTGGGACAAGAATAAGACCAGAAAACGATGGGAACAAGTTAACTGGGTGTTAGAAAACATTTCAACATATGAACGAAAATGGTTTTATTTCGCTTAGGGCAAAACTGAGTACTTAAGCTATTCACTACGATAACCTGACTATAGTAACTGGTTATAATTGCAAACTGTAATATCATTATCATGTTTAGTGTTATTTGCAATTTAATATCGAATACAGAATCAGTTTCATCAAGCTTTATACTTATAGAATCAGTAAAATACATTGCTTAACTAACAATTCAAATAACGAAGGATATGCGATAAATATTATATATATAACCGTGTTATCATGCCAGTCTTCAGTTGAATTTAAGAAAAAGGAATATATATTGGTTAATTTAAGCATAATTCTCACACAACAATATTTTTAAAAAACAAGAATATTTTATATTGGATAAATAAATCTAACAATACACATTGCATTAGTATTGTCAATTGTAGACTCTTAATATGTTCATATTGAGTCTACGCGTAGGCTAAATTTTCCGTGTGCAGCGCAATTTTTCTTTGCTTTTTTTTCCGCTGATTAGTTCATCCAAGCAAAAAACATAGCAGCATAGCATAATCTTTTGTGTCCATGTCATTAGTCCTGGTTGATTATGGACAAAATTGTGCTTTGTCAGCCTGTGTTTCCTTACAGTACTGCTGAAATGGAAAACAGACTTAACTGTGATTGTGTGTTTTGCTGATTTTAATAGTTTTGGTCATAAGGCAATGTTTTAAAGAACGAGGAATATTTGATAACAAATATTACAAATCTAAAAATGAATATTGGCATTGTTGTTTACATAATGACTACAATCTTGTCAAAACCAAGATTCAATAAAACAATCAAAAATGTTATTCGGAATTACTGTTCTTTTTTATTTTATTAAAGTAGCAGTGATGTTGTGGCTTTCTTCATTAAGACACTAAAGAACATGAAATGCTTGATAAATATATTTGAAAAGCCTCATAACAAGTGTTGTGCTATTATGGAATTGTTGAAGCTGTAGCTATGAATTGTGATTTTGTGCTTACCGATTTTAGCACACGATTTTTAAAGGAATAGCAGTGTTGTTGTACATGGTTCTAATAAGATAAGAACATAAATATCAGCTATATTGATAGTCGTGTTATTGTGCCAGCATTTGCAGTTTTCTTGAAATTTGAGAAGCAATATATTAAATAAATAGAAGTAATGTTGTGGTTTTCTTAATTAAGAAACTGAAGAACGAGAAATGTTTGATAAATACATGCGAAAAGTCCAAATGACTGTTCTGCTATTATGTAGCTATGTAATTGTGATGTTGTGCCAACTGATTTTAGCACATGATTTTTAAAGGAATAGCCGTGTTGTTGTACGTGGTTCTAATAAGACCAGAACGAGGAATATAAGACACTAAAGAACGAGAAATGCTTGATAAATACATCCGAAAATTCAAAATGACTGTTGTGCTATTATAGGAATTGTTGAGTCTGTATGTGATGTTGTGCTTACCGATTTTAGCACATGATTTTTAAAAGAATAGCCGTGTTGTTGTACGTGGTTCTAATAAGACAAGAACGAGGAATATAAGACACTAAAGAATGAGAAATGCTTGATAAATGCATCTGAAAAGTCATACTGACTGTTGTGTTATTATGGGGAATTGTTAAGGCTGTATGTGATGTTGTGCTTACCAATTTTAGCACATTATTTTTAAAGGAATAGTCATGTTGTTGTATGTGGCTCTAATAAAACAAGAACGAAGAATATCAGATAAAAATTGCCTATATAGCCGCATAAATCATCCCGCAAAAGTTCACCTCACGATCTGTGACGGTTCGTGAATTGGCTCACGATCCATACGGATTGTACAGACCGTACGAACTGTTGGCATATCTTGCTGATTATGCGCTTTACCAGATCACCTAGTGCGCTGACAAACAGATACGAACCGTAAGGTATACTTACGGTCCGTAACAGTTTGTCAGGTCATGAAGTAGATTCACTATCCGTATCAGATTGACAGTATTGGACATGTTTGCCACAGAGAGATGGTGCGGTGCAAGATGAGACAGTCGTTTGGTATAAAAGTAGGTATAGCGTATGGTGAAGCCACTCTACGCCAGTTCCCACAAATGAAACTTCTAATTTTGTGTACAATGTTCATTTCCCTACCATCGCTCATGGCCGAACAACAGACAGAATATGTGACAAAACTTATCCGTGAAGAAGTTGAAAAGAACAATGATAAATTGCTCGCATCTATGAAATCCCTGCTGGACATTTCTGTACAACAGTTAAAACAGGCATCCTCCAAAACAGCCGACAGCCAACTCAAAGAAATCGAGAATTTGAAATACGCAGAGCCTTACAATTTCAAGGGAAGGCAAACGAAGATCAATTCAAGTTCAATGCAAAGGTCATCGATTCTATGGCTGAAGTATCAGGTTTTCTGCAGCAAAAAGAAATGTCAAAAGGGCAAGAGAAAATTAAGAAAGGTGAGCAGTTATTGCATAAATGACAGAAGCATATTCTGCTAGCTGATAAATCGGAATATGGCTGGGCAACAGTGCATGAATATAAAAAACATGAACTTACCGATAATTCAGACGACGAAAAGTGGACTTTCAAATCTGAAACCCAGGCAAAAGCACAGCGCAAACACAATAAGTCTAAATTGTCTGCAGACCGTTTCTCCAAGCTTCGTGGTCCTCCAGATGCGGCTATTAAGCAACTGATACCCGTCCTACAATCCCCACCGTTCCCAGCACAACTGAATATGTTTAAACGCACCATTAGACCATGAAGTTGTTATTCCTGTGGTAAGGCGGGGCATTGGCGCAACAAGTGTCCTGGGAGTTCCCAGCAATGACTAAATCCAGGCGTAACAAATCACGGTTCAGTTCATCCATCAATTCATGAGTCAATGTTGTCTACCTAAATGTACAGCAATCCGATGCATTGTAGTAAAGGGTGTTCAATGCAGTGTATAATACAGTTGGATGCAGTGTAAATCATTGTGATATAGCCTAATTAATACAGTGTAGTCTAACGAAGTATGGAGCAATCTGATGCATTGTATAGGTGTTCAATGCACTGTATAATCATACAATCAGATGCAGTGTAAATCCTTGTAATTCAGTACAATGATGTCTACCTGAGTGTACAGCAATCTGATGCATTGTAAAGGTGTTCGATGCAATGTATAATACAGTCAGATGCAGTGTAAATCATTGTAATACAGTCTAATTCAGTACAATGTTGTCTGCCTGAGTGTACAGCAATCTGATGCATTGTAAAGGTGTTCAATGCAATGTATAATACAGTCAGATACAGTGTAAATCATTGTAATATGGTCTAATTCAGTACAATGTTGTCTACCTGCATGTATAGCAAGCTGATGCGTTGTTAAGGTGTTCAATGCTGTGTATAATACAGTCAGGTACAGTGTAAATAATTGCAATACAGCCTAATTAAGTACAGCGTAGTCTAACCAAGTATGGAGCAATCTGATGTATTATAAAGATGTTCAATGCAATGTATAATACAGCCTAATTAAGAACAATTTAGTCTAACCAAGTATGGAGCAATCTGATGCATTGTAAAGGTGTTCAATGCAATGTATAATACAGTTGGATGCAGCGTAAATCATTGTGATACAGCGTAATTAATACAGTGTAGTTTAACCAAGTATGGAGCAATCTGATGCATTGTAAAGGTGTTCCATGCAATGTATAATACAGTCAGATGCTACCCGGACATTTTGCCGAAAGACATTTTGCCAAACGGACATTTTGCCGATGGACACTTTGTCGAACGAACACTTTGTCAAACTGACAGTTTGACGAACAGACTTTTCACCGAAAAGACACTTTGCTGAAAATAGAGAAATTTTAGGGGTTGTGACTCGTTTCTAAAAAATGTGTAATTCTCAATCATTGTGCAATTATAAAATAACCATTGTGCGGTCACTGCCATAAACCCGTGCATCTATATCATGTACATAAAATTTTTTTATCGTTTTTGATGATGAGATTCTTTATATCGCGAAATGTCGGTAAATTTATTGAAAACGTGAACGAATATAGAACAAAACTACTTTACTATCAAAGTTTCTGTCATCAAGTTTATAAACTGATTGTATGATTGGCTGGTTTTATTTAGTAGCCAGTCGTAGGCTGTCCGAGTCACAACCCCTAAAATTTCTTTATTTTCGGTAAAATGTCTTTTCGGCAAACTGTTCGTTTGTCAAACTGTCCATACGACAAAATGTTTGTTGGCAAAATGTCCGTTCGGCAGAATGTCCGGCCACCCAGTCAGATACAGTGTAAATAAATAATTGCAATACAGCCTAATTAAGTATAGTGTAGTCTAACCAAGTATGGAGCAATCTGATGCATTGTAAAGGTGTTCAATGCAGTGTATAATACAGTCAGATCATGGTTATGGCTAAAGGGGATGGACTAGAGGTAGGTTTTCAAGATGGCGGCTGTTTTTTAAAATTGTGAAAATGAGAACAAGTTAACAACCAGACATTTATAGCATTCCTAAGTTGTGGTTTGGTTCAGGGTAAGGGTTAGGATGAGCTTTAGGAATGATATAAATGTTTGGTTGTTGATTCGTTCTCGTTTTAAGAATCTTGAAAAACAGCCGCCATCTTGAAAACCTACCTCTCGTCCATCCCCTTTAGCCATGACCGTCAGATCATAGTTAATAGAAATAATAAACATGGTTAGGAAAACCGGGTCACGTGATCGAATGTGTTATTGTCTAGCCATTAATGAAATCCGAGTGCACAAAGGCGTCATTCATAATAGGAATTATTAGTGGACCGCCTGATATTTTTTCTGCATTTTCGTTGTTATGTGCCATGGTTGGGGCGAATTGTAGCATTTTTGGCTGTGGTTCGAATAGAAGACATAGTGGAATCAGTATCTTTTCCCTTCCAAAGGGAAAAAACGATTTATCGATCAAAACACGCGATGAGTGGGTGCGAGTGATAACCTGAAATCGAGAGATCGATAAGGGTTTGCGACGTCAAATAAACACAGGGACTCTGCATGTCTGCAAAAAACATTTTGAGGGGAAATGTATCAATTAAGGTAAGTATTGCAACGTGTTTCTTGTATTTAAATCATTAATATTCAAGTTATTACAACATTTTGCGAGACTTTCTCAAAGCTTCGCTGTGCGCTACAAATTTTAATATACTGCAGGCTGCAAACAGTGACACATTGTGATTGTATAAAATCTTTATGTCTAGATCGTCTCAGCAGAACATTGAAACCGGGACCTATTCCAACCATAAATCTGCTGAAGAATCAAAGTGTTCTACATCAAGACGGGTGATAGAAAAGAAAGAGTTGGTGCCTTTGAAAGTTTACAAGGACATAAAAGATTTGAAATCGAAGGTTTCTAAGCTTGTTTTGAAAGGTTGGTCTCAAAAAGATGATGATAACGCTTGCACTTTGAACTATTTTGACGGCAAGCATGCGTTGCCATTGTATTCAGTCAAGATAGATTCTGGTCTGGGGTTTACTGTTGCAGCATTCGGTTGGTTTTTGCCTGACAATCACCCCATTTATATATATTTTGGAAATTAACCTGAAATTTTACTGTTATATCATGGGAGCTAGGTTCACCCTTTATACATATATTATTTTCTACCCCTGCACGGATACCTTTTAATACCGTTTACTTATTAAAAAACGTGAACAACTGTGCACCTTATATAATATTCTTATATGAAATGATGTCACTACAATTTACAAGTCCAAAATTTGAAATACTTCTAACGTTTTGAGAATATAGCTTACGCGTCAATCATGTTATAATTAATTATCCTACCAGTACATATTAATATAAAAATAAAATCCAAGCTGAAATGGTATTTAGTTAAAATTCAAAAAACAGCGACATAATATGAATATCTATGTGATTTTAACTGTTAGTTAAACTTAAAAATGTTTTTGTTCGGTCGATAGTCGTCAATTTTCCAAGATTGACCATTTTTTTGCCAGCTTATGGACATCAACGGTGTTGGTGATATACTTTTCGGCGACAAGGATCTTACAATCGTTTAAACGTTCTCCAGATATCTTGTTTCGTTAATATCTTTTCACAATCTTCATTGAGCTGCATGATCTCTCGTTCTTAACAACAGAAGGGGCGGCTGTTAGAAATAACTTGTAAACCTTTGCAGCTAACTTGTAGAGACCATAGTCTTTCGCCGTTTTTAGAGCAATGTTTGCAGCGATCGTACATGTCATTGGTTTCGCTTCTAAACCTTGTGACTGGCGTTCTTCTTGCTCTCGCTTATGATCCTTGAGCTCATACTCAAAGAAAACTGCCAATTCACTGTCAATTGCTCCACTTGATTCCAGTGAGAATGCTGACTGGAACGCAGCTACTAATGTTTGCATGTCATCAACTGTTCCTGGCCTTTCTGGATGCAGCACTTTCAGGAATGGATCAAATGTGTCTTTGAGAGAATTTCACTTTTCCATCAATGTATTGCACAATTGATCGATGAACTTGAAAAATTCGGCTCTATAAAAAGTGGGGATATTCGCCAGTTCCACTGCAGTTGATTCTGGTTGATCGTCTAGACGTTTCGACGCCCGACTTTCGACGCCCGCTCTGTGTAATCTCGCAAAATCAGCAACTGGGTCAGCACCGATATTCTGAGCCACTTGCATTGCAAGTAAAGCATCGCCTTTTCTGTAGACAATCTTGTGTTGACTCTATTGTAATGAGGGCACTGGCAATATCAACTGTCTCTCATTGAAGATAGTCGGCGAGTAACTTTGTCTTGTACATGACGTTCTTCAAAAACATTATTTCGCAGATAAAGTCAATGTTGACGATGGCGTTGGTCAGTGCTGATGCTTTGGTCTTTGATTTCGTCAAGAGCTGTCAGAATAGCATCTAGACCTCTCCAAACAGCTTCGACAGATTCAGGTTGGGCTGTCCCTCTCGTCTTGGAAAGGTTTCGCAGCTGCAGATAGTTTTCAACTTCTTTAGATTTCTCCTTCAGTTGGTGATGCCTTTTTGTGCTATTGGTGAAAAAGACAAACATCTGCTCAAGGACCGTGAACACCTTAGCAATTAATGGTGAGGCTGTACAACCATGTTCCACCACTAGATTTACACCATGTGGAGTACACTTCGTGTAAGGAATCTTTCTCTCTAATAGTTCACTTAGCTTCTGTTGTGCGCCATGAAACTTTCCAAACATGCTTGCAGTTGAGTCGTAGGTTTGGAACATAACAGTCGACAATGGAATGTCAGATAGTTTCAAACACTTCACTATATCTTCTGCTTATCCGGCTCCAGTCTTGTTAATAGTTTCTGTGATCCTCACCAATCGTTCTTTTGGCATGCAGGAGTCAACATCAACATAGCGGACAGCAACAGAAAGCTCATCACTGTGACTCACGTCTGGTCTGGTGTCTCCATTCTCATCAGCATTGTTTCCACAAAGTGCCAGCCCGTTCCTTGTGAGAGTTTTGGCCACGTCAAAGAGAACCTCGGTAGCCTCCCTACTCTTTCCTTTTTCGCTTTCACTGTTGACGATGCTTCTCCGTTGCTGTTTGGTAAACAATGCGTCGATCTGGCCACCTTCGCAGACAAAGTTGGTGTAGTCACGAAGTGCAGCAGTGTGTGCGTCACAGCTAAAGTGAGTCTCAAGTTTTCCGGGTTTGTTCTTGCCTCCACTGCCTTTCATCTTAGACCAGTCATCTCTCCCACCTATCCACGTTTTCTCTGATCTTTCTCTTAGATAGCCTTCTTTTCCAAATACGCTGCAGATGAAACAGTAAGCCTTGTTCTCCGTAACACTGTACTCCAGGTAAGGGTAATCATCAAACCATGTTCGAGAAAATGAGCTCTGTTTTCCCTTCTTGATAAGCGCAGGATTTCATGGATAAATATTAAGGTTTGGTTCGCAAGGTCCAAGATGGATCAAATACTTTGTCTGGCTTCTGGTCAACTTTCATGGTCTTCTAGCAGGATCATGTTCAATTAGAGTATTATTCTCAAGCATTTCAGATTCATCCTCTGTTTTGGCGCTGTACAGCATGTAGTCCAGCAATCGCCAAGTTTTTTTGTGTCACCTAGCATTGCTACGACTTTATCGCAAGTATCGATGAGCTCTATATACGCGGATTTCAAGTGGATTGGATTTTGACCACCTTCTTCACCGACAAGGCTTGCCAATTTTTCAGAGCTCCATTGTAACTGACCAAGACAGCAAAGGTAACCCTCTGTGGGAGACATTTCATCCTGTAGTTCCTTCTCGGCATTGGCATCCATTTTCATCATATTCTTGGGGACCAATTCGGAGACGACGCTTTCTTGTAATCCGCTTTCTATGACTATGGCTTCGGAGACGACGCTTTCTGCGACAGTTTCAACAACTTCGGGGACGGCCCTTTCTGGTAAGTTGGTTGGAACCGAATGTCCATCGAATGTTTCAAAAGTGTTTATTTTGGTTTCTTGAAACAGCGATACAGGAACGATTTTTGTTGATTCACTTTCTAACAATTTCCCCTCAATTGCAACGAAAGTATCTGTTGGAGAGTCTGGTTTTGATGAACATACATTTGTTGTTCTTCGTCCTCGACAGTCACAGAATGAAGTGAAATATTTTGGGAGACAATAAATTGGTCATTCTCTACATCTTCATCTTGAATACAGACACTTTCTTTGGCAGTTATTTGAGATGACATTGGCGAACTTGTTTCTCCTGCTGTTGATGGTTCACTGATATCCATAAACTACGTAACGTTAACAGGAAAAGTCAAAAGTGAGATTATGTTAATGAATTTAAAAAGTAAGATGAATGAAGTATATCATATATGTGATGTTTACAGAACATAACTTACCTCAGGCTCAGTTACATGTTTTGAAAGTCCACCAAAATCAAGCAGTCGCTGAGATTAGTCGGTAACATCTTTAAACTGAGGTGTAAGACCTTCATGTTTTGATTGCTCATGATATGCTGTATTATCTCCATTTAATACCTTGTCGCATCGCAAGCAGATGACACGCTTTCGATTCGATCGTTCAGCTTTCCTACGTTTCATTGCAGGGCCGGTCTATAACAATGAAATTTTCCGTCCAGTGAGTTCGGACATTAATTTTTAAGTTTAAAAAGTTGTGAAGCCTTGTCGAGTCACTCATTTACGAACTTTGTAGGTTTGTCACCAAATATATAGGGAGATGTAGATTGTTAGAACAGCTACAATACTTACCACTTATTTATTCCACATAATCTCAACTTTAAGAAAAGATATTGGGTAGGTACGTCTGTACGTTCTCTTTAACGGTTTCTGCCTGAAACTCAAAGCGCTTTGCCTTTGCTGAATTGAATGGTGCTATAAGCTTGTAACTCCCAACACATGCACGTATAGAATTTCTTAGTGTATTTTATATTCTTATCTCTCTTATAAATACCAAAACTACCAATGGACCTGACGTTCTGACCGTCTTTAGAGCAAGTTATGCACAGAAAGGAAGTAAAGGGAGCGGCCTGTCAAACACTGCACGTTCTTTTTATGAAATTCCATCATCACTGGCACTGTTTCAGTGATGTGTATATTAATATTATATAGAAATATATACATATATTATCTAATCTATTAGATATTACAGCTTGTTATTACACTGTGTTTCGTGCTTAATGCAATTCTTTAGTCTACATCTACCTCGCCGGTCAGTCGGTAAATTTTCATGCGTCAAATGTAATTATAATGAGCTATAGATCCTTGTTTATAACAACCTATTTTAGAGTTTGCACTATGTCACTATAACACACTGCCCATGCTAATAAAAATGAATTTTCTCGGATAGAAACAAACAGTGGCATTACGTTTCATGCTTAGACAATGCTTGACAATTTACTATTTTCGGAAACGTTGCTACTTGCGAAAAGTTAAATGTCATGTTGCTGCGGGATATGATTCAAGTGCGATTTCGGTACTGGTAAATTAAACGCAACAAAATTTGACCAGTTACGATACAAGCTGACTTGGGAAAATAATATTAATACGTGTACTACGCCCAAAAGAAGTTGACGCAATTTAAATTACAGATTCCCGAATCGCAATTTCTCCACTCTTTCTCATTTTAGCAGATTTATCGTTTTGGAATTATTTACATCAAGTCTTCTAGCATCTCGGTTGATGTAAAGCGTAATTACTGCATGAAAAGTGTGTATTTAGTAAAACCTTAAAAAATAGCTAGTCCAATAAAATTTGCTCCTATTTTGTTAGCACTTACGTTTCAGAGATTTTTTACCTGATTGTTTCAAAAAAATTACCTGATTTTTTCATGTCATTCAAGTTGGGGGTGTAGCACCCCCACCCCCATCCCCCTGGTCGCTACATTCCTGCTGTTGATGGTATATCCAAATTAACAAGGCACACTGTCCCACTTTGTCCTGAGGTATACTGTGACCAAGATATGCAATACCAGGTTTCAATTTACCTTAGATCAGCTGATTGTGTTGGGCTACTGATGTCTAACAAGAATAGTTGTGACAGCTGTTCCAAGGTACTTAATTCAGAGGTTAAAAGGCAAAAGCAGTCAGCCACCAAAAAGGCGATGTCAGTTAAAGAGAAGGCACCTTTGGCTGGCAGCAGCAAAGAACAGTTGATTGCACCTATAAAGCAACAGCATATTGAGACAAACAGCATTACTGTCAATGAAGCTCTGGAAAGTGACACACTAAGTATTTTGGGCAACACTGATTTAAAGAGTACACCACACATGGAATTTTTCTGGCAGCAGCAAAAAAAATTACTTTCTTCGATGAAATGAAAATACAATCAAACTTGGTGTTTGATAAGCACACCAATGAGCTGATTGGGCTTGTGGATCTGGGTGATGAAGATGTAAATGCTGCTGTTTTCGATTCCCCTACCACCTTGGCAAGTCATATTCTAGCATTTATGGTAAGAGGTGTGGCTAGCGATCTAAAGTTTATCCTTGGATATTTTAGTACACAAAGCCTCACTTCTTTCCAGATAATGCCACTTTTCTGGAAAGTCTTGTCAATCCTAGAGGTATGCTGTAATCTCTGGGTGTGTCCAGCTGTCAGCGATGGTGCTTCTTCCAACCGGAAGTTCTACAAACTCCATGCAGCTCTTGTTGGGGAAGACTACTCCGTGGATGTTATACATCGAACCATCAACCTTTTTGCACCTTACGGGTACATTTACTTTTCCTCAGATGCTCCACATCTCCTCAAGACCTCTCGAAATTGCCTGTTCAATTCCGGAACAGGCAAGCATTCCCGGTTAATGTGGAATGGTTGTGATATGATTTGGAATCATATTTCTACTTTGTATTATGCAGGTCTAGATCAAGATTTGCACCAGCTTCTAAAATTAACACAAGACCACATCAACCTCACATCATTCTCAAAAATGAAAGTTAACTTGGCTGCTCAAGTGTTAAAAGCAACACCATGGCTGTTGCACTGCGACTTTTTTGCCCTAGAGAAAAAGCCAAGGAGACAGCAAGATTCTGTGAAATCATGAACACATTCTTCGACTGCCTCAATGTCAACCACTGAGCATGTCTGAAAAATGAATGATTTCTTGGCTCTATATTCCAATTCTGATGATGCACGTTTCAAATGGCTGAAAAACACATTTTTGGTGTATCTCCAACCGTGGCTAAATGCAACTCAACAGCGAGCTGGAACATTCACAAAGGATGACAGAGCAAGGATGTTCATTTCTCAACAGACACCATGGTTTGAGAATGACAGTCCATTCTCTTATTGAGGTCCAAGATCTCCAAGTTTCTGCTTTCAGAAGGAATGGAATATGTATTGTCAGAGAGATTCTGCCAAGATCTCCTTGAAGAATACTTTGGTCATCAGCGGGCTAGGGGAGACTATGGCAACATGCCAACTGTCCAAAGTTTTGGTTACAATGACCTCACCATTGCTACTCAGCATAGTATTGCTCCTGTGGTCAGAGGAAATGTAGAAGGATGCCACCAAGGAGAGTCATCAAAGTGGTTTGTGGTCTCAGATGAACCTCTGCCAAAAAAAGTAAGTCTTCAAAAAAGAAGTAATATGTGACAACACCGTATGAAAACATCGTTTACTGTTTATACATGTAGTATATAATTGTTCACCCTTTTGATAATTATGTCAAAAATTAATTATTTTCGTTTATAAGAGAAAGGCTTCCAGACCAAGGAAGTACTGTATTTACGACATAATTACTGAATGGGTCTGTTGCATGATGTTTATGGTCTACTGTAGGCTTAACCAATAAGATACTAGAATGAATGAACTTTGACACTTGATATATAATAATATCATTTAAGGTAATAATTCCATGTTCTCACATAAATCTTAATCCAAGCCCTAACCCAAACCCTAATCCTAACCAGTGTTTTATTTGTCATGTTTTAACTTTGATGGATTGAAGATTAATTTCGCGTACTGAGAACACAGAATTATTACCTTTATTAACACCCCCAACCCCAGGGTACAGTTTGTATAGTTGTGCAAATATTGGTAGTGTGGTAGTTCTAAATGCAAGTTCTAATTGGTTCTGGAAAAAATACTCAGCCCATCAAATTCCATGTAACATTAGGTTTTCCACATTTGACATCATTATGAGAAAGGTCTATTTTGGGTCACCCCAAACAAGATGAACTGTTTTCCTAATATTGTATAATATGTGCCAACAGCATTAGAAAACTATTAATTATCTGCCTTTTTAAGTTCTTTTCTCAAAGCCTTTTTCTTCAAGGCCTCTTTTCTTTCAGCTTATACTTGTTCACTATGTCCTAGCATGGGAAAGCTTTGGACTTGAACATAAAATTTGATAAAGTTTTCGAGAGCAAGCTTGCGACATTTATTGGAAACTTGGGAGTCCAAATCAGCAATAATGCTCTCCCATAAACCTTTTACATCAGGTGTTGCTAGAACCTGGTCTACAATTTTATCTGTAGCAACAGATAAGTGAGCAGCCTTCTGAGATTTCAGATGCTGACGAAACATTATTTCTGTCATCTTGGCAATGCTTTTAACTGCTTCATTTGGGGCTCAAAGACCACCTCTTGACAAGGAGTGAATGTATTCGTCATCTCTGGTTTCAGCAAGTTTTAATGACTGAAGCAGAAACTGAAGTTCACAACTGCATACAGAATTCCAGTGCTTGGAATTTTTACTTTTTCTGTACAGGAACTGCAGGACATAACCACATACATAGGCAAGAAGACCAATTTCATCTTGATATAACTTAATTTTGTCCAAATCCTGAAAAAAAAAAGGTCCAGCATTAATTGCACTTCTGCTACATTGGTCAGAATGATAGGTGGGTATTAGGATGGTTTATGTGCAGATGTATATAGCTCATGCCATATGGTATATTGACATTTTGTCTCAAATCAAAAAATTAAAAATAAGATTCTGTTATTCACAAACTTACCTCATTTTGTTGCGCATTGCTCACAATTTTGTGGTAGGCAATCAACTTCTGTGGAAGATGGATTAGCATCACATTGGTAGCCATTTGATTGTTACAAGGCAGAAAGTAGACCCCCCACTCTTTAATTATTTCCCCATAAAACATGGCCAGCATTGCATCTTGGTTGCGCTTTCGACAAAACAAACCAAAAGCCTTGCTGATGAACTTGAGAGAGGATTCACTAGGCTTCAAGTTGGAAATGGTGTCCAGAATTTATTTCAGATAAATACTCTTCCCTCAGTTTATCTGCAGTCTCACGAAGAATATTTTTCACAATTTCCATGTTTATGGGTGGAATGTTCGCAGTCACTGCAGTCTCATGTTTACTTTGACGATGCCTAGTAAGACGAAACCACCCTTTGATTTGCAAATTTACGTGCAGTCTGGGCATGGAAACTGCTTTCATCCTTCTACCTAAAATACAAGAAACAAATAAGAAAAGATTCCGTTATCAATAATGTGCTGATAGAGTGATATTTGAATAACAAAGTTGTACAGTCATATGTAAATTTACTAAACTTGACTACGTAATTGTGTCCAACACTTCCGCGTCAATTTCATGAGCGTTTGAGTTAATGAGTTCTAAGGTTTCTGCAAACTCGTTAACTTTTAAATCATCTTCAAATAATTCCACGTCGCCAATGTCCATGTCTTCCTTGCTGCCAGAGCCTATTTGTCGCGCAAGCTGCAGTTTTCCTCGCTCAAGTGAGCTCGATACACCAATTTTGCATATCAAATTTCACTACTTCTCATCAAGTTGTGCACTCGGATTACAAAACGGAAGTGACCGCTACATCGCGACTTAGAGCCTTTGAAGTTTGCCGGCCTTCCTAACCATGTTTATTATTTCTATTAACTATGGTCAGATACAGCAAATAATTGCAATACAACCTATAATTAAGTACAGTGTATTCTAACCAAGTATAAAGCAATCTGATGCATTGTAAAGGTGTTAAATGCAGTGTATAATTATACAATAAGATGCAGTGTAAATCATTGTAATACAGTCTAATTCAGTACAATGTTGTTTGCCTGAGTGTACAGCATCTGATGCATTGTAAACGTGTTCAATGCAATGTATAGTACAGTCTGACGCAGTGTAAATCATTGTAATACAGTCTAATTCAGTACAATGTTGTTTACCTGAGTGTATTGTGTACCTGAGTGTACAGCAATCTGATGCATTGTAAAGGTGTTCAATGCAGTGTATAATACAGTCAGATACAGGGTAAATAATTGCAATACAGCCTAATTAAGTACAGTGTAGTCTAACCAAGTATGGAGCAATCTGATGTATTGTAAAGATGTTCAATGCAATGTATAATACAGTCGGACGCAGCTTAAATCATTGTAATACCGCCTAATTAAGTACAATGTAGTCTAACCAAGTATGGAGCAATCTGATGTATTGTAAAGATGTTCAATGCAATGTATAATACAGTCAGAAGCAGTGTAAATCATTGTAATACAGTCTAATTCAGTACAATGTTGTCTACCTGCATGTACAGCAATCTGATGCATTGTAAAGGTGTTCAATGCAGTGTATAATACAGTCAGATACAGTGTTAATCATTGTAATACAGCCTAATTAAGTACAGAACAGATGATTGTAACAAGTTTATATTTAGACCATTAGTCAAATCTAAATCGTCTCATAGTCTTATTGCTATTGATAGACATATAAGTTACAGTACTTTTAGAGCGCATCTCAAATCTGATTAATTTAGAATTGTTGACGATCCGTCCAAGTTTGGTTCCCATTCTTTGTGGTCTGGTGGTGCTACTTGAGCAGCAAACGCAGGTATTGAAGAACATCTCATTCAGTGACATGGGCAATGTGGTGATCGGTCTCTTCGAAAAATATGTATACGGACGTTGCAGTATCCAAAAAGCTTGAAGTTTCGAATGTAAGATGTTATTTGAATACTGTTGTTGCAAGTATGCCAGGTCTAGCCCAAACTCTGTTCTCTAACTATGTTGCAGTGATATTTTTCACTGTAGGGCACTGTCGAACAACCCAAATAAACAGGAATTACCTGAAAACGTGTATGTTTTTCTTTGTGTGTAAGCGTGAACACAAAATTATTCATTTTCTGTCGTATGAATAACATGAAGTAGACAAAAACGTAATTTTGGCGGCACGTGGGCACCACAGAGAGATGGTGCAGTGCAAATGGGACGGTCGTTTGGTATAAAAGTAAGTATAGCAGGTGTTGAAGCCTGCACAATGTATTTTGAATAGTTAAATATTCAGATCTTTGTAACTATGTTGCAGTGTTATTTATCACAGTAGGGCACTGGCGAACAACGCAAAGAAACAGGAATTACATGAAAACGTGTATGTTTTTCTTTGTGTGTAAGAGTGAAGACAAAATCATTGAAAGAACCAGAGGCGACAGTCACAGAGGTTTGAGACGTTTGCTCAGCTACTTCATCAATAAAGTCTTCTTTTTTGCTATTTGTAGTTTTTGACTCACTAATCTTTGACTATATCAGTCCCGTTTTGACCAGAAATGCAAGATGAACCCGTACCTATAGCAGACAAGCGCAAAATTTTACCGGCACCCCAATGGTATGAATTTATGCTTCAATTGAAATTTACATAATTTAATAATGTGTAATTAATATTATTTATCAATTCTAGACATTCTAGTATTTATTTATTATTCATTTAATGATTTAAAATTTGTTTTAATTAAAAATAAAATGAAATACTTTTTCACCTGTATCTGAACTGGGCAATGATTTCGCTCGTTTAAAATATTGTAAAATATTGACATTGCTTCGCCTTCTCTCCACCATTTTAAAATCGACATCGCAAATAAATTTTACTTCCGGTCTCTGCCATTTTAAATCAATACTATGTTTACATCTGGTTTTTCTTCACTCTTTCAAGATGGGAGCCAGTACCATATTGCACCGGTATGAGACATTTCTTAACAAAAAATATACAAATTTAAAACTTTCTACTAAAAATTGAAAAAAATTTAATACGGGTAAAAAGTAGCCGGCGGTGAGATCGAAAGTAACTGGCGGAAATCGCCATTTCCGGCTTCTAATGAAACCCCTGCGGGTGCCAATTCGCTGCTCTTGCAAGGTACTCTGGATTCTTCAGTGCACTTAATGGCTCGGTCGACTTGGCTATACCTTCTAGCATTACCTGCAAAATAGATTGAAAAATGTTACCCAAATGGAAGACAAGTTGTTTCTAAGCCTTTGATTTAGGTCATCCACCTTGCATGACCAACTATGCACAGCTACTACTCTTATGGCCAATAGATTTCGCAAATAGATTTTGTTCTAGTGTGTATCGTCCTGGCATGCATGTTTACTGTTATAGATAAGACGATGCCTTATCATTACTTAACTGTTAATGTAAAGAATATATACCTTATTGGCAATTTTAGCTGCTGATGTGAAAATTTCGATAGCTGTGATTTTTTTCCCAGCTGTTGCTGCCCCCAGTTGTGGTGCATGCACATGAGGCTATGATTCCTATGCGAACCCATCAGCCTTCTGCATTACTCAGGCTCTGCACCACAATGATCAGTTTCGGGCGCTGCAAGTCCAAACTGTACTTCCACTGACTCTACGTTCCTTGACTGTGCAGGTGTAGCCCTATCAGCCAGTTTTTGTTTTCCTTTCTGAGATCCTCCTTTTAGTATTTCATAGGTTGCGACTATCGGCATTGCTACGCTTGTATCATCATGTATCAGAGTATCATCTTCAATTAAGACTCAGACAACTGTGGCGGAACTTCAAAACTAGTTGAGATATTTCAACCTCCATGGGTGTACCTGGCGAATTAGGGGCATCTGAAAATAAAAGTGAAGAAACACTGTAAGGTAGATGATCTATATAACAGACCTAAATAACTATAATTATAACTATAAGTTACTCACCAAGTGAACTGATTTCATCCATCATTGTACTAATCGCTCCAGGAAAGGCTTCGTTTGGTGTAGCTGTACTGTCACCTATTGTTCAATTCTTGCAATGCCAATCGATCTCCTGACCCGACTTCTCTGTATTCACGTTGTGAAATACTGGTGTTACACGTTCTATGCTGCCATGTGTAACAACTGTCGCACTGAAGACTTTCTTGTCGTTGTCTGACAGGCTTGTTGCATTCAGCGCACAAATTGTAGTTTGACATCTTTGACAATTTTTCAATGCTCGTAGTCTCCCAGTGTAGTTCTTTTTAAAGTGTGTCAATGTAAATGACCACTCTATGCAACTGTTCTGGTTTTTATAATATTGTCTGCCACTTTGCATAAGAATAACAAGTTAACATGTCTGCTGTATACAAATTACCAGACGAAGGACCACTCATTACCAAATATGCATGACCTATCCATTCTTTGTGAAAAACAAATACCAGGGCGATGAGTCAATGATATAGCATCAGTTATTTTTTGCGTGTGCAAGTTGCTTGTGAAAACATTGGATTAAATACAATGACTTTATATTTTGGTATCATCTCAAGTCACCTAAATGTGCTACAAGGAACAGGTGGCAAGCTTGTGAAAAAATTGCAAGAGTTGTTAGCTGGAATTTGAACCAACTTGGCCATTCCAAGTCAGAATTTAGTTTCCATCCAAGAGGCATTACAAAACGGGTCCTACTTGCAATAATTAGTCATGAAATATACATTATACTAAATACATAACTCAGTTTCTTATAAACACAAACATTCCATTTATATCAAAAGCACAAAGGTTAGAAACATTAATTAAAACATTCTCCAAACACAAAAGCTAGATTGGATGCATAATGGTTTCTTTCTTCAGAGAGATTTTGCTTAATAACATTTCAAAATTAGTAATTTTTTAACTGTAAAAACTCATATAATAGTCACTCGTTGTAGTGATTATAAACCTACTATCAAACCAACCCAATGCAAAGCGTATACATATAACTGAACTTACCGAGGCACCGGGGCTTGATTGTTATTATAATTATTATTATTATTGTACGGTGTAACAAAAAAGCTACGTGTTGAAAAATTTGCTAAATACAATTATTCGCTTTAAATCAATTGTAAAAAAAAGGCCAAAGGAAATGCGAATACAGAATATATTAAGAGGTAATTTTTTTCTATGCCACATATTTTCGACAAAAAGCTTTCAAAACCTAAAATCTTTTTGGCGTTCCTCTCAAATTTGCTCTGTTTTTGCTTTATTTCATAGCTTGTTGACTGGGCCACATTTTTAGTTGCATCTGACGGTTGAGAAGCATAAAGCACTCACTAAATTTTGCTCAGTTAAAACTCAGTTATAACTGGTGTTTGAAATTATCGCTATATTTCAGTAATATAAGCAAAAATTACTGAACTTGGACATCATTTTCTCTTTCTGAGGATGGGGACGTTTTGAGATGGGGACGTTTTGACCAGACACTCTGATTTTCATCCCCTTTTTTTGTTACCTTAGCATTAAATGGCACAGCAACAGTGATTACCTTCTGTTTTTGCAGTTGTTGTAGTTGCAACTGATTTTTGCTTCTGTGATGATTTATTAAAACAAAACAGAAACAAAGTGGTTATGTTTAAATGCCTCCCCAGGCATTACAGACCCTTCATAACAAAACAAAATATAAATTGTTCAGTAGTGTGGATCTCTGGTAATAATTTAAACATTGCATAATTAGGGTAATAAGTATAAATATTGCGGTTTATTGCTGACGGTAGACCCAATATACGTAAAAATTGTGAACATATGTTATCATGGCAATTAGAATTTGCTTCTTGCTTAACCAGTGCATCATCAGTTAAGTTGGTATCTAAAGATGTTGTAGATACATATAAAGGCAAAAGACTTTTAGCCAGAATTTGTAAAGTGCTCACTCTGCTCTTCTACTAAAGAAAATAAGGGTGTTGAGTATAAAAATTGGCTTTTAAAAAAAAATCAATATTTTAAAATTGTCAAACATTTGACTAGGTCATTGGTACTTGTCAATGCCAAAGAAACAGAGCTTTACAGGCAATTGCCAGTTGTATCAGGTCTAAAAATATAACCAAAGGCAAAGATTTGGATAATAATAATATATGTTGTGTACCGCCACTATTAGTCTTTTAAACCTATGATGATGTTTGTCTATTCTCAGCATTTTGCACTTCAGCATATACAGATTATACCCTACTGTCCTTACAAGTAGAATAGGTATTTTGTATCCAGCCATACTCAAACTTCTGCCATTTGAGGTGTTTATTTATATTTTACTCACTTTACTAGTTTACTGGTCAAATCACTGGGAGCAATTGTAGAATACCCGACCATTTTTTTAAACCCAAAAATAACCTTGGCTACTGGCTACGCAGTGAGTTGCCATGACAACGAGGTAAAACTACTATATTATGTAAAATTGGATATTTTTGTGGCTACTGGCTATGCGGCGTGTTTTTTACAAAATGAGATATCACTGCAATGACGTAATTTAAAAGTAAGATATATTATTTTTGTGGCTACTGGCTACGCGGTGAGTTTTTAAAACGCAAACCAAATTGAAATTGGACGGAGAGAAATCCTGTCAAAGTGCATGATAAACCTGACAGGCAATCCAATTTAAGTCGAATGAATGCACTCCAGGCGCACCAAAGCGAAGCTAAATAGAGACAGTGCGTTTATTGTAATGACATCAATCACACATCAATCAATTGTCCTAAAGTGTTTACGCCAGTAGATCGTAAAAAATACCTTAGTGAGAGACGGTTGTGTTTTAATTGTACTGGGGCCAAACACTGTGCGTCCGAATGCCGGAGCCGATCAAGTTGTTCTAAGTGTAAGCGTAGACACCATACATCTATTTGCGACGCCTCGGGGGAGAATGCACCCTCCAACTGTGCCTACAAATAACAGGTTATTAAATACTGTGACTAATGCTAATAAGCCTTTCGTCTATCCAGTTGTTATCGTTGACATAAATGGTGTAAAATCTCGTGCTCTAATCGATACAAGGGCGGGAAGCTCTTACGCCTTGTCTAAACTCCTTGACACATTTAAAGCGCAACCACATAAGAAAGAAATACAACATGTTGAAATGTTGTTTGGCACTTCAACAAAATTGGTTGGAATTTATAATTTGTTAAATTCGAAAAATTTGTTAAAAATTAAGTGATACGAGCAATAAATTCCACATTGAAATGGAAGTAACTCGAGTCGAGAGAAGCGATCTCTTGACTCTTGATTATCCCAAGTACAAAGAGATTCTTGCTAATCATTCACATCTTCATGGCATAATTATGCAGGACGAAGATGAGAAAGAGCGTTTGCCTGCACATTTGATCTTAGATACTGCGGACTAGTCAAAAATTAAAACCGCCTCAAACTGTCGCGGAGCTAACAAAATTTTGTTGGACAATTATGTCTCCCGGTGAAGAAGTAATCTGAACAAAATGCTTCTTACCCAAGTTCATCGTGATGACTACAAGCAGTTGTGTAGACTAGATGTTTTAGGATTACACGATAATGCAACTGGTGATCAACAAAATGTTTACAGCAAATTTAAAGAACAACTGTCACGCAGCGAAGAGGGCTGGTACGAGACAGGTTTGCCATGGAAGGGAAATCACCCTTCCCTCCCTAGTAACAAAACTGGCAGTTTGAGATGCTTAGACAGTCTAGTTCGAAAGTTAGAGAAACAGAACATTATCGAACGGTACGACAAGGTTATAAAAGATCAGTTAGACGATGGCATAGTGGAAAAGGTCGACAAGGAAGCACAAAACAGAGTGTCCTACCTACCTCATAAGGTGGTAATAAGGAAATCAGCGGAGATCACAAAGCTTAGAATCGTGTACGATGCAATTGCGAGAGAAAACGAAAGCAGTCCTTCGAAGTTGAAGAAACCCAGTTGTCATCTCCAACAGAGGAAACATTCGCCAAGCAGCAATTGGGGGTTCGTTCAGGCCAAATGACGCTGCTCGGTCTATCGTGGGACAAAGAACGTGACGTCATCACAGTAGATACCCTCCAACAAAGAACAGCCAATGAAACGAGGGATACTTGGTAAAATTGCAAAAATTTACGATCCTCTTGGGCTGATTTCACCTGTAACACTACATGGAAAATTCCTTTATCGGGATTCCTGTGATGTGAAGCTGCCATGGGATGCAAATCTGTCACATGAATTGCAAGCTAAATGGTCAATTTGGGAACAGCATCTGCCCAATCGCATTAGTACACCAAGAAGTCTGGTGAAATACCAAGAACCAATTGACGACATCGGTATACACACCTTTGGAGATGTGAGTGGACAAGGAGTCGCAGCTACAGTTGTGGCAGTTGTGCGGCAAGCCAGTGGCACCTCAAAGAGTCTTGTCGCATCAAAATCGCGATTGGCCAAGAAGAATTTAACCACACCTTATTTGGAATTGGTGTCTGCACACATGGCGAGCAATCTGGTCGATAATGTCCGACAAGCATTGAAAGGATTTCCGGTGAAGAAAGTATTCGGCTGGTTGGATAGCACTGTAGCATTTCAGTGGATACGCAGAAGCGGCGAGTTCAAGCAGTTCGTAGGAAATCGCGTGCGTAAGATCCAAGAAAAGGATTATATTCAGGGGAGACACATTCCCAGCTAAGATAATCCAGCTGATCTCGGTAGTAGATGAGGACACGCCAACAACACAAATCACCTCTAGTGGGAAGGCCCAGATTGGTTGGTAACTGAGGAGAATTGGCCGCCTGAGATCGTGACGAGCCCCAGTAAAGAGAGCTTAGCGGAAACCAAAGCGTTGCAAGAGATTTTCAACGTTGCCATTCCACAACCAGACGAGTTTGATCAATTACTAATGCAGTGGAATTTGTGCAAAACTCTCAGAATCTGCGCATGGATCTCATGGTTTATTCATAACCTTATCAATCACAATAACAGCATAAAAGGCCCGCTGTTGACCAAGGAGATCGAAGAACGAGAAACATGGTGGATAAACAGAGTTCAAACTTGGAACCAAAATTCGGCAGAATTCGAAGAATATTGTCGGAGATTAAATCCCAAACAGACCGGTGGAGTCCTTAAATGCCGTGGAAGAATCCAAGGAGACCTCCCGATCTACCTCCCAGACAATGACCATTACACAAAGACATTAGTGGAACATTGTCACAATGAAACCTTGCATGGGGGAGTAAGTCTGACCATGGCGAAAGTGCAAGAAATCTACTGGATCCCGAGACTAAGAAGACTGGTTAAAAGAGGTTTCCAGGCAATACCTTTTCCAAATCAACAGCCCGAAAAACTGCCAAACGATCGGACTGAAGGGGACCTTCCTTTCCAAGTCGTAGGGCTTGACTATGCTGGCCCAATACGATACCGAAAACGAGGAAAGAAAGAAAACAAAGCCTACATAATTGTATATGCGTGCTCCCTGACTCGTGCCTTGTACCTCGAGCTAACGAAGACCATGGGTACGGAAGAATTCATCGCAACCTTTAAATGGTTTATTGCAAGGAAAGGAAGGCCCCAATACAGTTTGTTCAGACAATGCGAAGGCATTCGCCACAGGGGCAAAGTGGTTAAAACGAATCATGGAAGATGAAAAGTTCAATAACTTTCTAGTGAAGAAGTCGATCAAGTGGGAATTTAACCAGAGCCGAGCCCCTTGGTGGGGCGGTCAGTACAAGAGGTTGATCAGAGTTGTAAAACAGGCCTTGTGCAAGACGATTGGCAATGATTCCTATTCAACGGTATCGTGCATAGCGCAGAGCTACGAGTTGGAGCAGAAACGTACGTTGGAATGCGCAGTTCAACACTTGTACCCATTGGAACTTTCCTGCAACAAAGTTAAGATCGAGATCAAAGACAATGGAGCTGAAAGCTGACGTGCCCGAATTCCAACCGAGGAGAAATGCTGCCGCAGTAGCAAAATGTCGCATTCAAGATATGGCCAGAGAAGAATCATGAACATCCAGATAAGAAAACTTTGAATACTTTTATCAAATATAATCATATAATCAATAAGAATAACCAATATAGTGGACAGCCTATAGCTATAGAAGTATGTATATATATATATATATATATATATATATATATATATATATATAATCCAAGTTTGTTATGGTGAAGAGTTAGAGTAAAATTACATATATTGGACGGTGACATAGACAATCCAGTACATTTGTTTCTCCAAAACGAATAGGGGGAGTGTGTCGGAGATTTAATAGTATTAACTAATTAACCAATAGGAAATTATCAGTTAATCAAACGCATGCGTCAGAGACATTAACAAATTATAAGTTAGTTTATGTGATAGCGTAGGGAGTGATTTTGGGTTCATGATTTATGTATAAATATAGTAAAAAATATCAAACTATTGTGAGTGTGTTGGTTTAGCAAAAGCCTCTAACTGCATTCCCAACAACTCTTTCTATCTACAATAGTTTAGTACATATAGTACACAATAAGAGAGTAATAGATAACTTCTTTGATGATACTGTTGCTTAACTGAGCTTTTAGTGTATGTATAGCTATGGTTTAAAAAGGTATTTTAAACCAGCAATGACAATGTGGTGTATGTGACAATTTTCTGTTGAAACTCTGACATATAATCTACAATCTAATTTTTCAGGCTTCAAAAAAATTCAACTAAATATTTTAACACAATAAACAACAAGCAGACAGGCAACTGTGTGCATTTACTTTGAAGTTGTTTTTCTCTGTTTTATTCTAACCTCATGTTTGCTTTTGCAAGATGGTAAAATGGTGTAGTCTGGATAAACTGGTAACTCTCTGATTGTGATCTGAGCCATACGTCCAAGCTTTTAGGACTAGCTGCACTCGAAATTGCCTCTTTTTGCCAGTTAGATGTCCATTCATACCCTATAAATTCAAATTCTTAAAGTGCACCTGACCCCAAAATTTTTTGATGAATTTGGAAAGATTGTGATTTTAGAAGATTTTTGGCACAAAAATTACTGAGTTTAAATCAATTTTGCAGTCATAAGACCTCATTGAATATCGAAATTTGATTTAAAATTGCCACCTTTTTGGTTCACGTCCGCGCATCTGTTTTAGCAGTCTGGTAGCTAATGAGTGACGTAAATCCCGGACATCAACAAAGCTTTCTTGTAGCATTTACATATAGTGCAGTTGTAGTTGACCGTATTACAAGAGAAATTATGCCTGAAAGGTGCGTCATATACAGCTGTAGTAACACAAGAGATGTAAAGGAAGGAATATCCCTTCATGTTATTCCTTTTTACGGCGACGAGAGTACAGAGGCGAAGAAAAGGAGGAAAACTTGGGTAGATTTTGTTTGCTGAACACACGCAAAATGGAACCCAACGAGCCGATCAGTGATATGCTCGAAGCATTTCAAGATTGAAGACTTTTCGCATTGTTATGCGAGTTCACAAGGGGAAGGAAGTCTGGCAAATCGATGGTTGAGTAGAGATGAAATAGGAATTTGTGTTTTCCCGACAATTTATCCAACATCAATCCAGCGGCATCAGCCTTCGGCCCGAGATGTGAGAATGGTATGTAATTGGACACCCTTGACTGTTTATGCATAATTGACGTTTAGGGTTTAACGTTGTGAATCAATAGTGAATTTTGTAATTTTAAGTTTTAAAATTTCTTAGATTGTGAGGAAAGCCAAGTCTTAAACTGGGGAAAGCACGATAGCGCAAGTCATGTTGAGGAAGATATTCCGGAAACAGCTGGTGAAACGAGTGCAACATGCGAGAAAAGCATGTCGGCATCACTTGAGGGAGATTTCCAGTCTGCTGTTTCAGAAGCACTGGCATCACACCACGATTCGGAAATATTATTGACAACACCTGCAACTTGTCCAAACTGTGCGGCATTGACAAAAGAGAACAGAAAGTTGTCAAATTCCATAAAGACAATGAGGGAAGCTGCAAAAAAGAGACGTGCTGAAATAAGGAAATTAAAGAAGAAAGGTACCGTGGCCTTTGTAAGAAGATATTTATTTAATATTACATGTTGATAGGTAAATGTGAGACTATTTACCCCTTCAGGACCTTCTTTTAAAGTGCTTTTTCATTAGTGCTAAAGCTTGAAGCAGATGTAAAAAAAAGTTGAGGATATACCACCTTCAGGCTTTGGTTAAATTTGTCATGGATAGGAATTATACTGTTGTACTCTTTTCATTTCAAATAATATGCCCACTCTCAACCACTTCAGCCCCCCCCCCCACCTTGCAGTTCACCCAAACTCAATATTCTCTCTAATAATAGACACCAGGGAAAACACTGAAAGAAACACCGCTTACATAGTTATATCTTTTGAGTTGCAGCACCCTTTACAGTACATTCATTCTTGGTATGTCATGAAATATTTATTGTTAAACTAAAAAAGTTTTACTGAAACATGGTTTGGAGAGTTTTGCAGATAAATTAATATGTTGTGTAAAATATATAATGTTGTAAAAAGTGGAGAAGGTATAAAGCTAATCCAACAAAGGTAAAAGGTTGCCCTCCAAAAACATAAAAAGTGAACAATCAGCGTGCAAATGATGACGGGCTATTGCTTATTTTTATCTCTAAACTTGGATTTAGGACGAGGGCACACGGGAAATTATGATGGCAAATTTACTTGCTACAAAGATAATTCTCTGATTATCAGGGTCCGAGTTCACAATTTGCACTTTTGGAAAGACAACTTTAATTGAAGTAGCCATATTCAGTAGAACGTCTGTACCCCAGCACAATTACTAGTATTTGGGACAGCAAGTAGGTGTTGCTCTGCATCATATTTTTTATGATGATGTTTGGTGAAAGGGGGCTACATATCTGTCCCGACTGTCTGGCCCTGAGAGAGGAAAATGGAAGTTACCTGTACATTAATTTTGTGAAGTGTTAGAAGTCACATGTCTTAACGGTCATCTCCATTCAATGCAATTCAGCAATCAATTCAGAATTTTGCAATCACTTTCACTTTAAATATGTTCAGTATGTAAAGTATATTGCTGCGCTAAACATGTTACTATTCTGCCATATTCTCAAGAGGATTTTCTTGAAGTAAACCACTGACAAATTCAACAGCATTGATAAACAATTCAACGATTTCATTAATCTCCATGCCTTCTGCTGCAACAAATTGTTCCATTCCATTCAAATCTTCCAGATTCAAAGGGCATACTGTTTCAGGCACTTCTACAGACTCTAACTCCCATGGTGGAACTGGTCCTTCAAAGTCCACACCATAACTTGAAAAATCAGGCTAGCAAATACAGAGAACATGAACATTTATAACAGTGTTTTCTTTATGCATTGTAACATTATAAAATGTGCAATGGTAATTGTAAAATTGCACATTGCACAATGTTATATACATTGTACAGCTAAACCGAGGTACATCCCTGCAAGCTAAACCTTAATAATTTGTTAACTAGACAGTTTACCTGAAATGCCTCTCTTGATACAGTTGAATTACTGTGATAGACACTGTGGAGTCCTTTCACCCATAATTGCATTGGTGTAGAATTCTTTTCTGTCTGCAGGGGATGATTTACCCATGCATTTTTCCATGACTGTAAATGTCTATTCACCACAGGCAAGAAGACATGATGGAGACACCATAATTGAATGTCATTGTCAATATCAAGCAAACCACACCTTTCAAACTCAGAAAATATATCATAAAATAATACAAGGCATTCTTGAAATACATCTCTCCACAGCCTCTCAATACGCTGGTTATGTGTGCTCTTGCCTAGCAAACCAAGTAAAACATAAATATCATTTATAATATACAGTAGCATTTGTAAATTCTTAATGCTGATTGGCTATGAGGCATGATGATACAACTCCATGTCAACATGGAAAATTTCCTACCACTCTTCTGTTAAAGTTCTTTGTGCTGTATATTTCACTCGTGTTGATTTAACTGTATATTAACACAGAAAATGTTTTATATTTCTTAAGCATAACATGCATGTCTGAATAGATTGAAAAAACAATGCAACATACTAGTATATTTTACCTCAGTTTGATCATTCTCAGGTACAGTAATAGTATCTCATACTGTATGTTATACTTTATTGAATTCTATCCAAAACTGTAAAGTACAAACCTGTGATCATGCTCCCTCTTCCTGGCCCTGTTTGGGGATTTGATGGCATATACCATGATACATCCACATTTTCCCCTCCTTTGTCCGAGCGTACACGGGAGGGCAAACCAAATTCTTGAACAGCAGTCATAAAGAGCTGAAGAACAGTATCTGCCCTGTTGTTATTTGATGCACATATATAAACAGGCATTCTGGAGTAACCATCTATTCCGCCATGAACAACAATCCTCCACCTGAATAATAAGAAAAGTAGTTGCCTATCACAGCTATCTATCATCCAGGGGTTGTATACACGTGTAAAATCTAAAAAGTATATTTTGCACTGCTAAGTGCTAGTTATTTCTAGATACATGGTTTTTACTTTCTAATGATGTCATAGTTAAGATTAACTAAGGTGGGGTGGGGGGTTGCATTGCTAGCCAAAGGCCAAAAAGTCTGAGAATAGTTTTCTTCTGCATACTGCCTTCATTAGAGAATAATATTGTTAACTGTTAACACATACCATATCAACTTATGATTGCCATCTATGTGCCACAGAGCAAGAGGTGAATGTACATTGTACTTCCTTCTCTTAACTGCTAGCTTCCATCGTTGAGCTGCACCAGAAGGATCAGTTCTTAAAAGTGACTGTCTTATTCTTTCTCGTTGCACTCTGTGGCCTTTGCTGTAAAGAAAGCCTTTGAGCATTCGGATACCAATGTTTGCATTCTCTCTTTGTGCCGACATGACTAGTAAATCTAGATCACGATCAGTTACATTACTGTAAGTCCCTAATTGGAGAATAGTATAAAATATTAGAGAGGAATATATCAAGATGAAGTTTCATTATTTTGGTTCCACTACCCTCTTAGGAACTTATTAATTTGCATAATCTCTTGAAAATATCGGAAGGCACTAGATAGGATCGAGTAAAACCATGGCGGGCTGAGTCCTTTAACTCGCCCTTCGGGCTCGCGCTTTAGCTAAATTTGGTGAAGTAGATACAGTCCCAGTGAGTGAAAATAGTGAGTGAGAATAGTTTTAATAAGAAAAAATATAAGAAAAAAAAGTTTCAAAAAATTAAGAAAAAAAAAGTATAAAACAAAAGCGTGTAAGTGGGCTCGAACCTGGAACAAACAGGTCAGAAGCGCGACCTAGACCACTGAGCTAATGCGGCCAATCGAAAGTTTGTCGTTAAAAACTAAATTTATAGTGCTTATGTAACCGTGCTTGTAGGCACCGCTGTCAAATGTATCAAATATTAACTTATTGCGGGCTCGCCGTGGTTTTACTCGATCCTATCTAGTGCCTTCCGAAAATATCTGTTTACAAAGTTCAGTTAACAAAGAGACTAACAGCAAACCAAGAATTTTTAGTATCAAATTTTCATTTCATCTTGCATATTCAGACCCCCCCCCCCCGCCCCATGACTCCTGAAATATTCTATGTAACCCTGGTTAGCTTGCATTAATTGTAAAACCACATTTAAATGTATAATAAAATAATAGATTAATAAGAATATATTATATAATATTAGACAAATTAGGTAAATATAGTTTATAAACTACGTACCACTAATACTGAGATCAAACGCTGCAAGTCGTCTTTGCACAGTTCTCTTCCCTACACCCAAAACTGCGCTCATTTCTCCAGCTGTAAAGCCCTGATCCAACAAGAATGCTAACTGCTCTCGTGATATATTAATCTGTGGTCTACCACGGCCCGTAGAGCTCGTCGACTGAGCCCGATAGTTTGCACTACGCTCGTCAGTTGCTACATTTTCCAAACTCTCATACACTGAGCACATTGTGTTTACAATTTCTTCTGGCACGTCTGATGTAACAAGCATTCTGTTAACGTAGTCCAACCTTAGTTTTAACATTTCTAAATTGCCTGGATTATCCAAACGCTCAATTGTGCCTGCTATTTCTCTTATCGCAGATGCTACATTGCTGGTTGTGAACTCCCCGGCCATGTTTATTTGCACATGGCAAGAGATGAGGATGACGTCATCGCGACACCCAGTTTTTGGCGGTCTTGGTACGTGCGAGGCAACTTTCAACATTGCGAACCGCAACTTTCAACATTGCGAATCGCAACTTTCAACATTGCGAACCGCAACTTTCAACATTGCGAATCGCACTATTAAAATTTTTGAGATCGAAAGTTGACTTTTCACTAGTTCATACGAGATGTGCCATGTTCGTTATTGCTTTTCTGAAAGTTGGATGTTGATTTTAGCGAGAATAAAAGTTGGATTTGCAATGTTGAAAGTTGCTAGGCATTGTTGAATGTTGTCACACAATGTTGAATGTTGTGAGGTAATATTAAAAGTTGAGTGGCAACATTGAATTTTGGCGGCGATGGAACGCCATATTTACACGCCGCGCAATCGTCTAATATGATGAGACTGTTTGTATTTGCTGCAAAATGTACAATGTCTTGGAGGAATTTTTCGACTTCGTTGTGTGCACATGCCAATTCAAATACGTCCGGATCGTTTAAGTATTTCCAATTTTGGTACGTTTCGTTATCTTTCAAGGTCGGGCAAACGATGAAAATGTGGTCGAAATGACCCTTATACTCTCGTTCTAACATATCCAAAAGGTAATGTGTTTTCCCACTCGCCGTCATACCGACGATGATCATATGAAATGGTGTATTCATTTTTTAGTAAATGGCGGGCCCGTTTAAACTCATACCCATGATGTTAATTATACCGTCAGCTATTACAAAAACATGACACGTTAAATCCGTCGTCGTTACTTCTTTACCTATTTGTAGTAAAATACCCGCTTGCGTTCCAACAAGTTTTCGACGGCTACCACTTACGGTATTGTCGTCAACGGTTCTGAAGTCAATAACGCACGCAAATTTGTCTGTGTAGTATTTCCACCGTGGTACGCAGTTTTTACCTAAATATTTTTCGCACTCATTATTGTTGAAAAACCGAACGGCTTCCCTATACATGTCGCGTTTTGCAAGTCCTTGACTGTACAAATCGTTCGGGTTCCCTTCAACGGCAACGTCGACGCCTGTTAAATTTGGGAAAACAAATTCTTCGCTATCCTTAGAACCGTTTTTCTTAAAAAGTAATATGACCGCTTTCATGCTTTTTCGTGGGATGTTAATATCGATCGTTTCCATCGTACTGTCTTTACCCTACGATAAAGATTTTATAAGGGTTATGTGATCGTAACCTAACGACCAACCGAGGTTAAATTTACCTTTTACTTCTTCTACAAGTTGTTTGCTCTCGATAACGTCGTTCTCATACGATCGCACATATTTGCAATTGTTAAGTCAAGTACACCGTCGGTTTTTGCATCTTTGTTTGCAGTGTCGTCACCGCTAATAAGTTGTCGGACATTTTCGTTTGCAATCCCATAACTTTGCCGGTTATGACGGTCGTCTTCCGATCGCCATAAGTCTTTGTAAACTTTGATCATACTTTCGCTGGTATTTTGGTAGACCAGTTCGCCTTGTACCATAATACTAAGTTGGTCGACAAGTAATCTTCCAAGGTTGTTTAAAAACCACGACTTGGTATTACTGTTTTCGAACTTAAACGACAATACCATCGTGTCGGGAATAATACATTGGCTTGAGTTTAATTCAGGCATGTTAACGTAGTAAATATCTCCTGGCGTTGCTTGTGTTTTTTGGAGCGGTGATACGAGACATTTCCTTCCACATATTTCTTCTGGAAGGAACGATGTTTTTTTGTAACCGGGCTTTAACTCTTCACTTCTACTCATTATTTATTTAGCCCTTTTTTTATATTTTTCGTACAACAAATACGCTAACCCGACAGCTAACAACCATAAATTTGTCGATAAAAACCCAACGGCATTTGCACCTAACGTTAGTAGTTTTGCTGTTAAATTGAAAAGACCGCCGATAACCGGTGCAGCTTTTTCACCTAATTTCGCTAATGCTTTTGCAAATGTACTTGTAGCTACTGCACCTTTTTTAATCACGATTCGTGCACCCATAACGATAGTGGTTATAATACCCGCAACCGATATAGCAACCACAGAAATACCGCCGAGTTTTTTTCGACCATTGTTTAAACCGTTCGAAACACGTCAAGTCGTTCCTTTGTGTTTCTTCTTCAATCATAGATTGGACTGTAGTGCTTCCGGGTCATTCGTTTCTCTGTAACCGAATTTCGTCGGCTTTTAGTACGCACACTTCGGCCATTTCCTCGTACAGTTTTTTTTTCAGTACGTTCGGTTCGTTCGCAGCAAGGTTACGGAAATACTCTTCTTGTGCTTTTAAACCACCGTTATCTAAATTATGATCGGCTGTTTTTGTAATGCCACGGAATTCACGCTATTTGCTTCTATTTCGGCAATGCGTTCGTCGATGAAATTCTCTAAGTTTTCGATACTGTTACGTAGGACAGACCGTTCGAGGTTCGTATTTACCGTTATATCCGGTAACGTTTCGTCTATAAGACCAGCAGGTGTTTTTTTACGTTCTAATTCAGCATTTTTCATGAGTCCTTTAAATTCGGTTACTTTAGGTAATTTTTTAACATCTCCTGTATAAACTAATTTTTCACCTTTTTGTACTATAATACGGGCTCCGTCAAATTCTGCACCGTTTATCTTCCCTTTTTTATTCACGGTTACTTTTAGTTTTTCAAAAACACTTTTTGCAGATGGACCGTCCCCTTTGTTAATATTAATACCAAATTCCATAAGAAGGTTTTTCTTATCTTCCGTATACCCTCGGTTCCTAACGCCTTGAATTTTACCTAATTCACGGTCGGCTTGTTTTTCTGCATGCAAACCTTGACGTATTTCTGGGTTAAAGCCACCAATAATAATAACACTTTCGTCCCGCCAATCCGTACTTGTCTCTTCTTCACCTTCTTCCGGTATACGGTCTTCACCGAGATTATCTAATTCAATATCTTCGTCCATTTTTTATTCAATAAAATGGATAAACTTATGTTATCGCTAGATACAGGGAAAACCGACGTTTTCCTTCGGAAATGTATTACGACGGAATCCGGTGAAAAAATATACGTTAAAAATATTAGCGTATTATGGAAATATAAGAACGTTCGTTTGAACGTTAATAACCTTATTAAATTTATAACAATTCCGGATCATCCTGCGACGGGTGTGGCGTTTGAAGAAGGGTACTGCACGTTTAATATGATCGTCGACCGTTTAGCCGAGTTTAATATTACGTTAGAACGTCATATGCACGATAACCTTTGTACTATTCTTTCACCACAAAAAAAAAACTAAATTTGTACCATTTTGGCCCTTTACTTGGCTTTCCACCTAATGCCATTATTCCAATAAATACCAAAACGAAATCGCCTTTCATGGTTGATATTAACCGCGGTTTACGTTATATTACGATCGGGTGTAATTGTGTTATTACCGATAGGAATTTTGATACGAACGGGAATCCCAGTCGAGTATTTGCACGGATTCCAGTCACGACCGAACAAAGTTTAAACAAATCCGTAACGTCATACGATAACATTCATACGTCAGTATCGGTATTAAATGGCAGTCATAGTATGTTTGAATTTGACGTGACTACAAATATTGGTTACGGTGTTGGGTTAACCGTTATGTTTGAATTATATATTGAGTAAAAAATGATCAAGGAACAGGAATTAAGGAATATATATTATGACCCTTCTGAAGGTTACCAATCTGTAGAAAAATTATACCAAAAAGCAAAAGCCGATGGAATAAAAGTAAGTAGACGACTCGTTAAAAAATGGTTAGAAACGCAAGACACGTACACGAGGTATAAACCTGTCATTCGGAAACATAAATTTCAAAAAACCTTTGTAAAAAACCTTGCAGATCAAATACAAATGGACCTCATAGATATGCAAAAATACGCAAGTAAAAACAAAGGGTACCGATGGATATTAACAACTGTGGAAATCCTTAGTCGGTATGCCCTTACGGTCCCCGTCTACAGGAAGGATACAAAAAATATGACTAAAGCCGTTGACCTACTACTTAGTAACTTTAAGGCAAGGTTTGGGGAATATCTAGCCTGCGTGCAGCCCGACTTTCACCCCCCAGAAAGTGGGTCTGCGAATCAGTGCACGAAATCGTGTTCTCGCGACCGTTGAATTACATGGATTACTGTACTCGCATCTGATTAGCTCTGTGTATTTCGAATGTAATCTGTATTTTGATTGGCTAAGTCAACTGCTGCCTAAATTAATGTCGTAAATTTATTCAAAATAATACAAATAGATTATCTATTGTTTGCGTTGAAATTCAACAGTGGCGGACGAGTCCGAACCACTTTGGCAAATGGCTTTGGAGGAAGCCAAAACGCAATTTGAAATAGAAAATTTCTTAGCAGAACAGGAGGCAATAAAAGCGTTCTTTCAGAATAAAAACGTGTTTGTGAATTTACCAACCGGATTCAGAAAGTCGATAATTTATCAGTGCCTTACCATCGTTGGTGATGTCCTACACAAAAAACCTCGTGGTTCCAGTGTTATCGTAGTAATTTCTCCTTTGCGATCGTTGATGAATGATCAAGTACAGTATTTACACAGTGTGGGCATTCCAGCTATAGCAATTACGGATGAAGAAGATCCTGAAACTGTTCAACAAGTTATCAACGGTGTCTACAATGTTATTTATGGTTCTCCCGAGTGTCTGTTATCTTTGCCAATATGGAGAGGAATATGTGCCAATATTTCAGTGCGATAGCTTTAAAAAGATGCTGATTGCTGTGGCTATTGATGAGGCTCATTGCATAGTTCATTGGTAGGCTACATTATTATTTTTGTGTTAATTGTCTGTTATATTTAATATACTTAGACTATAATGGACTAGTTTTGTATTGCTTTAGTTTATACTGCTTGTTTAGTACAGGGTGTTCCAAAAAAGCGTAACATTAACATATTAATAATATATTCTATTCAAAATGACAAAGAATTTCTAAAGAATGCGTAATTATTTCTTTATGGTTTCGTTTTTTTGGGACAACCATTTGATTATATAGGGGCAGATCTAGATCGTTAATTGAGGGTGCATATTCATATGTTCAGGTTCTGCCTGACTAATTTCTTTTGAAATAAGGTTGATTTAAAACAAATTAGTTAGGCAGAACTTGAATGTATGAATATGCATCCCCCCCCCCAATTAACGCTCTAGATCTGCCCCTGATATTATTATATCATTATGCACTATGCTGCTGGGGGTTGAATGTATATTATGATAGTGTTGAAATTCCAATTACATGATATCAAACAATCTGACAGTGTTAAGACACGATGAAAGATCTGTAGCCTGTTAAAAGATTTGTTTCTTACTTTCATATAATTATGGTGAGGAAACTGTTTAGTTAGACATTTTGTGAAAATTTCATATTTGGTTTTCACAGAATTGAAACTAGCAAGAAATCATGATATCATATAAAATATATGTCTGATACTTTCAAACAGGGGTCTCTCTGGTACCAACAATGTTCCATTTAGAAAATGGTATGGATGTCTGGGCGAGTTACAATCTCTTTTCCCAAAAGACAGCCGAATGATTATCCTTACTGCCACAGCAACAAAGACAACAAAAGAGCACATACTCACCAGTTTACACTTGACCATGGAAGATGTACATTTGGTTGAGCAAAGCCCAAATCGACCAAATATTCAATACAATGTCCAATATTTAGAGAAAGGCAACAGCATGGAAATGGCATTTCAATCTCTTGTTGAACAGGTAAAACAACATGGTGCAAAAACCCCCCGCTGTCTGATTTACTGTCAAACACGTAAACAGTGCTCTGTCGTATACCGCATTTTTGTTGTGCTTTTGGGCAAACAACTATTTCATGGGGAAGGTTTGCCACAAAATAGGCTAGTTGACATGTACCATGCAGGAACCCCACCAAAAGTGAAACACCATATTTCAAGGAACATGGCTGATGATGAAGGGCATCTACGCATTCTTATCTGCACTATTGCTTTTGGCATGGGTGTCAATTGTCGAAAAGTGAGAAATGTAGTACACTTTGGCCCTTCGAAAAATCTTGAATCATACGTGCAAGAATGTGGGCATGCAGGGAGAGATGGACTTCCCAGTTCATGCTGCCTTCTCTACAATGGTTTACTTCTGGCTCGTGGAAGTGACGTGAGGATGTATGTACAGAACAAAGAATGTCGCCGAAAAGTGCTGATGGATAATTTTGGTTATCAGTATGATAATCCACATGAAGTAATGCACACATGTTGTGACATTTGTGCTGAGAAATGTGCATGCCAACAAGAAAACTGTGCTGTATGGAGTCCACTTGGGGATGATGATGAAATAATAGATACTCCAAATGAAATTGAAAGGCCAGTATCAAAAGAGCAAGGAAAGCATTTGCATGCAGAATTGGTTAAACTGAAACAGAGAGTTGTGAATCAAGTTTGCACACAAACAATGGTTTCTTGCCCAAACAACTTGCTAGAATTTAACAATTTCCATATTAAGCAAGTGCTTGAGAAATGCCATAAGCTATTCACATTTTCTGACATAATCAGAGAGGTTGAAATATGGAGATATGCTTATGCTGCTAAAATCTTAAAGATAATTGATGTTGTGTTCCATGACATTGATCTTAATGAACTCAGAAATCTCAGTCTTGGTGAAAGTCTAGACAGCAGTACCTCAAGTTCAAATTGGGATGATGTTTGTAATGATTCATCAGTTTTACCTTTTTTGGACAGCCAGGAATTGGACTCTGTTTCATCCTTTGCTGAAAGCCATGATGAATCCATGAATGCAAGCATGGACATTTGAAGGAATATCAATAAGTTATATACTAATTGCTCTATCATATTTAACCGTTTTACTATTTCATTCCATTAACAATATTATGTACAAGTTTCAAAGTAAAACTATTTAGAGTATCTAGGTAGATACTGTATGCACCAAGGAGGATATGTTCTTTAGATAAAACAATGTCACTTTTTTATGACAGATGCAGTGCAAAGACATTGTAAACATAAGTGTGTTGTTAACAGCTGGGTTCATCATTGCAACTATTATGAACAACCAATATTATGAAAGTTTTAGAAATAAAATTAAAAATCTCATGGCATACATTAAATTTTAATGAAAAAGCAGGCAATGTCAGTTTTTATCTGGGACTGTTCCTCCTTACATGCAACCCATGGTATTAAACGTGTAATTAATTTTTAACGAGCGTTTCTATTTAAAATCATATATTTCTTATGTTTCTCGATCCAGAGAAATGCTTTGTGCAAATTAAATCCATTTAAGATGCTTGGCTTAATGTTCTTGTAAAAGAAGTATTTTCTGCCAGGAGTATGAGAAAATGCTTGGTGATGAACCAACTCCTTGACCACTTTTGCAACATCTCCCTTGGTTGACTTCTTAACATGCTTGCTTGATCTTCTGTAAACATCTAAGTTGGTGTCAAAAACAGTCATCAGGTCAGTAGTCACTCCCAATGAATGGCCAATTCGATCCAATGATTTCTGGTTTGCACTGGGGCCAAGGTTCTTGATAGCTTGCTTTATTGTTTTGTTCTTAAATTCTAAATCCAAATCTAGAGGAATATTGGCAGATTGACCAGATTTGTTCTTAACAGATCTGTTCCAAATTAGGTGATGAGATGCACGGGGACTTAGTATGGCATAGGTTTGGAACATTAAATATAGTGCTTCGAGAGCATACTTGTTTGCAGATGTTCCTTGATGTTTTAGGTACATCAGGAAAAACTTCCAGCATCTGAGAATGCGTTCTCCATCTCCCTCCTGTATTGCATCCCAGAAATTGTGAAGCAGCATCCCATATCTAGTAATGCTTTCTGGTATGCATACATGTCATCTCTTTCCTGTTCATCAATTTCAAAATCACAAACAAGGTTGGATATATCAACATCATCAACAGTTGGTGGAGGGTTATGCTGTGACTCATGATCCCTTCTGCGTTTACCGTCATGTGCGAATGTTTTAGGGCAACCTTTATATCGGCAGGGATACACCTTCCTTGAGCTGTAGCTGAACGCTTCTTAGCTTCGGTGTATTCCTGAATGACTTGCATTGAATTCAATATCTTCTCATTTCTCTGTTCGTCAACAACAAACTTATCAGCAACAAGGGCAGCTGTTTTTTGTAGGAATGTTTTTTTCTCATCCTTAGTTGACATCTCATTGATTGGCAAGGGAAATTCCTCGTCGTCCAGTTTTTCTATTCCAAGAACTGACATTGTGGCTGCAATAATTCTTGATTCCACTTCGATTGTAAAGAATCTCCGGCATGCATTGGCTGCTGCACTCACATCACTCTTGACATTACGTCTGTTAATCAGATTGCGATCGCTATACATAGTGCACTTGTCTGCGGCAGAAGATACACAGTACAGATTATCAAATACAACTAAATATTACAATAGGTAGCTTTTTCTTTACCAATGAACAGAGTGTTCAGGCAGCCCACCTACATTAAATAGCTGATGACCCCACCATCACTTATTGATTCATGAAATACATACCTGCAAGAACTTATTACCCGCATGCCAGTCAGCAACTTCAAAATGTAATCCTTCAAGACGTTCTTCTTTCGTAAACCCATTAGATAGTGACATGTGACCATTTATTCCTCTTTCGACACTTAACTGGTCTCCAACAATTCCTTGCTCTCCAAACACCGGCTCTTTGTTAGCATCCTCGCATTCTAACTCATCTTCAGTCACTTCTCTATTTTGATTTTGTTTGTTGTCACATGGAACAAACTTGTGAAATTTCTTCAATATCTGAATAATCCCATTTGCATCATTTTCATTTTCATACAACATTCCCAAAAAAACCTACACATAAAAAGATAGACAGACAAAAAATCTAGAAATTATCACACACATATAATTTTCTGCTACTTGAGGAACAAAACATATACATGTACACTGAAAATGTTTTCTCACACACTGCTAGGACTAGCCTAATTTAACAATTGGGCAGTGCAGGTTAGAAGCACATTTTGTTGTTACTTTCACCTTTGCTGGACAGAACAGCAACTCACCCCATCAAAAGACAGAATTACATTAAATCTCTAGCTGTTCTATGTTGGTTTATAAGGTTGTTAGAATCATGTATATACATATTCTGTATGATTTACTGTATTCCCAGCAGTGTGAGAAAATATTTTATATTTAAACAAATTCATGCCTTATTGTACAGCACAAGTTCAGGCATCTCTACTTAAATTTAAATATGTACCTTTACTACCATAATTATGTTAGTTTGCAAAACCAAACAGAGTCAATCAGCAAAGTTAAACAAAGACTTCCACATATAAACATTTTAAATGTAGTTCAAAAAAGACTTTAGCTTACATTTGTTGTTTTCCTTTTCATTTCTGTAGTATATTTGTGGGGTATATGAATAGTACATCTCTCAGAAAGAAAATGTAGGCATGGAATGTTGGTTGTAATGACCCTTTCCACCAAAGTAATGTAATTTTGCCTTTGTTTGGCACTGTCATCGGTAGTTGGAAGGCATTTTCCATTCTCCATTTCCTTAATCCCACCAAGTGGAGTTTGATCGCTCAGGTGGTTTCCAGATACACGATTCTCTGTACTCGTGTATGTCACGTAATGTTTGTCTATATTCTGATGATCTTCACTCATGTAGTGAACGTTTTGATGATAATCAATTTTATCTGTAATCTTTCTACCACAATCTGGTGTAATAATACCATCTTCAGTATACAAATGCATAGGAGCTTGCTTAACTCCTGAAGCAACAGCCATGTAATGTCCTTCTAAGGCAACCTAAAATTGCAATAAAAATTGTTATATTTTATATTGTTAATCTGACATAGCCTGCGTGCAGCCCGACTTTCACCCTGGGCTGCACGCAGGCGAATCTGACATCCCTGGATAATGTTAAAGAATATACAGGATGTCAATAAAATTTTAATGTGTATCTGATTGGAAAAGGGCAGAATTAGTGATGTTAATACAACTGCTTCTTAACTTTATAGAAAAACAGAAATTGTTACTAAATTTGTCCAATATTTCTTTGTCATGGTCTTTTCCAAATTCATCAAGCTTCTTGTATAAATAAGTGTGGCTTGTGGTCAACTTTAGATGTGACAATCTAGCTAATGTTTTCTAAAAAGAAAATGAAAGTTTTATTATCTATTATTTCACTATGTTTCCAAACCCCTATTGCTGGGGCACAGCAGCATTTACCCTTATTGGTAAATTAGGTTATTAGCAAAGTAAATGGCTGCTAATGCCCCACTATGCCCTGATACATAAACCCCATTAAGCTTCAAAACTCCTGACAAATAAAATCATTTGACATTAGACAAAATTAGAAAATAAAGTCAGGCACATACTGCTTAATGGGTTAATTTTGTCAATTCCATTTATTAAATCAGTAGCTATGCACTTTGGATTAGTGCCAATATAATTAAAAATACTTACCAACCAACTGGAATGGTATAGGAATATGGTTATCAGCAACTGAACTGCTATCAAATACTTTGATCGATTGCGGAGGCAAACTGCACCTGCCATAGCCACAGCTGGAAAATCATCATGAGGTGTCTTTGCTCTGCTTTGAGGGTTAACACTGGCTGCAAGTAATAGGGAATTGAACAAAGGTGCTCTTTCGACAAGTTTTCTAGAAAACTTTTCCATGGTAAACGAGAGCATGCTGTCCTTGCCTGTCTGCCTTAAACAGCTTGGTTCTTTCCTTGAACATAATTGGCTGCATTCCTTATTTATTTCTTTGGCCATCAACACTTCAAATTCCTTTCTTAACTTGAGATTCTTCCATGCAGCAACTGCAATCTGTTTATATGTCCCTCTTACCAGCATTTTACCCAAAGATTCGAAATCTTCAGGAAGTTTTCTTTCAACCAGTTTTGAAGGCCAATTCACCCTCACAAATACATCGGTAGTCATTGTTGTTCGTGCCACATTTGTGGCTTCATGTTCTACGACTGTTTCAACACGAATGCCTTTATTTTGCTCAAAAACAATTAGTGACAATGGCCAGAAGGAGGTGCTGCATGTCAAACGGGAGACGAAGTCGAGGTAGTTTTCACGTTACAAATCTTTTTTGTCGCTTGCAGCGTTGCATCTTCAAATGTAGTTCCCCTCTTTAAAGGCGATGACGTCGGTATGCTCGCTAAAGATCTGAAATATTTTTCAACGCTGTCCAATTCGTTGATACGTGATCGTCTTTTCTTTAACTGTCGTACACAACCGCTACATACATATCTGCTAGTACAACTAACATGAAAAGGTAGGCTTTCGATTTCACCAGCAACATCAAATTCTTTTCTTCCTTCTACTAAAACTCGCTCGTGCTTTTTGTCAATACACTTTGTGCATAAATTACATGCAATATTGCCCTCACCGAGTGCGGAAGAACCGTTTTCATTCATGGACCGGCTTTCTATATTTATGTAAAATAGTTATCGTCCGTCATTGTTTAATTTCAATGCAAACAATAGATAATCTATTTGTATTATTTTGAATAAATTTACGACATTAATTTAGGCAGCAGTTGACTTAGCCAATCAAAATACAGATTACATTCGAAATACACAGAGCTAATCAGATGCGAGTACAGTAATCCATGTAATTCAACGGTCGCGAGAACACAATTTCGTGCACTGATTCGCAGACCCACTTTCTGGGGGGGGGTGAAAGTCGGGCTGCACGCAGGCTAGGGAATATCCTAATGTTGCTCAGTTTGATGAAGGAAAAGAATTTTATAACGTCAGTGTTAGGGATCTTTTGAAAAGTCATAACGTTAACTATTTTTCTACGCATTCCGATAAGAAAGCTGCTATCGTTGAAAGGTTTAATCGGACATTAAAGACAATGATGTGGAAATATTTTTACAGCAAAGGGACGTACAACTGGATCGACATTTTAGACGAACTTACAAAAAATTATAACAATACCAAACACAGCACCATTCATATGAAACCAAAAGACGTGAACAAGACTAATGAAAATATGGTATGGGTAACGTTATACGGACACACTACTGGGGATTTACCGTTACCAAAGTTTAGGATAGGAGATACAGTTAGGGTTAGCAAATACAAAAGTATTTTTGCAAAAGGGTACGAGGCAAATTTTACAGAAGAAATATTTAAAATATCAAAGGTATTCCGAGGAGGCCCTAATATGTACAAAATAGAAGACCACGAAGGGGAACCCATCATTGGAAAATTTTATGAAGAAGAGCTATCCGTCGTGAATAAAAAAGACGATACGTATAGAGTGGAAAAAATACTTAGGAAGAAAAACGGAATGGCGTTAGTAAAATGGTTAGAATACGATAGTCGGTTGTGGATTCCGATTAAAGATATTAAGAGCATTCAATAAAAATGTCGGAAGCTGACTTTAGAAAATACGAGACGTCGTACAAACAATATTATGGGTCTAATTACAACAAGGCTTTAGGGAACTTAAAAAACACAAAAAACGTATGGAACGACAATTCGCTCAAAAATACCCGAACGCTCATTTGGATAGGTTTAGGTTTAACGTAGTTTTATCGAAAACAGGTGACGTTACAGAAACGAGCGTAGCGTTTAAAGTCCGCGACGGACAATACTTAGACATTACGACCGATGATTTTAAAACATTGTACTCGGGTGAATTACACTGGTTATCGCGAATATGGGACACTAGCGGCACGATCCAGCCTTTTACCTTATCATCGGGAACATTACCGTACAACTATAGGAAATTCACTATTTACGTCAATGCAAGGTCGGGGTTCCAAAGTGATTTCGATACGTTGACTACATCGTGGGAAGGTACTGTTAACAACATTACAAAAATGGCCGTGAACAAAGACGACCCGTATTTTGCATTGTTACTTGCCGCGTACATTATTTCGCACGTTGGTGGAATCAGCAGAAAACATTTAACAAGTGACAACAACGTTATTACGAGTATTGCACGGTATTACATTTACTACCATATGAAATGGTTTACAAGCGACCCACAAAAAATGGCGTCGTACATTACGAACGAAATAAAAAAAACTATACAAAAAAATAACCCGTCAAAAAAAATTTGGGTTAAAAAATTTGAACGTACGCGTACCGAAATTAACTACTGGTTCTCGCACCATGCAAACAAACATAATATTAGGAATTACAAGTACAGAATGACAGCTAATAATACTGGTATGCTCGGCATCGAATACGAAGAAGTTTCGAGAGTCGTTAACGATAGCGATAACGATTGGATGAAATTCATTAAATACGATAGCGACGGCCTTACAAAAACGGGACAAGTCTTACTACAATCGGCTATCGAATCCTACGTGTACTGCATTTTAGGTGCGCAACCACAAACGCGTTGGCCTATTGTAAGACAAGGTGCAAAATCGTTACAAACCCAACAAATATTTCACCGGCTCGTTAAAGATACGGTAGTGCAAGACAACCCTTCAAAATCTATTTCGGATATGCGGAAAGCCATTCAAGACACAAACGTCGTTCTCAACATGCGATCACGCCAGGTATTATTTTAATTCCATCAAACATGATTATCCTTAAAAACAAAGTCGAAGGTTACAACAACGTTTTGACGCTTGCAACCAACGCGATGAAATTTGGTGTTAATACGAACGTAAATTACGTAGCCCCACCGACGTAGCCCCACCGACGATGAAAAAAAACCACCTGTTTCACCAACGGCAAAAAAACCTGTTCCACCACCTGTTGCATCGCCAGTAAACAAAAAAATCTTTAAAAAAACCGACAACCATCTACCTTACCTTTTGGGAAGTTCGATAGGGATAGGGTTTTTAGTCACGAAATTTGTTTTGTAATTTCATAACCTACATAGGTTATGAAATATTTTAAAACAATAGTTTGCTTGCTAAAACTCCTGATACCGATCCCGTAACACCAACGACGACGTTCGTATACATTTTCATGTCGTCGGACGGTTCGTAATAATCGTCCAACGTTGGTTCTGGACCTATATCTTCGTCCATCGCCGTCCGTAAATTATGTAACGCTTCGTTCGTATCGTCTAAATCTTTGTTGGCATCATTTAAACGTTGTCGTAACAATGCAATTGTGTTTTTTTTCTCGACGGTTTTTTCATACCATGTTTCTTTAGCCAGTGGCGGATCCAGCGTAGGTCAGAATAAATTATAGCAGCCCAATTTTAAATTCAAAATAACTTTATACCAATGTCATAGGTTATTAATTTCAAAAGAATAAAATCTAACCAATGAAATTGCTTTGAAGGTATTTTAAAATGTACAGTAAATTTATCCAAGAATGAGCTGTAGTAATTTATTTTGACCTACGCTAGATCCGCCACTGTCTTTAGCTGCGGTTAAAAGTTCCATGGCTAAATTATGACGTTTCATTTCATGTTCGTAGCCTTTTTTGTCTAATTTGTGAAATATGTAACCAGCACCTGCAAAGGCAACGGCATTAAATAACCCACCTGCTGCGACGCTTGCCATTTTTTATTTAAGACGAAGCTTTAAAAGGTTCGGACGGGACCCAATCTTTTTTCTGTGCAAATTTTACTAGAACCGATTCGCCACCTACGGCTACGGCTAGCCGGAAAACGCTTGATGCCGAACGCGTTACACCAAGACCGTCTTTCATTAATTTTTGACTTGCAAACGATACACCAACTGCACCAAGAGTAATTAATCCTGCGTTGTAAAGACCGTTCAAAACTTCTTTCTTTAACGACATTATTCTTTATTTTATAACGACTCAAATTTTTTTTTTTGGTTGTGGTTGTTGTGGTTCTTCTTTTTTTTTACAAAAAAAATTGTAGGCACCCTACCCAAGACCGACGACGCCGAGCGTGCCTACGGTAACATATAGTATGTTTGCGTTTTCGGTACATTCTTCTTCCGCTTTTTTACGTTCTGTCGCTTTTCGGGCTTTGACTTCCCTTGAAATAGCCGCTAATTTTTTCCCTTGTTCAACACGTTTTGGGTTCTTTACTTTTTCGACCGTCGTTATTTTATTTTCTTTCATTATTTATTATATTTGGTTAAATTTTAAACAAATTTGTTTAAAATTTGTTGCGTAAGCTAGCTATATTTGCTTGTAATTTGTTGCATAAGCTAGCTATATTTGCTTGTAATTTGTTGCATAAGCAACGGTAATTTTTCGCCGGCTGTCATTTTCGACCATTTTAAGTTCATGTCCCGAATGTATGGTTTTACAATCGTACGCATGACGTGTGCTTCGACTAACCGACCTTCATTGTGTAAGTCGTTTGCAAGGTGTGTAAGCTTGCTTTGTTTTTTACGTTCGATAGCACGGTGGTTTTTCCAAAGAATAGGTAAAATCCCGTACCGTATTTGTTTGTAAACACCGCGTCGATGTTCGGGTTTTTCGAGAAAAAAAATTTTAGTATTTTATGAACCATACTTGCAACTTTGTCTTTTTTGTTAATTTGGCATAGGTTAAATATGTAAAATAAAATTTCTTCCTGGAAATCTTTTTGTTCCCTGTGACCAGTAATTTGGTACCATAAGCAGTTATTAAAAAACTCCCTACGTACTTTCCTGTAAAGCTCAATGTTGTGCAATAATACAGACATTTTTTTTAATTTTTTTTGAAACTTTTTAAAAAGTTTCAAAAAAGTTTTTTTGCCTGGAATTTTTTTTAATTTTTTTCTAAATTGGGGTACAAAGGAGGTGCCGTTGGCGACTCGATGATTTCACGTTTTATTTGTTGACGGATAACCTTGACGTTAACATCTTTTAATTCCGTAAATGTATTTCAATTCGTTGTGGCTCATGCATCTCGCCCACGCGAGATCTCATTGTGTTTGCGTCAGTATGAAACCCACGCTCCGACGATATTCTGCACTTGATGCCACTCAGCATCTCCAGCAAGTCTACATGGCCGATTCTGTCACTAAAGCTGACCTCGATGAGTTTCGTAGCTTTCTTCTTAAGGAGCTTAACGATCACAAAGATCAATTGGCTGATCAAGTAACAGGCTCTTGCAATAAAGCGGAAAGTGCCTTGGCCTTATCGAAGCAACTTAAAACCAACGCTGATATCAAGTTTACACATTCGGGTAACAAAAGAAATTTTAAGTTCAATACTGAGCTTAGGGAAATTCAGCTACTGCTCTCGAGCTTCTAGAGAGTACAGACCTTGATCAAGTTAAGGACACGCTCGACAAGGCTTTGGCTCTGATTGACGAGAGAAATCGGAAAATTAGGATTTCTGATACCTCCGAGGCCGGTTGGCTCACTGTAAAACATTACGAAGCTTCGGCTGTTGCATTAGATCCGGACGATGACAAGAAAATCCAGCAAGCTGAGCGGGAGGCTTTAAGAGAAAAAGCAAAAGCTTCAAAACCTCGCCGACAGTATGGACTTCCTTTCACAGTTGAAACAAGATGTCGCTGCGGCGCTACATTCGCCCTCGGCCGCTCCTACGACCGCTACTCCTCCAGTGGTTTCCCCACCTGGAGTCGTACACCAAATACCCGTTCGTCGCGCGGACCCTGTCGATTCTGTGGAGCATATGGACATTGGTGGCGGGAGTGCCCTGTTCGACTCGTCAGAAACAACAAGGGCAACACCTATTTCCCCCACCCACAATCGGGATCTTACAGCACCAACACATCCAGATAGAGATTCTTTTTTACAGTGCCTAGCTACTGATGTGGTTTCTAGTTTTAATGGCGGGCATGCTGCTGGTTCGGATTTGCAGAGTTATAAATCATCGGTGCGCTCTCCTTTGGCGGATGATGAGTTCACACACTGTCTTAAAGATAAGTATTTTTCACAAGGTGTATCTGATAGTGAATTAGTTCAATTTTATGCAAATAATTTATACGAATATGAGTGTGGTAAATCAGTCCCTATTGTTAAAGGGCGGTTAAGAGCCCACGTAAAATCTTGGGAAAATATTTGTGCCCCTGATTGGGTAGTTAATACTATTACAAACGGCTATGTGATTCCTTTTGATTCGTTACCTGCCTCTGCACAGTTTTGTAATAACCATTCAGCCATGGACAACAATGTGTTTGTGTCACAAGCCATTAGTGATTTACTTAAACTGGGATTGATTGTTGAGTGGCCCCAGCCACCAACGGTAATTAATCCTTTATCCGTTTCATTTAACGCAAAAGAAACACCCAGACTTATTTTAGATTTACGCCATGTTAATAAGCACATCCCCAAACCGAAGTTCCGCATGAACGACTGGAAAGTATTTGCCAACTATTTTGTACCGGACAGTTTCCTATTTAAGTTCGACATGAAGTCAGGTTATCATCATGTGGATATCTGGCCTGACCACCAACAGTTTTTGGGTTTTCAGTGGCCCCTTATTGCTACAAAAATGCGTTATTTCTGTTTTACTGTTCTCCCTTTTGGGCTATCATCAGCTCCCTATTTGTTCACGAAGCTGTTTCGACCATTAGTCGCTCACTGGCGTTCGTTAGGTTTTCGTATCGTTCTCTTTTTAGATGACGGGGCTGGGTGCGAGCACACCTACGATGCCGCTTGCTCTGTCTTCGCATCCGTTCGCCAAGACTTAATTAGCGCAGGAACTGTCCCCAATGTTGAAAAATCTGTATGGAATCCCGTACAAATACTCGAGTGGTTAGGGTTGATATGGAATTTCGCTGAGGGTTATATTGCTGTAGCTCACTCAAGGATAACGAATTTTACGACTGCTCTTCAGAAATTTAGTGATAATTTGCCTTTTGTTTCCCCTCGTTTTATCGCTTCTATCGTCGGCAAAGTTATATCCATGTCACCAGTCATTGGTAATGTAACCCTAATAATGTCACGATTTTTACAATCAGCAGTGGCTTTGTCGGACCAGTGGGATTTTTTAATAGATCTTAGCAATTTTCAGTATTATCAGCAGTAGTATAGGAAGGCTGGTTCCAGCACATTTTAATTTTTTAACTGACCAGTATCCAAAATTGTGACCGCGGGCACAGGTAATTACCATTTTGAGGTTCCAGCACATTTTCAAATCCTCCTTCCCATCCGCACAAAAAATTCGTTAAAAATTCTTTTGAAAACGTTTCAAAAGAATTTTGAATTCTATTTTGACACGTGTTCCTTATCAAGTTCGTTCTGATAATAATCCCTATCGTATTCCACTTGGTCTTTTTCCTTTTTTAACCTATCCTTTATTCCACGTTCTTCTTCTAACGTTTCCTTTATAGTATCGATATACACTTTGAGACTTTTTGATTTAGACTTACTTTTCATTTCTTCTATTTTTAATTTTTTGTAATATTCATCCCGTTCTTTCTCGGTCTTTGCCAACGCCTTTACCAACTTCCAATAGTTCCTGGACATAACATCTATACGGTCTGTTAAATCGATATAAATATTGGTCATTTCTTCTGCAAGGTCTAAATTGTAGACTTCGGCAATCTTATCGTTTAAATCTTTTAGAACGTCTTTAAGATCCGTTGTCATCTTTATTATTATTCTCTAAAATAACTTTTTTAAGTTTTCGATTTCTTTTTTTTTTAAAGTTTTTTGTTTTCGATTTTATAATGCCCTATTGCCAACGTATTGATTCCGTCTTCTAATATTACTCGTTTATCATCATTTGCTGAAAGTGCGATCTTCGTAATCGACTCTGTGTGGATATAATGTTTTCGACTTCTAAACGTGTTCATTGATCTTTCCTGTTCTTCTTTTGTGAACAGGGAATTTTTAAAATCCTCTAGTGTTATTTCATTTTTCACAACAACCTTTTTAACACCTTTGCACTTTTTCTCTTCTTTCCCAGAACCCATTTTGTAAGCATATAATTTACTTCGTAATCCGACGAATTCTGTAATTTGTTTCCCACCGGCCTCATCCTTCATCATCCCTATAACTTTCTTATTCATTCCTGTTGGGATTCCGCTCAGATTACTCTTCTCGTAATTCGATGTATCAAACCGTTTTACAACATCGTTTGAAATATCTTTGTAAAAATCTTGTGTTTTGATCTCATAACATAACGAGTCCGTGTCGGTGAAGAGTAGACTAGCGTTATTTCTGTATTTAGGTTTAATATAATCGTAATGAAACTCGTACATTAAGGTTTTACTTAGATCTAGGATACTCATGCCTAGGTATATGGGTTTATGAAGCTTGATTGTTGTTTTCTTCATATGAACGGCCACCAGATCTTTTGTAAAAGTATTAATTATATCGAAGTTAGGTTTTTTAACAAATTTTTCGAGTTCTTTTTCTTCGGTGACAAGTCTTACATCAATTCTATTTCGGATGTTTTCCATAGTTTTACCGAATACCGAATTGTTCATTAATTTAAAAAAGCCTTTCTCGAACTCCGTTGTTCCTTTCGTTCTTAGGTCGGTATTTAATTGAATATAATCTTTTAACCAGGCTCTTTCGTTAAATTTAACTCCTCTATGAATTTTTATGAGTTTTAATCCAAAGTCCAGGTATTGTTTTAGGCTTCTATGATGAATTACGTATTTTTCCTTGTTGTTGGGGTTAGGGATGAGTTTATCAACCTTGTTAACTCTTAGTCGTTCGGGGGCTGGGGGGTATGCGTTATGGTTGTCATGGAGCTTTTTGGGATATTCTAGGTCAACTTCTAATATACAACCTTTTCCTTCACCCGGATTATTCCAGTTTTGTAATTCTAATCCCTTCAACTGGGAGGGGTTGACTCATTGCCCAACCGTACAGGTTGTTAGCGTCCAAGTATTGGATATAGGTATTTTCTTTTTCGGGGTCGAAGTCATTGGCGTATGGGTTATTCGCCTTTGCATATCTTTTCATAATAGTACTGATTCCTCCTCGGATACTGTTTTCAACCAGAAGGTACATGTCTGGGTCGGTTATTAATTCTAGTTCTATTTTTGATATTTTTAAAGCCGCGTCATACGCGAGACCTGGTGCCGTGTAATACCAAAGGGGGTCTAATTTGTAATTATCAATGCAGACATTCCTGTAATTTTCCATTACGTCTGACAACAATAAGACGTCTGTTTTTAAATACAAGTTGTGGTAATCCCTCATCGTTTTACAATTGAATTCTTTCCAAACGTTTTGAGCGTGTTCGCACTCTTCATCGGTTATATTCGAGTCGTTAAGTCTACTATAGAATTTGCTTTTGGGTGGGAGTTTGTTTACGTTTAATTTTTCAAAATCGGTCATGAATTCGTATGGGAAAACTCCTTTTTTCTTCAATAATTTGTTATCACCCATCTCCTTTTCCAACGATTTGAACTGGTCAGGTCCGAGTCCTTTTACGAGACCGTCTAGAGATTTTAAAGTGAATTTTATAGAGTCTAAAAATCTTATTTCTAAAGTTTCCGATTTTAATTTTGTTTTTTCACATTCTATTTCCTCGTCGGTGAGATTTAAAACCTGGTCTATTTCTTCGTCGGTCCAATCAACCATTTCAGATATTTCTTCTCTTGACCACTTTGATTCGCGCACGGCTTGTATTAGGCGCATTTCCTCATCGTTTCTCGTATTGTCATTATCATTAATTTCAATATACTTACTGAACGAAATATACTTTTCATCTGTTTTTGGGATGCAACTTTCTTCACCTCCTAAACTTTTTACGAATAGGTGAGAATCGTAACCTTCTAGATTGAGGAACAACACAGGCACGAATTTTGGTGTTCTCATTCTGAGGTTACACTTACTGTGTGCCGCTCCTCGGTATTTACCTGTGAGGTAACAATGATCTTTTACACGATCTTCTCCTAGATCTAATCCACATGCATAACATTTGACTGCATTTTTAAAACTTACCTCTTCTTGTTCAGAAATTTTGATCGGAACAACCGTTTTTAAGATTTTATGGACTTCTTTGAGATCTTTTTCTAATGATTTTACGAATTTTTTTCCTATTTCTTCACCCTCTTCTTTTGCCGTATACAATACGGTTTTGTTTTCATAGATGGATTCATCCATGCATTTGATTATATAACAGAGCCCGCTTGATGTATGTTTCTGATATTGGACGGTTCCTTTTCCGATTTTGTTATCGGTGGGTTCGACAAGACACTCGAAGTCTGCGTATACAACGAAAGGGACTCTGTGTGTTTTTTGAAATTGTTTAAAGAAAGCGTGCTTGTTATACTCGTTAGGATATACATGGTGCTGATGGTCATGATTTTGACAAAGCTCTAAATGTTTTTCTAGGCTTTCTGATGATTTAAAATGATTAAGACATCTAAGGCATATAAATTTTTTGTGGTCTTGTTTGTTAACCTGGCTCGAAACAAGTCTGCTCAGGTTTTTAACGACTCCGTAATGTTCATTATAGAGGAAGAGGTTTATGGTCTCCTCGTGTTCCATTTTACTAAGTCTTAACGTATAAACTTTTCCGGTTTCATTATCAAAACTGAATACGTTAACATTAACATTATTGTTCTTTTCAAATTTGTGAATGTCTTTTAATTTTGTGGGGAATTCTACATCGTTCCAATTATATTTTTTAGCCTGGGTTTTGAGGATTTTTGTAATACGATTAGGGTTACGTTCGGCAGGATTTAATGCCCTTGTGACGGCCCACTTAAAACACAGATCGTCATCGTTTTCAATATTGATAACAGCGTTCTTTTTCACGATTACTTTTGGGAACGGTTTATAACTTTTACCGTTTAATGGTTTAAATTTTGTTATAAATATTTCTAACATTTCTATGGATAGTAATCGCCATCCGCTTCCAAGCTTTTGGTATTTGGGAAGACTTTCTAACATTTTCTCCTTCATTGTCGGGTACTCGTTTTTGACATCTTCTTCGCTGATCATGCTATGTGTCTTGCTGCTGAAACGGGCGATGGTGAGGGTATCTTTTCCGGTTTCCGGGTTTATCCAACCCATTTTACACACCAATACGGTATGTACCTTTTTCCCAACGCTGTTGATGCTATTGATTAGCCTTTCAACAGCCGGCGTTGTGCTTTCAAGAAAGACGAGCGGGTCTTTAAATCCACCACCGGGAATCATCCACTTGCTCGTGTTTCTTCTGATTGCTTCGGAAATTTGGATTGGTCTAAAATTCTTACCCGATTTTTCAATTTTTTTAAGTTTGTTTCCGAGCTTCTTTTTTGCAATCCTGAACCTTTCTTTTCGTTCATATTCTTTTTTGATTTCTCGTCGGTGCTTTTTCTCTTCCCGTTTGCGCATATCCTCTTCTTTTTTGCGCATTTGCTGGGATTTACGCTGTTCCTTTCTGCGCACTTGTTCCATTGCTTTCTCTCGTTTTTCCTGCTCTTTCTGTTTCAATCGTTGGAGTCTTTCTCGTTCTTTCTGCTTGATACGACGAACTTTTTCTTCTTCTCGCTGTTTTAAATGGCGGACTTTCTCTTCTTGTCGGCGAATCTTTTCTTCTTGCTGACGGATCTTCTTATTTTGGTCCTCAATTATTTTACTTCTCGTAAACGTTATTTGAAAGACTCATATTACCTATTTATTTATTACGCAAAAAAAATTTCATAACCCGATTGGATTATGAAATTTGTAAGTAACATGAGCATTTCAAATAACGTTTAGATAATATGAGTATAACCGAATGATCTTCTTTATTAGTATATTTTTTGAAACGTTTTAATAGTTGATTTTTTTTTGTAACTCGCCGGCAGTTACCAAAAAAAAACAACGAATGAATGGTCGTCAAGTAAGGAAACAGTTGATCTTCTTCTTTATTAGTATATTTTTTGAAACGTTTTAATAGTTCGATTTCTTTTTTCGTAACTCTCACGAGTTACAAAAACTTTTTAATCATAATCTTCAGGACACAGGTTTTCTGGAAGGTGTTTGTTTACTTTTCCAATCTTGTTAACGTTAAAACAGAGGTGGCTGTTTCCGTCGTCTCTTGTAAATATGAATCTGGTTTCGAATTCCACCCTGATGTGTGTCAATCCATTGTTTAGTAATTCTTTCTTTTGTTTTTCCGATAAGCATTTTGATTTTAGGTAAAGTGTCTTCTTTTCACCGTTTCCGTATAATGGGCTTTTTGTGTTGTGTTTCTTTGCGAGTTGATCTATTTTTGTTTTTACTTCGTCGTCGTTCACTGACACGAGGATTGAATAACCGTCTCTTATGTTCTTTTCGACTCCCCAGATGATCGTATTCAAAAGTTCAAATTTAACATTTTCAATATCTTTAAAGTTCATTCTTTATTGATATAATTTTGAAACGTTTTATAAGTTGGGTTTTTCCTCTTAAATATACCGAACGTCATATCCTTACAGGGTATCGCGGTAATCAATCCGTGGTTAGCACAACATTTCTTTGCGTCCGGAATGTTAATCGGTTCACTTTCCAGGATGGTTGTTGTTCCTAGGTATTCGTTATTCATGATTTTTATTTAATCACTTTCGACTTAAATTAATTTATATACTCCCCATCCGCCGACCAATCCTGCCAGTCCAACCGCGGCGTGTTGATATTCTCTCATTTCGTCGGAAGGTTCGTGAAATCCGATTCGTGAGGTTCTCTTGTGAATGTTCTGTTTTCAAAGGTGATCTTTCTTAAATTGTCCAGCGCTTTGTTCGTCTTGTTGATGTCTGCGTTTGCATCGGATAATTGTTGACGTAATAATTGCATCTCGTTCTTTTTTGCGACTTCATTTTCATACCATTGTTCCTTTGCTGCCGTTAATTTTTCCATGGCAAGGTTGTGTCTTTTCATTTCGTCTTCGTATCCGTTTTTGTCGAGGAATTTGAATAAGAATCCTGCGCCGGCGAAAGCAAACGCATTGAATACTCCTGCTGCTGCGGTACTTGCCATTTATTCTTTAGAGATTTCTTTAGGAATGTACTCCTTGTCTTGTACCGCCTTGACCAATAACGTTCCCAATCCAACGGCGACGGCTAGTTTTGCTGCCCCGTTTACAGTTTCTGGAACTCCCAACAATGTCTTTAAAAATTTCTTGCTTGCGTACGAGACTCCAACGGCACCAGCGATAATTACAGCCGCGGTGTAAGCGTTGTTAATCATATCTTTTTGCGAAACCATACTTTACTCTTTATTTATATATATTTAATTTTTAAAAGTGCGTAATTTACTAACGGTATTTTCCTGAACTTCGTTGTTTTGGGTTACGGGTTGTTGGGCAACTTCTTTTTTTACCGTTGTTTATTGTTGCCGTGTAAATATAATAACCGAGACCGGCTGCTCCTGCAAGCAATAGGATTTTCGTTGTGTTGCTCATTTCTCCCTCGCTATTATTTTCACGATCTTTGTGATGTTCAGGTTCTTTGAGTTCATCCCCTGATTCTTTTTTCTTCCTTACCATTTTATTAAATGCGGCAAGTTTTTCCCCAGCATCAACCCGTCTCGGGTCCTTTTCTGGTTTATCGACCGTTATTCGGTGCTCAGAATTATTTGATGTTGTGGATTCTTCGTTCATTTATTTGTTAATGAGACAGATAAATGAAAATGGGGCGCTTACAAAGTACTGAAAGAAAATTATAAAACGAAGAGGTTGATATAAAACGAAAATTTATGGTAGGGATACATTTTTCAAAAGGCGCAGATGGTATGGAGGCTAACGTCCAAATCACACTCGGAACAACTCGAAAAAAGAGATACGAAATGGTTTCGAACGTACAAACACCACCTATTGAAGAAAACGTACAGGGTGATTTGGAAACCACTTAGTCTAGGGAATTTAGGTATGCGTAAGAATGATTTAAACTTCCAAAGTGTCTTTTTAAATCTATCTTCTGTCCAAAGGGTTTATCACATATGTTGCAATAATATGTTTTGTTTTGTATGTTACTGTGGTAAAGTTCCCTGTCTGGCAGCCTACATCTTTTTTCATAATTATCACTAAGGGGGGAATATGTGTTTAGGTCAGTATTTAGTACTTCAACCCATTTTCCCTCGAATTCACGAATTGTATTTTTATCGCACGTAAATGTTAATAAGGGGACTACTTGCCAGTTGTTTACACCTATTTCTTGCATTTTGGTGTAAAGTTTACTAGTCCTGTTACCTATTACACAACTTTTATGTTTCCACAACCGCTCCTTTAAGTTTATCGACGTGCTGCCCACATACGTATCCTTTCCATTGTTTGGTCTATCCGTCCTTCTCAGAAGATAGACCGTTCTGGGTTTAATGTCATTCATTCTTTTATTTATACAATTTTGAAACGTTTTAATAGTTATTTCCTTTTATAACTTACAATAAATTTTTAGGAAAATTACAAGTAAATTTTTTACTTGTAATTTTATTGATTTCTATCTAGGAAATTTTCTAGGTTGTTATATTTTTACTACAGTTTATTGAAAAATTTTTTTCAGTAAAATATAACAGATTCATAGTAAAAATCCTGTTTAAATCAAGAATTTTGATATTAAAGCACCGCCGGCTAGTGTAGTTATCAGTAAAATTAGTTCCGATTCGTTCATTTTAGGTTCGGACCTTACGCTCTTTAATTCCTTACTTGCGAGACTTGATTCAGTGTTTACGCTTGTTGGCCTAGTGCTTGCGAAGCTTGGTACGCGACTAGACCCGGTGTTTACGGGGCTTGGTACGCTGCTAGGTCTAGTGTTTTGCGGGACTTGGTTCTTCACTTGGTTCGAAATAATTAACCTTATCATTTTTTCCAAATCTCATACCTTTTGTTGCTAGCTTCAAGACGTTATTGTAACCGGGTATCATTTTATCGAGAATGATGAGATTGGACGGAATTAAAATAATCCCTGGAGAAATAACCATATTCAACACAACGTTCGTGTCTTTTATTGCTTTCCTCATATTTGAAATCGTTATGGCATGATCGCTTTGAATGATCGTATCGCCCACTAATTTCTTAAAGACTTCTTGCGTCTGTAGCGACATTGCACCACGCCCAACAATTGGCCATCGAGTGTTTGCCTGAGAACCTAATGACGAAGCTAATGACGAAGCTCTCAATGCTTTCCTGGAATAGTAATTGACCTGTTTTTGTCAGCCCGTTTGATTTACTAGCAACGAATAATTTATAATCGTCTAAACTCCTGATAGTTTGTGCGCCGCGTTTCACATACGAAATACCATATTGCCCCGTATTATTACGGCTCATCACAACCCTCGCGTCTTTAATAGTTCCTCTCGGTTGCTTCGAAATCCAATAACCTAATTGTTCCCTTCCCGAGTGGAATTCTTTTGTCCATTTGTAAACCACGGGTTTGTTATTTAGGACGGTAGTTTCTATTTCTTGCGTTATATATTTTGACATTTTACTTGCGTTATATATTTTGACATTTCTCATATGAAAGTAAAGATGATACCTAGCGATGCTCGAAATAATTTTTGGTCCATCGTAATTGAAATGTTCTTCGCTTATTCCACACGAATACGTTGCGATGTACGCCGCAAATAACGCTGCCAAGTAAGGATTGTCTTTATAATCATTCGAACTCTCGTTATTCCTTATTTCGAGTTTCGGTAAATTTGCGTCGAAAAACACCGTGTTTACGATATTACAATTAATATTCACGTACCTAAGACCCTTGTTTATGTCTACTACGCTTGGCGAGATTTTCCACGTCCCGCTGTTTACGATTTCGTTTTCGGGGAAACCTAATAATTTTCCAAACTTTTTAAGATTTAAATTTTGTGATCCCGAATAAATTTTACACGTATTATTATGTTCGTTAGCTTCCAATTTTATTGATTGCTTCCCGAGTTCATCATATTGAATGTCCAGTAACCCTCTTCGAAGGGAATCTTTGTTGTTCCATGCATAACGTGATCGTTTTTACCGGTAATGACGTTTTTGTAATTCCAATAAACGGCCGCATTTTTTAACGTCATTACGGACCCTGCAGGTTTTATTATACAAGTGTCGAAACGGAGTTCCTTTTCATTGTTCTCAATGAATACGTTTATTTTACTCATTTATTTTATAAAACAAAGATGGCAGAAAATGCTGACGATATAGAATTGGAAGATTTAGACCGCGAACGGGAAACACAACAAGTTACCAAAGAAGAGGAAACTAGTTTTTTCGACGACAGGAGACCTGGTGACGAGAGCATTCTCATTATCGACGGTTCGAATCCGGTTTTTACAAGGGTGGACGTCTATTTCGGAATCCCTAATCGGCATCCGAAATCCCTAATCCGAGACGTGACGCCGGTGTTATGAAAAGACATATCATTCACGATATGAAACAGTTTTTAAAAAAGGACTTGGACTTACAGTTAATAAAGGGGACGGCCCAAACTCAACAATAATATACGATAAGGTAAGATTTACGACCGACAAGGATGATAAGATTAACGGTGTCACGTACAAAGGTAAAAAAATCTTAATTTCAAGGGGTGGGAAACTTATATACTCGACGGATAAAACGAAAGCACCGCTCGTTAACGAATTTAAGGAATTAGTTAAAAGGGCAGACGCCGAACATAAAAAAACTCCAACCCCAATAGCCGAAAAACGTGCCGGAGTCGATCTCCCGCAAAACGTCATGAATGACATTATTGGGGATGTGAACGATCGAATAGATTCTGAAATAGATAGGAGATTCGATGAAATATCGTCCAGCACGGAAATAACGGCTAACGAGTTAAGAGAATTAAGGGGTACATTATACGCAAGAGAGGAAGGTGAAGAAAGAATTAAAGCCTTGGGTATCGAAATGGAACATTGGAAAAAGGAGTCAGATAAAGCAAAAGCCGAAGGAAAATATAACAAAGCCTTACTTTACGATGCAATGAGTAAAGCTGCAGAATTAAAAGCTGATAAAATAAGATTAAAACTTAATCAAAAACCCGTGAGCGAGGAAGTTCTAAGTATGATAGAAGAAGAAACTGATGTCAACGATTTGACCAGACTTGAAAGGTTTAAAAAATGGGCTAGGGAAAACATCGTTGGTGTGTCTGCAATCTCAATATCCATAGCAGGAATAGTTACCGCGGTCGTCATGGGTGCAAGGAGCGTTGTAAGGAGGGGTGGGGGGGGGAAGCCTTAGATAAATTCGCAAAGGGTGTACCAAAAGTATTTAAAAAACTCGGTCCGTTATTTTCCGCATTAGGAACGCTCTTATCAAAAATGATTTTGGCAGGCAGTCAGGGACTTTTGTGGTTGTCTCAAAATTTATGGGTTTTGTTCCTAATAATAGCATCCATCGTTTACAACGAATATAGAAGAAAAAGAAGATAAATAAATGGATATTGTTAAAATTTTTTCCGTTCAATACGATGCGTTTTTAAACGAACTCGTACGATTATTCCCATACAAAATAGAAATACGACTTTTAACCTCTTACGTTGCCACGTTCACACACGAATACTTACTGGAAGAAGGATCGAAACTTATTTCCGATCAGGTGGAATCATCCATTTCAAACAGGGATGTTGAAGGACTCGTTTACCTAGTCCCAGACAATCACAAATCAACCGCCCGATCGCTCGTAAACGAACTAACCGACAAGAATTTAAAAATCTTATAGGACTGGATCGATCTTTTCATAAAAATATTTAAAAAATATAATATATAAATAAAGAAACAGTATGCTTACAGGAAAAAAGTTAGAAAACAGAATGGAAAATCTCGATACAGAATTCTCAAGATAGAAGGATGCAAAGATTATGGGAAAAAGACTTTTTACAGAAGTAACGTTCAACCCAAGCGTTATCAACCCTGGGGAATCCGTTTACATTTCAATCCCAACCCTCGGAGCGAATATGTGCCTAGTCCCAGACACCTTTTTCCTAACAGCAAAGTTTATGAGCAAAAACACAAAGTCCTGGTTCCTGAATAATCTTGGAAGGCTTTTGGTGAAACAGTTACAAGTTATGGTTGGAAGCCGAGAAGCTTGTTACACGAACGACCAGGAAAGCTTGTATTCCGTATACAAAGATCTGTGGTTACCAGTCGATCAAAGAAACAATATGGCGGATGTGGGGATAATGAACGAAAACACCAGAAAACTAATATCAGAAGACGATAGCGCCGATAAATCCGTTGTTGCTTCGATGTCTTCGATGGCCGTGTAAGAATTAAACTCGGAAAAATCCTAAACGACCATGGGTTATATGCACCTCTTGATGCAGGCAACATCATCAAATACAAGTTAATTTTCCCAAAAGCAGACGAAATTATGGTTGCACAAAGCAGTCAAAAAGTTGCAGGGTACACGTTAGAAGACGTCAGGTTAGAATACTCGTCGATAGAAAACCCAGACGTGTACAACAAAGCCTTGAATAGCTTTCAGAGTCGAACGCTCGTCTTCGAAGACGTGACTTTCATCGATGAAGAAAGCTGGGGAAAGGACACAATGATCATTAACAAAACAATCAATTTACCATGCTCGTCGATGAAACACATCATAATGCTTTCCAGAAAGAAAACGCTTACGGATAGCGAAGAATACGTTTACCCAAAAATCAAGAGAGTGGATGTTACCATCGAGGGTAATCCAAACTCCGTTTACAGCCAAGGACTGGTCAAATCAAAATTATTCGAGGAAGCAAGAAAAGTTTTCCTAAACTACGAAACAGATACCCTTACCCTAACCCTAACCGACTTCTTCGCAAAAGATAAGTTCGCCCTAGTTATCGACTTGCGGACTTACCCGGATAACGACGTTTCCGGTGACGGAAGAAAGATCCTGAGCACCCAAAATGGGATCACACTCGGTATCAAAAAGGATAGAACATCAGAAGACATCGTGTGTAATACTTTTGTTGTGTCTGACAGGTACCTAAACTTCGTCAATATGATGTTCCGAAATCTCGACATATAAATTTAATATAAATGAAAACGACATATAAATGAAATTTAAAACACCATTAAATATGATTATCGTCGGGGTGACGGGTTGTGGGAAAACTTACTACCTTCTTAAAATGTTAGAAAACGATTACAAAGGCCATTTTGAATACATTTTCCTAATTTGTCCAACGTATTTGTGGAACAAAACGTATCAGGAATGGAAATATAAAGACGATAAAAAATTTCTTCCAATCCCCTGTGACCAAGACGATGTAGAAAATTTTCTAAAATTCGTTACGCACTATTACAAAGACACGAACAGTTTAATCATTCTCGACGATTGTGCTAGCAGTCAATACGTAAAAAACAGATCGAGCGAAATCGTAAGTCTTGCCTTTTCGGCACGACATTACGGATTCAGTACAATTATCATCACCCAACAATTGACATCGATTACAAAACCGTACAGAACCAACACACAGATCCTGATCACGTTTTACAACCCTGATAAGAACGATATGAAAACGTTATTAGAAGAGTCCGTCGATGGTACCGAAGAAGAATACCGTGAGATCAAAGATAACCTTAAGAAAAACGAGTATTCCACGCTCAAGTGTACCGTCGTCCTCCCTGGGGACATAGAATCGTGTACTAATAATAAATGAACTCTGAAAATATTAATTTCCCAAACGTGAACTTTGAAACCCCTGAAGAAACTCCTGGTGAGACACCTATTGACGGCTTACGCGAGAAACTTTTTTCGTTAGCCGAAAAAGGGAAAATAAACTACTCGTCAAAATATATACAAAAAGCAAACCGAGATGCTTTGGAAAAAATTACAATAAAATACGATAGAAAAATTACCGAAAAGTCATCCAAAATGGTTTCGAACTTACTCGTTTCCAAACTCTCGGACATACTGGAAAAAACCACCCTAATCGAAAGTTCGGATGTATTGAAACAGAAATTAGATGAAAACGAATTGTTTAAAGAAGAATTCGCCGAGTTGGTGGGCGATGAATTAATGCCTTACATTTCTAAAATCGGATTGGTAAGCGGCGGTGTAACCGTTGTCGAAGAAATAATAAAAAAACGTATGGGAAAACAAGGCGAAATGGGGGAACCTCCTGACGTTGATCTGGACTCCTAAATTGTTTTTTTCATATACGATTACGTATATGAAAAAATTTAAAGTCCCGGGTAAAGTGGTGGTGCGGTTGGTTGTTGGTCTTGAAAATATTCTCTCACCGTCTTTTTCTTTGTAAGCTCAGATTCGACGCCCTTTAATTCACCCTTCCCAGCTTTAGTTTTCTTTTTACCTTCTTTTACCTTCTTTAACGATTTAATCATTCCCTTACCTCCATCCAATACCGCAACCAACCCACCAAGCACCGCAAGCACTATGGTGGAAGGGAATACTATGGCCACTGCTACACCACCACCAATAAAAATTAATTTCAATAACGTTTTCCCAACCAACTTTAATTTCTTCCTTTTAGTATTTCCTTTCATTTTCGATAACTCCGTCGTTAATTCTTCTTTTAATTCCGTAAGTTCCTCTTCTGTGAAATTAATAATTTGATCCATGTCTTATTTATTATAATAAAATGATGATAGAAAATATATTTGAATTCAGGGTTTGTGTACTTATTAGCTCTCTTATCGTTTACGGAAAGGATATAATGGAATGGGTCTCAAAACCTCGTTAAACACCAGATATTGACTTGGATAATATTAAATAAATAAAATGATACATATTCTAGGATACGAAATCGGATTATACATTTTAAAAAATATTTTAACAACCAATGGACCACTCGGCCCACAAGGCCCACCTGGATTACAAGGGCCACCTGGATTACAAGGACCGTCTGGACCAAGACGCCTCGCCAATTCTAAAGAGCTTAGTAAAACGATATTGAACGAGGGGGAACAAAAAAGCGGAAGCGTTCTGGAAAACATAATGGCAAAAAGGTCTACAAATAAACAATGAGTTTAAACTTCGGTTACTCACCACCAGGTTTGGAGAGAATTAAAAAAGATATCAAAATGAACGGTCATAAAATCTTAGACCTCCCATCACCAACGTCGGATTCAGAACCCATTACGAAAAGTTATGCGGACACACATTATTCTAGTGGTGGCGGTGGAGGGCAACGTGGCCCAAAAGGTGACAAAGGATATGCGGGACCACAAGGACCAAAAGGTGATCAAGGAGATACGGGACCACAAGGACCAAAAGGCGACAAAGGTGATACAGGTAACCAAGGACCAAAAGGCAACAAAGGAAATGTAGGTTTACAAGGTCCTAAAGGTAACCAAGGACCAAAAGGCGACAAAGGAGATACGGGTCCGCAAGGACCAAAAGGTGATCAAGGAGATACGGGACCGCAAGGGCCAAAAGGTGACAAAGGCAATACAGGTGCACAAGGACCAAAAGGTGATCAAGGAGATACGGGTCCACAAGGGTCAAAAGGTGACAAAGGTAATACAGGTACGCAAGGGCCAAAAGGTGACAAAGGAGATACAGGTTCACAAGGGTTAAAAGTGACAAAGGAGACACAGGTAACCAAGGACCAAAAGGCGACAAGGAAGACACAGGCAACCAAGGACCAAAAGGTGACCCAGGCTCCGGGGGGTTGTCCGCTTCGTGTTTTACAATGCAAGGGGACATTAATATGAACAACAACAAAATTACAAACCTTCCAGATCCAACATTAGCAAACGAGCCTATTACAAAACAATACGCTAACCGAGTATACTTAACCAACAGCGGGTTTACGATGCAAGACAACATAGGTATGAACAACCACGAAATATTAGGTTTAAACCCGGTTCCATTCGGTGATACGTCAGCCGTGTCCAAAAGTTATACCGACACGGCGTATATTAAAAAAGACACCAATATTGATATGAACGGCCACCGTATTACCGGTTTGCCTATTATCCCTTTAACATCTAGCGAACCGATCACGAAAGGTTTTGTCGAAAGGTATTATTCAGATTATACAAACATTATGACGTTTAAAGGGAAGCCCAGTAGCGTTACAATTCTTAGACAAGACAATATGGTCGACTTGCCTGCGAACGGACGTGCTACAAAAACGTTAGACTTTTCAAAAGTAGGCAGCAGTTATCAAATAAATTTTTCCGTCCAACCAAAACTCCCAAACGGTGTTTACACTTACGAGATGGATGTTGTTTTAACGACTTCTAGAGGATACAATGTAATGTTGTGGGGTGATTGTGGTGGTTCTGGGTACAATGCGTCAACGAAATATAAGTATTGGAGTTGGAGTTATGAGAATAAGATTGCTCATAACGATGTACAGGGTGGGATATTCCATAGAGGTACTGGTAAAAGGGTACGTATTCAAGGTTCGTTTTTGAATCGGGGTACGCGTATTTACGGGCAAGAAATTTTGCTTTCGTTAGATTATGAAAATGGGAAAACGTACGAATTTGTTCTGCAGGATTTGGTGTCAAGAAGTACCGACCACGTTCTTAGGAACTCTATCTATTTTGTATTCCAACCTGACAATAACCATACGATGGACTTTACGGACGAAACGTTTTTTTCGTTTAAAAGGTTATTGAAACTCTAGGTTCACCAAAAAAAAAGTTTTTAATTCGCAACAAAAAAAACGTTACGAATTCCACCCTATTTTATTATATACTTTTTGAAACGTTTTAATAGTTGATTTCCGTATAATAAAGAATGAATATAGACCCAAGACAATTTATTAATTGTAGCCATACCCATAAAGAAAAATACGGAATTTTTCATCGCTGTGCGGCTTGCAAATACCACTTTTGTTACGATGAGACAAAATATTCTCACCCGGACCAATACAAAGACTGTGAACACCTCATAAAGGATGACATCTTCGGAAACCTCACTTGTCTTCGATGCGGGCTTCGATTCACTTCAATCCTCAGTACGTGCAAGCATCGCCGTAAAAAGAGATTTCTTGACTACTCGGATTTTTATTGTTGTGCTGATTGTGATTACCACTTAGTCGACGGCGACCCAAAATTCAGACATCCTAGCCAATACGAAAATTGTGAACACACAGATCAAAGGATGGTTGATAACCAACTCGTATGCTTACGTTGTGGACTCAGATACCATTTGAAGAAGAGGAAAAAACCAAGTGTAAATATACCCGTTTAGAAAATATGTGTGGGACCGTATTTTGCACAAATTGTGGTTTAGTTGATGAATACATACCTTATGATGAAACGTGTAAACACCCTCATCTCACAGAAAAGAACGATAACACGTTATGTTCAAATTGTGGTTTATTCGAAGAATACGAGTCGATAGACGAACTCTGTTTAGACCTTGGTTACTACGCAAGAATACAAGAAAACAAAACCAACCTAAACGAACACTCGAAAGTTAAGGACCTAAGAGAAGCCGCAACAAAGGCCGGTGTTAAACGCGTTACCGTAATGTCTAAAAAACAACTTTGTAAAGTTCTAGGGATAACAAATTCAAATGAAGGAAAGTACATTCTCAAAAACCTAAAAACAGGTAAAGAGCATAGACTCAAAAACCAAAAAGAAATCTCAGACAAGTTTGGTATTTGTCAAGGGTCACTATCGTTCCTTTTGAAAAAAGGAAAAGCTACCGTAAACGGAAACACGTACTCGCTGGAAAAACTTTAGGGAAATTCTTTTGAAACGTTTTAAAAAGAATTTTTAACGAATTTTTTGTGCGGATGGGAAGGAGGATTTGAAAATGTGCTGAAACCTCAAAATGGTAATTACCTGTGCCCGCGGTCACAATTTTGGATACTGATCAGTTAAAAAATTAAAATGAGCTGGAACCGGCCTTCCTATACTACTATCAGCAATGCCTCACTGAGGTAAAGTTTTGGTCAAGCAACATTGTCTCTCTTAATAACCGTAATTTGCTTCGACACCATGCCCCTACCGCGATTTTTTATTCGGATGCTAGTGCTTACGCATGTGGTGGTCATGTATTCTTTATAGACCGGACTGAGTTCGACTTATATTTTACTGCCTTTTCTTCCCGAGAGACAGAATTAGATAGCAACAGTCGTGAGCTCCTAGGAATCCTTTATGGCCTTCGAGCATTCAAAAGACATTTACAGAACAGCGTTGTACAATTTTTTACTGACAACCTTAATGCGGCAATTATTTGCGGGAAAGGTTCGACCTCACTACGCTTACATCAAATCGCGTTTGATAATTTTTGCTTCTGCTTACAGAACAACATCATTCTCCAGGTGCAGTGGATCCCTAGGTCCCTAAATGTGTATGCAGACAATATTAGTCGCATCGTCGATCATGACGACTGGAGTATTACGTCTGAATTTTATAATCATTTAAATTCCATGTATGGCCCATTTACGCTTGACTGTTTTGCTTCCTCGAACACTGCTAAATGCAGAAAATTTTATTCGAAATTTTGGTGTCTGGGTACTTCCGGCGTTGATGCTTTCAGCTTTGATTGGTCCAATGAGAACTGCTGGTTAGTGCCCCTGTTTATTTAGTGATTCGCACAGTTTATCACCTCGAATATTGCAAAACCCGAGGAATTCTCATAGTACCTATGTAGAAGTCCGCATCTTTTTGGCCCATTTTGTTTCCCAGTTCAGGGCTGAGAACATCTGTTAAACAAGTTTGGGAATTTAGTGATCCTCACAATATTTTCAGGAGGCCCCCACACGGAGTGACTACAGTATTCTGCGACGGATGTTTTAAATCCTCTGTTTTAGCCATTTGCTTGGATGCTTCACAGAAGCATTAAAATCGTCTTGATGGAGTGTTTATTGACATAGACGCATTCCGATATGCAATGGCTTTATAGCCCATTTATAATTACCAGTTGTATAGCCGAGCACAATTTATATTGCAATATGGCATGTATTTGGCTAATGCGCCTTATGGCGGTACTCCAACGAACTATTGCCTATTGGTTCGCATTTCGATATGCAATGGCTTTATAGCCCATTTATGATTACCAGTTGTATAGCCGAGCACAGTTTATGCTGCAATATGGCATGTATTTGGTTAATGCGCCTTATGGTGGTATTCTAATGAACTATTGGTTCAACATAGTGTCCTAGACATTTATTTGGTTTGTTTCCATTAGCTTTATACCCTTATCCTCACAACCATTTAGCTTGGAATTTGACCTGTTTGTATGCTTTTTGTAATTTAATATGATTTGCCCTCATGGGCTGTTGTGTGTGTTCTTATTGGTTCCCTTATGGGCTGTTAGAATTTGCCTTATGGCGCCGTACACGTCTATTAGCACCAAGTCATGGGTTATTTGCAAAGGCTTATATGCGCCAATTCATCTAGGCTCCAATTATTAAATATTTAGTGGAAATTCGGGAGTAATTTGCGACTATTATGTTCTTTACAGATCTACTACCTCAAATACAAAGTCCGGAACTCGTACATCTCGTGCCTGGTGTGACTAATGCTCTTGGAAGTTTTACGGCCGCATCCACTTCCAAGTTATATGTGTCTCAGTTCAAGAAATGGAAGTTATGGTGTGCCCAATTTCCTGAAGTGAATGATTTTCCTGCACAGGATTGTTACGTTGCTTTATACTTAGTGAATTTATTACAGTCTGGATTTACATTTAGTACTATTAATTCGGCATTTTGCGCCATAAATTTTTTTCACAACCCATGTGGGGTCATGAACCCCTGTGTCAGTGGTTTTGTTAAAGCTGTTCTCAAAGGTTGTAAGCATCTAGACATCGCTAAGGCTCGTGTTCCCAAGCAGAAGTCCCCTATTCTTCCAGAGCATCTACTTGCTCTCGTGTCGCGTTTTGCAGGACCATCTGCCTCTCTTTCCGACATTCGTGATGTCACTTTATGTCTAATAGGTTTTGCTGGCTTTCTCCATTTTAACAAAATTTGTAACCTCAAATGGTGTCACATCACATTTCACGAGTATCATTTGTCGGTTTTCCTCCCCCGCAGCAAGACAGATCAGTTACACGTAGGCTCTACCATCTTGATTGCTAAGACAGCAACTCCTACATGTCCGTACAACATGCTCCTTCGATACGCCTCCATGGCTCGGGCAGACACCTCTTCCAATACTTTTGTCTTTGGAAAATTGGTTTTCCACCGTCTCAGTAATTCTTATACTATTCGAACCGGCTCACAGCTCTCCTATTCACGCACTCGAGAGGTTATACTTCACAAATTTAAGGAAATCGGATTGCCCTCATCTTCTTTTGGATTACATTCCTTACGCATTGGTGGTGCAACGGCGGCAGCGAATCGGGATGTGTCACCCCAAGCCATCAAAGAGCACGGAAGGTGGAAATCTGACAAAAGTAAAGAATTGTACTGCCGTTCAGATTTAAAACATCAATTGGCAGTGTCATTAAATCTAGGCCTCTGATCCTGACTTGCTTTTCCTCTTGATATTTGCCCACATGCTGGGCGGTCACCTCCATTCTCGCTTCCTATACTTAGATTTGAAATATTTTCTATTCGGCTGAGCGCAGCCAAAGAGAATAGAAGTTTTTTTTTTCTCGACCTTTCTTTTTTTAAATGGCACGAACGTTTTTTACTACACTTTGCCCGCCACCTATAATGGTAATAGCACTACCGACTACGGCAATCATGATCGACGGCGGGAAAAACACCAAAGCCGTTACCGTACCTGCAATGAGAAAAGTTTTAGTTAACGTTCCAAGTGCAAAAGCTAGTTTTTTCTTGTAGGACTTCTTTTTAATTCTCTTAACGTCGGTAACAAGTTGGTCTTTTAAAACCATGAGGTCTTTCTCGCTTAATTCTGACAACATTTTTTATATTTATTCTAAAAAAAAATACTTTTCTCTCTAGTACTGGGGTAAGCTATAATCCTCACCAGATTTAGAACAATTTATGCAAATATACTCATTTACCCCACAAAAATCACTTGTACAAGAGTCGTCGTCATCGGAGATTACTTCCCGTACGGGTTTAGGACGCGGTGGGGCTTTCACAACCGATATGTTGTCAACAAATACCAATTAATGACGGGTGTTCGCAACCTTTGTAAATATCAGTAACGGTAATTTGTGCATTGACCACCATGTTCCCTGCGTCTAACATTTCTTCGTCAAAATCTTCTACTTTAAGTTTCAAGTACAAATTTTTATACCCATTTTTTTCAACAAGACAACGCATCAACAGTTCCGAAAGCGTACGGTCCGTTACAAACGTTTTGGCTTTTTCTTCGACGGCTTTTAACTTATCAAAAAGTTTATCGTCGATATTCAAACTGTAATTTTATATCGTCGATACTGTAATTTTTGAAATTTTTATTGTACGTTATGCCAAAATGCGAATACGCCTTTTTTACAGCAAACGTAATCGTACCTTCCACGTTGTAAGACGTAAGTTGGTATACTTTTCTGTGGTTTTAGACACTCTGATAAGTTCAGCATTAAAGACCATTTTATTGTTTTTATTACGTACATAAAATTTTACTTTTTTTTTTATCAATTTTTTTTAACACCCACAAGGTAACGTGCTGAAATTATCTTGTACGATGCGTTTGTCGTACCCTAAAGAAAACGTTTTTGTTTGGTCTTGGTTAACGATTGCCTTTGTTTTAACGTCACGCGTCATTGCATTTTTCTTTTCAATAACAACCGTTTTACTTATGTCATGTATAATTTCATCCATACCGTCGGCATCAATTTTTAAACCGTTTTCGTAATTTAACGTAAACCCTTTAACTTTACATTCAACGTCACCGTTACTTCGTACGTATAAGATTTTGGACCGGTACCTACCCATTTTACAATATGATGGCCTTTAAGTTCGTCCGTAAGGTCGCCTAAACTATCTCCTGTAGGTACCCTATTCCCACCGGGCCGTTCAATGTACCAACACGAGTCCGTATCGTACCCTAATACCTGGTCACCGAGTTTGTCTAGTACACCGTATAACATTTCTCAAGCGTGCGACGTTGTAAACGCAGCTATAGGGATGTTAATATTGTTATAGTTATCGACAAACTGGTCCCTTGAATTATAATTCATTTGAACCATGTCCTTGTTCAAGAATTGGATGCTAATATCTTTGTGCGTGTCGTTTAACAAAATTTTATAAAAATTTTTAGGTTCCGTCACGTACTCGGTTTGTGGCATGTTGCTACGTTGACCAAATTTTCCCCATAAACTGTTAAGACACAATTTTGAAATTTGTCACCCAGGTTAAATTTAATGTCATTTAACACGTTGTTTGAAAACGTTTATACCTTCTTCGGGTAGTGCCGACGATTCCATCTTTAATTTCATGAAATTACGTACGTACCCTTTAAATAACGTATCTGATGTTTTATCAAAATTCCACACTTCATATATTTCTATAATACGGTAAGCTTTTTTTAAAGCTAATACCACTTCGTTCGTACACCACGTCCCCGTAAACGCACGTTCGTCACCCGTATGGTCGCATTTTTCTTGTTGTTGCATTACCGCGCATGTACGGCACAACGGAAATAATAATTTTTCAGATTTACCACATTTTAACCTCACAGGTAACACGGGATGGTACAACCCGCGTGGAGCTTCTATTTTACATTGGATGAACCCGCGCCATTGACTATCGTACATTTTTGGGTTAAAAATTTTAGTTGGGTGGCCGACGGGGTATTCTTTAAAAAAATTTACAGTTGGGTAAAGACTTACAAAGTCCACGTACCGTCCTTTTTCGTTTGGTTTAAAATCGTACGTAAGTTTCGTAACGTTTGTACGGCCCCCAAAAAATGCATCGCGTGGGTTTAACGGTAACAGGAGTTCGACGTTATTGGACTTACAATATTTTTTAAACTCCTTACTTTTTTGTAATTCACACTCGTGCACTTCAACAAGATTGTACCCAAGGTCACGAATACGTTGGTTCTTTCGTTCGGTTGCACGTTGTAATTCAACCATGTCCATTTGAGTTACAGGATTAATTTGGTCTTCCGTATAACATTTTTTACACCCATGCCAAAAACAACCTTGGAATTCGTAAACTGTGTTCGTCGTTTTACAAAAACCATCTACTTCACCCACGGACAGAATAAAATGCTCACCACCGTTCATCGCATGTTGGATGTATACGTTACACGTACCAGATAAATAGTTTAACCACTGGATAGACATTTTACTACACGTATTGTGTGGAACGTCTTTAACAATTCCAATAGTTTTTTCAGGCATATACTTTGAGCTATACAAAGCCATACACACCGATGCGATCATAATGTATTGCAACGGGTCGATATTCCCTATTTTTAAAAAACCGTCACGTAACGTTATCATCCCACGGTGTAATATAACAACATCTGATTTACAATACGCTTCTAATTCTTTTTTAAAGTCAAACACGTAATTCTCAGCAACGCGTTCGTCGTACCATGTTAAAAAATTTTTACGTTTACTAGGTTTCATGTGGTCTGGATGGTAATAATATTTTGGTGGAATTGGGCCAACATACGTTTGGTTCCCTAACGTATTAAACAAATGTGGAAAGTAACCTTTCTTTAATTCGTCTAAACCAAACGTTTTTGGGAACGTTTGCAACGCACTGTTTACAAAATTAATACTATCGATGAACCTTAAACTAAATTCTTTTACAGCCATGTACATTATTTTTGTCCCATTGTAAATGCAAAACGGTTATATCGCGTTATCTACACAATATTTTAAAATGAACTGGGCATCGAAACTTTTAGCGTTGTGCACAATAAACGTATACCCTTTGTGTTCATCTGTAAACACGTACTTACAAAATTCGTAGATCGTCACAAACGTAAATTCGTTCCCGTTAAAATCTTGAACGTTCACGTAATTTACGACGTGCGTACCCGTCTCTTGTTGCGTTTCGAAATTGTAAAACATGTATTTTGTTGTACGCGTCCTACAACACAAACACCAGTCCCTTTTTGGACCCGAACACGGTGTCTCGTTAGAGCACGCACCGCCTTTGGTTTCGACAGGTAACATGTAACATTTATGCGTTTTTGGGTCGCTGTAAGATTTGCAGTTACTGCACGTAACATACCCACAAATATGTTTTTCAAGACCGCTTAAAGTCCATTTACATTCCAAACATTTTTGAACGAGTTCACAAACGACACTACTGTTTTTACCTTTCGAATGGTTCCTTAAATGCTCGTCGTAACATTTTTGACCAAAAAATGTACGGTTACACTTATTACAAAATATTTTATCACTCGTATGTTGTTCAGTTTTAAAACACGACAAACACTTATCTGAACATTTGTGTTTATCAGGGCATTTATATCCTTTTTTACACGTATGACAATATTTTTTGCTAAAAATGCAGGCATCGACGTTATAACATCATAATGGTTTTTGTTTTTGTGTAAATATATAATCTCGCCCGAATCTGGGTTTGCCGTATGTATAATTTCGTTGAAATAATCCGTATCGACAATATTAATTTGAATACCGAGATGTTTTGCAAACGTTCCAACATCCTCCAATGTGCACCCGTGATCAGGTATTGGGACGCCGGCGTTTTCATGTAATTTTTTCGCTTCGGCCCTTGAAGCGACCGGGACTTATTAAAACCATCCTTAAGTTGGGTTTTCGTCCACTTATCTTTGTTTACGTTCGCATGCGCCGTTACGATAGCACGTGCAAGGCACATCGTGTCGGTATTTTTTATCGTGATAATACACCGTTTTTGTACCGTATTGTCTTTTGTAATTTTTAATCGACCTGTACCTCGTGGTATTTTCGTAGACTGTACTTCAACAACCACATCGTTTAACGAAACTTCTTTGTATTCAACATACTCTAAAACGGATTTTAACAACGTATAAAAAACTGTTCGTCGCCCGTAATCGTAATAAGTTTGGTCGAAAACGGGTGCGCCCATGACGAATGCGATACGATAATACCTATTTTATCGCCGGGTTTTAAATAACGTTCTTCAATCGTCAAATTTAAAGCTTTTTTAAACACGGCAACAGGATCAACGCGACCATAGACGTAAATTTTGTACGTATCGAAATAGGTAGTAAATTTTGCATTCGCATTCGAAAAGGTTTTTACGACATTAAACGCAGGTGGTTTCCTACGTTCAAATTTTCGACGAAAACAACGACGTATTTGACCTAATTTCTTTGAACCATGCCATCCTTTTTCCTCATTTAAATCACAAAGTATTTCACGTCGTGCCTCTTCTTCTTGTATTTCTTTCGACCATTTTAAAAACTCGGACCGTTCGCGTTTCCTCGCCTCTGAAGCCATAACTTTAGCATGACGTTGTTTTTCTTCCCCTATTTCTTTTTGCCACTTTAAAAATTCAGTACGTTCGCGTTTCTTCGTCTCTGCAGCCGTAACCTTTTCCGCAGCTTTATCGTGACGTCTTAATTCCTGGTCGGCTTCCCGGCCCCGATTTTCACGTTTTTTCTTACGGATAAATTTTGGGGGCATTTTATTTATTTTAAAACCTTTAAAAGGTTTTAAATTCTTTTTTGATTTTTTAAAACTCCATTTCTTTTAAAATCTTCACAAACCCCTTCCTGCGTTGAACGATAACTTTAGGACCATCATCATTCCCTACAACGCTAATATTACACTGGCATACCTTAACACCATCCCAAACATAATTACTCAGACCGGTGAATCTCTCGACGACCCGACGGTGACATTTTTTACAAAACTTCATTGTCTTGCTGGTTTTTTAGGAAAAAAATTTTTTAAAACACGCGATTTTTTTTTTAAACGAGCGCCATGTTGGAAATTCATTGAGAAAAATTTTTTAAGGAATTTTTTTTTAAGACAACACCTTCGATTTTAAGAAAAAACATGCGCAGACGGAAAAATTTTGGAGGACATTTTGGAAAATTTTTACAGACATTTTGGAAAAAAAAACACGTGCAGTTGGTGTGTGACCTTGGGATTTTTTTTTTGGGTTTTTCATTTAGGCTTACACATGAATCAACCTGAAAAAATAACTAATTTTAAAAAACATCGCTCAAAAGTGCGAAAAATGGTAATTTGTCCCCTTCTGAGCAATGTGTTGCCCCAAAGTGGGCCACATACACTACTGTCGAAACAGTTTTTACCAAAAAATGCCATTTTTCCTTGCTCGGGTCGCCATGATCTTTTTGTGGATGGGATCTTTTTTCAACGCTTTCATCCATGCCAAGTTATCCATGTAGACGTCGCCCAATTCCTTTTGAAATACAGGTAGAATTTTTTCAAAGGCTCTTTCGCTTTGCTTTCGTCATGACCCTCCATGAGCAGCGCTTTTCATAACATCATGCATTGTTCAGTATCTTTACACATGTTTCACCCGTATTTTACACCTAGCGCCAAGAATCCACCAGTTCCCGAATTCAATCTCAAACTGTTGTCTTTGTTCCAATCCCCAGGGGCCCATACAGTTTGTAGTGAATTCAGGCTGTTCATCTTGCGTTTCCTCTTCCTGCAAGCGGCCGATTAACTCCAATTTCTTCTCAAACACAACACTTTTCTCAAATTCACCCACAACATATTGACTTTTCAAACTTGCCAATTCAGCAAATGTTTGACATTCTTTAATCTTAGTAACCAAACCCCCATCAACCGCACGGTTAGCCATTCAAATAAATTGTCCCCCTGTTAATAAATTGTTATTCTTGTAAACGTATATAATCTCGGTAGCATCAGTATTTTCCGTGAAAATAATTTCGTTGAAGTAATCGGCGTCGACGATATTAATTTGAATGCCAAGGTGCTGTGCGAATTTTTTTACGTCCTCCAACGTGTTCCCCTAACCGGTTACAGGAATGCCTGTTTCTTTGTGAAGTTTCCATGCTTCTGTTCCTTGAAGTTCCCGAGAAGCGTTGAACCCGTTTTTAACCTGGGATTTTGTCCATTTGGTTTTGTTGATATTCACATGTGCCGTTACGATAGCACGCGCAAGACACATCGTGTCGAAATTTTTTATCGTGATAATGCATCTTTTATGATCACTATTGTCGCTGGTAATTTTAATACTACGACCAGTTCCCAGAGGAATTTTCGTAGACTGTACTTCGACCGTCACTTCGTCCAAAGGCACGGCTTTATAATCCACGTATTCTAAAACGGTTTTTAAAAGAATATAAAAAAACTGCTCATCGTGCGTGATCGTTATTAATTTGGTCGAAAACGGTTCTGCCCACGAAGGGTGCGACACGACAACACGAACCCCACCTCCGGGTACTAACTGACGTTCTTCGACCGTCATGTCCAATGCCTTTTTAAATACGGCAACGGGATCGACGCGACCATACACGTAGGTTTTGTACGTATCAAAATACGTAGTTAATTTTGCATTAGCATTCGAATACGTTCTGACGACTTTAAACGAAGACGGCTTCCTACGTTCAAATTTTCGTCGAAAACTTCGACGAATTTTTCCAAACTTTTTTGAACCATGCCATCCTGGAGCCTCTTCAACATCGCCTTGTTTTTGATAAAGATTCTCTGCATCACGTTCCTTTTTCTCATCAACACACTTCCTTCTATTCTTTTCTTCTGTTATCTCTTTTGACATTTTCAAAAACTCTTTATACTCCCTTTTACGCATCTCAGCAGCAGCAATCTTTTCACGGCATGTTTTCTCTTTCCCTATCTCACGCCGCCATTTGGCTGCTTCGTCACGTTCGCGTTTCCTCGTCTCAGCAGCTGTAATCTTTTCGGCAGCCTTGCCGCGACGTTTCAATTCCCGGTCGGCTTCACAATCCCAATTTTCACGTTTTTTTGTACTTATAAATTTCGACGGCATTGTGTTTGTTTTGGGGGCAAGGTTTTAAAATGCACGATTTTTTTTTAAACCCCAATCGTTTCTACATCCGTCTTATAAAACCCTTTCCTGCGTTGGACGATAACTTTAGGACTATCGTCATTCCCAACAATGCAAATATCGCAAGGACAAATTCTAACACTTTCCCAAACATAAAGTAGTGGACTGGCACTGCTCGCAAAACTGCATCTTTTATCGTCCCTAAAAATTTGCATTTTGAAGTTCTCGATTTTTTTTTATAAAATGCTGACGATGCATTTCACAAAATTTTGATGACATCAGCATTTTTTTCAATCCCTCCAGAAAATTCGAGGGCGGACGACATCTTGAAAAAATTTTTTCACAATCACTCCCGAAAATACGAGGGCGGACGCCATCTTGGAAATTTTTTTAATGACGTCATCAAAAAATTGTGAAAATACGCCATCTTGGAAATTTTTTTAATGACATCATCAAAAAATTGTGAAAATATGCCATCTTGGAAATTTTTTTAATAACGTCATCAAAAAATTGTGAAAATACACCATCTTGGATTTTGGAAACATTTCATTTAGGATTACATTAAGTATCCTAAAAATGAGATAAACACATGTACATGTACTACTAAAGGAAACAAATAATATATAAAGTCCCAATAAAATTCACATTTTTACAGACCTTGTATTTTTGAAAAATTTGCATTTTAATTGAAGGGTCTATTTTTTTAAACATTTTGCAGTATAAAGCAAGCGATAAAAACATTTGTTGCAAAGTCGCAATTACTTCTCAAACGTCAATCAGTTTGTCACTGAACTGGCTTGCATCAGACGTTGTTTACTTATGTTTTTTTTTTGTAGCTATTGGTGTGAAACTATTGATGAAACGTATGAGGTTATAGAGTCTTGCTAGTCATAACACAAACATTTTAGTATTCTTGGGGATATTTATTAACAGCGAAAAACAATAATTTTAAATTAATAAGCACATAGTTGGGTTATTTAAAAAAAAAATGGATCAGGAGTTAGCGAAAAGAGTCAGAGAGGCTGGCTTTTCAGTTGTCCATAATCCTGTAGCTGACGGGAATTGCCTCAACTGGGCCAAGTTGATGTAAGTTGGTTTTACCATGGTAAAACCAACTTAGCTACATCAACTTGATTACTTTCAAGATAATTAAGCCCAGGTAAAATAGATGGCCTGGTAGAAGCAATTCCTGTCAGCTACAGGATTATGGACAGCTGAAAAACCAGCCTCTGTGACTCTTCTCGCCAACTCCTGATCCATTTTGTTTAAATAACCAACTACGTGCTTATTAATTTAAAATTATTGTTTTTCGCTGTTAATAATAATATCCACAAGAATACTACAATGTTTGTGTTATGACTAGCAAGACTCTAAGAACCTCATACGTCTTATCAATAGTTTTACACAAATGGCTAGACAAAGATCAATTTTATTGAAAAAACAATAAGTAAACAACGTCTGATGGAAGCCAGTTCAGTGACAAACTGATTGACATTTGAGAAGTAATTGCGACTTTGTGACAAATGTTTTTATCGCTTGCTTTATACCGCAAAATGTATAAAAAATAGACCCTTCAATTGAAATACAAATTTTGCAAAAATACAAGGTCTGTAAAAATGTGAATTTTATTAGGACTTTATGTATTATTTGTTTCCTTTGTGTACAAGACCGTGTGTTGTTTCATATTAAAGTATTTATTTTTTTAATTACCGTATAATTACATGACCCTTCGATGAAATTGTACATATCTCACTGATATTAAAAAATTATTTTATTAACGATTATTGAAAATTTAATAAACAAATTCGTGAGATAATTTAAAATGTTAAGCGGAGAAAAGCCGAGTTTTAAAAGTTGAATTTACGGTCAATTAAAACTTTTCTATGCTTAATTCGTCCGGAATGAAATACGATTTCTAATTCACTCTTTTATAGTGTATAAGAATCTCAAGTTATGTCACATAAAAAAAATATCAATATATTCCGCATCCGCCAGTTCGGGTAACAGACATGTGCCTCTTTACAATGGTACATGGCTTTAAATAACTGTTCATTAGTTTAAAATAGCACTCTTGAATGTTTAAGGCCAAGACCTCCCTTTCTGATTTTTCACATCCAGGTAATTAAAAAATATTTTGATATAAAATATAAACCTCCCGCCTCGTGAGCATTTTTAAAATAAGTGATGAGAATCAAGAAATATATTTTATGTGGCCTTGCTGTGTTGGAGTAAACACATTTTAACCTGTTTTGTGATTGGCTAGTGGAGTAGTGCTAATTAGATTACCATATTCTCAGATAATTAGATTGCTTTTTTTTCGTTGAGGGCAAAAGAGGATAAAGTTTGTGTCAAGTCTCTATTTATTAAAAGAGCCTCATACTCAGGCTACTTAAAGTCTTCAATGTGGGATAATTCGAGTAAAATACAATAGCCCAGAAAAGGTCATGCGGTATTAACTGAAAAATACTTTTGGGCGACCTAGGCTTGAATGCTAAAGACAGAAGCTCAATCTGAGCTGCTCAGAAAATCAGACAAGTCATCGCAGTCACCTTGCCACAATGACACTTGCCAGCCAGTTATTGTAAAGTTAAATTTAAACAGTAGTTACCTGTAAAACCTTGAAGTTTGAACTCATCTAGTTTGTTGCCCTATTCTTCAATTTCTTCCTCATGAAGCAGGAAAGGCTTAACGAAACAAATTAAGATGCGATCCAGAAAACCGTACTTAATTTTAGTGAGCAGTTTGTACAGTTGGAGAAACAGAGCAGGTTGTATAAATCCTCCAACTGCCAATGCGCTTTCTTCTAGGACTTTACGCTTCTCTTTTCCGCTAATGCTGGCGCTCGTTGGCATTCTCCAGAGCCTTCCTGTTGTTTGTTGAGGATGAGCTCATAAAACGAGCTCATCTCGGAGTGGGCCAATAGAGCTCTCCCTTGGTGTGCCACGAGATGTTGAAACATGCCCCTTCAAGTGAAATCGTGAACAACAATTGAATTAGTGGGGCATTTCAATTGCTTTAGCAGCTCTTCGACGGTAATCTCAAATGCCTGAGACTTTCCAGCCCCTGGTTCGCTAAGGCAAACGAGGAACAAATTACATGACTTGTGATAACGATCTCTAATTTTAATTTTTGTTTTCGGACCAAGCAACGTCGATATAACCGACATGACCTATTGATTAGGGTCTTAAATGGTTCATATTAATTGGGGTCTTAAATGGTTCATATTAATTAGGGTAAATTAAGTAGTCGGGAACAATGCTCGGACACAGGGACTGGGAACTTGAAGGGAAATGTATGTCACGTGTAGTGATATATTGTAATAAGGGGTAGACAATTGAGTTCGATACAGTGATTAAGCTAAATACAGTGGAATATTACAAGTTAAATATATACAGTGAAAGAGACGAATAACATGGCGTCAGAAGTGGAAACGAAGCCACTTCACAGAAAGTTTACAAAAAGGCAAAGCAATTATGAGTCGAGATGATGAAATTCAAAATACATGCGCCTCCGCATCACAGCAGCCACTCTTGCCAGCTGGCGAGTCTATGCCGAAAGCTCTAATCATTGCGGGAAATCTGGCTGCGGAAGGAATTGGAAGAAATTCAAACGAACAAGGGACAACTACGCGGTAGTAGCACGCCTTAACCGCTTCGAAGACGAATTCAAAACTGCCATCTTCTTGTCAAGCATCGGCGAGGACGCTTTAGAAATATACGAAGGCTTAGATTTCCCTTCCGAAGAGGATTGAAAAAAACTCAAAGTTGTGATCACGAAATTTCAAGATTTTTGTTTTGGAGAAACCAACGAAATGTACAAATAATTTGATTTTAACAGCCGGCAAAAGAAAGAGAACGAAACTGTTGACCAATATATCACAGCATTGCGAAGACTGGCTCAAACATGGAATTTCTGCGCTTGCCTACGAAACTCACTAATACCAGATCGCTTAGAGCTTGGCATCAACAACAATAACATCCAAAAGAAATTATTACAAGATTGCAAACTTACCTTAGCCAAAGCCATTGACATAACGCTTTTGTAAATAACAAAACCGCAGCCGGAAGTCAAGAGAGGGGGCGTGTCGGACTGCATAGACGAGATGAGAGGTCAAACCAAATCCAATGCAGATATTGCGATACAACCCACCAGCGAAAAAAGGAGCTATGCCCAGGATTTGGAAGTCGTTGCAATAAGTGTGGCAGAGAAAACCATTTTGCTAAAGTCTGCATGCAAAAAGAGAAAATCCAGCAGAAGAAATCAGTACAGGCTGTATCAGGAAATGAATCTACTGATTCAGGTGATTCAATACAGACTGTAGAATTGGTCCCAAGCAAAAACGATACCATCATGATGGTACAAGATCCATGTAGCTATCAACCACGCCTATTTACCACGACGAAAATAAAAGGCAGGGAGACGAGCAAATTCCAAATAGATACCAGAGCCACCTGCAACGTCATCAGAAAAAATGAGTTAAAAGATACCAAGCATGAAAAGCAAATCAAACCTGCAGCACATGACCAGAAGATGTACAACAACTCATCACTCTCTCCCGTTGGCAAATGCAAGATTCAAATCCAAGACGTGACAACAAGGAAAAAGTTTAAGGTTCCATTCACGGTTGTTGACAACCACCATGTGAAAAACAACCTTCTTGGATGCAGAGCTGAGCAACAAATGAAGTTGAGCCAAGTTGTCACCACCAACCACATCAACCAAGTCAACAATGACCCACCAATGAATGACCACATGGGATTAACAATGGCTGAGATTGAAGAAACATACCACAATCTTTTTGAAGGGCTTGGCAACCTTGGCCCAAAATTGCACCTTGAAGTTGATCCGGAAGTAAGACCAGTCCAAATTCCCCCAAGAAAGATCCCTGAATCCCTGAAACAACCTCTCAGACAGCATCTAGAGCAACTTGTCCAACAGGGAGTGATCGAACCGGTAGATTTTCCAACAGACTAGGTAAGTGCAGTCGTCGTTACCCTCAAGCCTAATGGGAAAATCAGATTGTGTCTCGAGTCCCGACCCCTAAACAAGGCCTTAAGATGGTGTCACCATCCGATACCAACCATTGATGATGTGCTCCCAGAACTGTCCAATGCAAAAGTATTCACAAACGTAGATTGCAGCAACGGATACTGGCAAATAAAACTGGATGACCATTCCTCCAACTTCACTACATTTAACACCCTGTTTGGTAGATTCAAATGGAAGCGCATGCCTTTCGGAATCTCACCGGCCGGGGAAATTTTTCAGCAGCAATAAGACCAAGCAATTGATGCCCTCGATGGCTTTGAACGGTCGCCGATGACATCTTAATTATCGGAAATGGTGAAACCCTACAAGCTGCAGTCGCTGACCATGACAAAAAGCTCCTCGCACTGTTCGAACGGTGTAGAGCAAAGCAGATCAGGCTGAACCCCGACAAGATCGAATTAAAGTAAGCATCGATGCCATACATTGGCCACATATTAATGTCCGAGGGTGTCCAAGCGGACCCGGGTAAAGTCAAGGCCATTTTGGAAATGAAGAAACCGACAGATGTGGCTGGAGTTGGATGCATCCTGGGAACTGTAAATTACCTGGCGAAGTTTCTCCCTCGCCTTTCCCAAATATTAGAGCCACTTCGAGAGCTGAGCCGAAACGGATGACCCCTTGCATAGGAAAAACCACATGACGATGCCTTTTTAGAAATCAAGAAGCTTATCTCAACGCCACCAGTCCTCAAATATTATGAGCCTAATAAAGATGTAACGTTACAGTGTGACGCAAGTGATCATGGAGTGGGAGCTGCACTAATTCAAGAAGGCAAACCAGTCGCCTTTGCAAGCCAGGCATTAACCCATACAGAAAAACATTATGCCCACCAATACACATATGGTTGACTCGTAAAAGTAGAATCGGATCACAAACCTCTCGAAATCCTCCAGCAGAAGCCTCTCTCAGCAGCACCAAGGTGTTTACAAAAGATGATGATGAGACCTCACCAGTATGACATCACCATTGTTTACAAGAAGGGCACTGAGATGATGCTCGCAGACACGCTCAGTTGGCATCATTTGGATCAAACGACCGATAAAGCTCCAGGTAACGAACAAGTGGATAGTTTAGAAACAACCAACGGAATTCTTCTTTGTTAATCAACCATGACAACACTTTCGAGATCATACGCTGTGCGACGCAGAACTCCAGCAAGTCATACATCCAATCAAGGCTGGCCATCAAGCCCTAAAGATCTTGAACCGACCATTTCCCCCTACTTCCACAAATGAGACGAATTAGCAAGCCAAGATAGCATCATTTTCAGGGGAGACCGCATCGTAACACCTAAATCGCTACGAAAACAAATGTTGAGCGACTTACATGCAGCACGTTAAGGCATCGCATCGACAACTCGTAGAGCTAGAGAAACGGTCAACTGGCCACACCTAAACCAAGAATTAAAAGACTACATCACTGGATGTCTCACGTGTGACCAATACCACGATAAGGAGCCCAAGGAACCACTTATCCCACACGAAGTCCCTAATCGAGCTTGGGCTTAAGTTGGTTGTGACATCTTTGAATTCAAAAATAAATCATACATTGTTACGGTCGATTACCACTCAAACTTTTTCGAAGTTGACTGTTTGGACAGCCTAACATCACAGGCTCTTATAAAGAAATTGAAACCGCATTTTGCTCGGTACGATATACCAGACACTCTTGTGACTGACAACGGCCCCCAGTTTATCAGTGAGGAATTCCAGAAATTTTTTACCACATACCAATTCGAACACACCACCACCAGCCCCTACCACCATCAATCCAACGGCAAGGCCAAATCAGCCGTCAAACAAGCTAAAAGATTACTGCACACATGCGACACATCTGGGGACGATGTATACATCGCACTTCTTGCAGTCAGGAATACTCCGCAGACAATCCATAATACCAGCCTGCACAGAGAATGCTGAACCGTCTTACAAAGACGCCCCTGTCTATCGGGGAGAAGCTGTTACAACCGACCATTAATCCATGTGCTGACAAATGCATCCGAGAGGACAAGCGCTTCAAAGAAAACATCATGACCGCAGGGCACGGCAGCTCAGCCATTGAAGAACAGAGAAGCAGTTCGACTGCAACCAACCCAAATTGGCACAAAGATATGGAAAAAAGGAAACGTCTTAAGAATAGTCGGCATAAGATCATATGAAGTCCAATGCAATGGAAACATCTACACAAGAAACAGAAAATTCCTTAAACGATCGACAGTATCATCAAAATCCGAAGATGACACCGACGCTGAACCATTGGATAAATCGGAACCGGAAGACATCACAATTCCTACAGAGGCCGCCGCCAGTGATGGCCAAGAAACACAAAGTAGCGGCAACAAGGCGGTCGAGGCAAACCATCAAAATATAACTCGTAGAGGATGTGTAGTAAGAAAGCCAAACAGATTTGGCTACAGTTTGTAAATAAGGGACTAATCCTAAATGAACATTTAAAGAAGAGATGTTGATAGGGTCTTAAATGGTTCATATTAATTAAGGTAAATTAAGTAGTCGGGAACAATGCTCGGACACGAGGACTGGGAACTTGGCAGGAAATGCATGTCATGTGTAGTAATATATTGTAATAAGGGGCAGACAGTTGAGTTCGATATAGTGATTAAGCAAAATACAGTGGAATATTGCAAGTTAAATATATACAGTGAAAGAGACAAATAACATGACTGACAGTAGGATAAATTCAGGTTTCATATTAATCGAAAATGCAAAGGCTAAAATCCACTGCACAAACGTCTCTGGAAATGCTTGCAACGGAAATGGTATTTTCCGTGCTTTCTTCAAGCAATACACCATTTGGGAATCTGTGACTGGCACCGAGCTGAAAAAATCATCTTTTTCCCCGACATTTTAAATAAATAGTACAACAGAATAACCAAATTGTATCCTTAAGCAGCGGTAAACAACTCATGTTGAAATGTGCTTGTATATGCAGTTTTTACAGTAACTGTCAGTTGGCCCAATGAAAAGAGCGTGGATATTAACCAGACGCGGACGGCGGAGCGCAGAACGTGGATGGCGGAGAACAATTATTTTTATGGCTATTTAACAATATTCCATTAAGCTACAACTAGCACAAATATGACGGGGAAATTTTTGGAAACCGTCGATTTGCAAATAGTTTCCAGGACCACATACAGCAAATAATATAATCCTGTAAACTTAATAATTGAATTAAAAACAAAAAAGGATTGAAGCCGTAATATTTCACAGGAGGAGATTTCAGTACATGTAAGCTAGTCTAGGTCTATATACACACAATTAAAGTATTCAAATTACATTATATTATCTTATAAGGCTACATGTACATTAGAGTAAAACAGTCGCTGAAGTGAAAGAATGAGGAACAACTAATCAATCAATTGTTAAAGCCCACCTCCTCCCAATTCTACATCATGGTATATTTAGAAATTATGGCATATTTTGTGCTTTCACCTTAATGGGCAAAACAATTATGACACATGTGAAAAATTATTATTTAAATCAATTTTGTTAATCAAAAGTTAATAATTTTTCATAAAACGGCTAGGGGTAATTTTACCCCTAGCCCAAATTATCCCAAAACAGTGAGCGAGTGAGACGTAAAATTGCTAAAGTAATAAGTATGCTAGTGACGAACGGCGGAAATACAATATCCGACGCACAAAAACTCCTATAATTTTCCATAACGACAAGGCATAAACAAACTTTATTGCAATGTCTGCCTTGATTCGTATGTTTCCCCTTGTTCACACGCTCACAAATTACTGACGGGCTGTATTTTCTATGCCCAAGTTTTGGGTCAGCCAAGGGTTTCAGTGGGTATTCTAGTATCATGGGTATTTCGTTTGAGGTATACCGTATCAAGATTGTAATTGCATGCATTTGGTATCTTATCTAGCTATACAACGATAAGTGTGTATTATCAAATATTTTCATTATTTAGTATCCAGGGTCCAAAAAATTTAGGTATCTTGGTATCTGTTGCAAAAATATCGCGTATTATGGTATCCTTATATTCCTCTGGCTGGACGTGAAGTTTATGACTAAATTTTTTTATGTTATTGGCGTTCGGCAAATAAACATCAAGTAATACAAGTGTCACAGTCATTACACTAATGCTTCATATCTATAAATAAACAGTAATTAGTAATAATGCAATTGTTTGCTTCATGTGATAAAGAAATGCGCCACACAACTTTAAAACAGTTAAAGCAAATGTAGTACTACAATTTATGGATTACAGATTGATTTGCCCTGTCTCAAAAAAACTCGACACATCTTCTTCCGCCCTTAATGAAACAACAATTTGAAAACCTTTGCTGATAAAAGTAATCAATTGCCCCACCGTTGTCCATCATGCGTCACGCGACGTAACCAGACAATACTAGGGGTTCTTTTTCTTTCGCAGCGGAAGTGCAGATAAAAGCTTAGGTAACTAATTGAAGAACAAAAAAGGAAAATCGCTAAAAGTGGTACGTGCTGCACGTTATCTCCACGTGACCTACTTCTAGAGTATGGGATTTGAGAGGACATGTGCGTGCGCAAGGACATGATTAGAGACTTGTTTGTTATGAGATTATCAGCTTTGTATTCGTAAGTCATTGTACTTAATAATCAATTATAAACAAAATTTACATGGTGTCAGATGTAGGATTTTTAAAGATGATTTACACAAAAGTTTCTTAGTTCTCAATTTGCTCATAAACAATGGAGAAAACACTTGGTTTGGCTGCCCCATCTCCATTTTGTTTTGAAGGAAATATTGCTGAATCGTAGAAAATGTGGCAAAAATCCCTGGATTTTTACTTGTGTGCGACCGAAGCGGACTCAAAATCTGACAAGGTAAAAACCTCCATTCTTTTAACATGTATTAGTGAGAAAGGACGAGCGATTTGTGAAACATTTGAGTTTGAAAATGCTGGTGATAAACTGAAATTTAAACCTGTTCTTAAGAAATTTTAAGACTACTGTAATCCTTGTGGCAACACCACCATTCAAAGGCATAAATTCTTCACCTACCATCAAACAGACAGGCAATCCTTCACTGATTTTGTAACTGAACTAAAAAAACTTAGTTCTGAAAGCGCATTTGATGTCCTAAAGGACTCACTTATTAAGGATATGATTATTTGTGGTGTCATTGATAATGGCCTTCGTGAGCACATGTTTCGTGAGCCATAGATTGACTTGAAAAAAGCAGTCAAACTTGGCTAGGCTGCTGAGCAAACCAAACTACATGCCAAACAAATCGCTAATAATATGGAAAAACGGGTTGAAAATGTTAACAAGTATGAGAAAAGATGCGTCAATTCTTCCCGTGCCCAAGCTTCACGTGACAGTGGTCAAATATTTCAAAACTGCAAGTTTTGTGCAGGTAGCCATCAACGTGGGAACTGTCCAGTTTATGGTCAGAAGTGCAATAAATGCCACCGAAAAAATCATTTTGCTAAATGCTGCAGACAAAAAGTTGACAACATACAGATTACCAAGAAGCTCTTAAAGTCGATACAGTTAGCAGCAATATTGCAGCAGGACACTGATCTGTGACACTAAATAGTGGTTCCCAAGATATCCTTTTTAAAATTGACACCGAGCCCAGGTTAATGTTCTACCCAAGCATATCTACAATAAGTTAGTTCCTCGTACCAAGATCAAGACCACGTCCACTAAATTGTCGGCTTACAATGGCTCTACCATACCTGTGCATGGTAAATGTCTCATTCCATTGACTCACAAAGGGTAGCAACATCATCTCCTATTCATCAGAGTGAATTCTGAAACCACGCCCATTATAGGATTGGCTATGTCTGAACGACTTAACTTAATTAAGCGCGTCTACAAGGTAACTGAATCCAGCATCAAAGAATCATTCAGCTCCAACACAATTCCTGATGAATATCCTGAATGCTTTGGTGAGATTGGCACCCTAAAGTCAACCTACTACAAGGAAATAAAGGATGATGTCTCACTAGTTGTAGTGCCACCTTGCAAAGTTCCTTTTGCTCTAAAAGATATCTTAAAGAAAGAACTCGACCACATGGAAAAAATGGGCATAATTGAAAAAGTCGATAAGTCCACAGTTGGGTAAATGCGTTAGTCATCATCGAAAAGCCAAATGGAAAACTTCGTATCTGCTTTGATCCTTGCCCCCTGAACCATGCCATAAAACAACAAAATTATCGATTACCCACAACTGAAGAAATAATATCTCAAATGGCTGGTGCAAAGGTTTTCAGCAAACTTGACGCCAGTAACGGATATTGGCAGATAGCAGTAGATGACCCAACCTCCGGAGTTAAACCCCGCCCCAAGAAAATTAAGGCCATCACTGCAATGCCAGTCCCCACCACCAAAGTCGAGCTGCAGCACTTTCTTGGTATGGTAAACTATTTGGAGAAATTTATTCCTAACCTATCAGATGAAACAGCACCACTCAGAGCTCTTTTGAAAAACAAAATGGAATCCCTGATGCAAAAACCTCAACTAGATGCCTTTGAGAAACTCAAACGCCTTATATCCTCAGTTCCAGTCCTTCAGTTTTTTTACCTGAACCTAGCAACACATATTCGGACAGATTCCAGTTAAGTTGGTTTGGATGCAATGCTAGAGCAATGTGTTAACAACTCTTGCCACCCTACTGCATTTGCCTCGAGAGCATTGGACAAGTCTGAAGAGAATTATGCTCAAATAGAGCGTGAGACACTCTGTTGTCTTTGGATGCGAAAAATTTCATGAATACCTCTATGGTCGTGCATTTGTTGCTCAAAACGATCACCAACCGTTGAAAGACGTCTTCTCCAAAAGCATTGTGCAATGCCCTCCTCGTATACAATGTTTTTTTCTGCGATTGCAAAAATATGATTTCCATTTGAATATTGTCCTGGCAAAATCATGAAAGTTGCAGATGCCCTTAGCAGAGCATCACTCGACGGCACCCCCGAGATCAATACAGACGAGATGGCACATCATGTTCACTCAATAATTAATCAGCTCCCAGTAAGTGAATTGAAACTGTCACAATTGCAACGTGAAACAAGAACCGATCCCGTTCTACAGCTCTTAAAGCTGTTCACAATAAGCGGTTGGCCCTCCAAAGAGAACATTGACAAGTGCTGTCAAACCGTACTATGCACATCGTCACGAAATTGTATGCAACTATGACCTACTCCTCAAAGGGCAGCAAATTATTATTCCCAACTCCATGTGTCGTGAAATAAGAGATTTAATACACCAAGAGCATCAAGGGTTCGAATAATGCAAGAACCATGCTCGCCAAGCAGTTTACTGGCCAGGCATGAACCACGAGTTGACTGTCCTAGTCTCCCAATGTGCCGCATACATAAATCATTGCCATCGACAACAGAAAGAATCGCTAATTTCCCCCCCAAATCTTTACAGTACGTAAAGTAACTAATCAGCCTAACGCAAAAACACTGTAAAATTCATATAAGCATACTAAAGTTAATAAATTTTAATAATAAAACGGCTAAAGGTAATTTTTCCTCTGGCCCAAATTATCCCAAATCGGTGTCCCAGTGATATGTGAAATTGATAAATTTATATGGCTTGTAACGAGCTGCAAAAACACAATATTTGATGCACGAAAACAAGTGTTTCCTTTTCCTACTACAGAACCATAGAACTACAGAACCATAGAACTACAAAACCATGGAACTACAGAGCTGTAGAACTACAGAACCGTAGACCTACAGAACCATAGACCTACAGAGCCACAGAACTACAGAACCACAGAATTCCAGATCCATAGAACTACAGAACCAATTGATGACAAGCCTTTATTAGTTATCACAAGCCGAAAACAAAATAATTAACCAACACAGACAGGTTTAAGAATACTTTTATTCCTAAGTCTACCACTAACTTAAGTTAGCGCAATTTTAGTGTTAAGCTTTATTAATATCAATTTGTAAATATATTTTAAATTTACATTATTACGGTCTAATTAATGTATTATTTATCTTATTCTTGTAAATCACGCAATTCAGCTGTATGGCTACGATGTGAATTTTAAATACACTATCTATCTCATGTACATGGAGGTTAACAGTGTTATTCAGAAGATATTTTACACATTTTGAGATGAAACGTTCAAAAATTTAACTATAATGTCTACGAATCTAAGAGTTGAATTATATTAAAAACAGAGGTGTGTTCAAGAACATTTCAATGCTTTTTGAAAAGGTTGGGACGCTAAGTCTATACAAATAATATTTACTTCTAGACTGAGAAAAATGTCATATTATATCTAGTAGCCAAAATTGATATCTGGTATCCCATCGATGTTGTGCCAAGTTTTGTCATGGACATGCAATATGCCATAAATGATAAAACAGAACATGTCAAAGAAATGCCTAATTTTCAAAAAATAAAAATTGTCGATATTGAAGCAAATACTGCAACAGCTGCATCGTATGTTTTAAATTTGCCAACTGTTAATTTTGGCTGAGAATTTTTCTGTTTGGAATTTAGATACCTATACTGATCAGAATGTCAATACTAGTGCCCTACCGGGTATGTCTGTAGCCAGCATAAATTCCCAAGAATGGAAAAGTACATCAGAAAGTAATTTGAATTTGTCTATTGCTGAAATTTGTGACCTGGCCTATGTTGATTCTGAGTAGGTATGTCATAATTGTAAAGCAAAATCTATGCTGTTGCAATATATGGCTTGCAACTGTACATGGTACAGTAGGTACATGGTACAGTGGTTATTATTACCATATGTATAATACTAAAAAATATCTTGGTTGATAATTGTGAGAAAGATTAATGTTTCCAGTTTGTCATTGCCACAGAATAGGGGATAAACAGTACTAGGCCACTCGAGTCGGAACCTTCGAGGTTTGTGCACTCACTCATGGCATATTATGCATCTCATTATCCCAGCCAGTCAATGAACTTTTAACCTTTTAGACAAAATTTTGAAAAAAATCGAAATAGGAAAAAATATTACCACAGCTTGAAAGAGTGTCCTAAACTCAGTAAAATTGCAAAGTTTGGTTGTAAAATGTTGTAAACTATAGAAAATATAGCCTTGCAAAGTTGGCAAATTTTCTGTAGTTTTGTATCATTCGTGAGAAATGAATACCCAAGGGTATCAACTAGGTATTATTTTCCACCTGTAATGCAAATGTATACAACATTTGCAAAATTTGCAAGGCTATATTTTCCATATTTTAGAACATTTCACAACCAAACTTTGCAATTTTACCAAGATTAGGATGCTCTTTCAAGATGTGGTAATATTTTTGCCTGTTTTGAATTTTTTGAAAATTTTGTCTAAAATGAAAATGCTAAACTGGCTGTTGGCAGCCAAGTATACTGCTTAAAATGAATAAAAATAGGATGCAAAGTTGCACTGCTAAGTGTACCCACTGTTATTCCCTATACTGTGTCATTGCAAAAGTCCAGCTTTTCTTATGGTTCAAATTTCTTTTCCTGGTGTAACACTAGACCAATCAGGGATAACCTCTTCAATGGACCTCCCGGGAGAGACGTTTAAATGGAACTGGCAGAGATATAGTTTAATAAGAAATATAGTTTACTAGTATCTGGTGTTCATGTGGGTGTGTTGCAGTAGGTATGGCATTGTATCTCACTTTAAATGAATTTCATTTGTACATTTCGTTTTCGATTTATTGTCAGGCTCAATTCCCAAACTCACTGGTCAGGAAACCCCAAAAGTGATCAACCAAAATTTTTCCAGACAGGATCAACCTGACAGTATGTGCTCACATTTAATTATGTTAAACCCAAAGTTTTTCTTACTGAGTTGCTACATGTACTGATATGTTTTGGTAATAAATTGCGCTAATGTTGCATTATCACAATAAGAGGAAATTGATGCGCCCTGCTACATCGTAAATCAATACCATGTGAGAACATTAGGATTTATCAAATTTTAATTAACCCCTTATTTATCATGTTCAGGCCCAAATCAAACCGGGGGAGGTAACTTCTCATAGCAAAGTTGTGCAATGTTTGACTGTGTAACATGTTTACAATTCATGACAGAACGTACTGTATACTTGTATACTGTCTATTTGTCCACTTATGTATTTATTTCATGCGCTCGCTAGGCTTCCAACGATCTGTACTTGCAAAACTGGACATAATGATTGAGAAGCAAAGTGAAGCTTTGTCAATTTTGCAAGTCCTTCTCGCTGCTACAAAAGGTGTGGGTGATCATGATATGCTGAAGGATGTTCTTCCCAAGCCTATAGATTCCACTGAACAACTAGAAAAGATGTCTGCTGGCCTTTCCAACGAAGACATTAGAAAACAGATGGTACATAGGTCTTATATGAATACAGCTACATCTATTTCATTGATGTAATCATGTAACACTCCTAGGTTTTTGCTGTACCCAGTAGACTTTGCAAAGTATAATAACATAGTGTAACAACATCATCCTTGACAAATACTAGCCACCTCGGAATACGTACAACTTGTTTCACATCAAGGAAATGCACCAAACACTCCTGTAGTTTACCTTCTGAGAGCATGAGACCTAGCCTATTGCTCAAATTTTAAAAAATGAAATCCGTATATGTCAGTGAAATTGATTTGCTCTCTTTTTTAAACTTTTGTAGTTACTTTTCTTGGTTGCCTTATCTGGACACAGCTGTGCCATAAGTGTATGGCAAATTCTAGGCAAAATTGGGAGCAATAAACTTTGGTCGAACTGTAGCCTTAAGGGGAGAAAAGCTAAGCCGTCATTTAAAATGCTTGCAATCTGCACGATTGTGACCAGTAAGTGTATTATTTATTTTTCCTCTTGACATACTGATTATTGTAGAATTTTTTTAATAGGGTAATGTGTCTTAACAAGTGGAAATCATACACATTTATATTCAAACAGGGAACAGTTGAGAAAAATTCATCATCATGATCAACCATACATACTCTGGCAGGAATTGAACCTACGCCTGTGTGATGCCCATGCACTGCTCTGACCACTAAGCTACGGAGATAGCTGACACAACAGCAGTACATAACGGGTTGATCATTACATTAGAGCAGTGCACTGGCATTGCACAGGCATAGGTTCAATACCTATAGTTGATGATTCATTTTCTCAACTGTTCCGGGTTTGAATTTAAATGTCTACGATTTCCACTCGTTACTAAGGCACAATTAACCTATTAGAATTCTACATCAAGTGAATGCAACATAGTCTTAATTGTTATTGTAGACCATATAGACCAAGCAATTCATGTCCGATTTTTATCTTAGAGGCCTGCCTCAGGGTTCACAAAGGATTAGCAGAATTAGACGTTGAGAAGCATATAGCGGAGTATCTGAAACATGCTCCAAACAAGGCCGGTGGTTCCAGATATAAGGTATGTTTCTGTGAAATTCCTGATTCCTATTATCTATTATTTACAGTACGCCTTCACTTTTGGTAAGCAATATTTACATACATTGTGCTAGATATGAATTATCTAGAAAATATCATCACCCAATTGGGAAGTCAGAAGTGATAACTGTTGCTCAACATACTTGGACTCAGTCCCTTAATTGTCGTTTATTCAGTGGTTCTCTGAAATGCAACGTCTCAAGAAACAGCCTTTTGATCCACTGTCCTATATATATGTGTACATTTTCAACTGAATCTAGTGTTTTTCTTTGGATCATAAAAATACACCGAGCGACGAGTGATTAAAGCTCTAGTGACAGTCTTGTGCATGTTGTGACGTAGCTGGCCATGGCAACTTGTCATCCTATATTAATTTCTAGACTTTTTGAAAACAATTTCTGAAGGTTTGAATATGCAAGTAATAAAAAACATTTTGCATAGCATTGCATGGCAGGTACGCCACTGCATGCATGTGCCTTTCAATACATGGAAAACAATTTTAACATTCATGGCCTACTACATTAAATATTTCTGGCCTACAACATTAAATATTTCTAGAAAACTATTGCAGTTGAGTAATAAACTTATATTAATTTATCCATGCTTCTTGTTTATTTAAATTACTAAAGTTAGAATGTAATAGTTATAATTCGACGTTGCTCATGGAACGTATGTTTTGGTAATATTTAGATCGTTATTTTAAAAAGTATCAAAGACGATTGATGTGAATAGATTGTACTTGGACTCTGGCATTTTTGAAAATATAATTAGTGGCCAGAATATTACCAAAACGTATGTTCCAGAAATGTCGATCATAGGTTATTCCTAGCGTTTATATTACGTTTTTGGGAGTTCACAAAATAACCTTACAGCAACGTTAAACTTGCAACGTTGTATCTAGGTTGCCGATTTAACATTGCAGCACAACGTTGATCTAACGTCGTAGCAAAACTTTAAACCAATGCAAACTCGCAACTTACAATATTAACGTTGTCTTCACGTTGTACGTGGGATGTTCCTTTAACGTTATTTAAGAATTAAAAAAACGAGTTGCGTGGCTTTATGGTGTAATAATGCACGAAGGGGGAATGTAGGGAGAATACGAGAGAAGCTTATCAAACACGAGGCATAGCCGAGTGTTTTACAGGCTTCGAGTATTCTCCCAACATTCCCCCTTCGTGCATTATTACACCATAAAGGCACGAGACGAGCTTTTTTAATTCTTTCATAATATAAGAAGAAATTACAGGGCAACAAAAAAATTTATTAGATCTATAATGAAATTCTCTTTACATGTCATTTAAGATGTTGCTTAGCAACAAAAACATAGTCAACAGTATTTAGGCGAATTCTTGCCCAAAAACCTTTCAAAAACATCTAAAATTTGCCAACATAAAGTTATCAAAGAACTAATCACTAATCGATTTAAACACGACCTGGATGCTCCTGATCGAGCAAGAGGTAAACATGCCGCCGGCCAAGGAGTAATTGTGCAGTTCTGTGTTTGTTGTCGAACTTGCAAAGGATAATGCCAAAGTTTTCTATTGAAGGTACTGCAGAGTGGATATTTAGTAGTTATGATTTTTAAAGATATGGGTGTAGTATAAAAGTGTCATAAAATGTTGTACAGTGTTCCTAGAATTTCATGTTTCCTGTAAAGTCATTGCATCAAAAAAACTTATAACAAAGGCAATGATAATGTGAAAATGATTAAATTTTTACTGCGTGGAAAACAATTTCTGTTCTTACTGTAGTCTTTTGTAAAGTGTATATTTATAAGCTGAGTTTGTTTTGGTACCTAGCCCTAAGTAGAGACAGCCATAAATGTTGAATTTTTGGTTGTCCTTGACAGGTGACTTTCCAGCAAGAAATTGAGCTCTCTTTCTGAAATTTTTGTAAATCTTTCTTCTCTACCATCATTGCTTTGGTTTTCAGAACTAGCATTTTAACCTTTTATGTTCAAATTTTTAACTCGTTTTGAGAAATTTTGGACTTTAATTATTGAATTTATAATTTGTTTACTTTTCAACAAGAGGCAGGAAATTTCAAAAGGTAGAAGCGTGCATTATGGCCTCACAGTGCACGCGCGTTAGCCAATCAAATTGCTTGTTATATCACACTTATATTATAAGGGAACGTAAAATGCTACATTATACTTAACGTTGGTACTACATTTTTAGGAGTTCACAAAAAAACGTTACCACAACCAAAAATTCCAACATGGTCCGGACGTTGGCCGAACGTTCAGACCACGTTACCACAACGTAATTATGTTTGCTGGGTGAATAGTCAAACTTCAGTGCAACTAGGTTTTTAAATCAATATAAAGTAAAAAAGCAATTAACGCATCTAAAAGCTCCATATTTACGTGCAGAAGGAAAATAAACATTAAAATACAGGTTAGTAGAAGGTAACAATATATTGTTCTTATTTAAAAAGCGTCTTTTTAATGCTTAAAAAAGATAACAAAAATACAAACAAAAATACAAAAAAGGCGGGAAAATTTGATAATAATACTTTAAATCTGAAAAATCACTAAATAACAGCTTTTTTACATCCACAGTACCTTTAAAAGGTTTATTTTAGCTCATAGAAAGTTTTTTTGTATAATAGCATATACTATTAGTATAAATCCTTTTCACATTGTCTGGTTTTAGAATTCTATCTCCTTATCTTTTACGACTGCAATAAAAAATGTTTCACATGCTATTACTTACAGTATATAACATTTTTATTAAAGACAAAAAAGTCAATATAAAGCCTTGCATTTTTTTATATACATTAAAACTATAGCTGCTTCTAGCCAATTAGCTCTGTTGTGTTTTGTTCATACTGCACAGTGTATGTGTGATTGCCATGCTATATGTTACAGAAAAAAATATTGCAATGCACTGAGAATCAGATTCTAAGGTGCATACATGCTAAGAATATACCAGGGGGCACCGTCAGGGAGATCCATGCTTCCACAGAAAACTTTGAAAACCAATGTGCCCCAGATTGGCTAGAAATGCATTTGCTATAAATCATTTGAAACATTTGTTATGTTCCATTTAATTCATCAATTCATCTGGTGATAGTTGGAATTTATTTCCTCTGATAATGTTATTATATGGTTAGGGCAAGTGCACTATGGCTGAAACTTATGGCCGAAAGTTTACAGGTACATTTTAATATAATTCTACTTTGTAGACTGATGAGTAATGAAACGATGTCAACCATGAATATGATGGGGACATGGCGCAAAATATGTCTTTGATGCGTCCACAGTTTGTGGTGCAGTAACAGGTATAAATATATTAATTATATATCTTTTGTAATGAGTGGCAAATACTGCAATTTCATTGGTTGACAGGAGTGCAATTTGAGCATTAATTGCACTGCTTGTGAGCTGTAATTGCACCCTTGCCCACAGCCAATGAAAATCACTCTAGTACCTACAACTAGCCAATCAACATTCAAGACACAAAATATGATTTTTTTCTTTTTTGCTGTAAAATTTCTTAACATGAATGAATTCAGAAATTTTGAAAATTTTCTCCCCTTTAAAACAGCTTCATCACAGAAGATATATAATTAATAAGTAATAGAATGAATTAATTCATGCAATTAATGCCAAAATCATACTCGTGGTTAACAAATTAACCTCCCGGTGCGCGGTCGATTAATTTTGTAATCGCTCGTATGATTATGACATTAATTGCACTATTTGTACTGTTACTATAATTAATTATTAATTTGCTTCATGTTACTCAATTTCCTCGAAAACTTCACCAATCTGCCACGCATTAATAAGCAAATTATGTACTCATGGGTTTAGCGAAGTGTGCCAGGCATTACAAGGGCTGACTTTAAAAGGTGCATATGTCGCATGTATGGTGCAGGCATTTTTTAAAGCCTTGTTTCACTGGAGGCAAGCCTACTGGACGCAACATTCTTACCAGTGACCCTTACTCTGCCTTATTTTTTACATTGATTTAGATGCTATCATATGGAGCCATGAGACAACGGAAGCAGAGGCCCGAAAGATGATCTCGTTGCTCTTAAAATACATGTCAGATCGCTGTGGTGAAGCGAGACCGATTAAAAAAAAATTAACCGTTCTTTTGTCAATTAATTGACATTAAAAGTTTATCATATTTAACTTTCTTAAATTTTAAGCTTTGTTATCAATAAATTCAATTCTAGTGTTTGACACTTTTCTTTCAAACCGATCGTTTTAATGTAATTTTGGTTGATGATTTAAATTTTGACCCCTTTCCATATCACTACGCCAGACATCAATAAGACTAATTTCC